>OY776666.1:5902056-7102056 GCA_963675795.1 Crossocerus cetratus | reverse complement strand
TCGCAATAGAAGTCTCATTGTCAGGTGAAATTCGATACTCGAAGCTATCGAAGGAAGGATAACGATACATAAAGAAACACATTAGTTATTTGACATACCAAGGCCATACCAATTGCAATGTGCTTTCGCTCTGCCTGAATCTATACACCTACATGCGACGTGCGATAGGATGTGCGACGTGGCGAGTAGTCAAACAAAAGTAGCGATTTCAACTGACCCGGTATACGCGTTATCTATTATATTAATAATTACCGTTAAGTATTTGGCCGCTTCAATAACGTGTGTCCAACAGTAACGTTCACGATTATCTCGTAATTCACGATCGCCAGCTCGGCGCTCGGACTAGAAATTTTGACAACGAATCGCGCTTTAATATCACAGGAGGAAAATTACGACAATCCTTTTATATTCTCTGCTCTCTCTACCTCTTTTTCTCGATAAAATTAAAATAGACACTAGATGGTTATCGTCGCGTAAAAGATTTATTTACATGCGCGCGCGCCCGCGCGCGAATGCTCGTCCAGCATACGTATGTACGTATAGACGACGACCAATCAACGACCCACAAAGAAATTCCCCTTCTATATTTTCCGGCGTGCTTGCTCGGATAAATCATTTAAAACTTACTGGGTATCACTTCATCCCGTGAGGAAAATCTACTTGACGAATTTAACAGGCGATGAGAAATGTGTGAACTCCCATGTGAAAAATATAGACCTGCGAAAACGCACACATTGCCGACATCCTGATGTGAATATGTGTGTTGGTGTGTTGTGAGATTATCTATATGCCGGTCTCTCTTCCTCGTCGGCGAACGTGAAATCACGCAGCAAACATTATCCAAGCTATTTTATCACGCTCTCGTTGGGCATATTCTCAATAATTAGTCTCCTCGCATATAGATTTATAATTTCTTAATGTATATATATATATATATATGTAGACTCATATATATGTATATTATATTAAACTGTGATATCCCCTTTGCATTCAATATATTAATTAAGTATGATATGTATATTCACAACTTGATGTGAGCGCTTAAAGTTGGAATTCCTTTCCGGCCAGTATTGCGAAGACAATCTTTCTTCCCTTTGTTTCTCTCTCCCGGGTGATAGTGATATAACGAACATCCTATTGTTAATTTAAGTACGACGTTAGATAACACATTAATTTGCCTTGCCATAGACTTGTTTTCTTCTCCCAGTTTACACGATGAGTAGTTACATATTAATACGCGTTACATGCTAGTCATTGTCAGAGAATTATTAGTGTGTTCGAAGTTTGAAGATTCACGTGTGCTCGCTTCAGGATTGTCCCTCGTAGGTCATCGGTAGGGATCACTTTTGTTCAGGACTTGTGATCATGAAAATGTAATTAAACTTACGCACACTCGAATATACGTACATATTTAGAGTAGTCCCACTCACGAATCGCAAACTCTACGGACTATTGTTGATCTTTTATTGAGAAATTTTGAAATGAGCACCAAATACTTGCGGCTTCGTAAATATCGGTAGTAATTGCAAGCGGGCATAACCCGACAGATATGTGTTTTGGCAATGAAACACCCCACTTCGAGGAGAACGGACTGCTTGATGTATCGTATAATATGCGAGTGCACAAGACGGTACATGATACCGGCCAAGGAACTTCGTTGCAAAGTATAGCACACCTATAATTAAATGCAATTCCATCGCCTTCACGGAAGATCCTGAAGCGACGCACCAATATCTATAAAGGTAATTCGCTATACACTACTTGTCAAGTAATAAAAATAGAGATTGCGTAGATTGAGATTCATAGCGGATGCACCTAAAAAGACACCTCCTATAAAGATTTCCTCTCGAGCTGTACAGAATGAAGTCTTTCTGTTTCTTTCTATATGTATGTGCATGCACACGTTTGTACGAGAAGATATCGTACACGAGTATGTGCACGTATTTGCCGGCGATACGTCGCTTCACAGGTGTGTTACATGCTTCTCAAGCAAATGTAACGCACTTTTTACACTACCGCAGTGGTACAGTCCTTCGTCATTTGGCCGAAAGCTTGTTCGAGAGTGCGAAGAGTGGATTACGGGAAAGTTAGCTTTCGATAAAATCAGAACATTACTAACTATCCGGCGGAGTACTGCACGCTGCTACATATTGCTTACTTCTAATGAATCTCCTTCCAAGGTATCCAGAGAACCTTGGGAGATTACAAAATCCTCTTTGAAAGTTGTGCTCGTGGCTTCGAACGTTTAAAATGTTTTGAAAATGGCATATCCTACTTGATCATCGATTGAGTTCGCTAGTGTGCACAGCGATGCCTTGATATTCCACGGGTTTCGCCTTACTAGGTAAATATTCCTGGCGTGAGAGCTGTCGCCCCGTGGTGTCGTCCCGACCCCGGTGTTTCAGTTTTACTGAAAATTCTCGAGAAGTGTCTATTCATTATTGTTTATACGTCGGTTTAACGTGGAGTGCCAGTATTCCAGCTACGTGGAGCCTCTCTTCTATTGATCAACGGGAGATACGTAATGATCGGTCGAGAATGATCCGTCCTCATCCAATCGACACTGAGCGGAAACGAATCGTTCTCCAAAGTCAGGTTCCCCTTGTATGATGAACATTGCACCGTCAAAACTGTTCTCCAGTGAGGTCGCTCGTTTTTGCCGAAACACTTCCAGACTGTCTGCAACACATTTTTGAACAGCCCGTATCAGCCTAGCAAACATTACCATCCTTTCATTAAGAATGCAGATTGAATTGATAGCCAACATGTAGAACGGGCTAAGCAAGAATCTGCGTTTTATTAAATATTACTGAAACTAGGAAAGAACTAAATCGCGTACCTCTTCACTGCAGATCTTCCTCGCATTTAGGAATGTCAAATATTTCGGCGAAGAGCGGTGGTAGTTTGAGCTTTGCCCAATTCCGCCTGTACCAGTCGAGGAGATTGGCGTGTCTTGCACCTAAGGTCCTTAGTTCCGGTATCCTCTGCGAGATGGTCGTCACACTGGAGCAGCCTCCCGTAACCGAGGCGTCACCTGAGGCCGAGTGACTCCGTGATGCTTGCACCCTGAGAGCTTCCAAAAGACGATCCTGCAGCCTCTGTACGGCCTTTACGTCATTCAATCCGGGTCTCTCGCCTAACAGCACTGCCCCCGAGAACAGTCCCAGCTCCGCGTCCGTCAGTTGATGAGCGTTTAAGGTTGTCGTGAATTGCATCAGCGCTGACACGAAATCTGGCTGCATGATTTCAGGGTCATACGTTAAACTTTCTAATCGATACGAACGCATTTCATAGAATGGAAGTTTAATGCATATCAATGGGGTGACTCTAGGAGTTGCGCTATGGGTACTCTATGATTCTTACAATTAACTTAGAAAGAGGTGCTGTAAGACACCAACTAGTATTCTTGACTCATGGAGGAGCTCCTACCTCATACATCAGCTCTAACTGTTGCCTTGTAATGTAGGTGCCATCTTCAAAGGTCATCGAACTGTCGGTAGTCATCTTTGAGATATGGCTAAGCCAAACCTCAAAGAAGCCGACCTTGATTAGGATCAGCTGGTCATCCTGCGAGAGATCGCAAAATCCTGGCACTCTTTTCGCAAATTCTACCACTCTCTGAACCGATGGCGTGATTCTCGTGGCGAATTGCTGCCAGAGCCAGATCCTTTGCGACTCGACGGTTTCCGCTGTGGAGGAGGCTGCTTCTGGGTCCTCCGGGCTCGCAGGCTGCGAAGAAGCACTTACCTAATCAGCGGTAGTTCAAAAGAAATAGGCACTGCTGCCGATTCCGGCAGAGTATCTCTCTACATAAAGAGCTCAATGTCACTATATGCAAAATTGAACTTGACCCAGACGGCTAGTAACTCTTACTAAATTCATACTAATTCCATGCAGCTTAGAGCTTTTGGCACATTAACCCGATTCCTAACTATTACGGCCCAAAATTGCGGATATACTTTAATTGGGGATCAGCGATTCCTTGAATTACTGTATTCAATTAGCTATTGCATCCAACGCATACTTTTGCTAGGCGAAATTCTTGTCGACGAAACTCACCGGTATTATCATAGGTTTTCGCACGATATCCCTCGTTAATTCCTCGGTGAAGCCGCAGTGAGCATGGTGGGCCTGGGAGACTTGAAGTATCACATCGTACACGGCCAGTTGCTTGACATCTGCATCCGATTGATCTGCCTCTACCACCGCAGCTGGTGGTACCCGCGATATATTGTTCTGTGTCTGGCTGTTGTTATTATTGTTGTTATTGTTCGGGCTGCTCGAGTTATTGTTATTTATATTGTTGTTATTGTTATTGTTATTGTTGTTGTTATTGTTTGTGGTGGCACCGGGCGAAGTTAGCTGCTGAGCATTGGACACCGTGGTTGTTGTCGTTGAAGTGGTCGAAACAGTGTCCTCTGAGCCGCGCTCCCTTGAACGCTTTGGCACCCTGCCGTATCTCACCGCTGAAATAATAATACGCTTTGTTTGCAAAGGAATGATAATCGGTATCGCGAATGCGGAGAGCAACGACACTCCGAATATTATGGGGGAAAACTTTTGTTGTCCGGACTAAAGTGCCAAAACATTTCTGTTTTAAATAGAGGCCTATGCGGATACATAAGAGTGGAGAATATTGATATTCAATTCCGAACAGATTACTTCCCGCAGGTCATAGACACTTCATTAGCTGATTTGTTATCAAAGGGTAATATATGGTAATAAGGGTAACATACGGATGTAGCTGACTCATGTGCATCCGCATCACCCTGTAGATTCTACATAGAGTGGTGTGATTGTGGTTACTTACAGTCCCTGGACATGCCGACAGCTAGACACTTCCTGAATCTGCAGTGCTGGCAGCGGTTTCGATTCAATCGGATGACAAGACACTTGCCGTCCCTCAGACACCTGTACTCGATCTGCTTCTGTATACTTCTCCTGAAGAAACCCTAAACAAACCCAAGCATAACAATGTACATTGGGGAAACAAATCGGACACGTTAACCCCTCAATACGAAGTTGATACTTCAAGAGTTTCGAACGAATGCTAATAAATTAAAGCGAGTCGTGTGCGACCTCGAAGTTTTATGTCAGACTTTGTCAGTTCTTTTATTAACGCGCTGAACACAGTAAAGCTCCGTGAGATAAGTTGGGGTAAGGTGAAGAGAAAAACGATTTTTCTTAACACTAACCGGCACGTTCCTTTTGCCCTACTCTAGAACCATGTTTGCAGGCGGGGATCGAAATTAAATTATGCATTAACTCGGTCTCCCATCCGGATGTAGTTCTGAGTGGCACTACTAGGATTCAATGATAGTAGGAAACCATTCATATTTTCATACACCTGTCGGCCGAGTGCGCTGCACGTCTAATGGAACTTCCAGCGAAAATCAATAGATTGTTTCGAAAAGCTCCAAGAGCTTGTAACATTCTGTTGAAGTATGTCGCTGAAATAATATAATTGCAGGTAGCAATTTGTCTAGCGGAGATATTGATGCGAAATTATACGCAGGGAGAGATTGCGCGGAGCGTGAATAATAGTCAAGTTGGGAAGAAAAGGCGGCAGAATCTCGGAAGAGCGAGCAGGTATATTGCGATAGAGAGGGCAGCCGAGCGTAGGCCCGGGTTGAAATTAATTACGCGAGATTTGCTTCCTAGTGCCCAGAGATAAGAGTGCTGCCCGATGTCATGTTGCATGGCGGTCTGCTATCGACGAGTGTATGGGTATGCAAATGCACATACATACACGTTTCGATCGAGTAGGAAGTCGCCAAGTTACTAATTTTTCCTCCCTGCCAGATACATAACGCTCCGAGAGCCCGACTCGTTTGCGTGCACGTGTGGAACTGTGAAATCCCGATGCGCTCGGTTACTAATGCCGCGCATACTCCTCCACCCTAATGAGTATCTCCTTTACGCATTACCGCGCAATTACTGACAGCGATATCGCCCTTCCATCGTAAATCCTCCCCTGAATTTAAGAGGAGCACGCAGTGATTAAGAGCAATCTAGAACATCATAAACTGCATCCCGGTCCTTCCTGTTTCTCCTCTGTCAGTCGTGTTCCCTCACGTAATATAAAACTTAGCTTGCACCGGTAAAACACAAACCTCATCCTTAATTAATTTCACACTCGCGTATCAATTTACAGCGATGATGGCAAATGAATATGTCGCAAAGTGGTAAACCCTTAATTACGCGAAATCTTTCATTAATAAATACGAAAAAAATGTCAATACGTTTATGCAAAGATTGTCCCCGTTTTTTCGCATTCACTATCTTTTATGAAATCCGTGAAATTCACATAACGGATGTGGGAGTGTTAATCCGAAATGCAAAATATTTAACACATCTTCACGTTATCACGAAAGTAACGGAGGGTCGCCCTAGGTTCGTTTCAGTATAAGTTAACAGTTGACCTCATTGCTGCTGTCGGTATGACGGCTCGCTTATTAAGCGACGTATTATGATTAATGTGCTTTGTAGGGTAACAACGCAAAAGTTTTAAACGCTCCAGTATAGCAAATACGGGGCCTTATGCCTTTTAAATAGGGCAAAGGAAATTGCAAAGATTGGTGATTCGTAATTAGCCGCGAATTCTTGACTAATATGTGTGATAGTGCCGCTGGAAGTTTTCATGTTGGGTTCATCGCGCTAGTTTCGACACGTCAGCAGTTTGATACGTGATCCGCATTAAGCTACATTACAAAATCGATCTCAGACCCCGATTCCTGACAATACGGCACATACCTAACCCGCAATTAGGAATTGTTCACTAATGTCGGCACATTCATTAGCGAGTGAAGCTCGCATGATTTGTCTTCGCGGGGCGATAATGTGCTTCTGAACGGCTGGCGGCCGGTGGGTTTATGAGCCCGACAGGGGAAGGAAATAGTGCGGCCAAGGTGTTCTTGCTTTCATAGCCAAACGGCGTTCCTCTCCATGATGACCCAGTTCTGCATTAATTAGACGGAAAATCGTTGCGAGCTCCCTCCTGCCAACAGATGTCCTGGTGTATAAATACTACGCTCGTTATCGGTCCTGCGCTTTTCTTACCTCGGTCGATAAAAACAACGTATTCTTTCTATCAAGTACATTGCAATTTCTCACTATTTCTCGATTCGTCGCCTATTTCCACGGAAACCTTTCGCGGCCATACAATTCACTCTCCAACGAACAGCGTCAAGGTGTTTTCTTTCCAACTTACTATTTCTCAGTATTACCCGGGCGTGCATATTTCGAGAAACTTTCAATTCGTTGTCTCAATGCTTCTATTAGTGTAACTCGGCAGGGCTGGTAGAGGGTTAATTACACGTTTATCCATTAACTATTAGAAAAGACATCTGCATGTAAAAACCCAGTCGGGGAGTTAGAGCGAAGGCCGAAACGGCGAGGAATGCAGAGTAATGAAATACGTAAGGGCTCTTTATTAAGGCTGAACTTCATTTGACCTTTAGTACGCAAACGCCTTTATTGCTTCGTTAGCGTCGGTATTAATTAACGGTTCGTATTCATAAGAGTATGATGCGTAACGCTGTCCACCTGACATAACTGACGTTCCGCAAGCCTGACAGAAGACGGGCAGTAATAATATAATCGTCAATGTCAGTAGTAATAAATCTTGGAAAGTCGTCGGACTACAAAATTAACTGTCTTGAGGTATGCGGAGATATTTGAAGTCCCCGGCCCCATGAAAGTCCTCTGCTTCTCTGGATTTAGATTTTAAAGCCGATACCGACATGGTAAGCTCCCATCGAAATTAGAATATCAAATGAAGTCCTTATCTCGCTTTTCGTCTGTTCGCACGTATCGCGACGGACACACGCAATGGTACAATAACGAAAGACCTTCCCTGCTTTGTTTCAATCGGAATATACCTAAACGTCGTTTTTGACAAGTGCTAGTTGTTGCCTAAAATAACCGATGAACGTTTCTTCTACTAGTAGGCATAAAGATTAAAATATACCTATCATGCGTCTAGAAAAATAGGAAATTAATTACACATACTGTCGGACCAGTCTGTGTATTGATTGTGCATTAGTAAAGCTGCTCTACTAAACGGGAGAATTTCGGCTTGCAATGCAGCCTGGTAGAATATCCTCGCAATAAATCAGGCTTAAAGGAGAGTCGATACGCGCGGTCAGTATTAAGGTTTACATTTAATCGGGCACGTCGATCCGACTGGCAGGTTAGTGCGATAGGTTCCACCGCGTGTTTGAATATGCCCTCGGTTGACGGACGTTTACTACAGCGCACGGTACAACCGGATCCTCAAACGTGTTAGTTTGCATGGTTTGTTTAATGATATTTGACAATATTAGGAGATCCGAGAGAATGACAAAAATGTTTCTATCTGAACATATTGTCGATGGATCGCGAATGTACTCCTATTTGCATGTACATTCACTTGTGCAATTATGAACATAGCGAATCCCACGTGTTTTGCACAAGATGGCCGATCAGCAATGTAAATTGTTGCAACTTTTCTCATTATTGACTATTGAAGCCGACGGTTGCGTTTGGCAGTCATTGTTTCGTACGAATGGTAATAGTTTCACCATGGCCTAATAGGTTAAACTTTGTGCTGATGCATCGAGCTGTGTAGGAATCGTGGAATGCACCAGTTTACCGTTAACTCGAGCCTTAGGGCTTCCGGGTTTCAGTCCTTAGCCGGGAGCGACCCACTATTGACGGATATACATCTCACACGAACATTGTGCTGCATGCACAGTGATCGAACATTACCCTGGCCTGTTTCAGAGAGTGAAATGCTCTCAGTTAATACTTCATGATAAAAGCAGAGGTGAAGTTCTCAGCGAGTTTCACAAGTGGCAAAGGGAAAACTTTCATGAAAAAAATTCAAGGTAAATTCAAGGTAAATCCAAGGCGACTGCTTGATTAAAATCGAGCATTGTTTCCAATATCACTACTTGTAAGTTCTTACTCACCTTACAACCCTCGCAGCTTGTAACGCCGTAATGGTAGCCACTCGCCTTGTCGCCGCAAACCTTGCAGGGTACAAAGCTCTTTGCAGGCGTCGAACTATTCGAATCCGCGGCTGCGTAGTGTTGCTCTGAAATCGAAAAAGCAGAACTCTGTTAAACAAGCCGGTCATTTCCATTCAATTAGTATTCTTCGTATTGCCGTATATCTCATTACCTAGTCATTATAAAATCAGCATAAAAATAGGGAATCTTAATGAATCAGACGCGGAACTGATTAAGATGTGTCATTGCATGGTGAAGCAAGAGCAAGTCCGTGAAAACTTATTCCTAAAGTGCGCAATGCTGCAAGTAACGGCACTAGCAGCTCTCAAGTAGAAGCATACGGATTATGATAAAGGCGCTGTATGAAGAGGGGTGTGAAGGACAAATGGAGATAACGTCGAGAGTCGAATGTGCGTTCTGGCAAGGATGCCTCGATGAAAGGAAGGTCACGAGGAACCCGATAGGACAGAGTCAGCCGGGTTTTCCTAGTGTTGCTATTCGAGAAACGGGTTGATGCGCGGTGGGTTCGCTCCCTGGTCCGTGAACAAGCTGGCGCATCCATAATGCAACGGGAAAGAAGCGACTAGCACGAGGAAGGACAAAGGCTGCCCATGGAGTCTGTGGTACTGAGGCAGCATCAGCCTCGCGTAACGGCAAGTCCATGTCACCGTTACTGAAGGGGGACGCGGAAGGAAGAGGCTGCAGGGATAGCGGTAGCCCAAGGGAGGACGATGAAGCCGAAGAAGCATGAGGTGGCTCGGTGGTAGCATCGGCGGGCGGCGGCGGCGGCAGCCCGATGAGGCAGTTGCAATCGCAAGGCACCACAGCTGGAGAAAGAAGGCGGAGGGAAGAGTAAAAAGGCGAAACGGAGCCGTCCGCAAAGGGAGAGAGAGCCCAGGAAGCCATAGAGAAGTAGCCTCCGATGTTATATACCGTTGCTCTCTCGTGAAACTCCTGCCAGGAGACGTTGTTACCAGTGCAAGATAGTAAGAACGGTGCGGGCGAAGCGCGCAGAGCGGCCCTGGACAGACGGGGAGAAGGTAGGGAAGAGAAACGCTAGGCGAGAGAGTGCTTGGACCAAGATGCAACGTAGATGCAGCGGCGGATAGGTGAACTTACGAAGGGCGAGGAGGGGCGTATTACGATTTCGCGTCTAGGAAGAGGGAGAAGCAGAGGAGAGCCGGTGAGCTCGATGTTGATTATTGCACCGTCTGGGAAGGGCGTCTGCTCCAGCAGTCAGGGGCTGCCCAGATGTGATTTTATGACGTCGGTAATGCAGACACTATCGAACGGTTCTCCCCTTTTCGTATCTGACGACAATAACGATGGCATGCGTCAGCTGCGCGCCACTCCGTTATTCTTTCACAGGATTGCTCGCAATTGGCACGTCGCTTCGAAGTCTTACCCTGCCTGACCGGAAATGTGTGGTCGAGATAACGATGTCCCTATATGTCGTGAAACGACTCTCCAGTCGCAGAATCTGCACCAGCTTTTTTCGGCCACTTTGTGGAATTCTCGTGCTTTCAGAACACCTAGGATGGTGACTCGGAGCCTGACGTTTCATGATTTCTCCCTTGTGTGATGGCGGCTATATAATAGGGTAGCATGCGTTGGATGATAGAGCAATTGACGGTGCTTATCCCCATGAAACTACAATGACTTTCTTTACTCTATATATACAGTCAGAAGCGATATGTATGTATCGTTTCGTAAAGTGCATCCGCTGGTGTGGTAAATGACTACGAACGGATAAAAGACGCTCCGCTTCAATACCAGGCAGACAAATGTTATGCCTGCGACTTTTATCGGCTAGGAAGTGGGGAGAGAGTGAACGCGGATACGCGCCGCAGAATTTCCTTAGAGGGAAACGCTTAATTAGAGGCGCACTGTTAGCAGTTTCGACAATCTATAAAAGCGAGCGTTCGTACACCGATAGATTGTAATTTATGGGACCGTCGGGTGGTCAGCAATCTTGCGATACGAATGCGGAAGCACGCAGCATGCCTCGACGTAATGACGTACATGGTAGCGGGTTAACAGCGCGCTGAAGTTTTTTCGGACGTTCCACGTGGGAATTTGTGGGCGCCGCGTGGACCATTAAAGGGACACGCTGGGACCCAATGGGTCCGCGGGAGGGAATTCATTGTAAACGCGCCGTTGCTAGCGCATTCAGTCTTAATAGAAGCACCCAAGGTGGCTGTTTCTTCACCTTTCTTCCATGGTTTCTCTCGTCTTCTCCCAGTCGCGTGGGCCCGTTTTTTCATCCGCTAATCCAATTGATGCATTCATTACATTGCGCTGCACACGGGCTACTTTCACGCGTGACCCTCGCCCGACGATTATATCGCGGCCATAAATCTATTACAATTGACTATACCTTCCACTTGCAATCGCACGGTGCTTAACATTTCACTCACTGCCAAACGCGATAGTAAGACCAAAGAGAATTGTTTCTCCGTCTGCCGTCGATAAATTCTCTCCTGCCGATGAAACTTTCTCCTCGCAAGAAAACTTGCTAGCACAGAACCGCGCGCTGCACTCAGCGCTCAGGGGTTTGTCGTTTCATGCGCTACTGTCAGATACGTCCTTACATCTGCCGAACGAAGCATCGTAATTGAATAATAGTATACTTTCGAGCACAGCAAACTATAACAGAATCCCTCATCCAAAAGTGGAAATAACGTGCTCCAGTCGATCCAGGGATATTGAAATATAATAATCGTAGGATCGTGGGAAAGCAGCCGGGGCTGTGTAAAGCCTCATAACTCAGTCGAGTGAAAGGTTTCCTTATCGCGTTACATTTGCTTGCAGCTACTTATCCAATACATCGGCAGCTTTACTTTGGAACAATTCAAAAAGTCGACGCCATAATTTTTTCCCTTTCCCTGTCTCGCGAGTGAATATCCGGCATCGGGCGCTGCTCATGTGAAGACACACAATATATGGTAAGCAGGGCAATCTGCGAGGGAAATCCATGTAATAAAGATTACATTTCCTGCGCACTATGTGTTGTCGGCACGAAGCTGCTCTCCTTCCAGTCAGCGGATGTGGAAAGAACACTCCGTTACCCGCCGTCTCTAATATAACTCGCAGAGGGACTTGAGAGAGTCACGTAAAAACGTTAGACGTGCAGCGAAGGCGAGGTCGCCGTCGTGACTGCTTCGCATTTGACCTAGGTTCAAATGTCTCTGAGAAACACTGCCGAAAGGTAATTTCTGACGGATTCTAGTGCGCAAGGAATGACTCCGTCGTTAGAGATCCCATAGATTATTGGCGATCGAACTCTTACTCAAGTCATCAAAATTCTGATGTAGTATTCGAACTTTGTATGACACGATGGGAAAAATTCATATAAACCTGTGTTGATTAATCAGAAGTTCGGCTCAGCGAGTTAAAAACTCGCTCACTCAACTTGTGGACTAATCTATTTTTTCTTCTCGGTCCTACCCCTACGTAGTTTGCATCTGCTTATTACAGCTTATTTAGTACTTTCCCAGCAATGTATGCCCGAAGGAAGTCAAAATGGCAACGTATACCGTCTAGCTGTTCCCATATATAATTCTATATACAGATGAGAACAAGACGGGGGTCTAATAATATAGTTTTATATCATAATAATATTCGTGTCATATTTATCGCTGCGAAAACTAATGAAGCATACTTCATTAGCAATTAGGATAATAGGAAGACCTCTGTATTTGGGTTGAACCAGTTTGAGATCCAACAACTAAACGTGTGGCGATCAATTAATGCTGAAGAAGTCTGGCCAGCCTTTCGTCTTAGCAGTAATTAATTATATAATATTACGTCAAGTCACCTGGCATAACATATCCTCCCCACCCATCCCAATTATATATGACAGTACGGCATGTGACAGCCGGGGTTATATTACCCCGAAGTGTACCTGCTATGCATAGTTACCAAACTTTCGCCTTCATTTATGGAAAAGTTATAGTTCCAAAGATTTATTTATGAATTTTGTATTTCTTCAATTATTTTTCTGAATCTAATCGTAATTTCGGCACACTAGACTTCAATCGGCCGCTGGGGCTGGGCTTTTACAAATCACTATCCTAACTCGTTTTGTGTTATACAACCAGATATTACATACATGCCGCACTAAGAATAACTAGCTTGGATTAATCGGATAAGACATCTACCTTAAGCTGCGTTTTTTTCGCTCACGGCATCCCTAATAACTGGGAATAACTGAACTCTTAGATTCACAGAGGACTGGCCTCATTTTTGCTTGAGTTGCGAAAGTTTCCAATGCAAGAGTCGAAAACCGACGAGTGAAGTCCCAGAAGCTTTAAAACTATAAATCAGAAAGTTTGTGGGTCGTGAAAGAAAAGAAAAAGTTTGCCTCAAAGTACATTATAGTATAAGAGCTGATTCTTGCGAATCACGCTGCGAAAACTGGAACGCCCGCTGCAGTTGTGATTAACGGGCCGCCAAAATAAGTGATTAAAGGCGAGCAAACAATGAAAGGTGGTAATTACGGGTAGTGTCATGAAAATATCGTATCATGGAAATTTAAAGCGTAAATCGATGTGGGGTTCGAAGACGGCGCAGCTGCAGCCATGGAAAATGGTGGAAAGTGATTAATTTACCGGCCACCCTCCCGCTCCATCCTGCGCACAAAAGCTCGCGATCGCTGCCAGCCGGGAACGAATAAACACCGCGTAGCTGTTTTGCGTAACTCGTTTTAATGCATATTCGATGTTGAGTCCGTGCACTGACTTGCACATACGCATATTCGAGGTGCGCAAGTGCGGCATGTGCACACACATTGATTCCTCCTATTCATTTGACTGTCTCTAGTTGCGTATGTGTATCGGCGCATGAGTATACCTCCCAGTCCATTTAATTGATCAGTTTCAGGGGGTTTCTGATAAAAGCTTTGAAAAGATCACCTGTTCATCCGATTGCTAAGCTTTACTGCACGATTTCTCAAAGGGCGTGGAACCTCCCAGGTATTGGGTAATAAAACCATTACGACGCAGGTTGCTATGTCGCGCTTTGTAATTCCGGCTAAACTTCGCACGATTTAAGAAAAGAAAAGTCAAAGGCATTCCATCGCAATAGTCTTGAAGCAGAATGACAGACACATTGCTCTAATTACAGGTGGATACGAATTTCGAGCGCGACAGTTGCGCAAGAAGTGAAAGCCGGCCGATATTTTTGCAGACAGGAAAAATCAGACGTAGACGCAATGCAGTTCAGTAAAAGTCAGGAGACGTGGAGGGAAGCGTTATAACAGTGGGGTGAAAAGATGTTCCTTAATGAAAATTAAATTTTACTAAAATTAAACTACACACAAGCGCGAATATTCGCATTTCCGAAGCATTCGCATATTTTCCATATAGAGATGGATGCATTGTTGACCAGTCCTATATTCCACGAGCTATGTTTATTCTACACTTTATTGCGAGACAAGGTGACCCCAGCTCTCTCTGGATTCTCGATCTCTCAATTTCTCTCGACTGGATTTCGCCCGATATTGAAAGCCCAAGAATGCCCTCTGGTTTAAAAAGTTCCTTGCTTACTGTTTTTATGTTTTCAACAATCTTGCAGCAAGTTTAGGCACTAATTTTTGTGAAGAGCGTGATTTTCTGCCCCGGAAGTTTCACCGATTTCTAGTCGAATGTGCGAAACAACAGAGAACAAGCATAAGTGCATGATACAAATTGACCAGAGATGGGACAGGTTGTCGAATACAAACACATGGGGCTTAGTAGGACAGATATGTAGATAGTATCATATAACGTACGTAATTTAGTGGTCGCACGTTACATTACACTATCACTTAATGCGTTTGTACCATATCGCCGATCGAGAGAAATGTTAATAGTTCAAAGTGTACTGCAAATTCAATAATTCTAGGAGTACTCTGCGCTTTAAAATAAATTACCGATTCGACTGGCTTTTCAACAATAAATTTGCTAAATAAAGTACCGCTAAACCAGGATACTGCGTATTATTGATTTCTTCATCAATATGATGATTCACTTCGGTGAATACGGGCGATATAGAATCTGGATTCATTATCTAACGAGTGGTTTGCAAATGTATTGAACTAATAACCAACTCCCTAGGGGAAATTGGATGTTTCGATAACTGGAACAGTGGTAGGGTATCGAAGCATAATATTTAACAATATCGCCGTAGATGATACCAGCTTTTGTCATTAGTATTACTATAGAAATTAATATTGACATCATAAATTTACCATAGAAATTAGTATTGATATTGAAAGAGGTAACAAAAGCGAGTACTGCATAACCGACGACTTATTTTTCCCCGGAAGTATCGAATCGCCGTCAAGATAGAAAAGTGCGCCCACACTGTAACTTGTTATCGTGTGGACTAATCTGCGCGTACTCCAAAAGCATCGAAGTCGGGCCATTGTTGAGAAGCAGCGGTGCGTGCTTGATATGCCAGGAAACGATGAGGATAAAAAAGCGAGGGTCTGAAAGAGCGAGAACGACCAGGGAACACTGCCGGTGGGTGAGTTTTAGCTAATGGGTTTACCAACGATATCATCTTGCAAAGAATGCTTCGAACATCACATGGGAAATACTGTACCACTTCAGTTTTTGGACGTTATCAGTTTTCCGTCCCGATTCGGTATCGGCTCACTGGGATTCTGCATCGCTTCACATATGTAATTGTATCGAGCGGACTAATTAAACAACGAGTATCCGCTTCGTAAGGCAATTGCGAGCAGACATATTTGTTGGATCGCGTCTATAACCTTGACCAACTCAGTATCCATATTTGGGCATAATGTAATTTGAGCTGGTCCATCACAACACGTTCGCAGTATACAGCTACACATACGGGCTGAATCAATACGTGGTGCGGCCGCTTGCTAAATAACGGGCACCCGTTTCAGTGAATAGTCAAAGCCCGAGAACCGAGGTTGCTGTTTTCAGTTTAATTGGAACTATTCGGTAGCACATCGAATGCGAATTGAGCCTACTTAAAGAAAAAGGGCAACTTCAAAGGTTTATATGCATATATATGTATACATTTGTTCGGACTACGATGAAGTGGAGGAAGTGTAGAGTAGGTACAAGTTTTTCTTGACTCACAAACATCAAAACATATTTTTCCCACGCCCTACCACGGATCTCGAGTAAATGCGCGAAAACGTAAACGTTAACCGCGTGGGAAAGGGTTTGCCGTATTAACGATTCATTATCGTAATAAGCACTTCCCAGCCCGTGTACAACTCGGTACCAGAGCCTCGAGACATGAGGCGCACAATATATTCCTTCCAATTTTCCTAGACATATTCCACCAACAAGTCGATAATACGAACTTTAGGTTTTAGAATTACATATTATCGTAATGCGAAAGAGTGCTGCCCGAGAAAGGCTTTCTAAGATACCGGATACTGCATGTAGATATATCTAGATAGTTAGTGCGAGGTATTTATGTAATGTTGATGTAATGCTGATGTAATACGTTGGATTGCGCGAAACGAAATGCTGAACGCTGTGTACTGCCCGCGTCTTGCGTTAAGGAGGATTAAGGGAAAACTCAAGTAACATGTGCAGTGTCATTCGCAAAATTACATAAACCATCGTAGTTATCGAGAAAGTCCTTTCTGATTCTTTCACCACGAATTGATATTTTAAGAAGAGAACGGTGGAAGCGCATTTTGGTGATTGAGAAGAGCGCTCTATTACATACGTGCAGGAAGATGGGGCGCATGTATAGAAATATAACTATCCTAAAGTGGCGTATCAATCTTAATAATACGAACTTAATCAAAAAAATCATTCGTCCGGGATCACGAAATCAGATTTAAAGCATAGGAACTATGAACTCGAACTGCAGCGTGTAATCTATTTAGCAATTACTCTAAAAACCTCTAAGGGAAATCTTGTCCTCTGATAATCGTGGGACTGCGAGGTTATTGACACGGACAATAATAATCGCGGGCTGGAAATATAACTTGAACTTTGAGCGACGAGAGATCAATGTCAGAAATTTCGCCACTGTACGGAATTCCTGATTTGAAAGCTTTGAAAATGTGCGCTCGCGCATCACTATGTACTTTGACGAGTGGTCTCAGTGCCGGCTCCCTAGTTTCTGCAAGTTGTTTAGCACTTCTTGTTTACAAGGAAGTGTCGCGCGCTGCATATATTTACTTGGGTCATGGCATTTGTATTCCAGCCGATTGTGCGTCTCCTCGGTTGACCGTCCATCCGTGGCACCCAGAGTGCACTGCGCGAGTGTGCTTCTTATGCCGAGACGTGCAGGCATCCCGACGTCATTCAGACTGTGCCATGGTTTCTCCATCACTATTTCGCTACTTAGTTCGTGAGCTGGACAATTAACATTGATCTCTGTTGGATTGGAAATAACTAACTTTTTTTGGAAGTAATATATTAACACGGCGCTCATGTGATCAATCCTTGAAGCGGGGGTAATGCCTATGGTGAGCAAGTTTTCAAGCAACCTCTCATATACAATGATTCCAGCTTCGACGGACTTCAACTTAACTTATTAGAGAATTGTGTTTGTAGTTCAAGAAGAAACTGTGCCTGCGTTTGTACCGGACTAAGGGCTATCATTATATGTACATGTAGTATGTAATGGCAGATTGGAGGGAGTTTCAAATACCTGGCAATCTACCGATCGGTGAAATCTGTTCTGGGCCTTTCGAGGCTTAATAAGTTCCTTTTAGTAAGAAAGCAGCGTTGCCAAAGGACGATCTCTGGTCTTTTCGGAGTCCGAGCGACATGGAACAAGCTCTACGCAAGCCTACATGCTCCTGGCGTTCGCTGTGAGACAAATAATTTATGGTCGCGTTTATGCGCTCGCTCGCTTTCCCAATGCACTTTCTACGACCGATCCCGCTGCAACGAGAGCCGAAGTTGAGAGAGCTTGTTCCGTACCTGCCGCAGCCTCTTTCTCTGCCTCGATATCCTTCTCTCCGTTCTACCTTCCCCTGTCTTGGCGAGGCTGTCTCCTTTTATCTCGCACTCGTCAGGCATGCTGCCCTTTCCCCTCTTACCCCCGTCGCCAGCTCGTTATGCAATTCCAAAGATATACGGTTGCTTCAGTAATATCTTCGGGCGGTCTCACGCGTCAGGCAATTTACCGGGCAGCTGCCAACAAGCATTTTTGGTTCTGCTGCACGCGCCTTTTCCCTAATTCTGATACAACAGTTCTGTCAAGCCTACGAGTCCAGTATACGTGGCGATTACTTATGAAGTCGGGGACTATTCTCCTCCAGAATCCGAGGATTCGTTATGTAACGTAACTCAATGTGTTAGGTGGTTAACAACTTAAGAATCTAACGGACCCTTGCCACCACTTTTCAGTAAAATTTACTAGTTGTCCACCAATCAAGGATGTTATCCTTACGAAGATACGGCGCGAAAACATATACATATCCACAAGCTCCGGGATCTCATAGTTCAGTCTAATCGGGAACAGGAAAGAGGAATGTTATATATATTAGCGTGGCAAAAAGCAGTGCTCGTTAGACACGATGGTGAGCCGTCTGGAGGTGCTTAAGCGTGACAAATGGATGATCAAGGGTGAAATGAGCTATGAGGAAGACGAGGGTGCTGAGCCTTCCAACTTCCAATTGGCCGACCGAGCGGAGGAAAAGATTCGGGATATTCTCAAGATTAGCGTGGGAGGTGGAGGTGGGTGTAATATGGACATCGAGCAGGTGTTGCGCAACATAAATGCGGAAATGCAATGTCGATAAACTCGACTAAGTGAGAGAGGCCCAGACAGGCTAGGCGACGTCGCGAGACTCTCACCCGACCGCTCTTTGCCCCTCCGCCCGCCGCCACCGCGCTCCTCTCTGTCCGTTTCACTTGCACGCTACAGAAATACACCGGGAAAATTATGTCACTAATGCGCTTGGATATATCTCGAGCCGGGGAAATGTGCTTTCCCGGCGTCCGTTCTACGCTGGAAGCATCCGAGCTCCTCCGGTAATTCTAGTGCAAGTTACATCTCAATCCTCTCGCGCAAAGGTGCTCTTTCAAAATACATATACGGCTTCGAGTATTTTTTAGCTGTTGCAGAAGTTTAGGTATTTGGGTTCGTAGACAAAATCCGTAGTGGTGGAAAGAACAGCGATCGCTGTTTGATCAATGGCTGTGTAGATTACTGTATGATGAATTTACACCGCTTGCGGAAATGACACCCGTTCGCCTGGTACCGGCGTGGCTTACTAATATTATTAGACGAAGTGCTGTATTTGTATGCATACGCCGTACGGAGAACACTCCAAGTTTCCATAAGCAATTCCCGCAAAACACAACTTATGTCTCTATACCTTGTGGAGGTTTTTGCATAGAACAATTTTCCAATAATTGGTATTGGCGCCTCTAATGTTGCCTCTTCTTACTTTATAAAGCCACTATAGTGCACACTTCCTAGGTTTCACGATGACTCCTGCAGCACTTTCTCCCTCCTTTTTTTCATCCGTCCTGAATTATTTTACCTATTACTAACCGCACTAACATAAGTTCAGGTAATTATCCTGGAAGTTGATAAAAGCACATCATCTATTTCAGCATCACCTTCTGCAATAAATGCCGAGAGCAATATGAAAAAGTGCCGAATCGCAACTACAAACAATATCAAGAAGATAATTGGCTAACAAGAATATTGGGTGCTCTAAACAACAGAAAATAATGAATTCTATACTATCATGCAAATACAAATACAAATAATTATAATATTCTAGATACCCAATGACGTCATATGACTCAGAAGAACCATCTAAAGAAGAGGATGAAAGGGGAACAAGTCTCGAGTAAACCGCTCGCTTGCGAAGACTACACACAGAAGTCGGAGAGGGGGAAAACGAAAGAGAAAAGTTTCGGGGCCGAAGAAAGTAAAACAAGAGCAAGCGATACCAGAGGGGTTGGGGTAAAATTCAGGGGAAAAAGCAAAAGCGCCGATGGAGGGAGAGGAGTGCCCCTAATGAATAACACGAATTATTCGCTGCGAGTACTGGCCTTACTGAGGGAATAAATTGCAAATGTACAGGAGCCAATCAGATGTCTCTTCCATGATGGATTACGTGGACATGGATGAAAAGGCAGCTGAATGGGGCGGCTAAAGGTAAGAAAAATGTAAAAGTGGATGCGTGCATCTGTGTTGTTTCCCGTCTCTATATTTTTCAGTGAAAACCTTGGCAAAGATTATCTTGTTTACCCTTTCTGCCATACAAATGCAGTAGCTCCAGCGAATGCACTTTTACGCCAAATCAAATCACAAAGTATGTCCTCAGATTTGCTGTTTCCCGACAATGCTTTGTTAAGTTTCATAATTTGCACAAATAGTCAGTAAGCGCCATGCAAATATGTTCCAAAGCGAAACGCAAATAGGTTGTTCTAACCGTAGATAGCTCGGGAAGTGCGTGTAGCGCGAGTACCGCAAGCGGGTGGAGAAAAGATTTTTCTGCACGTCTTCTCGTGAGCGATGTGAGAAACGAAGAGCCCGTTCTTCAGGTTCATTGCCACGAGCATTATTACGCAAGAAGATCCTGTCGTTTCTTCCTACTGCTATGCCTTAATTGCACTTAATTAATTCCCCTGCCGTCGACCCGCTAATTAAAAGGCCTTCCCTCCCAGCGAGACTTGCCTTCGCGGCATCATCTTCCCGAGATTTATACACTCTCCGGAGATAAGTATTTTTCTTCAACTCCGACGGAAATGCTGTTAAATTACCAAAATTAGAAGCGAATTTATCATCATCACGAAAATTACCGAAGTTTTTACATTACGAACAATTGCTTGCTTTGGGTGTAAATCATAAATATGTTTTAATTTGCGTATTGCAGCTTCGCATAAGATGAATTTACTATCGACAAACTAGAAATAATATTCATACTATTTTGAAAGCAGAAATAGCTGACACCACCGCACTGAGATAAATACCGTAACGACCACGGTTGTTATTTACGTTCAATGGCTGAATATGTGGATTCCTGGACTGTACCTACAAGGAATGCGCAGTTACAGGCCGATCCAGTATCTTACGTGTCATTTAACATTGCTTTTCATATACACATACATATATAACATATAATTTCTATAGGCTTCATCCAGGAATGAACGTTACGAAATAGTACGGTCCACTTATTGGTAGTTTCATTTCTATATGCATGGAACTAACAAGGTTTAAGCTCCCTTGTACCTATTATATATAAGAGTAAGAGAATAATTCACTAGCGATGCGGCGTTCTTTTAACATATTTAGGAAGATTGCGCGCTAATTCTTATCGTAAACACAATAGAAACTGGAATATTAATTGATTAGAAGCGCCGAAGTCTTGAGTTTATAGCGATAAGGGAGAACTTCGCCGGGAAGGCGCCGCATCCAGTTGGGTTTAATTTAGAATTCTAGAAGCCAAGTATATGTATTAGTGCAGTGTAACGAGCCGCATTAATTACGTCGTGCTTCCGTCTGCGACCGGAAGTAACGAAGAAAGTTTGTAGATGAGTTACCCGGCATCCTCTACAGCGGCGAATTTCGTTGACGAAACTGTTCTTTGACGATTCGCGTAGGACGGCGATTTGCATTCGACCATTCAATTTCCAGCACGCTAACATTCTGACAACCGTAAACCTTAACCCGTCCAGGCCCGGTAAAACTCTTATATGTATGATCAATCTAGCCGATCTCACCCGCTCGTCTAGCCAGGGGCTCCGCCCTCTGGACCCCGATTATTTATCCCTTAAACTATAATCAATAGCCTATAACCTTCTCCAAGATTCACTCTACACTTTAGATTAAACAACCTCAAAATCGGTTGTTATCCCAATTCGACTTTTCGTCGGCCCTGCCTATCTCACCCACTAGGGAGCGACTACAGTCTGTGCCGTAGTGATGGTTGACCGGAAAAACTTTTCTTGATTAAGCTCCGACGAAACTCGCGGATGAGACTATTTCCGCCCTCAGCGAGCCCTAACTTCTCTCCGGAAAGTCACCGGATTACCGTTGCTACGGTAATTCCATGTTTCAATCGTGTTTTTCAACCAATCATCACTTGCAGATAACAAGGTCCGCTGCGGGCAATAGAACGCAGCTTCGAGAATATCAGTTTTGAAATCGGCGAACTGGCATAAGTGTGATAAGTGTGATACAACAAGATTTCAACGATGATTTCAAATGAGTGTGGCGATGTACGTATCTCTCATTAAACGCAGAATTAGACACTTCGTACGGATCCTATTGTGCGACGCACCGTGGAGGCAAATGCGGACATTGCATTCTGGTACCTTCATCATAACCGCATGCATAGAACCAACAGAGGAAGAATGTGGAACGATGTATTCGTGCGACGAATATCGCGATATTTTAGTGAACACCAATCAATAGCGCTCGACGGTAATCTCGGCATTCCACTCTCCTGAGCCTCTTTCAACCAAAGCTAATGATTAGATTATCGCAATATTAATGCTCCGAGCTTCGTTCTCTATGCTGGCTAGGACGAACGGCGCGCGCCTCGGCCGGATTAACTACAGAGCAGAAGGAAGAACGCAGCAAACCCGAGGTATCTTATTGGAATAGATGTGGAAGCGTTGCAAAGAAACTCTACCACACTATCAGAGATCTGTAATTGAATCAACTGGATATTCCCGACTACAATTGTGGATATAACCGAAGCAGGAATAGAACTACCAACATCCTGAAATTGTAACCATCCTAAGAGCTTTCTGATTTGCGTCCACGCATAATTAGCTGGATTCGACGACCTTTTAGGTTCGCCTCAAGAAAGGCGCGTCTCGACTGTCGACCGAGAGACCTGGCCGATCACGTCTCGGCGCGTCTCGGACTCCTGGCCACGTGCGCTCAATACCCTGGTCTCGCACCAAGTCAATTACTGGTTACTCGGTTACTCGCCGATGCGTGCTGCGCCCATGTGAAGATACAACGCACACGCACACGTACTGGGAGTATCGCAGTATCGCAATTCGCAATTTGTCCGTGCATTCACCTTCGAATTCCCGTTATTCGCGTTTCGTATCGTCCTCCCACACTCGGCGCCTTGGGCGACGCCGCGCCGACGCTTTCAGCCGCGGCTGCCATCAGCACCCGTGATTTCCTTTTGTTGTGCCGCAGTCAGTCCTAAAGCTGCCCGGGTTTCGAGGAGGCAAGTTTGTCATTACCCACTTACACATTCGTCGCTTTCCTTCCATGATGCGGCATCATTTCTACTGTCGAACAATGCTACCCTGAATGACAATGGGAGTTAACTGCTGGCGATTTTCGCAGTCCCATTGGAGCCGCGAGCGAAAGTTTACTGCAACTCGACATATGCCGCCTGAAGAAAGTTAACGATAACCCTTTTTTTAAAATTATATGTCTATGTTACGACCGTCTTCCAATCATTGTTAAACGGCGTTGCGTGCTGGATGTGACTATTGCGAAGATAGACGAGAACTGGCGCTGTTTGATGTGGCTCCTTATAATCATCTTCCAATGCGCGTTTCGGTGCACTGTTGGTCTACAATTAACTATCTACGAAATCGCACGTGTAGCTCAACCACTGGTGGCAATCGCTACATTACACATACGTTTGTACAGAAGATTAAAAATATATCTGTCATCAATACAAACAAGTAGTTTTTGAGGCCAATGTAATGTACTAAAGGACTTCGCCATACTCAATCATCAATTATTCGTTATGACGACTGAACAATTAAACTGAAATAACCAGAAGCACCTCATGATGCAAGGCGGGTAAGTTAGTCCCTGTAAACTGCACAGTACGCTCGGGTAAAACAATGCTTTCATATCTCGAGCGGCTAGGACGCCCGAAGGATCTTTAGTGTTCGTTACAGTCTCCATTGTAAAACTACCTCTGCTACTCTCTTACTGGGCTGGGCGTAATCTGACATTTAAAGGAGCTCAAGCAACTTGCCAGACTGACGCGTATTAATTATGCCACACTCAATACCACACCAACCACTTTCACCCACGGAGTCTATTCTCTGTCAATTGTCAACACAGCTGGCTGACCTCTTCAACAAGAACAGTTAAAATATACTAAAATTTACGGGCGTCATTAGACACGGACAATTTTTGATTTGGCAGAGAAAGCCGCTACAGTTTATTCGTGGGATTCCAGCGGCGAAGAGGGACTCTTTACTCCCGGTGGTTGTAAAGTTCAGTTATGCTCGTAATTTGCGGTCGCCGTGTGCGCGGCAATCTGAGATATGCGCTGCGCGCTCAACATTCACGAAGACCTAAACTCTGAAGTTTCGCGGCCAGTGAAGAAAGCAACCGAGGGAAAGAGATAGAGATGTTGACACGTAGGGAAAGAGGAAGCGCAGGGTATGTGTCTATGTATAGGTGTGAGAGAAAGAGAAAGAGTTTGAATTGACGAAGTAGAAGCTGCACCAAGTTGCCGCTTTCCACTGCACGTGCGACCTGGTTCTTCTCCTTAATACTCGAGTTATTGTCGAGAGTAGTGGTGTGAAGGATCTTCCACGATAATTCCAGTTCGCAGGGTAGGACTGCCAAGTGAATTTAGTTCGCCGTGCCAAGCCAGGTTTCTGTGTAATGCATCTGGGCCGGACATTTATTAACGTCTTTGCAAGCTGACGCCTCGAAATTGCACTGTCTCTGGTGAAAACTGTATGGTTCGCGAACTTACCGAACTGTACAAAATATGCTCACTGACTGTTGGTCTAAACTAAACCCAAAACGAGAATGACGCGACGATGTGAAAGTTAGTTTTCGTTGTTGTACACATCGGCAAAAGCCTATTTCATTCCTTGCACATGCATTTCCGCATTCAATTGTTACTGTAAATGTGTTAGACAAACCTGCCCCAATAATATAGCGGATTCCAAGTGGTTGCGAAATGAACGAGCGCCGCTGATAATGGTTAACCGAACGTTCACCCTATTGATTCATTTCAATGGCTATAGCGGTGAGTATTTATACCTGCTCCAATAATTATTATTAGTTATATTACAGGGTTATCTCTAAAAATTTTACAATGAAAGCCCGGATGCAGGTAACGTCGGGATTAATTACAGATACATTTTACCATTTTGATAAACCGCGCATTATTAAGTGGCGTCAAATAGAATCGGAGTTTTTGCGCTTAGTGATTACTTCAAAGTGAACATTATAACTCCCTATTCGAGGGAATTAATGCATTTGAATGTATTAATGATCGGTTGCAATTAATATTACGGGGGCAGGATTTAGTACTTATTTTGCGCATGTTTGAGATTAGTGCTTGTTTAACAGAAGCCTAATGAAAAGGCGACACAGTGCAAAATAATTCCTAATTAAGTGATAACCTTTAAATCAGGGTAATGAAATTGCTGCTTTGCGTCTAAGTTGCTTAATGAGAGTGTTTGGATCTGGAGAAGCAAGGAGCAGAGTCGGAAAGTGCAGGTCGGTGTCGTAAGGGGGATGTGTTTTCCTGTCCAGACAGGTACTTAACATTAGTATCAACTGATGGGATTTCACTGCGAACTGCTTCTGCGATAAGCTCCATATACTAAGTCCTTGTACACGTGGAAACGAAAAATGGGTGATTCAATAGTCGAAAATGTCTGGGCGAAAGTGGGTTTCACGCAAATCACGCTTTTGAAGTGCGCCAATCAATAGCCCGAATTTAAAAGTCCTAGTGAATCGGTGTACATAACACGACACGATTGTTCGCCGGACCGATCTTTTAATTAGAAAATAGTCTGCGAGTGAAATGCACACACTCCTAGTGTCTCAAACCTCGTCTACCTTCCACCACGACGGGTTTCCCTTATTTTTCCCATTTTTTCCCTTTCCCCCGAGTGCATTGATCTCAGCGATCGCAGTCCTGTAATTAACTCGTTTTATCTATCTCTTGCAGTCCAGTGTTACGTAACATGGCTCACTCGCTTACACCACCGGGTACAGCCTTTCCTCGTTCGGCTCGCTTTCTGCCGCACGCTGTCTCTCTTTATCTCTCCTTTAATTCTTCTCCACCGATGCCGCCCCGCCAGCCTTCTCTCGCAACGGGCCTCAAGTTCTTCCTTTTTCATTCAATCTGGAGCCGATCGCACGAACAGCGTCCCGCTCCCAGGCGATCGTCTTCTCTCAAGTGGAGCTTTCGTTCGCGTTTTTCCCCTCGCGCCTCTCGTGTTCAAGGACTCACCGTGTACGCTTCAAATCGCTCGGGATGATAGAGAGAGAGAGAGAGAGAGGGGGGGAGCTTTTCTTTGTAAGGTTGCCACTTGCTCGCTCTATCCGACGGCCGCTTCTTTGTCTTTCTGTTTTTTTCGTCCTTTCATTTACTCAGCTGGCTTGCCGCTCTCGGCTTCCTGTCTCTCCCACAGTCTCCTGTAGAACGCGCAATAAGAGGGTAACTGAAGGATGTTATCAAAAGGCGAATTTCCTCGCTAGCAGGGTGCCTTTATCTAAGGCACCTTCTGCCGCTTCACTTTCGGAAAAGCTTGCATCGACACAGGCGCCCGCCTGTCTTTTTTAATCATTGACAAGGACTTACAGCCCACCGACCGACCTTCTCCAACATCCCTATCGTCCTTCATTGATCCTCCCGGAGAAATAATACTGCGATTCTTATCCAACTGCTCTATAATCGTCTTTTTGTATGTCCTTCCAGTAGCCACCAAAGTGTTTTCTCGGACTTTATACATTTTACTCGATTACGCATACAATCTCGGCAACTCCCGATGCGGCGGGCATAGCTGCCGATTGCCGGTCCTTTGCCCCGCCGCAGTAACAGCTGCAATTTCCTCCATCTCCGGCACTCGCAAGATGCAGGACCCCGCGTCTGTGTGTGTATGTATGTGTAAAGGAGAAGGGGTGCAGAACCAGTTAGTGACGTCACATGAAGGACCTACCATGAACACGAGATCGTCCTGATTTCCGGGTTTGGCTCCCGTGCCGCTGCGCTGCGGACGTCTAGATTTATTAAAGCTTCCTGGCTAAACTTATATTCGCCACGGGAGCATCATTCCCCGAATAGATAATTCTTCCTACTCAAGCACGTTGCCATCATTAAAATAACTTGGAGGTTACAAATGTGAGATTTGTTTTTTATTTATCTAATATAGAATTGCGGTTTTCTTGAATGGTGCCTGGTTTAACTAAACTACGCTCACCATCGTTCCCTTGAATTTTAATTCAATCGAATAGAATTTAATTTAAGTTTCCTTACCAAAAGAATAAACTAATCCGATCAGTTAGAACAAATTGGTTGAGATAGAATTAATAACATTTAGAACGCATTAAATTCAACCGTAATATTAATAACGAAGCTCGTTTGGCGACCTGGCGTATCGAATAAAATGGAAGCTCGAAGTGTTGCACGTAGTCACGCAAATCGATTCCCATTAATCCCCCTAACGGGCGCAGCATAATTTAGGAGGAGGTGGGACGTGTTTTCGAATAAAAATCAATACCCCCGAATTTGCATATTCGTGACGCGATTCCATTATCGAGTTCGTATAAAAATCCGCAGAGATGTAGTAATAGTTCTCAAAGATAGGTAACCTAGCTCCTGCCGCAATGATATCTACAGGGTGTAAACTTTGTTGCGTTCCGCTCCCCATTGCTAACTCAGTCCCAAGAATCGCCTGTTTAAATTAATAACGCTTAAGGGTTCACGTTGATAACAAACATACATACTTACGGATTGGCAACCACAATCCGTAGTAATACTCAGCAAATTTTTCTGTTCGAATAAATCTCCAACAGTCTCTGGATTGCAAATTTTCGAATCGTGAGACTAACACGTGCAATTAGTGGTTATTAGCTGCAACTCGTAGCTAATTCCCGCGTTTAAATTCAGTGTAATACACCCGTGGAGGGTGATGTGAAAAAGCGTTGGCAATACAAAGGCCCTTGAGCCGCTGCAAAAGTATCTGTGTCGAGAAAAAAGTCCTCGGCGAGCACATTTTGCCGTGGGGGCATTTGGAGCCTCCGTGCGAATTCAGGTGAGCGAGTGCTAAGCACCTAATTCGCGGATTGTAAAGACCGCTTTTCGGACTTTCAGGCCAAGAGGAAAAAGAAGGATGCCATAACGAGGGATAGTCCGACACTCGGCGAAGCTACTATATTCAAAGACATCCTTTGCTCAAGACACCACTGTGCTAAAAACGTTGTAGCACAAAGTGGCATCTGTAGTATACACCAGCCACGAGCATTTTGAGACTTCGGCTGACGAAGAGCAAAAAAACAAAAAGTTCCTAAATTACAGGGCACGACAACAACAGCACTTTATTATATCCATCAGTTGACGCATTCATTCTACACTGATCACGCGTATATTTGTATATGTATTAATTTCCGTTATTGTTAAATACAAAATTCGTCAATCAATTATACTACAAAACTCAATTATGTAAATTAATTTAAAGTTGGCCATTTGTTTATTAATGGAGTTCAATCAGCTTAGTGGGATGAAACCGGACTTTTCATTAGCCGGCACTGTATTATGAATGTGTCACATTGATACTCTGCATGTACAGTTCCCAAAGTTCGACAATAATTTCGAAAAGTGCATTTCCTCGAAAAACCCGAGGAAAACGGTACGTTTCTGGGCGAAAGAACTCGCAGGCGGAAGAAATGACGGGCGGGCGATTAACGTCCCTGAAGTGTATTAGAATCAGCGGAGTGTAGATTCTGTCGGAGCAAAGGCGACGGTGCCTGTGGGAAAGGTGGGTGCCCCTTCCTGTATCACGCTCTCGTCTGTGCTCCAGGCTAGACGAAGAGGAGGCCTCACGCTGCTCCATCTGCCCGTACTTAAATTGGCCTTTGCCCGCGGTGGATGCCGCGGATGCCATGTAATACCACGTACGAGTACTCCCAAGCGTATCAGATCCGTGCATACGTATAGAAACGAAGCTTCGTGCGCACGGCTTGTCTAACCTCTGCCATTTCCCATAGATTCGCAGCAGCCACACCCATCTATCCGACGCTCGGAGCTTATAACACATCGGATCCATGAAGTTGCGAACTCTAGGCACCGAAGACCCACCAATAAAGAATATAACGTTCCACCACACAAATCACGCGGATTCCAGTGTCAGAGGAGACATATTCTCTTGATAAAAATCCTGAGTCTCCCTTCTTCTTTCAGGCCTAACATACTTCACAGTTTAATAGCTTGGTCCCCGTTAAAGTACACATACGTATAAGTCGACATTGCGCATTTAATCTTGCTTTATTTAATTATGCAGCAAGAGTTGGTGAATTTTTGCATAAAATAGTTGATCAAGAATAAATCAAGAGTAGTATGCGTATCGCAAGGATACCAATACTGTAAATGTGTCCCTGTGTAATGATACACGCAGGATGCTGCAGAAGGAGGCACGGTCCTTCTGAGAAGGAGGAATCGCAAGACGTGCACCGAAATAACCGTCTAATAATGCAATGCGGAACAAGTTATTCTGGGAGACGCGGCTCCCTCACTGGGTTAAACCGAGTGTTTGCCCGCGTTTTGCTTTGCTTCCTTTTGACTTAGCTGCATAGATTGGGACAGGCCATGGATCACGACGAAAGCTTGCAGACGGAACATGCAAGGGAGAGGCAAAATGTTCTCTTTCTCTCCCCTTCTACCCCCCCCCCCCCCAACCCCTCGCCCTCTCTCTCTCTCTCTCTCTCTCTCTCTCTCTCACACTCCCTATTTCTGGTTGTGTATATATGTGCGCGCTTGTGAACTTGTTCGATTGTGTGCAGAGGGTCTGCCATACAAATTCAGTTACTGTGCGCGCGTGCCTGTGACAGATAGACATTTTGTTTCATTGGTCACTGCTCCATGAAAGTGATGGTTCTCGCTGAACTGGCTATGGCGTTGCAACCGATGGAATGTTACGACAATTCGCTTTGAAAGAAAGACAATGGTTCGAAGCCTCAGGCACCATTTACTTTATACTCTAAAAGTCTAAAGACACCATCTAAGCGTGTTCTCCTCCGGATTAAAGCCGATTTCTCATATGCCAAACCTTTTCAGAGTCCTCGATTGCAAAGTGACGTCGTTAAACGTCGATAACTTTCTTAACGAAAGGCGGGCAATGCACGAGACCCGCTTACTCGAAGCAGAGTAAAGGAAAAGAAGGAGAGCAAGGGAGATACATGCTCTTCCGCGTTCGCGTGACCACTTATACCATAAACGAGCCGATGGTATATGCATGCCTCACTGAAAGCGCCGTCTGGTAAGAGTCTTGTCCCTTACGCAACCATATTAAGGCTTACGAGGCAGCTCGTGGCGACTAGTTTTGTGCGACAATCACTAACGGAATTGCTCGGAGTACAGCTCAGCCATTTCTTTTTGGTACATAATCACCTGCAGTGACTAATCTTCAACCGAAATGGAGAAAGAGCCTTCGGAACTTTTGTTCACCATTACGATTGAATATTGTGAAAGTAGCAGATTTGCACCGGCGAGCGTGTATACACACTACAGTGATTACATAACGAAATGCGCGACTTTAAACAGTATAATCTTTGCTTGTTAGTTCTTTGCCGCAACGAACCTGTAGATTCGGCATACTTATCACACATTTACAGCGACTCGGGCGATTGTTTCCAGTTAGCTAGCAAGGGCTTTTTAGTCCGCGCTAATGACCATTCACAACTGCATTGATGGATTGCTTCAATGAATCGATCCACTTGCAGTTTTGCTCGCGAACAATTGCAATCTCATTATTGGTGCCGGCTGTCGGCGCTTACAACCGCGGGCTTTGTATATGCGGCAACTGACAAATTACCTAGTTGTCGAAAAGTTTGGCTACTAGTTTGCTCGCAGGGCGAAACAGTCATCAGCGGTTTCAATTGGACGGTTTGATTGGCATAGGTGTGGAAAGTTATTGCCAGTTTCATCGCCGATCGTTTACGCGTGCGTGTTATCTTTGTGCCGACAAAGGTAGAACACGTTGGCATTGATTCTTTAAATTGTCGATGATTGGTGAAATAAAGGCTTTAAAGGCTTGAAGTAACTGTTTTTCTTGGGCGGCTTTTTGTGAACGAGCGTGCAGAGAAAGCGCAGTGAGCGGTATAGCGTGTGTTGTCTCCCCATTATCCTCCTGCGTGTGAAAATTACGTCATGCCGATTGGAAGTGCGAGCTGGGCTTTCCGAGATGGATAATCGATTGCTTTCTCTTGGCCAGATAAAGAACATAAAGCTGAAAGAAGTTTCGATTTTATGATATTATTTTCAGTTCATTGACACCAATGGACTAAAAATAAGCCAAGTCTAGTTCGCGTTAGCCAAGATACTTTAATTAAATGCAAAGCGATTTTCAAGAAACTTGACAATTATGAAGGAGGTACAACAGACAAGATGACAAAACGTAGTAGATTTTCTTTTGACTCGTGTAATTTCCGCAATTCTCCAGCAATAAAATCCAAATGACACCATGTAATGGGATTTTAGGAAAATGGAAAGATAAGAAAGAAAAGGGCGTGGTGTTGGCCATCCTATGACATAGAGGGTCGATCATGCACCAGAGTAGTCAGATTTATATGTATGAAAAGCATACTATGGGTAATGGCGAATCAGAAGACTCTCGGTTTCTTATTTCGCGGTGGATCACGCTGTGGAATTTCGAGTTCAACGCCTCCTTGATGATGCGCCCCTTCCACATCGGGACAATAACCGGCACCACGTGCCATTTATCCTTTCCCGATTTCCAGCGAGCCGATTCCTGCGATACCGCATTCAGAATATACGAAGCCCCAAGCCCATCACTGATGTCTCAAAAATCAGAAAGCTCGTGCCCCTAGGTTTAGTTTGCTTCTGCGGATTCACTTTCTCAGGTATCCACGTAACCACGGCGCCCGGTTCGTTCAAGTAGACTACTTTCTGCGATCCGAAGAGCGTAACGGACTAAATCCGCAGTGGCGTCCCTTCTTCTTGGTCAATGTGAGTGTAGGATATTCACAGATAAAAATCCGTTGAATAACTTCTCACTGATAATCATCTAACACGTAAGCCGTGGATTTGAATTTATGCGGACCGCCGCGCAGCAGGTGCGCGTCGGTGGAAAACAAGTGAACTCGTCGTTACCCAGCGGTAGCTAGAGCCCCTTTAGTACATTCAGCCTTTGCTTCTCACAAACTATGTATAGCTATTGTATGTACATATGCGGTAAATGTTTTCCATTAGTTGTTGAAGTCATATACATATATAAAAGTTTGCTACCATGTTATTTGCGGCCGATTTGTGCAACTGAAATTCGCAAGATATAATCCATAGAACGTACTAATCTCGAGTAAATCATTAGCAAAGATGGCAACAGAATACGTCCGAGACATCAACACAGTTAAAACTCGTTTGCTAACACTCATTAAAGGGATCGATACCGAATAATAGTTGCGTCGCTGATTGTTAAGGGGCACTCGTGAGAAGACCAACATATTCTATCATTCATCTTGATTCCGATGAAGGGTCTAGATCATTTTCAATGCCGCACTTTGAATACGGCCATAGAGAATTTCTTTTAGTTCTCCGGTGGCATTCACGCCAGGAGAAATTCACTCCGCACCCTTATTTCCCCATTTCCAATACATGCCCTATTTCTCCGGTGAGTTAAAGGAATTTTCATGTGGATCGTTATGCTGAAATGGAAGGCGCTTCATCTCAGTCACGGCACAACCGATTGCCCGACAGTCTAAGCGCAATGGAATCCAAATAATTACCTCCACAACTTGCCGTATAGGCTGGAACGAGAAAAAGGAATAGTAACTATTCCGAGTCCTGCCATGAAGTCTGTGAGGTACACAGTGATATCGTGTCATCATGAATAATAAATATTGAGCCGGTTGCGAATGCTTGGCGCTGGCCGGACGATGTCGGATCGTAAAACCGCATCGCTATCGTACTCTACATATGCACTTCCCTAAGCTCTTCTCGGTGGCGTATCTGATTTTCAGCTGATGGCGGCATACGATCTTGCGATCTTGTTGGCGGGGACCTTGTGAGCCCTCGGCAAATAGCCGCGTTCCACTTCATGTAGACTTAAAAGAACGTCCCGAACAGCTGCTGGAAGCTCGGAGGAGGCAAGGTCACAGCGTTACGTCTACGTGTACGCAATGCCGGCTTGCTCCTCCAGTACTGCATATGCATGTGCGTACATGTCTGGGTAGAGCCGATACATAGGTCCACGAGTGCACTGCACTTCAAAGTACGTGCTCCTGTCTGTGTCTGAGTGTGTGTGTCTTCCCATACTCATTCACTGCGAAGCGTGCGCGTGTGTATCCGGTGCGTAGGCTTGCGCACAGCTGTGAAGCAAAGAATACCACCGATCGGCTCACGTGCACGCGCGCGCACCACAAGGTACTCCGAGAAGGAGTACTCAAGTACATGTGCATAGGAGGCTCAGGGTGCCGTGCCACGGCACATAACTATAGTTATGCAATCCACCAACTCGTGTTCATGGTCAAGGCCTACGTCCTTACCGCTAGATACATATACACATATGCGTGCACTCCCGGCTGCACGAGTCGACCAATTCACAAACAAGAACATAGGGACATAAATACACACTGAAAAAGTTCTTCCAATTTTCTAAATCTTTGACAGTTCTTTACCTAGTTCTTCTACCTATGAGAAGATAAGGGAACTAACAAAAGTTCACCATTACTTTCATCCTGGAAATTCCCCCTTCGTAATATCGATTCTTATATGTATGTGTCAAATTTAGACTTCAAAAATGGTTCTCAAAATGGCTCAAACCAGCAGTAAATTAGTACTTAATGCCCACTACTTAATATTCTGGAAGTGGAAACAGTGTCATTCTTAATATACATACATTATGTCTACACGCGACAAAACTATTTGAACTAAATAGAGCTGGGAGTTTCGAATGCGACACAAGTAAAAAATTGTCTACGTGTTTCTACTCCTCAGCGCCACATGATGCGGGGATATCACTGAGAATAAGCGCGGCCGTCCAATTGCGGAATTTATTTATTTACGCTAATCGGTAGGAGCAAGTATATGTAGAGCAAAGTGGCAGCAATAAACTTTGCAAAAGGAAGGCCAATCGAACGGGCATGTGCCGAGGAATAAAATGCATCTGGTTGTGCGCGCGCGGTGCTAAAGCGGGAAAAGGACGTCTAGAGGAAACGTGGTCTTTCGCCTTTTCGCAAGGAAGCGAGCGGCATGTGAATGTCGGTGTATGTTAGAGCGCGACTCTCGAGAAGCAGAGGCCGCTTCCAGGCTCGATGTGGAAAACGGTAATATTGCAGAAAAGCGCTGCAGGAACGTTCAGAGTGATTTATTACAGTAACCAGACATATATACACCGACACGAGTGTTCAAATATTGCAAGTATTATAAATCTAATGAAGTGCGTACACACGACTCACTTACACATATTAAACAAGAAACCTAAATCAAAATGTTCTAGACATGGAATGCCACAAAATATTAAATATTGTTATCGATTTATAAAAAAGATTATAAAAGTTTAACAAAACATAAATGTGTTGTGGATGTCATTAATTACCCGGTTGTAGATACAGTAATAAACAAAACAGAAAATACGTGTGTACCAAGTGTAATGGCGGTGGGAATACATGCACCCCCTCCTGTGTGTGTCTCATGTGGCAACACGTAAACGCGCGGAAAAGGGAGAAAACAAACGCGCAGCACTCAGGAGTATGTACAACGGCTCGGCGGGAAAGGAAATAATCAGTCTTTCGCGCAGGTTTAACACTCTGATGCCTGAACAAGACGATACGTGACTGCGCGTGTGTGCGATACCGACGGCGACTAGTGCACAACACGTAATACGTATGATGTAACATACACGCGCGATGCGTATGCGAGCTGAGGTGCATGGCCGATTATATTGGCGCACCAAACGAGTTTCGCCGATGCGAAGAAATCTCCACCCGACGGGCGCGCATTTCAGTTCCTCAATACCGATTTCCCCCTGGCGAAAGTGTTCGAGCCACCCTGCGATTATTCGTTTCTATGCAACGAGTCAAATTGCATAAGAGACACCAACGCAAAATGTGGCAGTTTCTCCGGCGCATGCATGCTTCGCGCTTACTGCCTCTCAATGTATTGTCATCTCGATATTTTTGGGAATTCATAAAATATAATAGAGTATGTCATGAGAAATGTGACAGGTTTACGCGTGTAGGTTCGCTTTCTAGAAACTGTCTGTCCACCGTCGACTGTCCGACCGTGCGAGTATTTTGTGCCATACACGATAATGCATATTGCACAGGTGCTTTTCCCATCCCTGGGGAGCTCGTGTGCGGACGACGTTTACATCGGTTATATGTGAAACGACCGATCTTAATCAATTTCCCTTAATTTTACCGTTGCATGACCACGCCATGTACTGGAACTCGTGCGTTAATGGGGCTACTGCCACTAGTGCAGATCACACTCCTTTCGATGGGAATAAAATACACTCTAAAGCCGGAAGTGTTTTCTGCTCCCCGTTAATTCTTCGCATGCCAGCAGTCGATTTCCAAGAAATCGGCAAGGGCACGTGAAAATAATGAGAAAAACGCGTAACTGCTACTGTGCCGAGCACAATCCACGAAAGATTCCAACTACCTGGCATTGTGAGGCAGAGCTTGAGCGATAGTGGAGAATGTGCAATACACGGCATGGAAGTAGAGTCGGGTATGGTCAGCCATAACAGTCTCCGGTCTGAATCAGAAGCTGGCCGATGGTGGTAGCGCGATAGTGAAATGAAATTCAAGCCAAGCCGAGCGGCCTGGACCCAGAAGATGCTCGCGCGGATGCAAGAGTATGTGGACGTGTGGAGGATGGCGATTTCATTTTATTCGACACTTATGCAACGCTGCGCCATGTCGTTTACGTCGTGCAGCAGAAAAGGAAGAGAGCGCGGATCGCGCTCGGGTGAAAGAAGGCATAGAGAAGAGAAGGAATCGCCGGCTCTGGTGTTCGCTCGTGATGCACGAACCGCATGGCACGCACGTACAGTAGGCGCGTGTGTGCCGGTACCAGCGAGCGCACGCGCACGCACTGGTAGCATCACTTCACTGATGATATACCCTACCGAGAGTTCATTGCTCTTGAGGTGCAACGAAGAGCGCTTGGCAGAGAAAGAGCGCTCCGAACCAAGCAGCGGCGAGCGCGCCGAGGAAGAGGAGGAGCAGGAGGAGGCGGAAGAAGAAGACGAAAAGAGGAGACAAGGGCACACGGAGCTCTGGCAGCCGGGAACAAGCGAGCGGGGTATAACGCGACTCGAGGAAATGGAATTAAGAAGAGTCTAGGAGAGGCAGAAAGGATTGCAGCGCTAAGTGTGACAAAGACGAATCAACGTGTATGTACCACTCGGCCTCGGTAACTCAATAATTCACGCATGGCTCCGAACGCATCAGTCCAAGTCAACTGCAGGGAATGCTTCTCCCCCTGCCGAGCCGGGCCGTCAGGGGCTGAAAGATATTGACAGAGCTGGTGTAAATGGACGAGACGGCAGAAGATTATCCACTCAGGAAGCGAATCCCAGACACCACAACCTGGGCTACTTTTTCATGCGCACATAAGCTGCATTTTCCGTAAATAGGCTTTGTGAATTGTATATTTGATTAATCAACATCAGTTATCGTACCGGACTATTCTCGTAATCCCATAAAACAGTCTCGTTAGAACTAATCAATTTCAAAAAATTAATTTCTATATACTCTTTTTCGGATTTATATTACATGATACTGCAAGGACAGCGTACACAATTTCACTGTTTGATAATTGTACAAGTTGATGCCCAGACATATATATATACCCGAGCGTGATCAATCAGAAATGCGTTATGGGTCTAATTGAAAGGAATGCGCAGCGTGGCGCACTTGCAATCTTCAGAAGGAAGAGGGATGGCTAAAAGGGCATCTGGTGAAAAGTGCCGTAAGTGTTGGGGGTTGATCAATTAGGGATGGGTTAAGAAGTGGCGAAATATTAGCCGTGCTTACCCGACAAGCGCTTACGTATTGGCTCGCGGCTTGTACCGGACACGTACAGGGTGCAATGTACCTGGATGAGTCACACGGTAACAGCACACACGTACAGCCAAGTAGGCGCGTGTATATGCGTCTGCTCGAGCGGCTCTCCGGCGAATGCGCGAGTGCGCGAGTGCGAGGCTCATCTCCGTCTTGCTCGCGCGCGCGCGAGCGTGCACCTTAGCACAATCTTCCCTGGCTACTACCGAGAGCGAGAAGGTAAATACCTGAGGCCAAGTAAAGAAGGAAGCGATGGCCGCGGCGATGGAAGAGCCGAGAAGAAGGAGGCCGAAGGAGGAAGGACGGAGATGGGAGATAAAAATCCAATCATTTCGACCGGTTTTGCATCGCGCCGACGAGGATAATGGAATACCGCGTCACTTTTTGCCGGTGCACGGAATATTTCCTCGCGTTAATACCCGCGCTCTACCTCGGCTCCTCACTTCGCATTTGCGCCAGGTACGTATATTTAACAGTGGTGCGGGTGCGATTCACCAGGGCCCCTTTCACGCCTGGCGCCTATTCCCGTTCGCATTCATCAACTGTCGACAATAATTTTCTCAAAATTTTCCCTTTTCCTACCTCGCGGCGCCGACGCTGTTACATTGCTGTACTTTTCGGGACGAAGCTATGTTCAATTTCTTATTTAGATAAAAGGTTGATCTACTTCCAATGACCAAGCCCATCACTTTGTCTCTGAAGCCGTATTGTATCTAGGGTCATTGTTAGTTTAGAGTTTATGATAACTAGTTTGCTAAACAGTAAATTAATAGTTATTATTATTCAACGGGTATAATATAGACGAGAATGACATGTCAGAGCTATCGACAGATTGCAGGACTTCCAAGTGGAATTCAGTTGCGGAAACATATGCTAAATACTCTATTTCGGTCTGCATAGATACGCAACGCAGTAACGTTGACTTTTTCTCGGGGCATATTGTTGAGCGTGTTCTGATATTAAGAAACATTAATGTCGCGGAGCAAACAGAGCGATTAGTATAAGGATCTCTCGTCTCGAGTCCAACGTGGTGCATACTTGGTACGAGGTTGCAAATAGCATTCCATGGTAGTTCTCTTCCCATGGCTCCTGAAGCATTACGCCCTAGGAGTTGACTAGACAGTCTTAGCCAGAGTGAGAGGGAAGAGAAAAAGAGCAAAGAAGAAGGCGGTCAGAAAGGCACGACGATTGACTTTTGAAGTAAAGTTGCGTAATCCTTTGGATTTAGTTTACTTTTGACGCAACTGATGCCACGCACGTACCGTGACCGTGGCACTGAACCAGCGGTACGAACTTTCTCGTGGCCTTCGTTCCAGGAAGACGATTTACGTGATACGAGGACGATGCCAATGACTGCAAACGATTATTGTCATTACACCAGTCTATTGTCCCCCTGGTCGTAAAGGTATCGCTTAAGCAACAGATATACTACACCTATTTTACCGAATACCTTCCTTTATACTTTATGCAATGGAATTCCTCTGGCAGTATGCGGTGCTTTACTGAGCAGGAATAAAAATGTGCGGGCGAAATAACGATTTTCATTTTTTCACATTCGAATATAATATCTTTAGTGCAATGCATGGTGCTGATGTTCATCAAGGAAAAACTTCGGAATATTATGTTCAGCGAGGATGTTTTTGCGCTACAAGTACTACCAAATGATAGATGAAAGGAAAGATAAAAGAGGTCAAGGAAAGGTTAAGTGAATTTTAGAGGTCAATCAATGGGTGTGAGAAGTAAAATTCCTTGCGCTTTGCACAATGCAAAGTTTCTTGAACCGAAGAAGTCTGCAAGTACCCGCGTGCAGTTGCAGCGATCCCAGAGAACGAATTTGAAAGATGGGACTTGATAGAAATAAGCCATTCGCGGATCACGAACAGTACCACTCTTCAAAAATTTTGCCGAGTTTTTCGAATTCTTGCGCCCCCAGGGATCGTCTAATACGAATACATGCTTCCTGGCTTTTCCTGAAAATTCAACGGCATCACTTGCTGCATTCCGTACAAGAAACTCATGCAGGACGCGCCCACAGTTTTCCCGGCGTTTACGACTGGCAACCGCGATGGAATTTTCTAGTGGTGCAAACCTGCCCCGCGAACAGGAACCACGAAGGGAGACGTGCCCACTGACAGCCGAAACTGTCTGCGGTGAAATTGAGGCTACGACGGCCTCGAAGAGATGGTCCTAATGGACCCCATACTTCTCAATACATTAGGTAACCTCGAACCTTGACCGGTTCAAAATTGAAATTCAAAGTTGGATTTTCAAACACCAGCATCAGATCGGCATGCCAAACCTCCTAGAAGAATGTATAATTTCAACAACGACCTTGGCATCATCGACACTCTCGGTGTTTTCGAAAGAGCCTTTGAATGATGTTTGGTTTTTAAGTGGAATAAGACTGCCTTGAGAATTTTAGCATCGAATCTCCCTAAATTCTGATAGCAGAGCTTGTGTTATTTCATAAAATCTGCGAACGTTCGGGTGGAACTTTTGTGAGTCGCAGTATAATTATTAGAAGCTTTTACTGACTGACGCCAATACTACAGAAGAAGACCACGCTGCCGCAGTGTAAAGGTCCTTATTGATCGAAAAGAATATACATAGGGTTCCCACAGCGAAGCTGGAGACTCTCTCTGGCAGGATGATTCTCACCGCACAAATGCATTTATATCAATATTTTCTGATGCAATCTATTGCAGAATAATATACCGCGCCAGGCGCAGGGAGGTTTGCAAAGAAACAATCTGGTCAACCATTACTAGTTCAGTTAACTCATAACGAAAGCGCAGTCGGCCGAGCGCAACTTTTTGCTCCAACGACTGTCCTGAGTTCCACCTATATTGCGGATCGAAACGAAAGCATTACCGAACAGTCGCGCGAGAAAACGAGCTGCTGTTGCATTGTATTGCAACACCTGCCCGGAGTAGTGAACGATGGGTAAACAGGCGCGAAACACAAAGGCGTAACAAAATTGTAATCATTGCAGATGGGAGGGGTGTAAAGGCGATTGGCGAAAGTAAGACTCGCAGCAGACAAGCAGTTTTCAGATGGAGGTGCACGATTAGTACGTGCCAATTGCAAACACTCGTAATTGTTTCCTGAGTTAGAACAAAAAGTGGCGACCAAGTGATCGATTATAAGTCGCGTGTCTAAATAATTCGCCTCACTCAGAAATGCGGAGGGAAAATACGATCCTGTGAACAGGGTTGTACGTGACTTTGCTTTTGCAATGCAGGACTGCAATGTAGGAGAGGTGCCAGATGACATTCACGGTGAACGAGTGTATCCATTGAAAAACAGCCGGTCTGTTCGAAACTTGAGGAAATGAAACAAACCTTGCTTAATGACGATGCCAGAGGGCACTTGGACAATGGGTAGTGCGGCGCTAGGGGTATTAACTGTGATGCTGCTGGGTGTTCCCGGTGGTGGTGATGCGCTGGCGCTACCAACGGACCCGGGGTCGCTGAAGCCCTGAGTGCTGTTCTCCTCCGGGCCGTCGAAGAAACTCAGGTTGAACTCACTACCGGCGTCGAAGGACACTTCCGGCGTAAGGGTGTCCGGCGCCGGGGCGCTACCCAGACCCGCGCTCAACGACTGGTCGATTTTGAAAACGTCCATTGTATGAGGCGAGATCCTGCCGGCGATCCTGCACGTCGCTTATACCGGCTACGGTCACCATTCGCGTACCCGGCACACTTTCGGCTTGGTGCCACGTCTTTTCTCTTTGCTGGTACAAAGACAAGGATTCCTCTGATCGTGGCAATACTGCTTAGAGGTGATTCGATTCCGTGAGCTCTAGTATCCCCTCAAATCGGTCCAACTCGTACACTGATCGCGTTTCTCTTCGCGCGTCGAATATTGCTTTACCTTGGTCGTCGCTCCGAGGGACGATCGCACAGTCCCAAGACGTCCCGATCCCGAAAAACGATTGCGAGATAAGAATGGTGCCAGCGATGGTACACGTCCATATCAGAGCCGGAACCATGACGCACTGCGTAGTCTTTTCGACAAAGAGTGTTAAGTTCGGGACCAGCAAGTTTTTCGCACTATTAATAACCACCTGCTAGCAAACCGAAACACACCCCACCGGCTCTCTTTCGAAATCGCTGGTTATCTTACGACCAGCTTCACTTTTCCATTGCACTTTGTATATTTCGTCTACCAGGAAGTTGTTAGCATTGAATCACAACACGGATAGGCGTAGTCACACCCTCACAAAGAAAGGAATAATTTTTCGAGCACACGTTGGTTGCTTTCCTAAGAGTGATCCACCTGTTGACCGGTCTATAATGCACTCTTAAGGAGATCGTGAGGCTTCCTGATGCTACGGCTTCGTGAAAACATTCCTCTTGAATGGAATGAGTGGTTGCGCCGGGTCATTGACCGTTACTTCTCCGAAGATTCTCAATGAAACTACGCTGTGGCAATCGGCAATTAATTTCGGCACGTCCCGTGGATCGGTTGTTATCCGTTGCCATAGCCTAATCTTCATTCCTCAATGTGAGGACCATTGCTAGTTATACCAGTGTTATGTTTCCTAGTCAGGCTTATGTATATCGTTGATGAGATTTTTGGAATCCCAAGGTCTCACTCGTGGCTTACCTCTTGATAGCTACGAGCTCCTCTTTTGTATCTTATATTATTAATGAGTATTCTGCAACGATACTGTCGCGGAAGTTTAGCAACTCACGTCCTGCTCGCCAACGCAATGCCGCAAACAAAATGAGTGTAATGGACTACCATTTCTTCTAGTCGAGCTGCTTGGTCAACTATAGCATTAAAACTTCTCGTGTAGTTTCTTGACACAATCGTGCAACAGGCCTCTCACGTCGAGTCTACTTGACACTGCTCGACACTACACCGATCCCGATGGGTGAGCAACGGCAAATGAATAATCGTAACAGGTGTGCTCGGTAAGCAGTTTAAGGGAACACCTTGTGAATGGGGCGGATTACTCTCACACCAAGGGATTACATACAAGGGTCTACGTGCAGTGAAATCGAGAAAGCTTGTATCGCACTAGCAAAACAATGGGAACACGCTAGCACGACATTGAGAATAAATTCTCGGCGTTGGTTGTTTTTGGTTCTTTAAGAGAATCCGTTGAATGATGGTCTTCCAAATATTTAGTATTATCTGAGAAGGCGTACAATGCCATCCTCGAGGATGCCCTTTTCTATCAGCATCATTATCTTTCCATTCGCTGTTTTTCATCCACCTTGCAAAAAAGCCACGAAACGAAGGTTCAACCCATTATTTTTGGGATCGACCGTTCTCGCGGTTTCGCGCAGTTCACTGTTCCCTGTCCTCCTCTTGAATTGGACTGCTTGTCGCTTTCGCTCTTTCTCACTCAGTTCTCGGACCACTCTACGGGGAGAACTTTTTGCGGGTAGTGCTAGCACGGTCCTTTCCGCCGATTTTCGGTGTATCTGTGGTCTCCAGGCTTTTCGCGAGATCCATCGCTGAAAGATAAATCAAAAAGAAAAGAAAATCAGAAACCAAAGAAAAACTACGGTGACAAGTGCGAAAGCAACTCAAGAGTGAAAGCTGTACTAAATGAAAATCGCTCGGCACGATGTTATTGCAATATAAACTTTTGCAAACCCATGCTCATCAGATGGAAGTCGCCGCAAGCACAACCTGCGCATGACAGTATTTGAAGAGATCTATCAAACGTGAATTGCTTCCTTCTAACATTATCCGGCAATTCCGGTGAACCCATTCGCTTGAAGACATCAAAGAGGTAGAGCCGCACCCCACCGCATAATATATCCAATATCTCCACGCCATTTGTAAATCATAAACCACCGACATTCCGCGTGCCTGTGATTAGTACAGATTCAGGTAACAGTAGCTTCCGCGCAAAATTTGGTATATCCCACGGGTAAAGGTATCCCTTGAGTTATTCATAGACTGGTACCGTTACTTCCACCAAAGACGAATTATCTTAGATCTCCTGTTGCGGAATCAGGAGCACCCCTTGAATCAATCGCCCAATCCTCTCACCAGGAGTCCGAAGCTTCCAAGGAGAAAATATTTGCAGATACTAAAAATCTATCTCTACATTGGTATCGTTTTCCCGTGTATGAGGAATCAGCACTAGCAATATCCGCGCAACGAGGTGGATTTTGCTGGCCGTTTGCACCTTCGCTGGTAAGAAGGAGTAATGGCAAGTATGATGAACTCGAGGGAGAGACGGTGAGGCAAGCGAGTGAACGATAAGCGGAGCAAGAGAGACAGTGAGCTCAGGAGGAATACACGGGCCGAGGAGAGCGAGGAAAAGCGAATGTCATTGCCGTAATCTTCGGACGTTGACTTCCTCCTGACTTGTCCCTCCTTCCTCTTGATCACAAAGCCCCTCCAACAACATTTCCACCTCTCTCTCTCTCTTTCCCGCCGTTCGTCTCTCCCTCCCTGTCCATCTCCTTCTCACCTGTGTCTTCCCCTTCGTGATACACTACGCTCTTCTTTGATTCCTCCTTTGCCAACCGTTCCCCCCGCCCCCCTCTGTTTCTTATGCAGACTAACCCCGCAGCGTCTTCTAAGTTTTCAGCTGCAAGCTGATCCTCCGAAGGTAGGGGGAACCATTTATGCCCGATCCAACTGACCGCCGCGCCGCGATAGATTTTCGCCTTACGAATGATTTTCTGTTCCAGCTTTCGCGTGACACATGTATCCGGCAAAATTTATCGCCACGGGAACCGCACATGTTTAAAGCATTCATTGGTCACAGGGCGAAGATTGGGTAACTCGGATTGAATGAATGGTAGCGTTGCACGAAAAGCTTGCCCTCGCGACGAATGCCTGTGAAGCCCAACTTTCAATTCTTTGCGGTTCCACGCGAAATCAGCTTCGAAATCACATATCTCAATACTTTGCATGCAATCATAGGTATGTGCCGAGATGCCGTATTCACTATCATAGACGAAACAATTGAATTCCAAGGTAATTTGAAGGGGAGGCAGTAGAGAAATAAATTGCTTGGATCGAGGAGGATTAAGTTAATTCTATGTCGCAGGTAGCTGGGACCTGTTTCCCTTTTTCATGGATCATGCGGCATGCGATCAAAGCGAGATCGCGTTACGGCGTGCTTCAAAGCGATTTAAAGTCACGTGAATAGGAGAGAAGAAGTTTTGCCCCGCACTAGATAGGCATAGCCGCTGCGTTTAATCCCCCGATGATTTATATAGATCGAGTGAGTCAGGCTCCGGCACAAAGGAAAAAGTGTAACCAACGTGAATTGCCATTTGCATTTGGGCGTGCGACGCACTCGACGTTGGAGTCAGAAGACTCCCTTTCTTGGATAAATTGTTCGCGTAAAGCATGCTTTGAGAATGGCTCATCCGAATGGTGGTTTCGCGGCCTCGCAGACGGTCATTTGTCTCGTGCAACGCCTGCCGTGGTTCCGCGTTCCAGTCGCGTCACAACTCAGTACATTCACCTTGCTTCGACTTATCAAAATCGCATCCGCACTCTACTCGTCAAACATCGATCATTGCCAAAGTGCAACAATGGTAGCATGTCACCGACTTATTGTCAAAAAAATGTAGTTCCATGCTTTTTCCAACTGAGACCTTTACCTTTACCAGCCTAAGCTATTTGCTATGATGTCTCAGACTGTTATCTTTCAATTCAATTATTTGTTATTCCAACAGTTTTACGTTACGGTCGCCTTTGTTACTCAGTGTGCGTTATTCAACGACTCCGCGTCCCAAGTGATACGACTTCCCGATAAGTGTTTGAAAATCAAATATGAATACAATATAGGCCTCAGAGTTGTTGACATAGAACCGTAAAACTGTTGAAAAAGTTACGTCCCAGTCCTAGCCTCATTGGTGGCGCGTACGGTGTGAAAATGGAACATTGAAAATCAAATGAAGAATGACAGGTTCTGAAGTTAGTGTACTGATTTTCGAAACGGCATTGTTTTCTGGCCAATGGTCAGCGGTGATTTGAGCGGGTTCGAAACACTTGTGATTTAACGAGACAGCCGCGACGGCATCACAATGGATGCTTTTGCAACTTCCCTGCCAATTATCAGAGAACCGGCATGCCATTCGTACGAAAGAGCTAGATCTGCTAGAGGAAGAGTGCAGGCCAGAACACGAGGCGCGCACAATGGATTTTTACCTGGTGCAAAAAGCTCGTCGAAATCCACTGGCGCCCAGTGTAAGTACGTCGGCCGGTGAGCACTTTCCACGGCGTTTATTACAGATACGAGGAGGAGCAGCCTCGTCCTTCCAGGATAACAGGACGATGCCACCGCCAGAGAGGGGAACTTTGATGGCAGAAACCGCAGAGCGTGACTGGTTCCGCTTAAGGCTTCATTCACACATCGCGTGCTGTAACCCGTTCGGCGCGGGGACCAACCACTCTTTATCAACCTGGCAAGTCTTGGATAAGCAGCGGACTCGCCAACTTGATCGCCGTGGTAGGTGGCTACCAGTTGGCCCTCCGAAAAGGAGAATGTTTGATGGCCGAGCAGCCCTCGGAGCGCGAACGTGTTGATATCATAGACACTGAACGTCACTGGGGCGCGCGCAATGATCTTTGCCGCGGGGATCACTATCCGTGCAGGTAGAGCCGCGCGACATCCACGGGGACGATGCTGACCGGCTTCATGGCCGGAGCGGAGCAACTCCTCTCCCTGCGCGTACTATTCGCCGCTGGCTGCTCGGGGGCCAGCTAAACGTTATCGAGTTATACCGAGTATCTGTGCGCGGCTGGCAATCGCGCGATCGGCCCGGGAGTCGCGATTGCGTTCGAATGTGCCGGCGAAAAAGGGCGCCGTGTCAAGAGGGACACGCTCGATCCAAGAGGGAACGAACCGGCCGAACAGCCGCGAGCTGCCCTATCACGATCACGTGCGTTTGTCACGAGTCCCGGTGGTGTATACGGAGCCAACTCGCTCGCTCGCGCGCGAGTGCCGAGAGCAACTTCTGTCTGTGTGTTTCTCCGCGCTCCATCTTTCTCTCGCCATTCGCCTTTCTCGCCGCCCTCTCTCTCTCTCTTTCTCTCTCCCACCGTCTCCTTCCCCTCTCACTCGCTCCCTCTTTTGCCGAGTGCCTCGCCGGCATCGCTCGAATCTCTTTCGCTCTTTTCTACATCCCGCTATGCTTTCTTCCCTCTCCCTCGCTCTCCCTCTATTTTCCTCCCCCTTACTCGCGACCGCGCGCACCGGCACCGTCTTCCTTTCGCCCTTTCTCCCGGCGGCAGCGACGCCGGCCGGAGAGTCTTACCTCTAAGGTAAAACCGGCGCGGCGCGGCTCGGCGTCGCTGTACCGTCATCGCCATGTGCATGTATGTATGTACGTGTTACAGCATTGCGCGACTCCGCTCTTAGCCCCGCTGGGCTACACCATACACGGGGTTCTTCCTGTTTGCTGGGGAGGGAGAGGGAAGTGAGCGAGCGTAGAGCGTAGAGCGTAGAGCGTGTGTGCGTAGCGTACCGACACAGGGTGCGGCGGGGAGTGCTGGCTGCGCGAGGGTGGAGGAAGAGTAAGAGCAAGGGTAACGACACCAGCCTGGAGAGGAGGAGGATGCACGGTGTAGGAGAGCGGCGGAGGTGGGAGCGATAGTAATGCTGTCTGTAGGGCTCGGAGAGGAGTAGGTACTAGGTACGCGTTGGCGTTGGCGTTGCCGGAGGCGGCGGCAGCGGCTCCGGCAGCGGGGTCGGAGGGGATAGAATTAAACGACTGGGTCGGAGGTGAGTCCTGGAGCTGGAAGGGGCTGGAATGGCGCGGAATCGCGGAGACGGAGAGCAGCAGGCTGAGCCTGAGCAGCGCGCTCCCGCTGCCGGGACAAGAGGGATGAGATGGGACGAGGTACAGGTAAAGGGGCAAGAGGAGCCGCCGAGAGAAGCTCAAGTCGGAGGTGAGATGTGTCGTTTGAATAGGCCGGTGGGGGTAGCGTGGACCACGGAGACTGGAGGGGAACTAGTGGAAGTGGAGACCTTTAGTGGGGGTTACCAGTGGACCAACTGGGTTCGCCAGCAACCCGCGGTTCATTGACCGAGAAGTGCCGGGAGAGCCGAACGGTCGGCCGTGTTCGACCCGTTGCTAAAACAGAATTTGTACCAGCACTTTATGCGCCTCATCTACGCGAATAAGCCGCCACTGTCGGGGCCGAGAGAGACCCAGATTAGCCAAGGGAGAAGGAAATAGGTATCCTTTCGGCATATGTACACAATGTGAGTTCACGTAAAGATCAGGAGATCGCTGCAGTTCCTCCTAATGACCGGTAGGATATTCGACTAATCTGCAGCACTCAGCCCTTCAACTTGGGAGTTGAGCCACTTTCAATTTACACTAAGAATACTTGGGAATTCGCTGGAATTTTTCACATATTATAAAAAATCCCCTGCACATTGGAAATCAAGAGCTGTACGAAAGCTATTCGTACCGCCTTGCAGACCTGAGTCAAATTGAACAATAAAAGACTATTGTCCTAAGGTTCGTGCTAGATTTCAGGTTTTTAATTTTATTTTTATTCAACTGGTTTCTAGAATGCATAAGCTGGCCAAATGAAATTTGGATGCAATCATCCATGCGTCCGAGTAACGGCTCAAAAACGAAAACTTATTATAACCAGCCTAATGCCAGTAAGGGTGAGGTGTATCACTTTACGCTAACGCTATTGTTAATGTTAAGACATGAGGAGGTTGTTTGTCGAGTAATTAATACAACTTCCTAAATCATACCGGCGCCTTGTCGAACCGGTTGCATCAGTAGTTGAATCTGACGGCTGTGCCTTTCATTAGTGCGGTTCGGCCGAATCGACGAAGATTTAGTGTTTGCAGGAACTTAGCTAGAAGCTCGCGCTCCCATCGTAATTTAGATCTGCGTGCTGTTTGGCCGGCGAAGTCAATCTGCGATGACCCATTAGGAGTGATGTTATCATGGTCACCGAGCTTGGATGCATACTACCACGTATCCTCGGGTAAGATCTAGCGACAAACCGATTGGTCCGACGAGTTATCTTCTAGCAGGGGCTGCGACGTACTTCTCGATCGAAACAGGTTGGGAAAGATCGATCGATCGGTAGGGGCAAGGATACGCAGCGGCGTTTTATGGGAAAGGGATGAAGTCCCCGTGTAAGTAAGTCCGTCGCCGACTGTCTGTGACCATACGATGCACTCTTATCCAGAAAGGAGATGCGTAGCTCGGTGTAATGAACCTGGGAAACCGGTTACATCTCCGCGTGTATATGTACAGATCGGTTTGGTTTGTACTTACGTTACATTATGTAGACTACTCCCGCGTGTGATCAAGCTATCGCATTATAGCGGATCCTCGCGCTCCAATACTTTCTACGTCTTCGATACGTGACGCTGAAAAAGCGGTCGGATCGATTGCGACTTGAATGGATAATAAGATGGGAAATCGCGCAGCGAACGTTGGATACATTGATCGGATTTTCCAGCGAAGCCTTTTTAAGCCCCAAATAGAACATTAACATTGTTTCAACGACTGTAATATTACACAAGGACTGCCGGTTATACAGATGAGCTTGATGAAAAATTGGTAGCATATCCACTTTATCCATATTTACGGTGTTTGCTACTGACGACCAAGTGCATCTCGCATGCATTCGATACTGCGTCGTGAATCAGTTGAAACTAGGTTAAAGTCCATCCATCATACCAAAAACCGTTCACCAATTCAACTCACTTTTCTCCAACCGGAGGTTTTGTAATACCGGTCGCTATATTAAAAATGTAAATAAACTGCGCAGTGGCAAGCATTATATGATACAACCGGATAAGTCCCAGTTTGTGTAGCGACTGGTGCCTAGAGGACGAGAAGTGAAAGAATTCCCATGATTGAGTGATGTTCAATTACTGAGTTGCAAGATGGACACTTTGTTTTCCGCGGGAGTTTTCTTTGCCCCTGGGAGCTGGTGAGGGTAAAATGCCGGGATTCAATTATAGGAGAGCGCGAGGGGGAGGAACGTGCAAAATTTCCGGCTGCATAGATGTCCGGCCCCGGTAACCTCTTCCGGAACAGCGGCGAGAGTGGCCGGATCCGAAATTCTCGCGGAAGATGGTACGCGAGGAACGGCTGGATGCTGGTGGACGGTTGGGGATGGTTCGGCCGCGAAAAGTAGCAGCTCCAGGATGCCAGAGGAAGCAGGCGGTGTTGGGTAAGAGGGTGATGGGAGTTGAAGAAAACACATAATAGGGTGGGGCGCTTTGCTGCCGCTTTTGAATCGATCCAACGCCGGCTACAGCTGGAGTCTCACACCACTGGTACAGTCAGAGGTTCTCATACTCCACCCCCTATTTCCCCCGAAGGTGAGAGTGGTATCATTGTTATCCAGGGCAGCCATGGCGATTGTATGTAGATTAATGCCGACTGGGAAATTGTCGTAGCGCTGAAATTCGAGAACTGGGCTTTTCTTAACGATATGCATTAGATATGTGCCCCGATCGAACAAGGATGAACATGTTTCGAAAACACTTGTTTGCTTCTCTCGGCGAAATATGGAACCAGTTATTAATTTACCACTGCCATTGCCCCACTTACCACTCCAGAATACAATAAACGATTAACAGAAATTATCGTTTACGGATTATTTGTTAGAAACATTGGCAACTAAGGTAGGACCATCTTCTCCAAACTTTCTGCATAAATGACGAAATATGCGATGGAAATAGTACACTGATTTAATTACTTTTGGTGAATCGTTTAGAACGAAGGTGAGGATAAGCTCAAAGAGTGCATTCCTCAATAAGGGATGCGTTTTTGAAGCACGCCTATAATAAATGCTATTGTAGTAAGCTCGCCACCGTTTTTTCATAAGCGTCTCACTCTGTCGGCCGGTCGGGTACAATAATCATAAGGCTAAATTGGGTCGTGGTCTTAATGAGGTCATTTATAAGAACGGCTTACCGTTGTTGTTGCGCAGGATGGAACCGGGACTCGTGGCCTCGAGAGGACTGCTGGGTTCTTCGGTACTCGGCTCACTTTCCACGCTGAAATGAAAACATCTATTATGGACTCAATTGAAAGACAGGAATTGACACAAAATTGTTTGATTTTGAGAAATAGATCCACGGCCTGGACTTGCAAGATCCCCGAAAATTATATTGATTGTTATTGCCTCCGTAGCTTTGTCTCGAATGCTTGGAGGTACAAAAATAATTTGACTATAACCTTGACTCGTAAGCAATCATCTGACCTAGTTTTGAATAAACCAATTATATTCCTCTCAGAGCTATCAGTAAAAACGAATATTACTAACAATATCTAAGTTAGTAAAGGACTTCGTTGCTAGAAACGGATCGAACGTTTCGATGGCGATGGAAAGCTTCGATCTGTAAAAACATAGTATGCTGGGACAGTATGCAATAATAGTAGGCAGCATCGAATTGGGAGTATTATCACGTTCGCTGATAGTATAAACCATTCCTCCAGGCTATTTACAGGCTTCTATTATTCGAGGGAAACTGGTATTTACATCTTTCGCTGAACCAGGACAATGTGGGTCGCCCTAAAATACCCAATAATATCGGAGTTCTGTATATTTTCGCTCACCCCAAAATCGGAATTGAAAATAGATCTTTCTTGACTAGAACTCTATTATTTGATTATTATTCGATATACTCTATTATTTCGAAGCTAAACCTTGAAGATTAAATTCTTGGATAGTAGGTAGGTACAATAGGCTAATAAACAGTGATTATATAGTGGAATGATCATGTGCTTGGGATAGTTACGCTGTTAAAAGAAACATTTCTTACTGTATGAGCGCTGAAAGATGCAGGTGGTGATGGCACAAAAAGATATGGGCTTGAGATTTGACCACTGATAAAGAAAAGACGGAGAAAATCTGGAACTAGGTGGATAAATAAAGCCAATCGCTGCAGAGACCAAACAAAAGTACGATATAAAATGTACAATATTAGATAAAACGATGTAAGAGAATTGGTAATAATGTAAATAAGTTTTCTGACAAAAGCCTTGAAGCAAAATGGACTGGGTCTATTCTAGAAAAACAATATATTCATAAGTTATAATATTCATAATATACCCAATTTGATAACTAGTGGCGTTGCATATCTGGCCTTTCAGTGTTATAATCTCCGTCAGCGTGTCAATGTTATATTCCGATAAAAAAAAGAATAACTGAGTTCCATTATCTAGCCTACAATATTTAAAAATTCGAGACTAATTATTACTGTGTAATATACATTCTGTCCAATTTGAGAAGCTTGGTGAATCATATCTCCCTATTGCCAATACCCCACACAATATGTTATGTTATGTTAAGGAATCAATTTATATGAATGAATATACATATGATAGGGAATTAATGGAGTGACTCTATTTTTAAGTTCTCTGAATGAAAAATGCATCTGACTACCCTGAATACAATTTCAGCTTACAGTATTGAATGATAGCCGTTCCTCCAGCTTTATCCACACCGTAGTCTATATGCAACCAAAGCTTGTTTTTTCCATAGTAATATTGTGTAAGTACTTTCCATTTTGCAGTACACGAAAAATAATATTTTAATCAACCGATCAGGCTGGAACATTGTAGACCGCAGACCATTGTGACGTCAGGCCTTTGTATAATAGATGAAACAGTATATGTATAATCCGATGATTTTGTGTGCTTTGACAATAACTACAATGTCTGGGTCCGCGCAATCTATATGTTCGCGTGATTGGCATTAAAACATAGTGGCGTCTCTCAGAGCACAGATCAGTAATGAAAGTAACCGATCATCGCTAATTACAAGAGAGTACTTTTGACGGGTGATGCTAGTAACAACTGTTGAGCAACCCCGATAACAGTTCTAGCGCACATGATGACGCTTCATGTGTGACAGAGCATGCGTGTTAGGGCGACATTTATGATTAGTCTCTTTACCTGATATAAGTTGAAACTGTGGCAGGACTGGATGGTCTTGGTGAGGAACTCGCGGTAGATGCGGTGTTAGACTCCTCCACGTCCATCATCGCTCATACCGACGAGGTCGGCAGTGGTTTAAAACGGAGCAATGGAGCAGTCGTCATACACAGGCGAGAATCAATTTTTCCACTTTGACACCCTCTGGTATGGGTTTCGGGAGTATTGTAGGGATCGTAACTGGGTTTTCAGGACCGATGACCACAGAACATTCGATCGCACAGGGGTGGAAGCCATAGGGTTAAGGAATTTACGTAGGGGTTGGGGGTTGGTTTCACGCGCCCGTCCGCGAGCGCGGGCCAACGGGAAAGAACTGGCAGACACTACTACCCCCACCGCAATTCGCCGACTGTTAAGCGCCTGGAAACCTGCGCTCCTGATACCTGCGAATCAGACACCCTCCTGACATTCCCCTAGAATCATTTTCGTTAATCCGCCGCATGGTCCTTGCGCAAGCGTGCATCTCAAGGTGAATTATAGTTCTCTTTCAAGGCTCTGCCAAACTCGACTGGAAGCTTAAAGTAATTGGATTAAATTCTTTGATAACATTTGCTTTGATTAGGAAATGGGGGTAATTTTCGAAAACGCACATCATAAATTGATATTTATTATGCTTTACACATCGGACGTAGTTTTCTGCCTAGTGGAATGATGATGTTTTGCAAATGTTTCTCCAACCAGAAGTGGAAAGACCAATGAAGCTTCCGCATACACCTGAAAAAAGAACATAGCCTTAATAACAAACATCGATTAATGCGACTTGAATAATGTAAATTTGGAAGTTACTTTGACAGGTTTTGCGTCTTTTCGAATTTTCCCCCAAGAAATAGCTTCATCGGGACGGGCACCACTGTCACTCCCATCAAATTCGCAAGATGTATTTATAAATACAGCGTAATCGGCACCGTTGCGCTGTAATTCGATGTAAATGTAATTATCGTAATTGGGATCATTTGAGTGGTTGTCTGTCGTACCATTAAGTTTGCGTTGCATATATGGTGTTTTACAACCCCACCGCCAATAATTATCATGCCACTGGTGACGGCTTTCATTGCTATTGTGTTTAAACGTCTGAGATCTGGGAACAATCATTTTTTCTATGTATAATACAGCAATAGGAAAAGGAAAATATAAGTTATATTACACACTAGTTAAAAGAATTACCTGCCACTATATCTATAACTAATCCCGGGTTTCTAAATGAGTGGAAATATACCATATCACCAAGACTTCCATCAGTTAGTGCTGGACTAAAAACTGGTATTTTATTTTTAGCAGCCCAATAGTAAATTGATTCTTCATTATTGATTTCTTCCCCCAATCTTGCAATTACTTTTGATGGTGTCCAAAGTGTCCCCTAAATATTGTCACTTATAAATTGCCATTAAATCTTGTCACTTACTTGTAACACAAGTTTCATTGCTTTATTCTCTATTTCAAACAATTATAATCATACTTTTTCCTTTTGCTCCGCTAGCATTGCATCTAATTTAGGCATAACCCAATCTTCAAAGATGCAGTAGTTGTTATTTGGAACTAGGAGATTTCCTATTCTGTTGATACCGGCTTCCCTAAGGTGCTTTCCATCTAAATGAAAATCTCCTATGTATGTTGGTGCTAAACATTTGATGAAATCTTCTTCCACCCCACCTGCTGTTGTCACAATACAATCTACCTAGATCAGAAATGACAGTCAACATAGATATTTTATAAGTCAATGTTCTTGTCCAACAGCGATTAAACTCACCATTTTATGTTGTACAAGAAACCTTATTGTATCTCTGACTCCACATGATGCCATATTAGATGTATAACCCAAGAATATAGTGCAGGGTGTTTTTCTAATAATAAATTCATCATCCTCCAAGGTATCATGTTGGTCAAACTTAAGAGGTTCACTTCGAGCAGCTATCATTTTTTGAATCTCATCAACCGCCAAACCAAAGTTTGTTGCTTGAAAGCCAGAAAACTTGTAAGTCTCTAATAAACTCTGGTAATCAATGCCTTTGTTCCAATCATACCCTGCAAATATTTACAATGTGTTGCAACAAGTATATAATTTAATAATCAGTTGCAGAGCTCAGTTTGAAACCTTTTACTGTAGGAGTTGTAGTAGGAAGAGGAAAGCTTTGTAGCAGTACAGCATTTTTTACCAGTTCTGGCACCTTGTCCCCAGAGCTTTGATTGTTGATACTCATTTTTGTGGGAATTAGCTTCCTGCGTATGTATTTTGCTTTTTTTTGACGTTTACTTTTTACATGAAATCTTACAGCGCATATTCAATAACTTATGTAGCCTTATGTACAAATTCAATTGATTTAATATTACAAACAGATACATTTAACAAGAACACGTACAGTTTCTATTTAACCAGTTTCATTCAAATGTAAATAAATAGCTGTTATATCACACGTTAATATGTAGGTTTAAATTTGAGGCTTGCGATATTTGAACCACAATTTTAATTCTAAAGTTGGGAGTAACTTTGAACTCATTATAACCACACTAAAACATGCCCCACATGTTTAAATGCCAAACCAGGTGTTTATCGATCGATCCGTATCTACGCCGCAGTATACACAATATACACAGTATGGAAACCTTTGCCACATGTTGCACGTGATTGTTGCGCCCTCAAGTGTCAAGCCGATTCTAGCTTCCCACGCGACGCCTGACTAAGAACACTACCGGCACCTAGCCGAGTCATCCGAACCGGAATCCCCAGACATCGGAGTGCGGTCAAGTAGATATCTATAGTCCGGTTGCGTTACTTCAACGAAGTCTGCATGGTGACATCGTTTCTTTAGAGTTGAATGGTTGAATAATCGCGCGCCAAATTGTATCGGGGCGGTGACGCCCCTCCTCACTATTGTATGTAATGTCATATTAGTTCTACTCGTGAAAGGACACAGGGAGATTGGGAAACAGTACAGTTTAGTCAACAAATAATCATTATGGAAAAAGAAATAGTAGATTATTATTGTATCATAAATTATCCTTAAAATAGAATGTACAAGTGTCACACAATCCCATGTGTATAAGATTTGATTAAAATCAACACGTTTTGGTATATATTCAGAGAATAGAGATTTTCGTCAGATTGTTAAGGACATTTATTGTTCACCGCATCCCCGTTCAACTTGTGACGTGAAACGAGCCATCTCTACTTTTAAGTTCATCAAGGCTACTATCCCAAGGTGGTTCTGACCCCTCGCAGGGGGAAGGTTAGGCACTTGGCCGCTTCCTTCGTTCAAGGAAATGGCCTATGCTCGCCGCGAACACTCGCCATCGCCATCGCCATCGCCATCGCCGGTAGTCGGTAGCCGTCTCTGTTTCTCTCTCCGTGTGTCTGCGTGCTAATTTCAATTAAAATACAAGAGGGAACGAGCGGCCGCGCCTGAAATAGACGAGAGCACGATGCACGGGCGTGCGCTGCACCCCGCCGTATAAATATGCGCGCGGATAAATATTGATAGGGCCACCGGGCTCGGCCGCGCCACTTGACTTTAATATCGGCAGCCAATTATTCCATCTCTGCCCCATCGGGCTGCCTCTTTCAGCCGCGAATCCAGTCCCCCCTAACCATCTGATTCAATTGTCGGAAATCGATACACCGATTCCTTTTCCGCGTCGGTTGCGGCAAATGCCTAATTTCAAGGATTCCGTGCATTCGAGATCTGTTGACGCAAATGGCCCTGTTGAACGCAAGCGTTCCAAGCGAATCAATGCGATTGATCCCTAAAGGAGAGTTGGTCAATCTGTTGATCTATTTCATTTTTGGAGAACGTAGTTCAAGAAGATACCTTTTATGTAAGTCATTAAACTACTGGCGCTTTTCTTTACATTTTAATGTTTTTTGGGGGCTACATTACCCACATTTTCTATGCAAAAAACAAAACTCTTCATTATTACATGAGACTGCACCAGTGATTGTTTTTGGCTGGCGAGGGGGAGGGGGGAATTCAGTTGGGAATTGGTGGAGGCAAGTGGTTGATTGGAAATATTTAATTGGCTGCTGGTAATCGGAGATGCTCGAGGGCCTCGAGTTTAATTCGGAGTCCGCAAGTTGTTTCAGAGCCGCTGGCACCAATGTAAGTGGGCTGCAGTGCGGAACATCAGAATTGATAGAAGAAAAGTGGTGGGGGGAGAGATTAGTAGTCGGGTGTGACACTCGGAAGAAGTGCCTACGCCAGCAGCCCTTATCGCTGCGCGGGCCTTGCCACCCCAAGCGCCTTCCGCGCATCGGGCCCGTGGACCCTCGACGGTCACGTTGGGGAGTCAGTCCCCATCTCGTCCTAGCCTTGAGCAGTCCAGCTTCAAATAAAGTTCTCTTAAACTTCAATAGCCTTCTCTCTTTCTCTAAGACCCCTAGCGAACATCACACGGGGAATCGAATGAATCTTTGCGGAGTTTACACGTTGTTATTGTTGGTGGTATGTTTGTGGGGAAGTTAATCGGGGAATACATATTAAGGAATGACAACTCCCAAGTGATATTACTAAAACACTTTAATCAGATCTCGTTTTTGCCGTTGAAAAACAACTTGTATCACATCACGTATTCGTAGGTACTTTGCAGAGCTTCGGATCCGTCGCGAGAGCACCAAGTATACACGTCCTTAACGCTTATACAAATATGTATTTATACACTTATTACTAAAAGGCTCTCAACGCAACCAACGTGGCCGGTTGTTGTGCAAGACGTGAATCAGGCGTTAAGAGGTGGAAGGTGAGAATATTGAACAGGTTCAGACAACGGGGCCGACACGAGGTGACAAAGACGACAAAGGTGCTAGAGAGAAAGACTTGACTCGGGGTGACAAAGACGCCAGGATTCGACGGGAGATGCGGGATGGGTAAAGGGCCAGACAGTCACAAACACAGGGAAATTTTATAGATATATTTATTGAGTACTTAGTGTGTAAGAGTATAGAATATATGTACCTTATTGTTAAATATTATTACATGGTATTATATTATGATGTTACCTTTAAAATAAACCTTGCGCACGGCGCAGTGCGCGCGCGAGCGTGTGTGTGTGAGTGTGTGAGTGTGTTTGTGTTCAAGAGTATTTACATAATGATCGCAATTAATATGTACAGTTTTTACGCAGGAATAACTAAAACAAACGAACGGACGAACTGCGGCCAGGACGGTGAACGCGCACCCGACGATATGTTCCCTGAGGTTGTTTCATCCGTCAGACCGATGCGCGTTCAGCGTTCGCCGAGATCGAGTGTGGGGAAGGAGTCACTGCTTTTTTTTCGAATCTAGAACAACCGTCATCTATATGAAAGTATAAAGGGCGCTACAGTGAGGTGATATCGAGTGCGGGTGTACGAAACTATCGCTAACGATAATTGTGGATACCCTAATCATCAACATCAATGTCACATCCGATTCACATTACACGCCGATTCTAATTCATGAGCAACAGTACTTCATCGTGTTATTACAATTATCCTCTACCCACTGGACGCTCGAGACACGCCTAGGAGTCGACAACGTTCGAAAGAAATACAATAGAAAGTCGAAAGTGATATTATTTACAAAACGAAACGTCGTACACACACCGTGTGTCTCGTGTCACAGTTGAAACTGAATCGCGAGTTATTGGTAAGAATGAATTTGCTCTCCTCACTGTGTCCAAGGGATTCACGGGCCCAGAGACTGCCATTATATGAAGACAAGCGCACCGCTTCCTTTCTTTCCCCCCACGATACCTATCGTTAACACAATTGCCATATATATATGTGTGTGTATACATATCTATATACATATATCTATATATATATGTATACATATATATATATGCGTGTATATATTAATTTATATTACTCTTTCGTTCCGCTTTTACACGAGAACACGGTCTCTCAGCATCTCGCGCTCGCTCAGTACATTCTTCCTCGCAACAGGCACACTTCCTCGCATTCTCCTCTCTAGCCTCCTAATTCGATTTCTCTCTTTCTTCGCGTTCCTCTCGGATCAGACTTTACATCTTAGACACACACAATAATTACGAAGTATTGCTTTTCCTTAGTTATGTACCGAAAGCAGTCTCTCCCTTTGCTGAGCACCGCTGGAGGCTGCCGCCCCATCGGAGCCAGAGGAAATCCGTGTCGGGCATAACAATAATAAGTTTGACCAGCCCATGCGATGGCTCACGTCAATAACTGTGTCGGGCCTTGCAGGCTGCATCATCGAGAGTCGATAGAAAGAAAGCGGCTGTTGGGGATTGGAATTCTTGGCCTGAGAGCACAGTATAGAGAGGCGAACCACGCGCACGGGGGCAAAGTTACGCTAAGCGTAACATTAACTCGAGTACAGGACTTTTGAATGTTCCGTCGCTTTTTCTCTTTCTTTTTCTCTCTCCCGTATTTACGTATTGTTTCGCAAATAGACGAGTACACATAGCACAGAGTTGGAGGGGGACGGGGGTAGCCTAACGGGGCCAGCACGGCGCCCCTGCCTACCTCATTGTATGCTGAGCATCTAACGGCTTTTCCCTAGCGTATATCACGGGTAACGGCGAGTTAAGGGACAAATCAGACAAGCGTTAATGCGAGACGTGTGAGGACCCTAAAAATCGTAGTATCAAAGAAGAGGTCTGTCCGATATGGGAAACTGTATATGTATGGAATACAACGTCATTTCATGAGCATAGGCATAGGCATACTCAAGGAGTAGAAAAATCTCCAGCTCTCCTCGACCGAACAGATAGGAAGGAAAATATGTCGGAGAAAATGTTCGTCGTGTAACTTGGCGAATGAAAAGTTCAGATTGAACACAGTTTGATATGCCTCATATTGTTCGGGGGCCCCTTTTCACGATCGGAGAAAAACCTTGGATGGCCATTGGGCCGCACGAAAGGAAACTCTCTGGGAAATCAATGGAAAGTCATGCAAAATAAGGAAGAGCGTACTCTTGATGATCCGGATTCTCGAAAATAGCAAAGAACTTACTGCCAGGCTCATAGTCTTAATAATAGATTACGTAGTGAACTCTTGTATTTGATACGCATCGTCTGGCCATAATTTCCCGTTACTTCATAGAAAATACTTTTTTGCTCGTGGACGTGAATTACTACTTGCGGGATTGTAGCGCACTGGCTATACACAACGGATATGTACAGCGGCTTTTATCTGTAAGGTTCACTAGCACACTCTTAATAGTTTACTAAACCCCTTGTTAACTCGTCAACTAGTACGTTATGCTGTCATTATGATTATGTATTTGTTTTACTTCATTGTACGCCTACGTAGAACACAACGTGGTTGAGCGGCGTGGCTCGCACGTTGGCTCGCGACTCGCCTATTATATTATACGTACGTATTATACTTCTGTTAGATTCTTTACTTTCTATGTCAGTTATTTCGTTTGATCCAGACCACAGAGCTCGATCTACTTTTTTTACCCAACACTAATAAACACCGACGAATTCACTTATATCCTTACGGAGAGGAGGTCTAAAGGTATTTGATGAGGCGCAGGGAGGTTTCCTTGGGGCGATCCCACAGTCACACGGTTACATAGGGCTTTTCAGACGACACAATTCAAAAAATAATTTTTCATTTTGAGTAGAAAGATAGGCGGGGTATTTCCGTACAATAGTAATATTACTGTTACTATTATTATTATTATTATTATTATTACTATTATTATTGTTATCCCTAATCATTAGTTATCCGTATTAACGTACCATATCGTCGTTACTATTACTATCATTATTATTAGTATTATTGTTACCATTATCATATTATCCTTTCATCGTGGACATTATTAGCTTGACACGTATTATGAGGGTCTGCTTGTCTATTGCTCGTCCCGCCACACTCTGCCGCTGTTATTACCAGATCACGTGGAGTACCGATGGACACGGGCTACCATTGTTATTTCTCACTGACCGAGTGATTGATACGAGATGCTTGCGTTTCGTATCAATTTAACCGTTGAAAATAATGACGGGTAAATACAACACTGAAAGATGCTCGTTTCGCTAGTTGACATGTAATTACAGAGGCGATGACTTTGGATGCTTAAGTAAAATGTGAACCACTATATCGCTTTGCTGTCGTCGATACATTTCGGAACAACGATTGTGCGTGAAATAGATCCCGACTATTAGAAATTTGGACCTTGATTGTCCGTAATCGTTTCATTTCGGAAGGATTTTGATCTCCTTGGATCTACTACTCGAATCATTCGGAGGGACAAAATTTTGCAAATAAAGTGCACGGCAGAAATTGTACTCGTTCACTTTGATTAAGTGTACACTCGTCTGTGTCCTGTACTCGCGCACGCCCCTTGCATGCGCGCACGTGTATACATATAAAAAAGCATCATCGACAGTTCCACTTGAATCCATCGTTTGTCGATCATATTTTCTAATACATACTTACTACACTTATCACTAATCGAGTAGCTATATTTACAGTTGCTCGCTTGGTACTAGTACATCATTGCGCCATGTTAAAAATATCTGCTGTATATCTGATGCATCGACGAATATTTTTTTCTACAGTGTCCTGCGTCAGTCTACGGTGACGTTGGTGACGTCGAAAGTACGTTCGCGTACCTGTCCCGAAAACGAAGGCGCCCGCTCGTGCACACGCGGCACTTGTCTTATAGACCCTGTTGCATGTAACACACCTTTTCGCTCGACCGGTTGATTCGAACGGAAAACTCTGAGTATACAACTCCGTTCTCTCTGTCATGCACTCGTTCCTCGCATTACGTCACGGACGGCACCTTGAGAGTTTATGCACGCACTTCGTCTTAGTCTCCCCTAGTGTATTAGTATGTTCGCGAGTGTCGTGACCCACTTATTATAAACTTATAATCACCACGTAACAAGCTTTATATTCTTCATTTCATTAATAATGCGACTAGCGTAATTTTTGACACTTCACGATACGTCCGACTTCCGTAGCCCGTAGGACGAAAAGGAGGCTGACGGCCGTAAGGACGCCCTCGGTCGTGCCCTTGGAAACAAGGATAGATAATCACAAGCAGCGAATGCAGCACACAGGCCCACTGACGGTGCTTGGGCAATAAAAAATAGAGACGAAGCGCCGCGCGATCTGTAATCCTGCGGCCAGCTTTGCGGAAAAGTCTCCCTTTTTACGAGTGCGCTCACAAAGGACAGAGAGAAGGAGCGCTAAGGGAAGAGAACGACGCGCCTAAACGCCAGCTTGCAAAACGTTACTCTTGCGTGTCGCGCGTAGTCCCGCGATTCTTGCAGGTTTCTTCCCTTTGGCTGCCGTGTAATTTATGTGGCCGCGCGAATCAAAAACCAAACGGGATTTCGACTTCGCTTTGTATCCTCAAATCACGAGTCGTGCCTGTGAATCCTATTGCGCCTGTTTCCGCTCTTTCGTCGTTTTCTTTTGGTATCTCTCGTGAAAGCCACGTTTCCTGGATCATCTGCAAGTTGCGGATACCTGTGGACACTATGGATGTCGACACCTTCGTATCCATCTACTGTTCCGCGATTTATAAGCTCGTCCTTTTCTTCCTTCGACCAGTCGCCCCTTCCTTGGAAGCCGGCCATCACCAACTGTTTCTCGATTTCCCATGCCCGTTCGACTGCTCTCTTGTGGGCATGCTTCAGAATCCTGTGCCTCTCTTGTTCCGGATCAGCACCGTACTTTATGACGACTGCTGCATCGGGATTGTGCAGTCTCAATTCCTTCCAAGTGCCAGAACCATGTTCTGTCGTTTCGTGGGTCGATACATTGAACATTCCACCTAGACGACGTAGTTCCTCCATGTCATCGCGAATCTTCAATGCATTGTCTTTCACGAAGTAGAAAACATCTTGGTCATGAACACTGAAGTGAAGTGGAAGGAAGTACGAGTTATTGAACACAGATGTGACGACGTCTTGTACAACGCTGTTAACACCATCGACCACGCTGACAAGTGCGCGACCACCAACTCTTGACACAAGAATACCCTCGCCAAACACTGCACGTCGATGCGCAACTCGCGGAAGCAGATTTCTCGTTTTCGGCTCGAGTTTCAGCAATGGCTTAGGCACAAATCCTAAATCGGAGAATTTCTCGTGTACCCGATTAACGATACACTGTAGCCCGGACATTACTCCGAATTCTGGTGTTAATTGTGAAGAAGTGATGGTTGCACTTGGCTGGTATACCATTTCCTTGGTGTACTCTGACCCGAGCATAGCTGATATGTCGTAGCCATACAGCTTCAGCCAGCTGTTCAAATCAGTCATATACTCTACGTTTTGCTTGAAGTTAATAGGATCATTGTTACGGAAACGATAAATGAAGATGTCAGTCGGTGTAGTAAGCTCGTTTGCCATTTGTTCCCATGCAGGTGTCATCCATTGTCCAACGGTGGGGTCGTAGAGCCGTTTGTTCAAGTAAATGAGTTTAGTATTGGGATCGAATAAACCCCCGTGGAAGTCAATGGGCAGGTAGAAGTCTGGATTGGTGTCTTTAATTATTTTGCCGAACGGTGTGCGACGCATTTCCTTGATGAGATTGCCGTTTGTGTCGAACAAAGCCAACGGTGACCCATTTTGATCCGTCGCGACGTAGAATCGCTGCTCGGATGTTTCCACTGTCATCAGGAAGTCGCGCGAGTCATATAGGAATCGGAATGTTTTCGATGATTTCGGAAAATGAACGTGTGTGATTAGATCTGGTGTCTTCGGATTCGCGTAAAAGAATTGCGTAATATTCTCTCGGTCATCATTCCAAGCAATCAGCCTTCCGCGATCATCGTAGAAATACCAAATCTGGAATTTCTTATGTTCCGATGCGTGAATCAATTGACCGCGTGAGTTGTATCTAAACAGTAATACATATGTTAAAAACTAATCGTTAAAAAAATGCCATTATATTGATAACGAAATATGACGAAAACTTACCTATATCGATGTTCACCCCGAATGACAACAAATCCTCGTCCATCGTAAGAGTTGAACTCAACGTCGCCGTACTGAACAACCCGGTCTCCACTATCATATCCCAGTGCAATCTTTTCATTATGCTCAGTAACACCAACAACATTGCCATTCTCATCGTATGCGTACTGCCAATTGTTCTCAGTATCTGCTACTTCTAACACATGGCCATCAGCGTTGTATGTGATCTTTTCCATTCTAGACCATTCTTTCTTCTCGTTAGCCTCCTTTCCAATTGTGAGCTTCCTCATTTTGATTCGGTTTCGATTATCATACTCAAGCTCCATGCGGAATACATCAAGGGATCGAATATTCATGAGTATTGTTTTCACACGGCCATGATCGTCATAATCTGTCACCGTGAAGAATTGCTTGCTACTGTCTTGCATCACTGATCGGTTGAACAAGTTTCTATAAATCCTTAAATCGCCAACACCCTCGAGCACTCCCAGGTTTTGATTGTATTTCACTCTCAATTGTGGCAGTTGTTTTCCATTTATATCCACTTCAATGCTGGATATTCGTGCATTTCCGTCGTATTGATATCGGTAGTGAGCATTATCCAATCCGCTCTTGCTGCCAAATTTGATCTTTTCATCCTTAACAATTCCCGCGTGGTACTTGTATTCGATGCGCATTTCGAAGTTGGGTTCGTTAATGTCAACACTGCGAACTAAGCTTGTGGTTTCTTGATACGTGTAGTGGATTGATGATAGGCCTATGCAAAAAGTTTTAAGATAACAGAAACATATTTAAAAACATGTACATATAAGTGAGTATCTCCCAATATTTTCGACACTTACCAGCCAGCGTAGTTTCTAACTTTCCAGTGTGGTCATAAACATATGCAACCTTGCCACTTTGATGCGGGTACACCTTTGCAAGAATTTGTCCGTCGTCATTGTACAAGATTTCATACGGATGTCTATTCATTGGTGAATAGTACTGGTATTTGTAGAAACCAAGTGATGTTTGAAGCGAGAAAGTATGTATATGTCCTCTTGGTGTAGTAAGGGATTGTAAAGCACCAGTTTCATCATATTGTAGCAAATAATCACTTCCTCTTGGCGTGGTCACTTTCAGTGGAAGGCTACTGAACATATCTTTGAAGGCATATATCATCGAGGTGCCATCGCTGTATTTTATCTCGTAAAGGCGGCCAGCTCTATCGAAGCCGTATGTTTCACTGATGTCTCCCCATGTCCAGCTTGTTAATCTACTGAAACGATCGTACTCCAGCTCCACACCAGCGAAAATTCCATTTCTGGGACCCCATTTCACAGGGCGCGCAGTTCTGTCATACGTAACATTCAATAATTCAAAGCGGTTATCCATAAATGCAGCAACGGTGTTCGATTCTCTATCGTACTCCAGAGACAGAAGAATTTCGCCGTTCACGCGAAGTTTTCTTCCCACTTGTGCGACTGCCTTCGAATTGCCTCTGTTCTTATTGGCTTGGGCTTTGCGCAGGAAGTAACGCCACTCGAATCTATTTGCCAAATCGCCAGCTATTTCAGTTCTTTGCTTAGCTGGTACTGGGTAACTCTCGCCCAATAAGGGCTCGATTTCTCCGAGAATCGAGTATGGCATCGTTTCGGTACTGATCGTATGTGCCCATGGTGTCATCTGACCCACTGATCCGTCTGCAAGCACTGTAGTTCTTTGTTCAGCTTCGCCCACTCTAGTTACGACAGATGATCCCTTGATCCACATTGATATCGGTTTCCTATTGTTCTGTCCTACTTTAACAACTGCACCTTTGAGACTAAGATCGAATATTAAGCTGATCACTTTGCCGGTTGGAGTAACTGCACTGGTTAGTCTGCCGAATTCGTCATAATTGTAGACGTAACTCTTCCCAGTACTGTCTAACTTTGTTTTGAGTAATCCAGTTGGCCCGTGATAATCGAATGTAACGTTGTAGTTGTCAGGTGTGCTTAGTTCGTGGAGCATTTTCATTCTGGACATTCTAAGTCTGCATTTCTGACCTTTAGTATTTTCTATCGAGTTCACTTGGCTGCTGTAATCTCTGAGCAAGAACACCTTGTTGCCTGCTGCATCTGTGACTGTGCTAAGCTTACCATTGCTTGTGTTGACATTATATGTAAATTGATACACCGTCTCGCCGGTGAGGATATTCTTGGTAGCGATATGTTGGCCAAATCTATTAAATACGTATATTTCCTGAGTGGCGGGAGAGTAGATTTCGTACTCTCTCGCTCCACTAGCGTCAGGTATACTGGCCGTAACAGATCGGATTCTGTAGTTGGCTTGATCACCGATATGTACGACTCCATCAGGGGACACAGCTACTGCAGAGATTGTATTGAACTTGGATGTCGATGCTAGATAATGGTCCGCCTCGAAGCAGTCACAACCACGCTCAAGACAATTACACTTCGATTCAGCACCTGCGTACGGCGAGATCTTTCCATCGGTGCCAATTATGCGTACACGATTGATCCGCTGGGAGTCACTTTCCGCGATATAGAGATTTCCATTTGGGCCAAATGCGATGCTCTGTGGCATTACAAGGGTTGCGTGCGTTGCAAGCTCCGTATCCATGGACGATGATGGCGATGCGCAATGGAGTGGCCGACCGGCAACGACTTTCACCCGACCATCGGGTGCGAGTTGAAGTACCATATGATCATCAATCATATGCAACGAATTGTCAAGAGGGTTGATTGCCAGTTCCGTTGGCCAGCGCAAGTGCACTTCTTCCACGTTCAATGTACCTTCACACGGGATCGGCTTCCAGTGGGATTTATGCATGTGATTACCGATCACTGTGGTAATTATCCCCTCTCTATCAACCATTCGGATATTCGTACCGTCCGCGAAATAAAGAACATTTCCGGCTGATATAGCTACACCCTTCGGATATGCGAGTTTGGCATCCCTCGCTAGCGCACCGTCTCCACAGTGTGCCTCATCACCAGGAAGGCATCGTTCTCCAGAACCGACTACAGTTTCCCAATTATGGTCGGGATCGGAGTACTCGTTCGTATCACGTACCCGTATGATTTGATGGGATTCCGGATCGGAAATGTAAAGTGATCCGTCCAAGGGGCTCAACGCTATGTGGTATCGATAGGATACTCTTGTTGCACTATAATCATAACGTTGAATTAATTAGTTTCAAGCATGGCATTTCAACCTACCAATTGAATATTCTCACTGAACAGCTTTACTTACTTAAGTCGAACCACAGTACGAACAGTTCCATCCACAAGAATCTTCCGAATCAAATTGAAGTCGCCAACGAATATCGAGCCATCAGGTGCGGTTGCCAATGCCACTGGTGCTAGAAGCCGTTGTTTTGAAGCTTGTCCATCGCAATCGTAGCACTCTAATGGCCTTTGGTGCCCATCACCCATAGTCGTGAGAATGACTCTCGGCTTGTGTTTGAGATAGATGTTGGAACCATCACCCTTTTGGAGAATACCTTCATGGAAATTGTATCGGTGATGAATGTCCAAATTCCATCCTCCGACTTCTGAGATAGACATATCATGTCCACTCAGCTTCGTTGTCTGGACGTCCCAAATGATGTCTTTGCAATCGCTATACTCGTATCCCACTTTCACCATAGCCGTCGTTACACCGTAGACGCGTTGTCGATAGACGTTCAAACGATTCCAAGCATAAGTAAACTTTATCACGGGATCAGCTTCGAATGTCTTCTCGAAGAGAATGCCTTCGATGGTGATTCTCAGGTGAATCAGATTCAACGTAGCTGGTATCACTTCTGGTGTCAATTGCAACTGTATTGTCGAGAGGTAACCAGCAGCTCTTGAACTATGATACACAAGATTCAAACCAGTGCCCGGTATTTGGAGGCTTTCCTGTACCACTTGAGATTCTGCTAAAATTTCGCTTCTATCGGGGCAAGCTCCTTGGAAGCCGTGTTTCCACGTTGCAAGAACCACCGGTTTCATGAGATCGTAATCATGTGCCGCACATGCGTGAGGCATGTGCAGCTGCTGTTTTTCTTCTGCGGTGCTCATGACAATCTTGTCAATGATGACGACCTTTAATGAATCCAATGAAATTCTAAATTACTGTCGCATTCAAAGTATACCGTTTACAAAATAATTCTCTGGGAACATCAGTATTACATTATACAAGTTCTTTAACAGTAAATTACACAATCTTATATGCATTTAGCGGAGCGGAAGCTTCATAATTACCTCATTCCATGGTACAAAGACAATGTGGCTCTGTGGTTTGAAGGGTGATCTGCCGAATTGCAAAGTTACTGCACCACCACCGTTCACCAGCAAATCGAACCAGCCATCGTCCCTTGTTAGAGTGAAGCCTTCCAGGGGTGTACTTGTGCTGACTCGTACTCCCATCAAGCCGGTGCCAAGGTGCGTGACAACGCGACCGCGAACCACCGCTGATCGGCTGTTATTAAAGAGTAACGTTAATCATCCGCAATTCGTTATGTATCTCGTAGGAGATAACGCCATTACGTTTTACAGAGCTTTGTCTTACATTAACAACAAAGCAATTGGTATTCTCTACTTTAATCTCAATACTACGACAAAGTCATTCTGCGCTTCCTTCTAATTAAGTCGGATCGGTAAAAACTGCACGCAACACAACTCGATCGAGTTTTATTATCCAGTGCTAAAGAAGTATGCATTGTGTGAGTGCGGAAGAGATAGATCAGGTTCGCATCTTCTTCATCATAATCATTCATTGACGCATAGAATCAGTAGACATTGCACCTTCGCACTGAGCCATGGACTCAGGGCGAACTGCTTGTGATAGATATACATATACATATAGATGGGTAACACAAATTCAGAAGCTCACGTAAAAGTCACGAAACACAACGTAGGAATAATAAGGTAACTGAACCATGCAACGAGAAAGTGACTAACGATGATGGGGAAAACATGTGGGTTCGAAGCGAACGCGCGCAATGCCTCGCATCGGGCCGAACGCGAGGTCCCTTCGCTCGCCAATCTTTCGCATTGATGAATCGAAGAGTCTCGCAGCCGACATGTCCGAGGGTATTGCCGCCGCTCCGTACAATTGAATGCAGGAAATATTTATGATACCAACTGCACGAAAATATCGTCAAACAGCAGCAGCTATAACCGCTTATACGCTACGGAGTTAATTGCAACCCGATTTTTCGTCGAGCTTTACCGACGTGGTGGCATTCTTACCTTGTGTTGAAGTGATTCCAGAACATACTGATCGGGCAGCACGGATAAAAAAGAGCCGAGTTAAAATGATGTGATTAAAGGCAAAACTGGAGGGGCGAATTAGGCAAAAAGAAACTGGGGAGAGTTTTCTCCGATGGGAAAGATAATAAGAAAAGAATGCGGAATGAAGTATTTGTATGAGAAAAATGGGAGTGAATCATTGGGAGGGATGTTAAAAGAGGACGCAGAAAGCGGCTTTGATTTACGGGGGAGCTTAATCCGTCTGAACTGTAAAGGATTTTTGAGCGGTCGTACTGATCCACCGTAAAATGAGAATCTCTAGAGTGCCGTCCCCCTATCGAATATGAAGGGCTAAAAAGCACGAGGCCTCAACATGAAGTCACACATTCACGCAAAGCTCCACTCGGACGGACACGAGAAAGAAAGAGAGACGTATGTGGGAACTTTGCAACCGGTATAGATTGGTAAAATGTAAAAGACAATAAAGATGAGAGTGATAGAATGGAGACGGGGTTCAGTGCAGGGCACACGTTCGCGCACACGTACGTACAAAACATATGTATAAAACTTTTGGGATGTGATTTCACACGGGTCACAACAACGCAGAGAATATATCATATCTATGTTATACGTCCTAGTGTTTGTATGGGTATACACGTGTTTCTCAAAGAGACACAAAGAATTATATATGCGTGCGTCTTTTATAGCGCTGAGGCAGCTAAAGATTACCGGGGCCCCTGTTGCATTGCCCAGCGCGGCTTTTCATATTCCAAGGAATGTTAAGTCAAAAACGAATGCTCTTTAGTGAAGTGAGCTTTTCCCACTGCACTTCGCAGGGACCGCACTTGTTTGAATAACCTTTAGTCCTCCCGCGAAACATGCATCCTTCCCTGTAAAGGTATACGCCTTGTCCTTCATGTATGTCTGTATTGGCAAGTCCTTGTTTATGCTGTCTTGTAATCCAGTGTCATTTAAATACGTAAAACTGTACGAAACATCAAACTCGGGACGGACAGTTTTGGTGGACGATCGTACGTTTTCCGAGCAGACGCGAGGATTACGAGGAATACACGACGGCGACAGCGGTCGCGAAGACGAAGGGAACATATCTCGATTTTGCTTGCAATTCGGATTAACTCACCTTTCGTTGAATGTCTCTTGGCGGGCGTAGTTCTGCAGGCTACCTTCGTCGATCAGGAATTTCATCCTTTCGAAGAAAGATGCCGTGATAGCGGGAGGCTGCTTCCGCAGGAGAATATCGATAGGCTTTGGAGCGGACACGCAAAGTTGGCTATTTCGGCAAATGTAATTTGAGCAACATTCTGGATCGGCGCAGTCTACGAGACCGTCTATAACATTTACATAGAGCATTGCGTATAATGGGAGATGTCGCAAAAATGTTTCATAAACTTTATAAGTAGCAGACACGAGGCCAGTGAACATTATAGTTGGTAATACGCATGTACCTTTATCGTTGTCTCTTCCATCGTTACAATTCTGTTCGAGCAAGGTACTGCAGTCCTTGCCGTCCCAACCATCGTAACACCTGCATTCCCACTGTCCATCATTGCCAACTCTGCACTGGCCGTGTCCCGAGCAAGAATTCGGACAACCTTCCATCGTGCAGTGCTTCCCGTTCCAACCAGTCACGCACAAGCAAGTGCCATTTTTACATTGACCGTGCTCATTACAACGCGGGTCGCACTGCTTCATGTTGCACAGTTCACCAGACCAGCCGGGCGAACAGTCGCACGCGTTATCCACACAGTGCCCATGTGGACCGCAATCCAGATCGCATAATTCTGTGAAAAGAGATGCGATTCTTTCATAATCCTCGGATTATACAAACGCCGCTGTAAGTTTGGTAATTATCACAAGCAACACGTAAAGGCTGAGGGGGGAAGCAGCTAAAGATCAACGGCTTCAAAAGGGGTGCAGACATAGTTATCAATGAAGAATATTAATATGGCAAATGGGAGAGTGTGTCAAAGAGTACTTTAGATAAACCATCGCCACCAAGGAACCTGTGAACATAGCAGTAACTTGTGACTCTCATTTCCACGAGTCGCAATGAAACAGTAATAGCCGTACACAGATGCCAATCGGTGATAAAGACTTTAAAAGATTCCATATCAGGAGACTACGGTCTCCGCGAGTACGGCGCGCGAAAGTCGAGGCTATATTATTCCGAAGTGTAGCGGATTTCGATCGATACGAAACTTTCGCCTTCATTTTATAAATATTTCAGTCACTGTAGTGACGATTATACCTTTCGAACAATCATCTCCAGACCACATTGGCTCGCAGAGGCAAGTTTGCGTCTCGAGGTCAAAGTTGCCGTGACTGCTGCAGTCCGGCAGGCATTGGAGAGCGTCTTTGTCCATCTGGCTGCAATCGGTGCCTTTCCAACCCTTTTTACAGATGCAAGTACCCTCAGCGCAGAAACCGTGACTGGAGCAAGTCGGATGTGGACAGTCGACTTCCTCGCAGAATTTTCCCTTGTATCCGCGCACGCAATTACACTTGCCATTGGTGCAGTGACCGTGGCCGTTGCAATCGGGTACCTCACATTCGTCGTGTCGAAGGGAGCACTCCTTGCCCTTCCAGCCTGGATTGCACTGGCATTCGCCATTTATGTATTCGCCTACACCGGAACAATGTAATTATTCAAAATGATCCAGGCCAAACCATGCCTTCAAAACTTTGTCATCGTTTCCGGAAGTGCTTTCGTAGAATCAACTGCGATGCTGTTCTTGCATATGCTTACGTATGGTCGGAATAAATAATTGGGTAAATTGCGAATCTTACCGCGCTGACTGCAGAGCACGGGGCACACACTTTCGCTGCAATCTTTGCCACCAAAACCAGGATTACATTGACAGTGGCCTAGGAGGCATTCGCCTTTCCCGCTGCAACCATTCGGGCAGTTATGGGTCATGTCCTCAGCTGTCACGGCAATGAAAGAGACTTCTTGAGGATCTCCATCATCGTTGTACAAAGAGAGGAACCAATGGCCCTTTTCCATGTAGTGGGTGACTTCCTTCTTGATTGACGGCTGTAGAGGATACGACAACGGTTAAAACTCTCGGCTCTTTAGTTAATTGTGTTTATTCACCGACTTACTACACAAGAATGTAGTAAGGAATATAGGGTCGACAGATTGGAAAAGTACAATTTCTTGAATTTCGATTGATATCTTTTAATGTTACATTGATAACTGTACTGTTGCAAATATCGACCTAGCTTTGAAAAAGGAATAAACGAAAAAGGGGCAGGGGAGCATACAATGGCACTTACATGAGAAGCCCGGGTAATCCTCTCCTGAAGTCCACTGAGCACTTCTAGAAGATTGTACTGCGTGTGCGTTGGTGGCGCATTCCTCCTTGCATATACAGCAATACTGGCACCGCTTGGGATATTGTAATCGAAGCGCACGTAGGCGGCTTCCGGCTGATAAAACAGCATATTCCAGTAGCTGTACGCTGGAATTTCCTGGCTGAGCTTTTGTCCCAAGCCGAACTGCGCGAATGTCGTTCCATCGGGCGGATACGACCTTGCCGGGAAGGTACGAGCATCTGAGCGAAGAAACGATAAAGGTCAATACTGCCATCGTTGAACCGAATCAGTTTTCTATAGGACAATATCCCGCAGTCTGCATTCAAAATGGAAATTTCGCGTCAGCGTGATTTTGATGGACGCACTTTGAAGTTTACTATGTTTGCTGTGATTTTTCATTTACGATTTACAAGCTCGATAAGCCCATGAAAAGTCGATCATTACAAAAGTTCGGAGATTTCGGAATATTTACTATAAGAAAACTGAACTCTAGAATTGGAAGCAAAAATGCTCTATGCTTTTGATCTAGGCATTGCGAATCAGCGAAAGGCTGCTTTAATTTCTATTACTTCGCTTTAATTGATCGCAGTAGTTAAGGATTGAGTTTCACAATATTCTACATAATATCTGTCAATTTGGACATGTCATCCAGCTTTCATCGGACAATCCTAGAGTTAATAAAAAAAGGACACCTTATAAGGCTACGACACAATGCACCTCTACCAGAAAAAATCACACATAGCTTTACAGCAACCACTACTACATCGAGCACACAACGGAATTAAGATTCCAGGCAACGCAAACAAGCCCGAATGCGCGATAAATCTTTTCGCGAAGTGCTACATGTGAGCGAAGGCGGAGAAGCAAGCGATTCAGTGAAGCACACGACAGAGAGTTATAGAGATCTGCTGTCAGGCATTTCGGCACAGCAGATAAAGAAGAAGGAAAGAGTGCAAGCAGATTAGAGATGCGAAAAGTATAGAAATGGAAGAAGTAACTAAACGGGACCTCACCTTCGAGGAGAAGGATAATGGGCTCCGGGGGCAACGGAGTTGTCCCCGAGCACCCTGACACATCGCTGATGCCAGTAGTCTCCGTGTCGTAAGACGAGGGAGTCGAGTTCACAAAGCTGGTACTCTCCCCAATTGAAGTAGAATAATCACCATGCTCGGTACTCAAGGTCACATCGTTCCTTACCAAACCCTCCGGTGAATTGGTCGTGGAGACGCCATATTCACTTCTTGCTGTCGCATTCGCAATCAGCTCACCGTTCTCGACGAACTCGTCGTCAAGAAAGTGGGAATTCTCGAGCTCCTGGTCGAATAGTAGACTGTCGTCGGCTGCTGAAAAGTTGTCAGCCTCGTCAGACGCGGAGCCCATACAGGGGCAGGAGCACTCGCACTCGCCACCGGCCCAAATTGGCGGCGGAGGTGAGGCCGGCGGCTTCGGCGGCGGTGGCAGCCGGTTATCGTTAAGGTCCATTAAGCCCGGAGATTTTTGCATGCTCGCGGTTGGGGCTGACGGCGCTCTCACTTGGTGCAGTTGCACCTGTTCCACGTTAATGTCCGATGGAGCGATGTTAGCGTCGCCGACGGTCGGCACTGAGACCGAGAGCATATAAAGTGGCTTCGATGCCGAGGAGTCCCCAGTGGCGATCGTTATATTAACGAGCACTCGATGCGATAACGAGGAACTTGCCGATGAGGATGCCGACGACGCGGACGCAGGTACGTGCTCCCGTTCCACTGGCACCTCGATGATTTTTACCTGCTGGGTTAGTGGTGGCGCGGGATCGCTCGGACGGTTAGTATTCCCATGAAAATCTGAATCGAGGAGCGTCTCATGCAGCCGCGCATGCAATGCATCCGCCGGAGGCGAGTGATTTTCCTTTCTAGGAGATTCGTAGGAAGCGTCGTCGCTCGTCTCGGTTACTTCCTCCCGGAATTTCCTCTCGAATTCCCGGAGAAATTCCTCGTCGCTTTCCTCCCTGGTAATCACCCGCAGATCATCCTTCCGCTGCTGCGACGCAAGGTGAGAGCCTCTCTGTCGTGAGACATCATTTATCTTGAACTCCTGCCGCAGGAGATCCAGCTCCCGTTGCTTTTCCGATTCTGTTAATTGTTTATCCACGGTACTTCCAGTTTTTACATTGCCATTTATATCGTCCTCGTTCTGACTTAGCCTCACGAACTCAACTTCGTCCTGAGAGTAGCTATATATTGGCAACGGATAGTCCCGCTGGAGTTCCTCGGATTTCTCGGCGCTCTTCGTCTGAGTCGGCGAGCTATCAGATTCGGATGAGGAATCTTCCCGGGAAAGTTCTCGCGTTTCCTTTACAACGCCCGAAAAACTGTCCGAAGTACTGGGATTCCTATGGTGTTGCGGTTCATTGTGCAATGCGCTGTCGCTCTCCGGATCCACGGTGTCCTCTGCACTTTCACTTTCACGGGGCACAACCTCCTCGCCTTCTCCCTCAATGTCGTCGCCTACAACTTTACTTTTATCGGATCCTGTCACTTCAATCTTAGTGGTACTATTATTTCCATTGACTCCTGCAGCCGCAGGCATTTGAAAGATTGTTTCGTCGATATCCAGCATGGCTTTCCCATCTACGTCTACCTCTACAGTACTAACATTCGAACTGGGTCGATCGACTATCGGAATCGCGGAGCTCTCCAGTACCGTACTATTTTTTATGTCTACGTCTTTCTCATCTTGATAGCTTTCAAAAGCATCAGCCCCGAGTGCTACGCTACTCTCACTAGTATACTTATCATTTTCCGCTTGGCCAACGATTGTGGCGACGTTCGCAAGTTCATTCACTTCTGCAATCCGCGATAGAGCCAAGTCAGTGGACCCATTTACTGGGAAGACCGCGACGTCTGCCTGCTGATACTCAAGAGCAACCGGCTCAGCGATGCCAATGACTGAATCCTCTTCACCGCCTAATATAATCGTAGCAGAGTCCGAGACATTGCTCGGTGACGCTGAGGATGTTTCTAAAGGCGTGGTGGTGGCAGCTTCGTTAGGTGTGGTAGAAGCGATAGACGAACGATCAGTAGTAGCATCAGACACGACAGGGACAGAGGAGGCGACATCGAGGTCGTCAGCGACAGTGATATAAGTTGAACGATTGTGCGAGTAGTTAGTAGTTGAAAGACCCGAGACATTCACGGCAAGCACCGACCCCAGAGGTGTCGTCGATCTCGTCGACGACTCATTGTAAGTTATACTGACGAGCCCCTCCTCGGGCTGGTCCAGTTTCTCGCTCACCTGATGACTGTCTCCATGCTCCAGTTCATGCACAACCCTACCCCGAAGATCCTCATGCAACAGAGTGGACCTCCGCTGCTCTGTCAAAGCCGGCAGCTCTTCCAGGTCTTTGAGAGACGGTGGTACGACAGTTTGGTGCAACGCATGCTGGTTAAGGGTGTCTCTACGCTTACGGGTGTACTTGCTCTCTACCATGCTAGCCGACGGATCTATACTACCTTCTGACTGCGAGGACGACGAGGACGACGTCGACGATATGGAGGTCTTGTTCCCTTCGCTCGTCGACGGCTTCGCGTCCGAATTCTCACCGACTAGTACTGTGCACACCTTGGACCCTTGATAGGACCAATTCAATATGTTGGAAACTGCAAACATCGACATTTATCATTATTTCTCCTGCCACGAATTCGTCGCACTATGGATATGTTCATATGCGTGATCAGTGTTCACCGAGTTTGTAATCCCTGTATGTACACCGGTTACCCTTTATCATAATGCAGAAGCAGTAGTGCAATTACCTGCGATGTATATTAGTGCGGCCGTCAAGCAGAGCGAGAGCATAGTGACTACTATCGCGATTAATTTCCAACTGCACCAATCGATCCCTTTCCGGAAATGGCACCGGATGCTTTGTCGCCGCATCGGGATCATCGACGACGCGTGGCCGTAGGGTGGTAAAGGTACTCTGCAATTATTAGAACGTAATCTTAGTTTATTGGGGAGGAGCGTAGGGTAGGGGAATGATCACTGCTTGGTAATTTCGAATTATATTTGATCCTCTGTAATCTCAAATGCGATTTGCTATACGCCTATCAGGGAAACCCTATTACACGCGAGATTATATGCCTGATGCAGATTGCAGCCACACTGCCGGTAGCACGTGCTGTCACGTCGGAATCAATAATAACAATCTGCAATATCCCGTTGTATCATTGTACTACAGCTCCATGTACGTATAACTCCCGCGAACGATCCTCGTGCGCTACGATAGCTGAGAAATGTCTAAGAAAAATATTTAAATTGTGTGGGTGGATGCCCGGCCCGTCTGTTTGCTTACATTGCATCAGGCTGTAATGGAAAACGAAAACCAGGCGCGCGCGCGCGAGATGCTTCATTCCACAAGTTTGACGTGTCACTAGAAAAATCTTACGAAATCGGCATTCGTTTTATATTGGATAATGTAAAGTACATACTGGGGATAATCGAAATCTTTATATTTCCACGTGTATTAAAGAAAGTCGAATTAAGCAAGTTACTTAGGCGGATAACTGCAATATTGGGCAAGTGTGGTGCAGTGCCCTCCCGTGTACTGCATATGTACTGTTGCAGACATAATATGTGCCTCTGGAGTGTTTCAATGGACAGTGATCGTTTCTTTGCGGGCCGCAGTTTTCCCGCTGTGACAGAGTTTACGATGCTCGAGCGAATCTCAAGTATGCGCACTCGAGAGCCCGCTGCGAGCGACTGCGGGGAGAAGGACAAGAAGGACGAGCGGAGAGCCGATTTTCCACGGTGCAGGCGCGTCACGTGCACGGGGACCGTTTCGTCGAGAGGATGACAATTCGTGTTCAAACATTGGCGCATTGTGCGCGGCTCGTCTCAATGGATGATTCACAGCGCGCCATTCAAGTTCGCCCGGAGTCCTAGCCGGAGTGACGCGCTAAAGAAAGAGGGAGCCAAAGTCTCCGCTTCGTGCGGCCGATTCGTCTCAGCTCGCCACGGGCCGCTCGAATTTTCACTTCCGCTTTTTCCTCGCACGCCCCTGAACTCCGAGGGGGACAAGTCTTTCGTGGCAATCAGAGGCTGAAGTCAGACTTACCTATCCATGTTGTTCTGTAGCTCAACCTTTATTGGACTATTCCCCGTAGACTGATTCTTGTTGTTGTACTCATTCTTCGGGATCTCTGCAAGAAAAGAAAGCCAATGATACAGACAATCTATTACAGGCGTTCAAGAGGTGTCCATCGAAAATTTCTCGTGGGAAACGCCGCTCTACTTCGGACACGACGGTGATGCAACGCGCCTGCCTTTTTGTCGTGACGGAAACGCAGTCCGCCTTGTTGAATTATAGAGATACGACAATTACTCTTCGAAACGAGCATTGGCGTGCCAAGGAAAGAATAGGGTGGTTCACTCAGTTGTATCAGTGATCTATAATTATAAGGCACTATGTAGTACGAAATAGTAGCTTCCAAGCACAATTCCTAGGCCGAATTGATGATTGGGATATTTTCTGGGGACTCTTGACTCTATTCGCGGCTACATCTCCAACTGATCTGCCTTATTTATGGGTTCGGGGGTTCCGCCCAGGGATCGGCTAAAACTTTACCCAATTACCAATATGATTTACTCGCCTTTGGCAATTGGCCGATGTGAACTAGATACCCTATCGCGAGACTACGGAAGGAAAGGGACGGTATAAATTTCGAAAATTTAATAATATCTCGCTCGGTTCCGCTCGCTCGGTGGAAAGGGGCGATGGCGCGGTGGCCAATGCAATTACGGAGGGACATCGCCGACGCGTGAAAGCCGCTCGAAAGATAAATCAGAAAAACCTCGAAGAATTCTTATTTCCATGGCGCGAAGCCTTTTCCCGATCGGATAGCGGGAGCCGGCTGGCATCCAGGGTGCTTTGTGATGCCAGACGCGACGGCCTTTCTTTTGAGCATATTCCACGATGTATACGGACGCGGCGTGCGAGCGCCAAGAACGCGCCAAGGAAGCCGAGGAGGAAGAAGCGAGAGGGGCCGAAGGAGGCTCCTGTTGAATCGATAAGTACATGATTCATCGCGCTTTCGGTTTGAATTTCAAGCGGAGCCCGGGCGCACACGATGCATAGAGAAAGGTGAGCGCACGCCTTGGTAAACCGCACAATCTTCACGTGTACGCGTCATTCCCCATAATCGATGGTCTGCTCTTCTCTTTTCGAGAAATTGACGTGTCCTCAACTCAGCTGGTGGAACAAGCCTGCTCGCTTGTTTCGGGCCGTGACGAACAAGTTCGTGGGAGAAGCAGATCGCGCGGCGAAACCAATGCCGTATTCGCACGCTCTAATCGTAAGTCCGACATTCTGGAACTAAATGGCGAGGCTAAAGAGTGTATGAGGGTGATGCGCGCGATCCGTTTTTCACACTAGCTTCAACGGCCCCGGGCATTTAAGCCTCTCGAGGTTCGGCCCAAACACCCTTTCTACCGGCGCACTCGGCTTGAAGAAGGTGTGGGTTCGATCGACGCAGCCCTTTGTTTTCGTACGGGGAATTCGCCTGCTCACCCCACATCCACCACCCGTTACACATATCGGCTTGAGTAGAAAAGGCCGATTCGGCGTGGGAAGAGAAGGCCCAGCTCAGAGGGGCCAGACGGCGTGCTGCTAATAGTAGGTATAGCCGCATCGGCCCCAAAATCCAATGATTATGGCATTTAGCTAGATAGTCATGATTACGACGATTTTCGGAACCTCCCTGCCCTCTTTCGTCATTTTGTTCCGCCGAGCCCTATTGGGCACACGAGCCAAATGCTGAGACTCCAATGATAGAGTTGGCTATCCGTGTGTATGTGTGTACGTGTGTTCGTTGGGGCCAAATTGGTTTTAATTAGGGTCTTGTCCGGTAATTTATGCGCGCGCGGTTTATACGAGTGCCTAAAATGGCTTTGTGCCTGGGGCTCTTTTAAAGAGCCGCCTTCCGACGTCTCTTTTAGTGGATGATTCACATTAATATTCCGGCTATCTTAATTCCTCTTATTACGTTGTATCAGGCTCCATTGGAACACCCGTTTTGCGAGAAAATTAGGTACTCCGTTGCCACTGGCATTCAGTGTATCTGCCTAAGATATTATCCATATGTCAACCACACTGGTTCTACATATGTTGAAGGGAAGCAGATTAATTCTGCCTGGTGTGGCAAGGTTTGGCAGTGGGTTGACACGTAGTCAAGAGTGCAAAAGAAGGGTCTGCCTTGGGAGGAGTGCCGTGCATTATGTGGAAGGTCATAAGCGTCGGTCAGTGTCATAACCGGGAGTCAATAAGTCAAGAGATCATAAATCACCGTTCCAATCGTCCCACGCTTTCGAAAGGATCGCTTTTGAAGGGCGGCAAGGTAGCTGTCGGCCCGGCAAGCTCCGAAAGCTCAAACAGATGGCCGCGTAAAATTGTCCTGGCGCTCTCGGACAGCAATTCTACGGAGCGAGCGGGCGAACAATTTCGAATGGTCTCGCTGCGAGAAACCAAACAAGAAAAGAACTTGTCATTGGTATCTGGTACTTGTGCCAGGCGGTTCTTCCTTTCCCGGAGGAAGTCGAGGAGGGGCACTTCAGACGCAGCGAGGGTTGGGTTTTCACCGTTGTTTTCCCTGCAGTGCCGATGCCCATGGTGGTAAAGTGTCTTGCTCTCAAGCGTTCCTTTATTCTCTCAAGTGCATTCAGTAGTTCGGCCAGGACACCAAGAAAACATTTCACGGGATATCTCTCCTCTTCTTCGCTTCGTTCGCTTCGTTCCCTGAAAACCACTGTGTGGCGTGTCCTCCAGAGACTTTCCGATGTTAACCACTTGAGAGGGAGGGAGGGCGATAGGGGGAGTGGGTGCGTAGCCACACACGAAGTGACCTCGACCCACCGTAACTCCAAGGTTTCTTCGAGTTAGCGGGGCAACAACAATTAATTTTGCCGCGTCAACTCGCCCGGCAAAAATTGCGACAGACGATTAATCGCGGGTGTGATGACACAAAGAATTAATATTGCGAGGGATAAATTGAAGAAGTAGCCATTTCGAAAAGAACACTCCCAGCTAATTTCGGTAAAACCCACGCAATCTCGGAGCAGCAGGCCGGACGTGGTTTCCGTAGATAAAAGCGGGGGGATCGCCGCGAGACAGCTCGATAAATAATCGAGCGCAAAAAGTTTACAAAAGCCCCGGAACTTTTCCAGCACTGTCGGCAGCGTCTTCCAGCGGATTTCGAAAGGCCTGGCCGGCCGATAAGATAGCGAGATCCCTGGCAGGACGCGGCTTTTGGAAATCATTGACACCCCCGCGCACCGCGGTAGTTACCGCTGATTACAACGTGTACCCTCGTCAAAGATGTCATCTACCATCGACCTAGCTAAGCTTCCTCTAGCTGCTTCCACTGACACAGACATTCCAGGCATTATCGTCGGACACACCTCCACCAGATACAAAAGGGGACTCCGCCACTGAGATCTGTTTTCACTGCCACTTCCCGCTTGCCAAACATTAGGAATTCTAGAATACTGATTCGACCAAGCTTCGATGCTCTATTTACCTGGGACACAGATATAGTCAGGACATCCATAACCTCCACTATAGGGTAGTCAACCCAGGACATTTCTCTTTCCTATTCCTATCTTAAAATACCTTCGCGATAACGACGTGAACCGCTGAATAAATTCTTGAGATCCCTTGCGTCCTCGGGATAAACAAGGCCATACTTTATAAAAGTTTGACAGTAATCCTCGCCTCCATGACAGTTGCCCGACTTGACTACTCCATTACTAATTGCAGCCGCGATACAGGGAATGAACAGCACATAGCTAACTTTCCACGAGTCAAACCCTATTTCTGTGGCTAAGTTTGAGCACCTCGGCGATTACTTTGCAATATCAATTTTCCGGTTGGGAAGATAGAGCGTGGCGGATTCACGTGCTTTCGCACCCGGAGTGAGTGGCCTATCGGCTTAAGCAGTGATTTGACAACGGGTAAGTCGGCATTGCCGCCGCGCGGGCAAACTAGGTCAGAGGGCGCAAAGGAAAGCGATGTGGTACGGCGCGGCGTTTCCCACGTCTTCGTAGGGCCCCTTCCTTCCCTGTAAATCAGACTTAACGACCCCGAGGACTTACTTGGTATATTGTAGAAGTTACCGGATGGGGTGCGTACGAGGCAGGATGGCTCGAGATCGGGATCGCGCTCGTGATCGCTCGCTGCGTGACTTCCTGGCAGTCTTCCGTTGAGACGGCTCATTGTAGGATTACGGGGTGGCACATCGGGCGGGCCCCGCGGTCCCGAACTGTCCAACAAACACCCTGCAACAACAATAGGAAATTCGGTCTTTTAGATGCGTCTGGCAAGAAAAATTTGGAGCGCAGGCGAAAAAAAAAGGCACCGGCAGAGATCATCGGCCTATATTGCTCGAATTGGTCTAAGGATGTACATTGTGTACAGATGCATCGAGACGCGGCTCGGTTAAGGTTGCATGTGTTACGGATCGCCTGCTCGGGGATGCGTTCCTTCGAACTGTAAGTTCCGAACAATGCTCGCTCGTAATCCCCGGCAGGTGGCTGGCCGAGGCTTTCCCCGGGGAAAGGGTTGAGGAGATCTCGCGATTAGGCACGGTTCACACGGGGGGAGCACTGCTGGCACGAGGATTACCGACCCGGCACAGCAGTGGAAAGGATTGACCTAGTATTACCAATGTGTGTAGTATGTTCTTGCCGACACGACTTTCAAAGATTTACAAAAAGGAATTCCTTCTGTCGTAAGATCTTGATCGAATCGGTCGAGGAGGATGTCCCGAATTTACTCGAACGAGGAGGATGGATGGTGGACTATTGATCGATTTCTTACTCATTGCGGTGGAAGCTGCTTAATATATGCAATGTGTACCATAAGGATAAAGAATATCGCGAGATCAATAGGAAAAGTGGAGCAGTCGGCAGTGCTCTCCCCCCCCCCCCGGCCCCTCCTACCCCTTGCTCGCCGCATCAGTCTTCTCTTCTCACTCTTTCTCTCAGACTGGTCGACCTCCTACATACTCCTCAGAAGAGGACCTTTGCCGGCGCCATTGTATCGAAGAACTCAAAAAGCTTGCGGGACAAGGCGCAGGGTGGTCGGTTAGAAACTTGACCCGGTTCTTTTGCATTTAAAATTAGCCAATGGGGCACTGGGCTCTTTTCAGGGCGTCGGTAATGCTGCTACCGAATCCGGGGCCTCGTTTGATATGCTATTAGACGCTGAAAGACGCGGTCGTCGGGAGGCTGTGGTCGAAACGCAAATGCGGCCGGGCGAAAGGTGGAGCGAGCAGGGGTAGCTGAGGACGGAAGGGAGAAAAGTTCTAGCTCGTATGACAACAAGAGACTTCTCTCAATCTCGTCTAATCGCCAGCTTTTCTAGAGGCATTTCCTTCCTCCGCGGCTAAACTTCGAATCGTGCTCTGTTTGCGCTCCCTCCCTTTCTTGATACTCCAAACGAGGGCACTCAGCCCTTTTATGTACTACTCAAGTTTCCCAGTTTCGACATTTCCCCTCGCGCCCTCTCGGCAACGCACCATCTTCGATACCTATACTGGAACGCAATGCCTCGCCGGGGAAAAAACCCCGACATTCAAATTGGTATAACACTGCACCGTAGCGAAGGGGAACGCCCTCAAGTCCTCAAGTCTCGAGCCGCCACGGACACATAGAGTATTGGATTCAGAGTAAATCCAGGCGCCCGGTCAACACGCTTCGGGCCAATCCTGACAGTGTGGGAAGGCCTGGTAAGTATCACGCTAGAGTTGGATAAGTCAAGGGTGGTAGTGGTACTGCTTGATATAAAGGGGCACAGCTCGTTGAGTAGCAAACCACAAGAATTGATTGTAACGGGATCTTGAATTGATGACAGGCACCCAGGCATTAAACAGCAATGGCTACAATGAAGCTCCTTGTAAGCACGTGTACTCTCACACTCGTTTCACGCGTAGGACGACGATGCGGTTGCGTGACCGCGCGATCCAAGGAAACCGTTCCATTCGTCCCGCTAGCTGGTATGTACTGGTCGAGAAAGAGAGAGAGAGAGAAAGAGAGAGAGAGGGGCAAAAGTCTCTTTGGTGGCAGTCGTTATTCTTCCTAATAGATCGGCGGGAGCAGTCATCCTGGCGATTGTTACTTGAAGGACCCTTTTGCCGCTTTTCCACTTCCCTGGAGCCGAGGGCGCAGCGGCGGCAAAACCGAATCAAAGGGAGGAAAAGAGCAGCCAAGAATGAGAGAAAAGCCGGACAAAGAGCGAACGCTTACCAAGAGATAGAGGGCATAGAGAGAAGGAGAGGTAGTATCGACAAAAGGCTGGTGAACGGTCGGACCTGCCAGCTACTACTATCCGGTAATCCAGAAACCGGGACGAGTAGGAGCGCGTGACAAAGGATGCGCATGCCGGCAAGAAGGAGGCAACGGTGGATCGAATTATACTGGCTTCGTTGGGCGCTGGGTCCCCGTTCGCTTTCACTCTGTCTCACTGCTCGGGGCCCGAATGCGGAAGAGAGGGAGGAAAGAGCGAGAAAGGGGACCTGGTGGGCTCCGAAAAGGATTCCGGTGAATGAGCCCGACCAAAGACGCTTGTTGTCACACCGGGCCGCGTAATAGATGCGCGCCCATTGAGACCGTACGTCAAAACGCGTAACATAATATCAGGGGGTCCTTGCGCCCAAGAGCCCATGCTTAATGGAATTTATTAGAGAAGCTTGAGGATTCTCCCCCTGCTCCCCAGCCATTTCAGGTACGGGGCTTTCAATATCTTTGGCCTCTCAAGTTCGTCTTCGTTACGGAATCAAGAGGATTGTGCGTCGATCGGCACACATGTCGGGGTCTGCCAAGCGCGTCGAACCAACTTCCGTAGGCTGTAGTAGAAGAAAGTACTGTCACGCGTCACTTGAATCATAAAATGACTGGTTGTGTGGATACCATTAATCAAATGCTTGGGATCTAGGTCGAAGTCGATTCTTGTATGCGTCAGTATTTAATTAGTGTATAACTGTTTATGTCCAAACGCTTATTCCTGTAGTCTTGTTGCCGGGTCATTGGTTTTTATGTTGAAATATTCAGTGCCGATTGCGATGAAGCCTCCAATAAGAAATGCACGAGTTGGCCGGCTTAATTTTTGGAAGGAAGAGTGGGTTCGGTTAAATCGTTCAGAAGAAAAACGGTATAGAGAGGGAGGTATCAAGGTTTATTACTATTCCAAGGGGGAAAAGTGAACAAACGATTGGGATCCCCGGTCACGTATCGCAGAGCGGACTCAACGGTATTTTGGGGAGCAGAGCGGAGAAAATGGACAAGGGTTAGGTCTCGTGTCTGGATTAGCTTTCGAAGCGGAACGAATTAATACTATATCATATCCCCGGGAAAATGTACATACACATTGACCCGCGCCAATGCCGATCGTGTGAATGCCAACAGCATGGCGAATTGATATGGTCGCGGACAAAACTAATGAGAGAGAACGAATTCCAAAAGAAAAATCCGACAGCCATCCGAGTGAATTGTGGATATCTTTAATCCAACTGGGAAGCCGCAATGCTCGCTGCCTATCGGTGCATCTCCTTTAACACCTTCCACCTTTGTAAATTAACAAGAGGTGAAGGAGCTTTGCGTTATTGTGATACTAGATATGCGATGTATATCTATCGCGTTGCAAAGACAGGAGATCGTGTCCTAAAATTGATGGAAGCGCCCCGCACTCGCCGAACGAATGACATTTTACGATCGGGTATTTTACGGCAACGCAATTGGTGGCTTGAGCGGGTTGGATGTGCCCGAATGTTCTAAAGTCCATGGAAAAATTTGTTAAGCGGCACTGGAGCGAAAGCGTATCAATTAACCGTAATTGAATCCCGATTCGATAGAACACACAGCTCACACTAGCGCTGGGAAGGCGTGGAGGAGCGGCGGCAGCTTTGGTCGAAGCATTGGATTGAAAATTTTTACAAAATTTTCACGCAAAAGAGGATTATTCCTCGTTGCCGAGAGCTTTAATTAAAAATCGAAATCGCTGTCGCCGAGTTCCCGCCGGCGTGGAAAAAAAGTGGGCCGCGAGAGGGAATAACACGGTACAGGATCGCTCGCTATTCGTTAATGGGATTGGCCGGAGATACGTCCTCGCGCGACCCATTTCCTTTCGCAATCAAGCAGGCCTTGAGCTCTCCATCAGCCGACAAACGACCAAATCGTCGCTGGCAGCAATGTTCAGCGAGGAAATTTTGCTCCCCAAGAGCGTGACCCTGGTGAGCTGGCCACTCGAGCTTCTCTTTCCTTCTGGCGGCACAGGATGGTCTGGCGTCAGAGGAAAATCTTGAAAAATGAAGGGGCGGTCTGCACCAAGAGGGGTGAACACGAACGCGACCAGGGTGAAACGGTTTTAATTGGAAGGCAAAGGAGGGAGAGAAGAACGGTGGCGACGGTGTTGGTGGCCAGCCGAAGCTGCGGAGAAGGGTGAGCAGCGAAAAGCTGCAAGTTTTCTAGGGTGGCGGGCCGGCTGGCGATAGTAGTGGTGGCTCTTTACCCCCGCGCGCTCGTTCTTTGCTCCCTTTACCCTCGTGCTACGTACATTTTCGCACGGGCGTACAGGCACTTATACGCATACGCGTATTTCGCTACACATAAACCCCGCCGGCGCACGTGTGGCCATATTGGCTTACTCCGGCAGCCAGCAGACGGACTCTGGCTTGCACGCAGCCTCCCCGTACAGGAGAAAAGCGAGAGTGAAGGGCCAAAGGCATTCTCGCCTTTACTTTCCCCGAGCCACCTTAAAGTGCGTGGAAGGAGGTGCGGCAAAAGCAACTGATTCCTTTTTTCTTTGCGTGGAACGTGGAAACTTGGCGATTTCACGACATTACTAGGTAGAGCGACTGCCGCCTTAGGGGGAGCGAAAGGGAGTTAATACGTTTCCCATTACAGTTTACGTGGCTCGAAAATAAAGAGGGTGAGGGAGTAGAGCCTGGAAAACGGGAGGCTGACTGGATGCTCGAATTTACTGAATTCCTGGGACCAAGTATCAGGTTTCATGGAGCGGAAAAATCGTGGAAAATAAAATTAACTTCATCGATGTGCCGACTGGTTGCCCCGGCTCTATCGCTACACTATGCCGGGAATGACAGGGGGACCAGGCCAGACCGCTCTTGATTAGAGGCTTTACAATATAAAAAAGTCAAGCGTGTCGGAATTTTTTCGCGCTCCCGCTCAACTGAATTCTCGCTGGTGTTTCAAAGTTGGCGATTGATTAGCCACTTTTGAAACACGAAAATGTGTGCTACACGTAGAACCGAGGAGGATTTTTCTCAGGCCATACATCCCGCCACTTTCCAAGGAAAAAGGGCTGGAAAGTTTTACGTTCCAAGGGGAGGAAGGAGGAGTGGCCCCAAGGAAATGGGGTAGGTTAATTCGTTTCCCATTAGAATTTATGTGCCGCACCTCTGCCAGTCGAAAATAAACGGTGCTGGGCGAGAGTCCGGCGTGCTTTATGATCGTGGTAGGTGAACCGCGCGCCTACTCCAATGGACCACCGGCACCGTCGAGAGCACCTTGATACGACATCGACCCCTCGCTACTCGCTCCTTTCCTCCCTTTCCCTGTAAGATTCAAGTGACAAGCCAAGCGTGCTAACGCCGTCGCGCCGTCGCGGCGGTTGTGGTCTCGCCTGAAAGGAATTTTTCCTGCGGAAGGAGAGATCGAAATCAAAGGACCGAGGCGGCCCATGTGAAATCAAGTGTGCGCTTAGATCTTTAGGCGGACACACGTCTTTCGCTCTCTCCACTCTTGCTCGAAGCCTCTGCAGAGTGAAAGCGTGGCCGAGGTGTTTGACTCGGAATCACGCGCGATTAGTGCGAGCTAGAATTAATGGCTCGTAAACCAGTTCGTTATGATTCCTGCTTCCGATTTTTATAGGGGCGTGCAGGAAGCGCTTCGTTAAGGCGCGACAAAAGCCAAGGCGTTGTCGCTCGGGCTTTCGAATGGCTAACTCACAGCTGCGATACTGCAACACCTTGAAACTAGTTATTTATTCGAGACGTTGCGTCCCGCAAAGGGAACAATCGACCAGCCGATCAAGCGGCATAATTGCGAGTAGCTACACAGCGAAATAAGTCATTTGGCGATTAAATCTAAACCATCCGGAGCGTTATTGCCGGCCGTACACCGACGGGAGTGGCTCGAATAATCCACGTAGCCGGCGATAAGTCCTAAAATAATTAGTGGCCACGGGTGACCCCTTTTCGGCACAGGAAGGCGCAAGGCACAGCACGCGGCCAAACGACGTGAGAAACTTCTCGACGAGCTTCGAGCAGGTTGCCGTGAGGGAGAGAGATGCAGATTGCCACATCTCTCTCAACCAACGACCGGTTCGACCGCGCGTGTTCGCCAACGATAAACGCTAATGCGAAGCAGGCCGCGCGCAACGACTTTGTGCCGCGCCGGTCGGCGACCGTGTGTGAGTATAAAAGCACGCGAAGAAAGTCGAAGGGAGGCTGCTGCTCTCGAGTGCGGAGAGCGCAGCCGACTTGTTCCTCGCCCACGTGCCCGCGCCCGGCCATTATCCTTGTTCGATCCTATCAACACGAGTAAGCCAATGATCGTGGGCGATTCCCGCTGGAACGTCATAATCAAATAACTCCACTTCTCACGCCAGTGATTGCACACCCGCGACATCGGGACGCGATCGAACGCGCCCTGCCCCGCGTATATCCGTGTCTATGTATGTATATACTATTTATATACATTTGCATATATCTGATTAAAAAATCGGATGACTCCGCTGTTTATCGTGAGGAGGGGGTGCGCATGCGCCCAGCTTCGGACAGCATGGGAAGGGATAGCGGGCGCGAGGCCCATATGAATGGGTTGGCAAAGATAACAAGTGAAGGGAGCGGGTTATCACGGTGGCTGCAACGACAGATAATTACGATGCGGCGGCAGCGGCGGCCCGGACTCACAATTATCCATAGCGCAGCCGATAATTCGAAATAATCTAGCGGTACAGCGCGCGCGTGGTGTGTGCGCTCCCGCGATTTCGACAATGACACACTGCCTCCACTGGCTTTCTCGCCGATGCCGGCGGCATTGTTGCGGAGCCAGGATATTCGTGTTGCACGGGGCGAGGAGCAGATAAATTGCTGGTTGGGACAAAACGGTCTTGTCGACTCGGGAGCCTGCTATGTGCAAACTCGCGTGGGTGAGCAGCGTCGCCACGAATCACTGCGGATCGGCGCTTTTGAACGTCCGTCTAGCTTGATGGCGTGCGTTCGTTGGTTCGTTGGTTCGTTTGCTTGTTCGTCCGTCGCACCCCCGGAAGACGGCTTTCAAGCAGTTCACAGAGTTCCTTGTGTTCAGCGTGGCCTTCCTTGGCCGAATGTACTCATAAATCCTGACTCCGAATTGCCAACTAGGGAGGACCTCTTGGCTACGAAACCCGTGGATATTGCTGTTACTTGCTACATCGAGATGTGTGTGTTAACGAGTAAGGCAGTGGCTGCTACTTGCGTAACGGGGGAAGCACATTCCCCGGATAGATGAAAATAAAGATAGCCCCTTTTAAATACTAGCCCGACTCATGCTCGGTACCGGCGCGCGTTTACGACGATAATGCATAGTGACTTTATGGAGAAGGATAATTGACAGTACACGATCGACATAGCGATTAGCATAGGTGGATTGAAGCTAGGCCGGTAACCTCGGATGCGAGAATTAATTAGGAGCGACGGATACGCGCGTAGGCGCTAACGAGTGCTTGCGAGAGAACGTTTTCCCTCTTTTGTACCGGTAGTCTTCGATTGACCATTTAGATACGTGTCTTCTTTAATTATCCCAAGCGACAAGTAGTTAATCAGAAAGTAATACAGGCGCGCATGCATGCGCGACTCTAATCTCGGGAGGGTATAAAACTAAACAGGGCCAGGAATCTCTAGGCGCGCTCGTACGCAACTCGTAAATCACAATAACGAGACGTGGTTTATTAACTGAAATTATCGCATCTTCGACGAGCTCCAGGGGAATCGTAAAAATCCTTATTCATGCAGCAACGCGCACGCTTGCCCCTCAGCTAGTTCCCCAGCCAGGATGCGTGCTCGCGCACTCTGCAATCGTAAATCTACAATCTACACGCATCCACGTATCTCTTACTGGCGAAAGTACTGGCGGGACTCGTTCGGAATTAATTAATAGCTGCCGGATGCGCGTAGGTGTCACGAGCGCTCTGGAAGAATAGTCCTGCTTGGCTTGTGACGTTGGTATTCGTTAATCGGTGCAATTAACAGCCGATAGCAATCATTGCACCTTCGATCGACCGTTTGCTTTTGCGTCGAGCACTATCGCGTCATAATCTACGTCCTACGACCTGTTCGAGCTCGCTGCTATTAATTAAAGGCCTTTCGCTCTACAGTGGGAGGCAAGCGAGCGGCTGGTTCATCCGTGCAAAGAATGGCATGACTTAGAAATTCACTGCACTAGCCGCGCGTACCTTCTTTTTTTGAGTTCACAAACTTCCCACAGAAATCAGGACACCCGAGGGAACCCCTGAGAAAATGTCTGACGCGGTCGGCCGTAGCCTTTGGAGATACATACTCTACAACTAGCAGTTCTAAACAATTATGACTGTACTGTTAGATATCGAGTTTGCTCTTTGGTGTTGGCAAGTGTTAAGGTTAATCTCGAAAATAGGTGGAAAAGGTGAATTATTCCACAGAAGCACATCGGTTTGGCTTTCTCACTGGACGACTGAGAAGAGAGGCCGGAATAAATCCGCAAAGCCGGGGTTAAAATCGAAGCTGCGGCCGTTTAGAAGGGATAGCAGCACAGAGACGTGGCGAAGCCTTCAGGATGCAAGAGGGACGGGTTGGGCTTGGCAAGAAGAGCGGAGAGGGAGGGAAGAAAGGAAGGAAGGAAAACAGGGTTGGGAAGGAGGGCAAGCCCCGTGGAGGTAGAGGCGATGCTGTACCGGGGTCGATGTAAAGGGCGAAAGAGAGGATAAGAGAGGGACTCTGCGTTTGGCAGATCGTGGATATTGGAAGGAGGCCCGGCGAGGTCGTAGAAGACGATTTTAGGGTCGCTCCTCCTTAGATTCGTCCTTGTGCCCCCGAGATTTTTCTTTTTCCCAACTTCCGCTCGTGCAATCACATTCTACCAACTGCCTCGCGGCAATGTGAACTGGTAAGCGACGTAACCGGCGACCGTGCACGTGTTCCTAATAAGGGCGGACATTTTGTTAAATCCGTTGGGACCATCGGCACGATATCGACACTGCTATTTCAATTTCTCCTGGCTATCCCGACCCGACTTTCACCCTACGTCTCGCCGGTGCTTGTAATACTTCCAGACAGATGACTCAACGCCGGAAGATTTTAATTATGTATTATTCAGCACCGTAATAGAATGAGCTTTTGTTACAAAGGATAACCGCAGTTGCATAGTTGCACAGGGCAAAGGTCTTGACATGGAATGGGGGAAGGTCTACTTGATGATAACGATGCCGATATCGGGGTTATCGATTCGAGAATTGTAATAGCTTCGTTACACTTTCATCGTAGTCCGAGGCTGGTGGTCTCGAGCAGCACACAGGAAGATGAAGAGCCTCTGGCCGCGAAGTTCGTTGGCAATTAGATTCCAGAGAGGGGGAGGGACAGAGAGAGAGAGAAAGAGGGAGAGAAGGAGGGGCAAGGGTCTGGGGCTTCCGATAGACGAGCAACCGATAACCACGCACGTGCCTCTAATGAGGAATCGGAGGTACGCGTCGTAGCTAACAGCATCTCCACAGGATCGTTTCTTGTGTGCGGGATTCCTCTTACCTTATACCGGCGGCACAGGTTCCCGCTTGTTATTACGAGACGTTAATCTCGGCGGGGTGGAGCCGCACGGCACGTTGCGTAATTCAAGAAGGCTGCCCCCTCCCGTTATATTAGTGTTTTACCTCGGCAGCTAGTAATAGCCGTGGCGCTCGGTACGCATTATTAAAAGGACCGTGCACGTAGTCGATCACGGAAATGCCCCTTAACCATTCTCAGGTCAGTGGGCCTTAGTAAGCCTTTGCCCTTTGCTTCCCGGCTTTGCATTATCCAACTTTCACATACGTGCGTTAGCTTGGACGTATTTCTCATAAGCCCACCACCAAATTCCTGATATAGATATACTTTATTCCTCGCTCCTTCACTTTCAACTCGGCATCCTCTTCCGCGTGAGGATTGTTTGTAAGAATCAGCTTCGTATTTTGCCAGTCGCGCTTTTTTACTCGCGCGATGTAAAAGTTCTGGATGGCGGAGAGGGTAGACATGTAGCGAAATCGGGGCTGCACCGGAAAGTGGAAGGAGGAAGCAAATGGTCGGGGGTCATCCTGTCGTTTCAAGGGATCGTTACGACGCATTCAGGAGACGAAGCGCCGGCTGGCGCATTGCCTATACCTATAGCAATCGCCGTCGAGATTCGAAAATAGTTGGGGAGTGAATAACTTTAATGCATGGGTCGGCTAACGCGCCCGGCGAGACTGCGAATCGCGCGTGCGCTTAATCCTACCATGTTTCTAACCGGCGATCGTGTCAGTAACATATACAGCATGGAATTAATAAACACTGATATTTCGTCGCGTTCCTATCGAGCGTTTAGAAATCTTCCCCGCCGCGCGTTACAGGCCAAACCAATTCGATTGCCGGCAGCTCTCCAGTGGTCGATATTAATATCCAAACGTGCAGCGTCACGAGAAATTAAACTCGGCGAGCGATATCGAAAAAGCGCGCTGTCCCATTACTTTCGACTCTCAAATTGGTTGGCAGGGCTCTCCTCGTTCCATGTGTCTCTCTAATTACGCCGGCGGTGGCAGTGGGCCTCGAGAGAGAAAGGTTATATGAAATTGCAAAAGCGGAAACAAAAGGAACAACAAGAACCACCGGTAATTACAAGGGCGCTGAGGCTGCGCGAGCGGTATGGGCAGTCGGGAAATATTTCGCCCAGCAGCAGGTTCATGCTTCGTCAAGGCGCTAAGTGAACTCGTTTCGTTCAATTGCTACTGATCGCAGCAGCTGCGCGTGAATATCAACGCGGCCCATTGCGCGTAGCCACGGCGGCACAGTAGTAGCGGTATGGTCATAGCCAGCCCAGCCCCGCTAGCCCCGCTTTGCTAGGCCCCGTCATCGCTGTAGGCAACCACGCGACGCCTTATTATGTAAATTTAATGACATCGCCGATTCATTCCACGCGCGCGCTCCTCACATTTCCAGTGCGCGCGTGTGAGTACGTGTGAGCGCGTCCGTGAGCAGTGACGGCGCGCGTCTGCGTGCACTCCCGTGCAACTTTAAGTCCTAAGCTTTTCCACGGGGAGCGCGCACCTGATAAACCGCGCGACATTTGGAAATGTCAGACTGATAAATGCGACGGGCCTCCTCTTACTTACGCGCTCCCTCACTGTCGGCGGCGGCCTCTTCTCTTTTTCACCGGAAAAACCCTCCCCTCGCAACCTTTTCAACCGGTGAAAGTGTTGCGCCCCCTTGCACACCCGCCCCCCCGCCAATCCCTCGTATCCCCGGGAAAATCGATTGCTACTTCGAATACAAGCTCGGCGGCCTCGCATTATCAGCCACTCCGAAATCTTACCGCGAGGGAAAAAACTGCACTCTCAGTGGTGTATGATTTATTTCGGTGCAGGAACACAATAATGGTTGCCTGCACACGGCGAGCGTAACATGTGTGCCGTTCTCCGTTTAGTGCGCTTTACTTTAGTGCTCACTTGGAATTCCCGAGGATCCTCCGCTGTCCTGGAGACAGCAGTGGCGGAAGGACAGACCCATGCACGATTTATGCCCCCCGGTATTGTAAAGGACGGCTTTATGTCGGCGAAGTTTCGAGCGGCCGGAAGCAATAAAGTTTAGTAATGCTTGCTAATACTATGCGCGCACGTGGAAACTTTATGTTTCCGTATGAAAAACTTTCAGACACCGCGGCAGAGAGCGAAATCACATTAGAAACTGTTTTGGAAGTTATGAGTTCAGCTTATCCCGGCAATATGGTAATTCTTCGCATTTTCGTCGGCACCCTCTTCGACAAGGCACACACGCGCCTGGGGCCATCTGTTTTATCAGTGAAAGCGTCTTCCTCGTCGATGACAGGCGCTTAATCGATCTCGATACGACAGAAAGAGATGCTATAGATTGCAAAGTGGACCGACTTTTCTGTGGGATCTTCATTATGCCGTGCTCTTATCTCGAAAGGCTAATTCTGCTGAAAAACTGCCACTTTTCACTGAAAGCGGCATGGTATCGACGAATAACCGACATTCACAGCGTGAAAAATTCACAGAGAATTTTTCCACGCGAATGCATGGTTCTTCACTCTACACGGCAACTCAGAAATTCTCGAAATCGTGCGATTAACGATAGGCTTTCTTTGAACTCGCCCGGGGCAGGCCTAAAGAAATCGGCACGAACGCCGGGAGAAAAATCCGGCCTGTTCGTGCAGCCACACGGACGGAGTTCCACTCGTAAAAACGCCAGCGAGTAGACGGCAGAGCGAGGGAGAGGGAGAGAGAGCGAGAAATAGAAAGAGAAAGAGAGAGAGAGAGAGAGAGAGAACACTAAGGGAGAATGCCACCCACCTCGACCAGCACCGTAGCAGTACGTATACTCGTTATAATCCATAGTCGGCCTCTTGAGCAATCCTTCGCCGGGCACTAGATCCAATAATACTGTGGGATCGCACATCGAGAAGAACTTTTACCCTCGTCCGTCATCGATGGCAGAACATACTCTCTCGCCGGCTCCCTGGGCGCGCTCCTCGCTAATGACGTTTAGCACCAAATTCTTTTTTATCGCACAGCCACAGCACTCACTCTCTCTCTCTCTCTCTCTCTCCCTCTCTCCCTTTCTCTCTCTTTCGTCCCGTTCTCACAAGTATTTTCCGCGGAAGCTCCTGAGAGACGCACACACTTTTGCGGCTAGTTCTCTCGCTAGGAGCGTCGTTTTCAGACAGGCCACCCTTTCGTTTCGATCTTCAAAGGGATCAGAGCCAGCCACCCTGACGTCGATGAATGGTGTCTGCCGTACGCACGGCGACAAAATACACACGAAAGCCCACCAATCTCAAATTAAACTTACTCGCGTGCGCACTCCGTGGAGCACGAGGAACTGCGTGAAGAGTTGCGAGCTCGCTGGCTTCCCACGCACGGCAACACCGAGCGAACAACCAACAGATCGGGCATCGGTTTTTTCGCTCTCGACCACTGCCCCACCGAGTAGCCGTAATTCCCTAGGGGACTTGTGTTACAACTTCCTTGGCTGGACCTCCGAGGGTGACACGTCAGATTTGTACGCGTTCGCTACTGCTCCTGCAGCCTGCAGTTTCACTTTATAAGCGTGTATGCGACGGTCGGTCGACATCAAAGCTTTCGGCTGCCGAATTGAATCTGGTGCCCGGACATGTCACTTTGCTCGGCTCCACCTCATAATGACACTAACTCTTCGTCGCCTCAACTCCGACTGACTGTCACGGCCGAACGTACACTTTAACATTCGCCGCTCCAATCGATAGCACTCTACGCACCACGTGCAATTCACCGGGAAAACCTTTTGTCACCTGCAAATCACTGCACTTCTCGTTTCCGCCTTCCGTTTTTGAGCACCATTGATAGAGCGTTAGCAGATCCGTGTACAACCAATTAGGAGTCAAGAGAATCCAAGTACAGAGAGAAAATTGTAGCTTTGAGAATCAGTCGGCTTTCCAAGTAGCTGTTAGCAATGAGACGAGGCACGAAAAAGCCGCATTCACGAAACTCGTGTCTCGTACAAAGTTCGATTTACGGGGTGCGATTATCCGAAAACCCTGCTTCGATCACCACTCACAGACACGTTAACACTGTCGGGTGGCGAGACCACTTATAACCAGTTAACAGGGAACATCACACCCTTCCACACGCGTGCACCAACCGGGCGGCAGCGGTGGCGAGCCGCAATCTCGTTGAGCCCAGCAAAAATTCCGGCCAAAGCGCGCACTCGACTAATCCAATTTGCGCGGCGCACCCGTTTCCAGCAACGCTGTCCAGCAACGTCGAAGCCGCTCCTACGCAAAGGACTTACTGGGAGAGCCGAGGGATAACGTGGGAGAAAAACGAATATAATAATCGAGTTTGCCGAGCACTTAGCGCCAATGATTACTGGCACTTGTTCGATTGTCAGTGATGAGTGGACTAACTGGAGGTAGAAATACTCGAGGGACAGTCTCTGATTCGGAGCGCTCGGGAAATGTATGCACCCTCGTCGAGTGAACGAGTGAGTCGAATCGACTGTAGCCTCCAGAGCGAACCACACGCTTGCGCGGTCACTGACAGACTGAGGACACAGGGCCAGCCGATGACTCCCGACACTGTGGTGGATGGAGCGCACGGAGTGGGGAGTAAACGAGCGGCAGAGATCCTTTGGTGGCGGGGGAGTTTGTGTTGGGGCATTCGGGGGCGTCGGGGACCTGGGGAGTGGAGGGTAGGGTAGGGTAGAGTAGGGTAGGGTGCTGCCTGCTCCCTGAGCTTCGGCTCCGAGGAATCGGGGACGCGGCGGACAACAGCCGGCCTTCGAGGATCACAGGGACCACTGCTTCACTGATGCTGCAGCAGATCCCATCGGAAGACGCTTCTCTCCCTTTCTCTCCCTTTCTCTCCCTTTCTCTCGCGCCCTTTGCGTAAACCATTTTTCTTTTGTTTTTCACGCTTCGCAAGCCCATCTTCTCTAGTCCTCTCTCTTTCTCCCTCACTAACCCTTTCTCCTTCCATCCCCGCCCCTTCCTGCTCCCAACGAACCGCTTCCTGCTGGCGCCCACAGCGCTCTTTATCGCGCGAACCTTGTACATCGAGAATTAATGAAGGGTGTTTTGGATGTCGGAGGGAGTTGGTCCAGGTAATCTGCTTGCGCGGAACCCTCGGAATATGTACACGGATTTCGATTACCGGTACCATCGAAGAAAGGAGTCAAGGTATTGAGCATCGCGCCATAAACAGCAGAACTCTAAGGCTAACTATTTCCGGAGTAATAATACTCTCTGTTCTTGTGCCGCGGTCGAAATTACGTGGGCGTACTATTCGCCGTATTCCGCAACGCCTACTGTCTGCCACAGGCGAGTCTACAGAATTCATTCGCTTCATGTATCGGGGATAGCTATGATTTTGATTTAAAGTTGTGAGGGACTCTGGTTATTGTAAATGAGTTAATAAGATGTGCATTGAACGATTGAGCAATAGTATGCGGAGCGAAGATATTCTCGGAGAAACCTATTTGGAAAACTCACAGACAGGATAGCATGTAATTTGCCAGAAGCCCGAAAAAAAGATGCCACTTCTAATTTCCTGGAATGGAGCTGTAAGAGTGTTATTAGCGGTTGACCCAGTTGAAGCTCGTCAGTTGAGTACATCGCGATATCGAAATACGGGTCTGATCAACGACACTTCAGACGATCAGGATCATAACAGGAAGAAGGTTCGGCTGAAGGAGGCCAGAAGGACGAGTACACGGAACCCGTGAAACTGATACTCTTCCTCTTCCTCTCAGGCGAGAGACAATCTGGACAGTGATGCACTGAGCAACACACCACTCATCCCGTCAGGCGTATTCAAGGTGGACAGCGACGGAGATCCTGGAGGAGATGCGGGCGTACATCGACGTAAATTGAGTTTTTATCGAGGTTTCACACGAGCCGCTCGAAGCCGGTGTAAGCGGGACGAGCACGGCCGGTTCTTTAGAGAACGGGCAATAGTCGTATCTCGTCGAGTTTATGTCTCTATAGGAAGCTCACCCACCGCGCGGACGGGGCCTCCACCTCGTGCTTAATCCCTTTAATCCACTATCGGTTGTAAAATAGTAAGTTAAACCAATAAAACTGTGTGCCACACCTGGACTGCATGGGAGGTCCGACCGTATGTAGTGCAGGGACGCTAGGAGTGAGGACAACTGAGAAACGGAGGGGTTGCTTCGTGCCTGAGTAGCACCATGTGCATGGACTAATCCCTGCGGCATACATCTGCATATGAGGATGATAGCAACGAAAATTATGGCCTTTTTGACCATGACTCTTCTTTGTTGTGTTCGAGCAGGCACGCGTCACTGTCACTCATGCGGAGAGAGACTGAGCGAAAGAGAAGCAGTTCTCGCGCCGACGCGATGGCATGAGCTTTTCCGCGTGATGCACTTTGCTGCATCGCCCAAGGCCTGATTACACATGTGTTTCATGCCTCGTTATAATGCACTCCCGTACTCTTCCCGTATCACGAGCCTCTTCGTAGTACGAACGCTTCGACAAGGCTCCAGGCTTTATGGAAGCTGTCGTTAACGCGTGAGGATGACACAGTTCGTAGGAGAATAGTCTACTCTCTTTGAATTGACAACAGGTCATTTGCATAGAAGAATATTATTGAAAACAATAAGATTTGGAATTTTACACAGTGGAGATAGCATTATCTGTACTAGAATACCAGGCCGCCTGCCTCTTAATGTGCTCGAGTATAATGTAGTTACATTCACCCTTGTGAATGTGAGTAGGTGAGAATAAAATTGCTTTGGTTGTCGGCGAAGCTAACATGTTGAACACTGAAGTGAATTGAGGAAACGTGTGTCGCATACAATGACCGAATTAGCAATTAATCTCCAACGAGTAACTTCGGGGGAGTAGCAAAGAGAGCGCAGTATCCTCCCACTTCAGGAAATGTGGTACTGGCGGAAATAATAATGTGGATAATTAGAGTAAGTACCGATACACTTCTCGCTCAAGGACACTTTCACTGGCTCTCGCCAGCGGGAGACTCACCTTCAAAGTGGGTCGATTCACTCGCTCGCGGCAATGTCGAACGAGAAATTGGTTACGTTATTATTTTTCATGGAGATCACTAAACCGGATATCTCGCGCCCGGGAGACAGGTCCCAGAGATTAATTTGCCTGTCGATCGGACCAACCCATTAAAAGCTTAGTGCAAAGTCACGTTGTACCTGTTCTTCGTTCGTATCAATTTCAGCGCTGAGAAAATGCTAAGTATCGGACGATGACGCGCGGAAAATAGGATCTTCGCCCGAGAGAACCAGGCCTTCGAACGTGAAGGCCAATGTAATTTACTAGGAAACTTACAGCCCTCGTCCTGATTTGCCGGGAGGGGGGTGGGCAAATAAAAATGAAGTATATACACACTTCGACCGAATAACAGCACTCTGCCGGCATGAAGTTTCCAAGGAGCTTGGTATGTCTCGGTGGCAAGCTTTTAAAGCTGAGGCACGGAGATAAAGATTCTAAGGAAAAATTGGGCGAGAGGCTAGGACGCTTCCTAACAGTACGAGACACGATCGGACTCGCGCGCAGCCGGTGGATTTCATGCGATGAAAGTTCCGTGCTTGAGGTCCCGGCGCTCTTTGCTAGAAGGGATAGAACGAGAGCTGCGGAAGATTTAGAGCAGTAAAGAAATCCTAGAGTGACGCTGAGACACGTCTTGAAGAGCGGCATTCACCGAGTAGGCTGAAAGGGTCGGAGCACCACCCTTTTCGAAATCCAAGCCGTGTTCTTGGGTTCTATCGTATCCCATATCTCCGAACCCAGCAACAGTTACCACCACAGTCTCCAGTGCTTTGTAAATGCAGCCGCGTGCATGCAGGCAGCCTGGCGCATCCACGTGTGTGTTCGGTGCAAATATGTACCCACGCGTATACCCACGCCGAACCACACGCATACGTACTTCCCATTACTGTATCCCTCGTACCCACCAGCATGATCCGAGGGGAGCCTCACTACAAGAATGAAGACAACTATTCCAACGGAGACACGCCGGTATTACGCGCGCATATAGCAGTACATGCGCGGTGTATTGTAGCAGAGATTATAGTTTTTGCCGTAGCTGCGAAAGGATTGCGGTGTATCGTGGAAGTACAACTGCCAGCAACTGATACAGACCGCTGAGAGAATGTGTGCGCGCAGGTAGCAAAGGGAACACCTACGGGCCAGGTATGCTGCGCACACAAGAGTGCTCAAACCTGGTTAGCTTTACGGGGGCGAGCTGCGCCTGCCATCTGGCCGATACGCAATCCCACTTAGCCTTTTTTTACGTAATCCCAGACGTTTTCCAATCTCGGATGAGAAACTCGTCCCTCCCTCTGGGCCTTCCGTACAGTCTGGAGTTCGCGTCTCCGGCTCCATTCACCGGGTATATCGAACCGAAAATCGAATCCGGGATTCCCGGATGGCGATCTTCACCCCCTTCACGTAACCCTATGTGAGAAGCATCTCGCGCCCCAATGAAAGTGCCCGGGTTCTCCTCGCCGGCCTGCGTTTTATCCTTGGATTTTACGTTAATTCTATTTCGTCCTCCTTCCTTTACCGGCCCCTTTCACAACCGATTCCGAAGATCCCCGGTGACGATACGTGTCTACGTTTCATCCGATCCAGATCACACCCTCGCCCTCCCAGGCGAGCGCCTATTATGCAGGCGAAAAGTGCAATCTTCGAAAGAGGGAATGCGTATCTTTCGCTCTGTGCAGTCTGCGTATAGATAGTAACGGATTTCAGTAGAGAAACAATTTTTACAAGGAATTCGAGTGTACTCCGATATGTATGGCTCTCGGTAAGATTATCCGTAAAAATGCTGACGTGAGGAGAGTGAAGGCTAAGGGCAGTGATTTTACTTGTTTTACTCATTTCGCTCTAATTACAACTTTCTAACAAGCGCAGGTCCAAGTAAGACATAATGCGCCAGTCAGTTTGTGGTAGCACTGAGGATTCTCGCTTCCTTCAGTTCCTTTTCTTGCGACATGCTAGAGATCATATCAGACTGGTTCAGTCTTATCTCACATTGTCTTTCCCTCCGGGTTGCCTTGCAAGGGGTCCCTTGTTTTAGGCCGCCTAGTTAGATAGTTCCGGTTGTCCCATCCTCTCCAAAAGGTTTATGGGGGGTATCCTCAGGAGGTAAGGAAAAGGGGCGACGACTCTTCTGGGGCTTCTTTCCTAGGGCTAGCTTTGTGCCTTGCCTCGAGAAGAATGCATATTCGACGCGTTAAATCACTGATACTGGCTTGCAATCCTCATGCTGTATTCAGTCAGACAGAAAAGTGTACGCTGGGGAAGCAGAGGCTCGAAAATGGTGAGCGATAGATAGAAACAATAGATGCCTCTTGATCGAGAGAGGCACCGCTGAGATTGGAATTCTTTGTGACCATCAGATACGAGGGATAATCCGGACAAAAAACTCGCCGGACTGGTATCGGCTGTCTCTGAATGGCTGAAGAAAAGGCGATAGCACTTTTTCGGCAACTTGAATGGTAGGGACTTTTTCCCCGGCACATCTAATACAATCGAACGGTTCTAATACATAGAACTGAGGTGAATTGCAGATTAAGAAAAAGGGCTTCGACGAGTGGTGCGTCGCGGTATAAATCTGCAATCACGACACAATCAGACGGCGATCGGTGTTTGTGGTCCGGTAGCGGCGCATTTGGAGTGAGCTCGCAAATAAATTAGCGGCTATTGCGCGAATCCTCACGAGGGTCAATAAATGTTTCAGCTGGAGAATCGTTGGTTTCTTTACGAGCCGCCGGCACGGGTCGCCGGGCATAGAGTGAGAGAGAAAGGGTGAGGGGGGAGCGCTGGGCAGCCTGATCTACCTGACAAGTGCTCGAGGCGTACGCCGTACTAATGATAACTAACGGGCATCCGAGAACAAAGGATTGGAATAAATTTTCGGCGGTCGACAATGCGCGGGAGGGCTCGTCGCTTATTTTCTGGCGTTTACGGTCGCTGATGCTAATCTCGATTCGAGAAACCTGGCCCTACGGGAGACCGACCAGAAGTGCCGGCTTCTTCATAGGCCAGCCATCTGACATGCAGGCTCTCCACCTCGAAGTAGGGAGAAGTGCGCTTCAGCCTGAATTATGCTTATGCGCTCACCATCGTATTAGATTCACCGGTACGCTTACGAATATAGAAGTGCGCATCCTTCCTTCTTGTCAGTCCCACGCGCTCCGGTGTAGGGAGATGCATATTTTTCCTCTATTATCGAAAAACCATAAAAGTCACGGGGCTCAACGCGCAGCTCCGTGAGGAATGCTTGCTCGTATTTGTATTCCTCTCGAGCAGGACTTAAAGTAGGATTGAGAGCCCTCTATTAAGCCTCGTGTAATGCTTGCCCACGCCGATCTGTTTAAAAAGCCTGCGAACATATGTTTCACAGCTTTTAGCCGACAAATAATACTATTGTCATAGTCGCGAAGTCGGATGCCAGATTTTCATGGCTCGGTAAATGTACGTGCCAAGTATAATAATCCACCTTTCATTGAGGCGTCGGATTCACGTCTGTCGGGCAGATTCGGCCTGCAGGGCAGCCGTTGCTTTTTTCGGGACAAGTGGCCTGCTGGTCAGCAACCGCCGCTGCACCGAAATCCTCAGCAGCTACCGCAAACACAGTACCCCCGGCCTTTCTTTGGTCTACTTGATGCGCGAACACGCACGGACACATAAAACCTGGGAGGAGGAAGCCCGTGCCACTACGCTTGGGCCACTGTATCACGCATCTCCACTCGTTTCCTCCAAATTTCGCACGTGAGTCACGTGCCGCTCCTGGTATTATGTCATCCGCAGGCAACATCAACGAATACCACGCCCCCTCCCCTCATCCTCTCTCTCGCTCTGTCCCTCTCTTGACAAGTTTGCCTCGGAAAAGCCGAGTTTTTCTCACGTCGCTGACTCTTATTACGAGCTTCCCTGGGACAGAATTTCCTATGAGCGCCAGAGGGCCGCAGATAAATTCACTGCGCCAACGACCGTCTTACTTGTATCGATGCACGTGTGCGGGGCGCACACATTATACACGCGACCCTCACGGGACGGATTTTTTGGCGGCGGGTGCCTTACGGCTTTGCACTTTGCATACCAGATCTCGATGGAGGGTGTGTGTGCGCGTGCGCATGCGTACCGCTTGTGCTTCTGAATAATAAGTATCGTCGATGAAGATGCCCGCCCTTGGATTGTATTCATTTTACGCTATATTGCTAATCGCCCTCATGAAAGTATGCATGAGCCTCAGTGAATATATCGCATTATTAGCGGAGTAACTTAGGCGAGCAGTAGCTACTCGGGGGAAATTTGAGCCCGCTAAGCTGTGAATGCCAAGTTTTCGAGAAGATCGCTTATATAGCGCGCACGTCAAATCCTTGATTAACGCTGACTTGCGCGTCAATATTTCCGGGCTCACAACACTGTGCATGATGAACACATTTTCACTTGAATGGAGGGGTTTTCATTCATGAAAAGTACCTACCGAAGCCCGATTTTCATGGATGACGAACAACCCACTCTATTCCACTGCGCAATTAAACATAAGATTTACATACCCATCAGAGTACGGTCCGATGAAACCGAACTATAATAATCATGCCCATTTATAAATTGCAAATGCTCGCTGTTATCGCCCCGTCAATCATTTATCTCTCGGTTTGAATTTTAGCGGCCGACATATACTCTTCATTTCACGCGTATGTATGTATATCCTTGATGCCTAAGTTGCCAAACTATTCGACATAAGCACCACCTACCGACAATTGAATGCAATCAGGGAGAGTAGATCGAAGGCACACGCGACATTTCTCGAGAGTCATCAGACTGACGCTCGATCGCTCGGCAGGAAAGAGCCGCATGCATCGACTATAGTGTAACATTAATGCGCTCGTTGACATTGTGTTTACTCTGCCGTATACACAACGGTCGCACGAGGGGATTCTGAAGAAGCAGGGGAGCGAGAGAAGGAGGGAAGTGCAGACAAAGGGTGAAAGAGTAGGAGAATCGTAGACGAGGACCAATTTTCGAAAGGGAAGTTACGCCTACAGGTTCCTGCGCGGCCAACGCGCGAGAGAGAGAGAGCGAGAGAGCGGGAGACATTGCACATTGAGAGGACACACACAGATCGAGTAAAGGGGGAAGTGCCCGGCTTTCGTCCGCAGATGATGGATGTCGGGACCTTTCAAGTCCCTGTGCCCCGCACCCTCCCGTCCACCGGTGATTATCTAATACAGGCGGCCGAATTAAAACTAGATAGGGGAAGAATGCGCGCGCGACCCGAGAGATCGTCGGCATACTCGGCGACACGGCCCTCTGCTAGGGAGCGGAGTGGATAATGTATAACATAAACCGTAACACGGCTGGCTCGGTCCTGTATGCACCCTGGTTTCTCGGCTCTCTCGAGCTGTAACATTTTGAAAACTCGTTCGATACTCCCCGCCGGATTCAGGCCTGCAAGGCGCGACATACGGTGCATAGAAAACGCATGTACCATGGCTGTCTGTGTACCCACGGCGACGCCCAATAGGAACCCATGGCCCGAGGAGAAAACCGGGTGTAGCTACACCGTGTCACGAGCAACCCTTTGCCACTTTGCCAGTAGGGCTGTGTGTGTGTGTGGGTTTGCATTCCCGTATGCTTGTGTGCGTGCGTGTTCCACTGGCTAGCGCACCGTAGGGAAAAGGACGCCCCGGATCGCCTTTTCCGGTCGGGGCTTCCCCGCACTCGAAATTGCCGGGCTGCCACTCAAATTGGCCCGGTAGCGAACAATCGGGCTTATTACGCGGCATTTGCCAGCAGCACGTCGTGCGCCATCGCGCACATTGCGAGAACCAATGAACGCAGCTCGTGTTACCGGTGTTTTCAGCCCGGGATACCTACGCTTCTCGCCAGGACTCTTGTGTGTGTACGCTGTGACAACACAACCCGGCCCCTTCGCTCCCCGAAGACTCCGCATGCGATTCTGGGGTGGGACCGAAGCCTGGAACTGCCTAATGTGTATTCGCCTCGTGACGATCTCGATTAGTCCACCTGGGATTGACGTCTTGTCGAATGTCGTTGGAACGCCTCTCCCGAAAGAGCCATTACCTTAGGTAAGTGGGATTTCGATCGTTCCATCGCGATAGAACTGATTTATGTACTCGGAATTAGGATCGCAGAATGGAGAACTGTCTGCGATATTTTTCTATTGGTGTCAGGATTCGGCATACATGTAAAGTACCAAATGGAGAAACTAGGTGGGAAACTTTGATGTCTTATGCCAGGCTGGACACGAATTCCAATTCGAAAGAAGAATTTCTCGGCATAATTAGTAATATTACATTCATGTGAATTGTTTTTAAGCTCTTGCATACTATGTATATTGAAACTCAATAAGTGTCAGTTGCAGGCTGGACAATAACAACATGAATTAGCTGTCAACTCCGAGGAATAGGTAGTAGTTAAAGTAGTTAATCAAAAGACGGTATATAAAAGCTGAATGCAATGCAGTCAAAGGAGCCGGGTTCTCATTCTGTTCGCAGAAGACCTACAAGGTCGCAGCGGATGTCCCATTATGATCCCATCGATCTTCCTCGCCGATCAGGCTGCAAAGAAAATAGCAGGAGACAATATCCTGCACTCGAGACAGCACGAGCCGATCATTTTAACCAAGGACAACGCGGGAGACACTATCGACCATCGGCGCACGTTTCTCGGACGACCAGCTGCGAGACCTTTTCGGGGTCCGCTTGGATATCGACGATAAATACGTTCGGTTTTGCTTGGCTGCGACAGGTTTAAGAGGCTTTTAGGACATTCCGTCGAATTTTTCCGCCACCCCTCCATTCAGCCGCGCAGCTACTACTCCACCCTCTACAAATCTTTGTCGAAATCGTTCGTAGCCGCGCGCAACCACTGACCGGGGAATCGAACCTGCTCCGCCTTGCGGAGAACTACATACCTTCGGTAATAATGCTATTTCAGAATTCAGGGACTCGGCATCGGTGGGAAAAAGTAAACTTTCAGTGTGGAATAAAAATGGGAAGGTTTTCGACTCTCCCTTGCCAAGGACACGTTGAGTGTGCGGCTAAGGTCGATTAGCAAAGCCAAATACGTTCTTGAGCTAGCGCTCCAACATGATCTTGCGGCAAACCCGAATGGCCGGTGCTGCTTGGCTCCTGGGACTTTTCTGAAGCCTCTTAGGACGAAGGAATTCCTGGTATTCTAGAATATGGAGGAACAAATTTCCAAGGGCCGCATAAAAATGTCTTCGACATTTTGTCGCATTGATCTCGTTACTACTTCGAAGCTCGTAATGCAGCATAGACATATTTCGTAAATTGGATTTTGCTCGATGCCATGTGGTATTGGATGAAACTAAAAAGATTCTTAAGATGGATCCATATGGTGTCAAGCAGGCCAAAAGTGAATGTGACAGCAGACATGAGTTTGCCGGAAGATTCGGTAGAGTTTATAATTTGCCGCAGATCTGCTATTATTTCATTACCGAGAATACAAGATCCCCGAGTCTTGAATAGGGTAAGGAAATCATTGGAAAGTAAGGGGAAAGTTTGGAGAATGAAACGAACTGCTATCGAACCGGGCATCGACTTAAGTGCACGATTCTTGGAGGCAGGCAGGTGAAAACTTCGCGAAGAAAAGTTCACCGATAATAACGCCTTTTAGCGCTTGGTTGAGCTTGATCCGTTCAATGTCTAGACGACATCTTTGGCCGGAATGCTTTTACGAGAACACGATTTCCCACTAATAAAAACCACTGTAATTATCGGGCGAGCCATCGAGCTTGGTTATTTTAATCCATTCAGGTACAAGGGGTGGAGAGGGAGTGCTTTCGCATCAAAAGTTCGGGGAAACGAAGAGTCTCGAGTTGGAGCGGAGCCGAACGAGCGACGATTCCTGTTAATATCGCCGGGTATTTCAGCACTCAATTTCGCCACGAATCCCACTCACTTCTTGGCTTTCTCTTTTTGAGCTGGTCAGGGGTGGTTAACTGGAGAGAGGAGGAGCAGAGACACAGAGAGGCCAATAGAGAAAGAGAAAGGGAGAAAGAGACAGTGGCTGCACGACTAGTTCGTGCGACGTCCACTCGCCCGTTATTGGATCCTTATTTCACCGCAGACTTTACCCTCTCGACGACGAAATATGCTCGTATCAGCACGCATGAGGTCTCTTATTGACCGCGCCACCCTTGGCACTACCTTCTTTCTCTCCTACTTCTTTCGTGAACGGTCCGTCGCTTGGAATGTAATACGTTTAGGTGGGGGGAATAAGCGTTGGCCGAGAGATAAAATGAAAAAAACCCAGTACATACGCCATATTCAAGGAACTCCTTCCCACTTTCAGCATCGAGTAAGCATTTTTCCAAGGCCGGCGATCCCGTCAAAACCACAACAGCCTTGCCCTTAAATCGCTGTTGCTTTATTCAATACGAAAATCTGTGCGTATGATACTGGGATCTTTATAGCGCTGGCAACTACAACCGTGGATGCTCCTCTGTTTGTACCTTTGTTGACTGAACTTAGCCAAAATTCTGTTGTTGGACCGTCCACAGGGCCGCGGATTTCGGCGGATGATTGATCCAGGAAACAGGGTCAATTATTTTCATCGAGGCGCTATCGGGGTTAGTCAGCAAGGGATAGCTTTAAAGAGCCTTCCCAATCGAGAACAGAGGGGAGTGATGACTCTTCTACTTGGAATGCCGAAGGGTGTCTAATTGCTTCAAAACTTGTCACGCGGCATCGATCCTGATGCACAGTTGGGAGTCCTACGTGATTAATGGGACTCCTCGCGCGAAATGGAAGAACCATGCCTCCATAATGCATTCTACCCGCACTCCCAGGGTGCTCCTATCATTTGATAATTCGATCGTGACTGTTGAAATTTGAGGTAGCTCGAAATGCAAAAAGCAAAATGAACCCCGCGCCATTTATAGGTGCCTCCATTCAATTAGCTCGATTTTCAGGTCAAATTACTACATCGCTGCATCGCTGCAAGTTCCCAGCTTTTAATAATACTGCATGTGTGTAAAAGTCAAAACAACGACTATTGCTCCGATAATGCGCTGCCGTTTCACGAAACTGGTGTAATACGAAGTGAATTGCCGGAAATCAGAGTTTGAAAATTATACGCTTCCAATACGCTGGTGTCTAATGTTGCAATCGTTTCCAAAAGTCCACCAATTCGGTCTATGTGAAGCCGTATTACGAATTCAATTGGCGTTTAATTAATGCGATATAAAACATTCAGCTTTATTGCCGAACACAGGAGCATATTCGCTTTCAATGCTATTTAATGAGATGCGTCCTTCGGCGGACGGTTGAAAGGCAATAAATGTCCATCTGAACAGCAGAAAAAGAGGGGCATAATTATCCCCGACCAACGTTCGGCAGCCGCTGTATTCCAGCAACTAGATAGTATGGGTTGGCGCGTATACGTACGTTCCAGTTACTGCAAAATGACTCTACCGACTAATGAAACAATTATAAAGGGCCCGGCCAAAAACTGGACTTGCCTCAGATAATCACATTATACGCTTGACGATGCAGATTCCGCGGCTTTTTACCCCACTCACAATATATGTAGTCGGGCGAAATTTTTGCGAGAACCTTTAGCCGCCGTATAATTAGGCGGCAACGAATAAATTATATGCGACCTTCTTTTCTTTCCGGTCCATCTATATGGTAATGGCACGAGTTGATTTATCTATATGTATACTGTGTCCGCTGACAGAGGACCCCTTTAAAGGTGGTGGACTTCTTACACATAGATATTCCCAAACTCAGCCTTTTATCATTTATGCCCGTTGGCTGGCCTGCGCTCGCTTTCCCCGGTTATAAGGCTATTCAACTAAAACGTAGCAACGGGGGTGTGAAAAATTGTCACGCGTCGATGTTCCGCTCTGCGTATGCCCCGTGCACACTCGCTTCCGATGCTAGCACTCTTTACTCCCTTGCGCTGATGGAGGAAGGTATTCGGTTCTTCCTTGCCTCTCGAGTATGTGTATGCGCCTACCCCACGGTGTAACTCATCAGTGCGGTGGGCACAAAGCCGCCAATAGACGTGTCGGGATAATACCCCGGAGGGGAGCACTTTTAACCGGGTCTGTTTGAATAAGTGTTCCCCTAATTCCTTGGAGCACCACGACGATGACGACGACATCGAGAGCCAAGAATATGACAAACAGACTTCTCCCCCGTATGCGGTTGAGTCAGTCCGCTCGAAGGTGGCAGATGTCCGCTCGAATCGACGGAGAGATTAGTTGCAGTCGGTATTACGATTAACCGGATAAGATACCTCAGTCGAGCCGCTCGGAGAACGCATAATCCTCCATTAGGACGCAACTCATCTAATTATACGCTTACACCGGTCACACCGTGGAATACTTCGAATTTCGATCTGGAAATTCTTTCTTTCCCGGGCTGTGGTTACGGAGAGAGATTCTTATCGAATGAGAAAAATGCGCACGACGTATTTTGTGGGCGGGTGGTATATACCACGGGATAGTAGTCACGTGCAGCAGCTCGACACTCCTAATTCCAAGGAATATTTCAAGCAGCTGATAGACGCTATAGGAATAGCGAAGGAATCTCGATTAATTCTGGGGTTTTTCGTCCCACGGGGTGTAAAACAAGGGAAACGCGGATCTGACGGGGAGGGGAAGATGTAAGGGCAGGAGCCAGTGCACGGAATACGAAATTGTTCGGCCTCGATGCAACATTCTCAACTCCTGAGGGTGGATCGGATTACCACTCTCCTCTGCCGAACACCTTACACCCTGTGAAACTCTGTCTTGGCATTCGCGATGGATGCCAGCGTATATCTGGATGATTTCAAAGCGCAACCTGCGGAACAAACGCGTGCAGCACGCCGGGGCAATACTGCAGGCGCCTACGTGCGGTTTCTCCCAGTTTCAACGTACACACCTACCCCTACAATCATAATGCCTCGGCGCACGGGGATGCGAGGTAGGCTCCAGCCACCCTCGCGGCATCGACGTGCGAAACGACGAGCATTAACGCACACTCCTGTACCTCAATGATATCCAAATACGCGAGCGAGGGTGTCGAGGGTGTAATATACCCACCGAAGATCCTGGCTGTTCGATAGGTGCCTGGGCTCTTTACGTGTGAATCTTCGTACATATTTGCCGAGAACACTGTCGACGTCAGACTAAATCATATATCTCTGAGAATGTCCTCTTGTCTCGTCAAGAACGATCTGCCATTACGGCCGCCCTCGTGGTAATGGAGTACTTACGAAGCGTTATCACACGAATCATTAAAGTATTCCAATGGACGGGGAGACGAGTACGTCTTTCCTAGTGTGCTCCGTCGACTCAATGGATTCAAAGAGTAAAAGTGAGTGGAAAGGGTGTTCGCTAAAATCGTTGAACGAGCTAAAGGATTCCTGGATTCCCTCAGAGTTAAGAATGTATGTTAAAAGGGTGCGTCCCGTGAGATGCTTGTACATGGCAGTCGGGCAGGCCAAGGGAGAAATCGAAAGAAAGATTGCTACTTTGAGTGCGGGCTATAAGTGATGATCGATGGGTTTGCCGATTGGCATCGTGAGGCAATACGGTACCCCAGAGACATTACACAGGCGCACTTGGAGAAATTGCTAATCTTCTGCATTGCGTCCTCCCGATGTTTCCGGCGGGGTGTTACTTTTATGCCACCCGATGTGCCCGGCTACGTGTCAGGAATTCCGTGTCCCTAAACGGCCATTTTTGGGTGATAGCCCTGGCCACCCCGCGCGTCTGGCCTGCTAGGCTTATTTATGTTACGGCGAATAAATAAAAGTGGATTTAGGTGGCTTTATCCGCGCTTTATGTCCATTCGGCCCCATCTAATCAGGGATGTCGATCGATCGGATTTGCGGTATACTCTGCCGACTCCCTTGAAACCGATTGCATTTTAACTTACTAACACTATTTCTATTTAAGCTTGAGCTCACGTTGCTTGCAAAAGGTGCACGGATGTTTCGACGGTTTCCGGTGGCGACTATTTTGACAAGCGGCCACTAAACCGAGCTGCAATTAGCACTGTGATTTCAAAGAATCTTTCTACTTTGCGCGCAGTTGGCACCGGAGGTGAGACTGTTTGCCTTGGGAAGTGTCATGTTTTGGTGGTCCATCTGGACGTGAGGTTTTAGGATCACGGTTCGAGCCAGCGGGATGCGTAGCTCATATGGGACTTGTATGCATAACGCACGTTTCTCTGTTTCCCCTGCTGCGCCTTTGCCGGCTAGCGCAGCTTCCTTTCCAGTTGCCTCTGTTTTCTTAATGCCTTTGACGTACGCTTTCCCGAAATTATTACGCCCCGACCTGTTCAAGCAAGCCTGGTGTCGCACGAACGCGTGCAGTGTCCATGTATTCAGCCGACTTCTTCCCACTTCCCACCAATTGATGCGAAAGCCAGCACAACCCTAAGTGGCAGAACACTTGGAGCGAGCGAGAATCGTGTGGTCTGGTTGTCTTTTTATTTAAGTAGGACGTGCCGAGCGTTGCCAGATTCCATCTGGATCCCGACGACCTTATCGCCAATCCATCTGCTCCGAGTTCTGCGCCCAATTGTTCTGCGTCACGTAGAAATCTCTTGCCATAGCTGGGAAGCCTTTTTCCGGCAACGCCTGTCTGGCACGTGGTAAGCATGCCGCGCGATATGGTCACGACTAGGCGGTCGCTTGCCCGCTCAGATGGTGTCTACTGTCCTGCCTGGGCCGGTTCGGGAAGAATGAACGCCGAGGGATATCTCGCGATTTTGCGTCTGCGGCACACGTTGCGCCGCCACCCAATGCGACGAGCAGGCATAGGCACGCCAATCTTAGCAGGTATTGTGCGCCCGAGGGATTTGCATTTTGGGTCTAAATAGTCCTGACGGGGAGTCCTCAGGCAGGACAATGCCTGCTCCGTTCGAGTTGGCCTGCTGGCCGCCAGACACTGGGTCTGTCTCCTGCTGGGTTAGCATTTTTTTCTCCCTTCAGCTCGGGATGTATCCTTTAGCGGCCAAGCAGAAAAAGGGACCTCTTTTGGGCGGGATGTTTGGGGTACGGCTAGGCCATCCTAATTTCGCAGCGGGTACAATTAGCCCCTTTTAGCCTTTTGGCATTACACTGTTAGTTCGGGAAACGGTTGCCGACTGTCGCAGCCAAGTGTTTACCTGCCCAACGGAAAATTGGTAAAATAAACAGGAGTGGAGTGCTGCGAGCCCGGCATCCCCGGGAAATTGACTCGTTAGTGACCGATAGGCCTTGGCGCGAGTGCTGACCACCGTGATTTTCAGTGTTTCAAGAAGCCGCGGAAGGACACGATTGGTCCTAGACAAGACCACCCTGTCCGCTCTTGGAAAATACCATTAGCGTTGCTCAGTCCCTCATAATGGACCCGGAGTATTGAGACGTCTTACTGATAAGGTTCTATGGGAACTCATTTTCTTCGGCACTAATTCCCGCCGCCCTGTACAACACTCCTTCGGTAATAACACGACTGAGATACTACGTTCCCAGGACTCCAACAACTATATTATTGTGCCTCGACAGATGATAAGCTTTATATTATGCTTTTAACTTATGCACAAGTGACTACGATCTTGTGTTGTCCAAAACAAATGAAATTCAATGAAGTGCGTCACCCTGTGTGGCCAGGGTGACGCAGAAATGAACCGTGAAATTTATTTGAGGGCGAAGAAAAACATTTCGCTCATTAGGAGGGTTAAAGTAAACAGCACTGAGTGCAAGGACCGAAGGAATTTTGCCTGATGAGTCACGCGTCCCCTAAGCTAGACACGATTTGCCTTGCTTGCCAGAAAATTGCTTGAATAAACAGGGTGACTGAGACACGGTGGGATGAGTGTGACTGCGTCCCATCCCATTGTCGATCGAAAACAGGCCCAACGGCTGGGTAAACAGGAAACTTTTCAATTGAGCGTTGCGAGAAGATGAGGACAAACTTCAGACAGGTAGAATATCGCCACGGGAAAAACTGTGAACGGTGCAAGCAGCCAGTGACAAGTTTATTCCTAACTTTCAATATCAGTGTGAATTACTTAATCGTGGGAAACCATAAAGTTCCGGAGGCAGCTGGCCAGAGAGCTCTTGTGAGAATTCAATCTTAGAACTAGTATTAAGTGAAGCCTCTTGACGCAAGTTGCATACGACTTCTCTTTTAATTTAGCCTGCTTCTCAATGCATACGGTTCATTGTGCCACCCGCCGACCTAAAATAAGTAAAAAATATCCTTCTGCATACTTGTGCGGCGTACACTTGCGTGAAAACGAATTATCTATCTGCTTAGCTGTTGCTGTTCAAGTGACGTAAGCGAGTGACTATCGTAACGGGTAAGAATCGAAACGTCGATCTTACTCGTGGAAAATACTAATTCACTTGATTGATGTACGAGCCAAACCTTGCGTGCCTCTTTATTCGCTGAAAGCGTCAGAATGAAAATACGTCGACAGCGCATACGGCGTGAGAACGAATACGGTCGGTATAGAACAGGTTTTGCAATTATCTTTAAAGCTTTCTGACCACTAAACGATTTTTAATTTGAAAATGGACTTACTCCTCAGTGATTGCAGCCCGCACGAATCCGGACGTCCACTTTTCCTATTCGTTTTCTCCACTCTTCCTTTCGGACTTTCTGTTGTCCGGAGAGGTGTTCTCGCAGTTTAAAGGCCGATTTAATGACACAGCTCTCGCCTCGCAGCGTTGCAGTCAATTCGTTGTTAGACGAAACGTTTTACGAGTAATTTTACCATTACCATTACCATACCCTTACCATTCTTTTTCAATTACGACTATTTCTCGTAAAGACTGATTTCACACGATTAGAAAATTATCGATTCTTCAAGTATGTACAACTCAACTTCAAATACTATATACGCACAGTCGATTGTAAGCGATGGGTTATTTGATTTCGTATAGGTCTGTCCTAATATTGTCTATTTCGAGTTGATGAGGTTCTAATGGAGGACTGTAGTGCCAACCCTGTCATACATATGGCGGAAGTGATGTTGAGGATACAGCGGAAAGGGTTCGAAACACAAGGATATGTTCCGCCTGAGAAGGATCGAAGGAACAGGCTGACCGTATGGCGAGGATGAAACCCGTTTTCGGAATGGCTTTGGGAAATCACCTCCCTTTGTCCCGACTATTTGTAAACAAACGATGTAAGCGGTCGATTTCGGCAAGAGGTGTGTACTTCCCGACCGAATCGGGTGAACAGATGTTTGGAAGACAGGTTGCACTTCCGTGTGCATCACGGCACGTCAAAGGAGAGCAGACGATTATCAAAGTCATCTCGCCCGGTTCCCGTACGCCCTCCGTCTGTCGCGACAGACGACTCGAGTTACGTGATTTTTGGGACCGAGCTCCGTTTCCTGCGACCCGTCGGTCCAGCGGGCTTTCTACTTATCAGAGACCGCCTTCTAAACATGCATGTCAACCTTTACGACTCGACCGCTCAAATTGGAGTGGCTAGTCCAGATGAAAAACGAATCAGTTTCCACGCGTGTGTATTTTCTCTCGTTCAGCCCTTTGAGGCGCGATGGACTATCGGGTTTCTGGGGAAATTCGACCGGTTTTGTACAACGTGCTCGGGCAGTTTCACGCGGTTGGTTGAATTCTAGTGGGGAAAACAGGGCGCAACTAAATCTGCCCTACGTATGAACCTTTCTACTCACACGAGGTCTCGTCTGCGTCAGTATTATTGGGGCGCTTCAATATGCATCGTATTCTAAAATCGTGGCTACGTACCTGAAACAAAAAGAATGCCGTTTTATTAGTTCATCTTTCGACAAAAACGCAACGATGTATGGCGTATAATGAACAGGACATTTGGACAAGCACATTAAATACCAATTACACAGTGAAACTTTTAATGGATACCGTTCTTTCACTAGACAGAAGCTGAAATCGTGTGATTGAAATGATTAAACAAGTCTTTCCGATGTCCTTTCACAACCATTTGATCAAAAATAGAATGTAACAGTGACAAATGCCTGGAACAGATTTACAAATGAAATATTACGTTATCGGAAGAGTGAGGCATACAGAATGGGTTGAATTGAAGAGAACTGCGAACGCGTTTAAACGGTAAAGCACACTCGAAGGAGAAAGTTGAAACTTTCCTCTTCTTGGGCGATGAACTGATGACTTGCACCCCACCTCGGGCCTGTCATCATCAATCTTTGGGGTAGGTATGATCCAGGGGACACAAAGCTATACCACCGCTGGCCCTCGCTCGAGAACACTTGCTTGGAGCACCCCTCCGTAAGGTGTCGTATGTACACAGACTTATACGAGAGTCAGGCTGATATGCCTCAGATTAAAACGCAACCCTCTAACATCAATTTCAGCTTTGTTTGGCCGCTCGTTACACTCCCGCTTCGTTTCAGCCAGGCAAGCGCACGCGGCGTACAAAAAATCCGGCAACGCATTTCAGCTCAGTAGGACCCAGTGACCTCGAAAAAGGGGTGTGCCGCGTACGAAAGAGTCTTTTCATGCTGGAATGAAATACGAGCGACAGTACTCGAACGACGCTGAAATATAGGGTGACACTGGGAATCGAGGCAGCCTGTTCTTGCAGTCTAGCAACGAGGGAAAATTTGTATAGTTCCCACCAGAGTACGACTACATCGGAACGTGGAGGCGTCATTCCGTGCGAAACACACTATATCCGCACTTTATCATTCTAATGATGCTTAGCTTTGTCCATTAGACGTCATTCGAATAAAGTACAAAAATGTAGAAAAAAGTTAGGCGTGGATGATTCTTCTTTATTTTACATTTCAACCCTTATGTTGATGCGGTCAGTGATATATTCGAATTGGGAATATGTACCGAGATTGACGATTGCAGTGAGACTTGACTGTTTCGGTTTACAGCGCAAGTCAGACAGAACGAGTCACTGTGCTGCAGGCCAGTGTAATTATCTGTACCGTGCGGGCAGCGGTTGGTGTGGGGGGGAAGGATTGGCGTGCTGCTCCAGGAAAGGGCAAAGTGCGATCATCCGTAGGCGCTATAGCTCCTCGACTCACCCGACCTGACCTCACGAGCCGTCAAGAATCCTCTCCAAGAACTGCTCCTCCTCCATCCCGCTCCGCTCGTTGCTCCAGTCGAGTTCTTTCTGCCCGGGGTACTATCCGCTGTGTTCTCGCGTCCCACGCGCGCTCTCGCTGACTTCGTTCGCTGGACTTGGCCGAGTACAATGCACCTGCACTCGCATCTCGGACCGCTGGGGAGAGGAGATATCTTGAGGGGCGAATGCGGCAGGTGACCACGAGCGAGCGCGAGTATAACTCACGGCCATTGAAGAGGCCGTGGAAACCTTGCCGGAAGAATGCAGCACGCACTCGCCGAGAGCCTCGCCGAGTTCTCCGTCTCCCTCTCTTGTTCTCGGGCTTCTCAGAGTGGAGCCGGGATGCTGCAAGCTCGCGGCGCCGGGCCTCGCCGAGATGCGCGTGGGTGGAAAATAATTTAAGCGTTCGGGAATATATCGCTGCCGGTGAATCATAATTTTTATTGCCGGCCGCACCGCCACAATGCCGTAATATCCAATCGCACCGGCCCAGCTTCCCACTTCTCCTGGACACTCCGGCGTCCAAGGTATTGTTCGCGTGTCTTGCGTCCAGGCGATACAGTGCATACCGGCTAGACTACGAGCCCGTGCCGACACTTCCTGTCGGGCTCCATTGTACCCCGCAACGCATCTCGATCATTGCTTGTCAAAAGTTCTAAGAACCTTCCAATCGGCAGGATCGATACATGTGTAACGGCGCGCCGGTACTTTTCCAAAGAATTGATCCCTCCCAGGCGTGTGCTGACCCCTGGCTGAAGGTCATAACTGGCAGGTAGAGAGCGACTGGTATCCCGGCGAAATATCGCCATCGCTCCGGAACCCTTTCCTTCCGAGAGGATCGCTAATCGATTCGCGTAACGCTCTAATCCGACCGCCCGCCGCAGTGACTCACCGCAAACCCGGCAATTATCTGCGTCAACGTGTTATTAGCCGGGGAAAAATTGCACCCAAAGTGCCGGGGCATTCTTGCACCGGAATTGCCGGAACAGATTCACGTGCTATTCAGTCGGCTCGTGGAACGGCTAAAAAGTCTAATAAACGTGTTCGCCGCACAAGACTGAAACGGATCTAATGGACAGACTCCTCGTCAAAGTACATCATTGAGAGCGAAATCGTGGATCGCTTGTATCGAATGCGACGACTCGAGCGGAGCTGAGATTATACTATAGCACCCCGAGATTATTTCTTCAGGATCGTGACGTCTGGGTGAGACAAGCCTCGCCACGCGGCGTCACGCTTTTAAAGTCTGCCTGTAACAGCCGAGGATTAATGGAAACGCGCGTCCGTCCGTGAGTTAGATACGATGAACGTATGAGAAAGACCCCGAGGGCTCGCTCAGGATTGATAAAGGCTACTTTTAACCCTTAACTAGTACATATTCCGAGTTGCTAGTAACGATGATATATGGTCTCGTAGGATCGCCGCTGACCTTGATGGCGCTCGAACGAGGATAAATGGAGCGATAACGCCAACCTGATATCGGCATTCCTGCACGCTAAACGCCGGCCACTCGAGCCAGTCCCGATATTCCTTAACGCTTATCATCGATGTGTGTACATCATAGCTAACTGTCCAGCAGAGGGTGAACAAGAGGGAAAGAGGCGCCGCGCCGTGTTAGACCAACCGCACACTGATAAAGACCGGCCCCGCGTTATACGCGCGCAGACACTGCGACAAGATCATTGTCGATGAAATGTAGGCATATCAAGCGGTGTTCAACAGGTGCCACGGTAAGAACGGAATTCTAGCTCTCTTTTTCTCGTTCTCCCGTCTACCAGCCGGGTAGATGAGCCGAAGTGCGAGTTCCACACCGCAGTATGCTGGGGGCCTGGGAGGGTGCGCCGCAGAAGAAGGAATTACGAAACTTCGCTTGACAAATATTTGCGGGATAAGCGCGTAGTCCTAAGGGCTGCGAATTATTAGATCGCGGCCCCTATTGATGCTGGGGAGTGTGCACTTTGCTTTCGGGACTTTAGAGACGAGAGGCACGCACGATGCCGCGTGCGACGAGTATTGGATTATTCTGTGGTTGCCTTACCAGTGGCCTTCAGATGCTTCCGCGGTATCCATTAATCTTGTACCGGCACTTGGGCGAATCGAGTTTTCCTTAAAGATACGAAAGACCGAGTTATTAATTATGCTGTCGCCGACTGTTTACTCTACTGTCGGCTCGACGCTTTATTAAAAACGCATTTGCAACGGATGCCGGTCCAGCGTAAAATAGTCGGTAGAAAGAGAGAGGGAGAGAGAGAGAACCGGGCGCGCAGGAAGAGACCGCACAAGAAGATTCATTGTCCATGTCCGTTGCGGGATCGTTCGAGCGCTTACGTTGCCTGTCAATAAGGCTCGGTTAAACGGTTACGAAGCTCCGTGCGCCTTGTCGTCAAATTAACGTCGATTAGTATGCCTATTAGGCAGACGTTGAACCGCCTGTAGCCGAGGATGCTGGTGGTGGGTTGAGCTCGAAGTTGCATCGATTGCACTCTTCCGATCCACTTCCCTGTCACGCAGCGAGAAAGCATGACCTGTCGGATGCGCTAAAAATGTATGTCACACGTGAAACCGTTGGCTTCCTAGTAGATGTTTATTACAGCTGCTAAATACGATATATGTATAATACTGTCAAGACACCTATGTTAGAAAATTTCAGCAAATTTTGCCTCACGTTCACAGAGCAATGGAATTCCCAGCGTTGGTAGGGGAAAAGAACTATTGGGGTGAATGTGTTGTAAAAAACTGTTTTCGGCATTGCACTCGAGAGGCTACTGACACTAAATTAGGTATTAGGGGCACGGGCTTTCACGTGCCATGGACCATTGCGCTGGCACGCTTACAATGAGACTGATCTGGTGAACAGACAGAAATCCGTTTAGTTACGGTGACTGAGTGTGTCCTCCCTGCAAAAAGCTTTCTAGACGCCACGCCGAGAAGGACACCGCTTTATCTATGGCCGGTTTATAGGCAGTTTGATGGATTTAAAAGTTCCATTTCCATTCTTCGTAGGCCTCTTTACCATGGAGAGAGCGTACACCGATCCACTCTGGCGTAATCGGTTTTGCGAGGCACTGCGTGGCATCTGCTTGGGAGATTAGCGCGCGCGATCCAAGCACTCGGCTTCCTGAAAAATTTATGAGGCGACCGCTGCGCCCAAAAAGAAGGAGATCGCCCGATCAATAACTTTCTGAATACGTGGCATAGCAAAACAGTCAATCCACTTTTGTGGGTTGAAGCTTCCAGAGAGCACCTGGCAATTACTCTCGCTGGAGCCCTCTGGCTTGTGCGGCGGCTTGTAATCTAGCTGCTATTAATTGTCGAGAATGCATTTTCCCGACGTCAGGGGTAAGTGTGCGCCCTGGAGAATGCGAAATGAGCTCGCAACAAGATTTCCTTCCTCTGTACAAAGGAGAATAAGTGCGGCGGACTATTCAAAGGCGACCAACTTTGTCATCGCAGGGCCACCTACTTCGCCTTTGCCCTTTCTCCATTTGCCGCATACTTTCCCTGCCCGGTTTTTCCGCGGGACTAATTGCTCCGACTACTTGGAACGCGACAGGAAAATAGTTTAAAGACAGATGTCTCCTCGTCACACACCTACCAGACGTGTAACAACTGCCGTGACTTTCAGGGAACGTGACGGAGCGCGCCAAACAGGCTAAAAAAGGGTCCCGGTGAGCGAAGAGGGTAAAGTCGTTCTCGTTCTACCCCGGTTCTATCGTTACGTACGATTTTCCACGTCGTGGGGCACACACACTGCACGAGCTTCCACGGCAATCCCGAAATAAAGAGAATAACCCTTCCCTCTCGACCCAATACTTTATCCTTCAGTTCGACTCGTGAAAAAAGCTCTAAACGCGCCCACCCTCCTCCCCTCCCCCCGCCCACTCAGCTCCCGATCCCTCTATCTTGTGGCAAAGAAAATTGTGGAATTACAGCTTGGGCTCCACGCTCCATTTGCAGAGTCGTTTCCGTAAATAGCTAATGGCCCGAAAGCTCCGGCGCCCGGTGTCGTGTTTCTGGAAACACAAACGCTGGAGCAACATCGTTGCCTCTGCTCCTGCCCTATTCTTTCTGATCTTCTTCCGCTCTTGCCTCATGTCACATCCGTGATGTCATTGTTCAGAAAATTCAGCGGATTTGCCATCGCTCCTTCCTGTCAAACGATGGAATAGAGGATTCGGCGTGGCTACGTGTTATAATATGAGAAATGTTTGTGGGTGGCTGGATATATCCACTTGTGGCTCGTCAAGCTTTATGAATGACGATGTTCAGCCAAGGCCATCCATTCAGAATTCACGTTACGCAGCTGAATAACGTAAATGTCAGCATAAGTAGGAATTGTCAGGCCAAAAATGGACTGCAGAGAATGATCGATCGTGCGCTCGTACGCTTACTCGCATTGGAGCGGGCGAAAAAGTGGGAGACTGAGAAGGAAGATAGTAAAAGAACGGAGAAGCGACCGAGATTCGTGGCACTGCGCGAAGAGCAGAGTCCCAGTCCCTTGCCAATTGTTGGTTGAATCTTTGAAAGAGCTCCTTTGCGAAATTGAGAAGCTCGTGCGCAAGAGAGGGGGGAAGAACGGAGGAGAGAAAGGGAGAAAACCTGACAGCGTCACCGTTGAGTAGGAAGGACAGGAAAGAGGCTGGCGAAGTCACTTGAAACTGGCAGATGTTCATCGCAGCAAAGAAAGCGGATGGAGAAGGAACCAAGGGGCCGTGGTATGCGGCTGCTGTTGGGATAGAAAAGGCATGGGAGAGGAGAATGGGAGACAATGTACGAATCTCGCAATAAGATGCAACCGGAGATAAGCGCGAGATCTCCAAAGAGGCTTCACCGAATTATTATTACGATTGGTGCCGGAGACTCATTCTGTGCCAGGTGCCTGCCGAAAGAGAGCGCGCAAGATCAAAGAGATCGCTGCCAGAGATCCTCGGAATAGGATGCTACTTTTTTCCCGTAAAGGATGTCTGTTCTCGATTGTATTGACATTTCGCAATAGATCGCCTCTGCCGGATGCCTCGACTAACGATGACAGATCTGATACTTTAACCACCCTACCAGTTCTTTGTGCCACGAAATTGAGACACTGTGTTCCGATCAGGAGCTGTACATGCGTCGATAACTATCTGCCCGACTCCGATACCTCTCTTTGGCACAGGATTCAGGAGGTCTTTGTCGCAATATTCTTTCCTACAGAAATCTATCCGCATTAACAAGTCACCTCCTTTTCTACGAATATCAAGCTGGAATCAACTTCGTGATTATTTCAATGCGCGGATATGAAAACGCTGCGGAGATTGTACAGGAATAGATTATGGCGGAAGCAGCGTAATGGATCGAATGAGTAAACTAATTAGAACTAACGCAATTACGATAATTGACGTCGATGACTGAAGTTTTGTCCTACACATGCAGAACTTTCGATGCCAATGCATACCCTGGCTCACACAATGTGCGTCAAAGACAAATGGTCCGTGCTCTAATTAATTATATTCCTACTTACGAGTAGTCGGACAGATTTACCATTCGGATCTACGTATTTTCCAAGCATCATGTAAAATGGAAACCATTAATTGGTGCATCTGGACCTGCCCCGGTAGGAACTCGTGACCTAAATCCTTCCAATTATTGGTTCCCCAAACATGGAGGATGATTCACGCTCAGCGAATCATTCTAGAAGCTTGCTGTTTTTTTCAAATCGACTTCGACTAGGACGCATAACAAATTCGTCCGCGGGAACCAAGTTGCACAAAGCAACCCGCTTTCCTGTGCAATTCCGCGAGGGAGTACCGGTGGTGTGGCCGTTCCACTTAAGTCTACGGTCAGCCTTTACCAGGACCATCATCCAAATGTCTGCGCCAGCCATTATTCCTAACGAATCCGCTGGTAATCGTCGCTTTCATTTTCCACTCACGACGCTGTTTCCTCCGGCCGCAATCTCGTCTGATGGCTCCGGCCCCCGACGCAGTCGTTTCGGAAGTGCGAGCGCAAAAACGTGCGGGGCAGCTACCACTTACCAGATGTAGTACTCGGTCTGGCAGGTCTTTCACCAAGATTGCACGTGACATTATGCATCTCGCCCGAGAGCTTTCTCGGGCGCAGAAATAATTATTCGAGGCTGTGCGTACTCGAATCTGCCCCTTCGAACTTGGAAGTAAACGAGGTCGAAAGTTGTGCGAGGTGACAATCTCTGCGCGATGCAGTGGAGCCTGGGTCGCAGGATGGACCGCCTGCGGGGTTTTAACAGTGTATATGTATATGTATTCATGTATCCGCTAGAGAGGGCTGGTGGTGGAAGCGAAGAAAGGCAACGCGAAGCACGTACACGCGTCGCAAGAGCGGTGCATTTGGGGTTCCGACGAGACAAACACGAGGTAGACGTACTCGTCGGATGAAGGCCAGCGTACGACACATGTACTACTGTTCTCGAGGTAGCCGCTAGACCCCCATGCCGCAGTGGCGCACGCAAGCGTTAATGTAATATTATTAACGAGTTTTTAATGAAATAAAGCGCGTGCGACAGGAAATTAAGCGCCGCCGTTCCCAACACTTTCCAGGCGCTCTCTCCCACGACCACCACCCTTTTTAAGTTCTTTATTTTCGCCCGCTCGCTCGCTCGCGCACCTTCCTCTCCACCTCTCTTCTTTTCCACTGCGTTCATTCTTCCGTGGCCCTTCATTTCCCCGTCTTCACGGCGGAAAATTGCGGCAAGCATTTGCAAGCTCTTCAGCGATGCCGCAAATGAGATTTACAAAGGCGGCCGCTCGTGCACTGGCACATTGTGTACCGTCGTAGTCCGCTGCAATGTGTTCGATCGGACGAGCGTTATCAGGCGAATGTTTATTCGGCGAATTGCCGGAGAGCAGCGGGCAATGAGAAATGTCCGCTCGTTCCGAATCATTCGCTAAAGAGCGCCTGTACCCTTAATTTTCTTACTATCTGAGAGCAGTGTGGAAAGCGACAAGTGAAGCGGTGTAAGAATGTATTACGTTTTTTTATGTAGACGAGACACGGGCCGCCAATATTGATTGGCATGTCGTGTTCGTTCGATTTTTGAAGGAGTTCATTTTTCAGGCAACAGCGATGGTACCCTCGATACGTGGCGGGAGTTAAAGGGACTTTCGCGAAATTCAACATATCTGCATTAATTCCGATGCCGCGATAAGTGCACTCCGATGATTCAAAGCGCAGGCGGAGGCAAATCCCCGACGGTGATATCGAAGCGACGGCGCGGCGCGGCGCTGACGATGAATTAAAATGTAAAAATGTGCGGAGCGAGCCTAGAAGCTTCGATGGATACGTATACGCATTTGCCCCTGAGATATTCCCGTTTATGCAAATGCGCGGATTTTCCCCTGACTCTGTCGTTGCCGCTGTTTGCCCTTCCTCTCTTCGTGTTCCTCCTCATCCTCGTTCGTCTGGCGGGGCTCTTCCCTTGCGCTCCTTGGTATACACTATTTGTTCTGCGAAACGTGACGAATTGCATGGCTCTCTTTGATTACGGTAACGAACGAGCCAATTAGAAGATGTACCGTTGGGGGTGGAAGGAGCCGCCGCGTCTTCCCGCTCCAGTTGCACCTAGAGAAGGCCGGAGGGAAAGAGGAAGAGAAAAGGATGGTCGAAGGCTGGAAAGGAGCTCGACCAACTTAAGGCGCCACTACTTAGGTGAGACTGGCGATCATGCGCTATTTAAAGATCTCAAAGCGGTGCGTCGAGTCTGGTAAACAGGTCGACTGTAAATCTTCCGCAGCGCCCTTACAAAAATCTGGAATTGCCCGCATGCGGGACTAGCGGACGTCGTCCTCTACTCTGTCAGTGCTGGCGGAAGTTACCGATTTTTCACATCTCGATTCGTCGCACGCGTCCCGGTCCCTCGTCTTGCCTATTTAAGCTTACCAGTCTGTCTCTTTGATGCTTTCCCTTTTCCGCGTAATTAGCTCCTCCCAGCTCTGTTTGATGCAGGACTCTGCTCCAGGCCGACATTTCAGATTTGAACTTTTACTCTGGTTTATATGACAGTGTATCCTTTGGTCACGCGAGCTATAAAACTTCTTACGCGGGTGTTGTCCGTTTGGTGACGCATGCACAAAGTGCACTCGCAAATTGAAAGAAAAGCTTGGGGATTCGGTGCTCTTAGGGAATTACTATGGCATTACACAGGCGCCAATTGGAACTATGACGGCAGTGCTTTTCATTTGCCATTATATTCTGCCTCTTTATAATATATATTAATTTTCGGTTTATAATAATAATTAATTTTGTCCCGGCTTGATTCATTGTCCGATGTTGGTGTATTCATCTGGCAGGCTGGCTCGGTCATAATTAGCTTGCGTGCCATTAAGCATGTCAATCAATTCTCCTTTTTTCAGGGAGCATTTGTACCGTACAAATGCTACCTGAAAAAACGTACAGTACGTGCTTATTGCGAGTTATAAAGTTGAAAACCAATGTGCAATTGTTTATTTGACGGAGGCGAACAATGAGTTATGTCAAGGGAGACGGCATGAAAAGCCAAACATAAAAGCCTGACTAATGAATAACTCGTATGAAACACATTCATCGTAACGATGAATTAATTATTCCGCATTAATTTAGTTTACCCCATGTTCGATACCCGCACCTCGTTTCGTAACTTTTTCCCCTGAAAAGGTTTCCAGTAGAAATCAGTTTGCGTCGAACAAATGGAACACATGGGGGAAATACTCGTCGTCAGAGTGGCGAATTCGAGTAGGGTATCCTCTTGCGTAGCGGCTGCTTTTGGGTCAGTTTACTTTCCGTAAACGGGTGTCTCGGTCGGAAAGGGAGAGGAAGACTCAGCAGGCGAGCGTGAACCATAGTAGAACCTAGAAATGTGCGGCGAGTCGAACGGGAGCCGCGCATGTTGACAGACAAACGACGTTCTTAATTTCGTTGGACATCAGCGGAGTACGTGCGAAAAAAGGGCTGGCGGAAGTCACGGGACCGGATGAAGGATTACACGAAGAGAGGCCCGGAAGAGGAGCACTGGGTGCCCTACTTTTCGGAAATGGACGAGGCGGAATGAGTTTCGAGCCAATTTCATGTGAGATTACTTGATTCATCTTAGTTTGTTACGCAAGCACTTAACAACATACCAGTTATCGCGGATGAAATGGAACTTTTCCGCTAGTTTTGCCTCACCTGCTCGACTGCCCAGTTAGAACGAACAGTATACAACGGAGTCGCATCGATAGACCCGCCTTGCAGATACCATTGAAATCGACAAGATGGGAGAATAACAGCCGAAGGTGTTACTTCGGATCGACTAATAATAATGCAGACATAGGGCGGGGCGGCCATCTATTTATAGGATTTCAGGCTGTGTCAGAAATAGCAGCCTGAAGCGTCGTGTACCGAGGCCGAATGCATCAGTGACGACTGACAAATTTCTTCCAGGGGGAATTCGTAGGCAACCTTCTAGCCACTACGATGTGTTAAATCCCAAAACCACTCTCATGCTCGTACCACGTATCATCGAAATGAACATAATTCTAAATGCACGAGTGAAAGGTTTATCCCAGTCAGTCAGCCGGCCAGCCAGCCAACCAGCGAGCTAGCCAGCAATTGCCCGAACAGTCAGAGAAAGCAGATGATACATTGCTGTGAAAGGGAAATAAAGTAGACCGAGCGAACGCTCGACGAGTCATGAGGAGTGAAATAGGCCGTAACTACAATTCCCTGTATGTATCAAGTAATAAGTTTGATTTACGCCTGCAGCATTGCACCGCAAAAAACGTGTTTCAATAAAGCTTGATAGGAAGGGTTGGCCGGGCAGTCCTACCTGTTACAAAATGCGGCCACCTATTTATCAAGAGCGCGTACGTTCGCGCTCTCGATTCCCGTTAGGTGGATCAGGGTGCGCGACGAATATTTCGTTACAACTGGTTATCCATATATCGCACGGAAATAGGGATTTCGTGAAATGATAAAAGGGATGACTGCTGCTACCGGGCAGCCGCGTTGTGTGTATTGTCAATTTACTCTATTGGTCTATTGGCTGGGCAGGAGAGTGTTCTCTCGTTACAGACTGCGGCATGTGAGACTGTTGCTTGGTTGCTGAACAGGGTGTTGTGTGGAGGTGGGTGTTTTCGAAGTCACTGCTGACAATGCCCGGGACAATGGAAGCGATGCCGGCGCAGCCGTGTGCCAGGGCACAAAGCCCCGACAATGGATTGCTAAAAAGGAAACCAAGTAAATACGCGCGCACGCGAGCCCTCTCATCTCGTACACGGGAATTACATTAATGAAACTAACTAATGCTGGAACAATGGTAGGGTAACTTTGCTCGGGCTATGTCGTCCCCTTTCTTTCCCTCCTAGAATCGTTAGATACGCGCAACCACCCTTCCTGGTTCCGGGGACCTGCTACTACTGTACCTTTCTCCTTCGAGCTGCGAGTTGAAAGGATCGCTCGAACCTGTGAAAGGAACAGCCAGGATCAAAGGCGACGAACAGCAGTGCTTTATAGTATTGTCCCGTGATCAATGACTCAACGGATGGCGCGGCAACGCGAGCTTAATTACTTCTGGGATTCGTGGCTTTAAATCCTTACGAATGAGGGTTTGATAAAAGCTTGATAAAGTTATTTCAAGTGTCGTTTGATGAACCCCGAACTTTGTGACATAACCGGCCAATGTTCCTTCCAGCGAATAATTACGTTTATGAGGCATAATTCTGGGCTAGTGGAACACATGGCTTCACTGTTATTGTGCAATTGTATGAGCGGTAATTAAGTGATTCCGTAATCACGAATCGCGCGCAGCTCGCCGCGGCGGGGCGGCCGCGACCTGATAATCGACAATAATTGATCTGCGATCTGTGATTCCGATGATGGTTCTTAATGACTGCTCGCGCCCGCGCTAATTGCGCAGTAGCGAGCACTTACCTATTCTGATAAATGCTACTCGCACCGGAATCTTCCGGTAACAGGCTTAAACAAGAGGAGCTGGAATCAGTCGAATGTTCCGCTTTAAGCGCACGAATGACCTGTGAGAGCTCTAATGGGACCGGCAGTATTATTTTCAACAATCGCGCCCTGGGCACCTGTAATCTCAGCCCGTTGAAATAGAATCGTGCCAATAAATTTCTCTATCCGCCGCTTACATCTTTATTCGCGGAGTGCTTCACATTGGCCAGAAGGCTATTCCCGACTGTTCGAGCGCTTTCGTGGGATGCTATGGTTTTATCGGCATGCAGGTATAACTGCCAGTGCAACCGGAGAGCCTAAGTTCGACTTCTTCGGGTGACTATAAATCCACGATGAGCGAACAGCTGATTATCAAGCGAATAGTTTTGCTGCACAGAACAGCACGCGCGATGTCGCTCATTGTCAGAGGAGAAATAAATAGACAGGAGGAAAGATGGTACAAATTCGTTATTTATTTGTGCAGTTTGAACATTGCAAAAATAACACAACACAGAAAGGTCTGTGTGTCTCTTTTGTACTTGCCCGAAACAAGACCTTGTTTATAGATTAGCGGTAAAAATGTTCCAATCTAATTAAAGTAATGATTGCAATCAAGTGGGACAAGTTCTGTGCTGAGCATTCCTATGATATCACGGTAACATATACCATTTCGGGCCTGTTCGAAACTTTTGATTCCGGGTACTTATTGCGCGATCTCATCACCTGGTCTGCTTTGTCCCCCGATCGATCGTATCGCCTGGCTTTACGGCAGCGTTAAGCTTATTTACCGTGAAACAGGTTGTAAAAGTCCAACACATCATAGTGCCAGGTTGGCTGATAATATGCTTGGCGGCTCAAGGTGCGCTAATGCCGTGTAAATGTTTGACGTACCCTTTGACTCACCGACAGATTTACGAGTGAAGTATAAAAAGCGTATGACCGAAACATATTCGAAGGATAAATCACCGAAATTAGAATGACTAACGTGATTTATGGCAAGATACAAGATTTTAGATGATTTTGGCCGGCAGTGGAATACTACTACAATTATAACATCAGTCGCAAATTGAGACGAGTGATAATAGTGCGTTGCTATCGAGTGTTATTTCAGACGGAGCGGAGTGCGCCTACTACTTACTCTTCATGGTATTCACCTTCGGGGGGGGGGGGGAGAGATCAAGCACTCGTAGAGTTTGTGCAATTGGAGGGGTAGAAAAGGGGCGAAAACACGAGCGGCTCGTATTCTGAGAATGGCTGGAGGCTGGAGGCCCGGTATCGAAGGGCGAGACCGGGCGCGCCCCCGACCGACAATCTCCCGCGGTAGAGTAAGGGTTGGAAGGAGCTGGGAAATCTGATTGCCGATACATTCCATAGTCCCGCGAATTTCAAACCAATTTCCTCGCTCTATTGCCAATCACAAAGAGCCTGAAATTCTTGGCTGTCGGCCGGAACGAAATACTTCCCGCGGTTCCTTTCAAACGCTTAGTATGTACCACCACCGCCACCCTCCGGCAACCGATCTCTTTGCCGCCACTTTGACCCCTATTCACAGCGTCTCACCGATCCTTGGATACCTCCCATCCCGCTGCCACCTTTTTCTTCTTGCCCGCCGTTTCTCCGTCTCGCCGGCGCTATAATTGTGATCTAAGATTTACAATGCCGAGCTATTGGTTCCCGGCCGAGCCCCGAAAGGGTTGCTCGGAGCTGGGGGCTCTGATATCGAGTAAATCAATGTCGATAGACGCGGGATAAGCTCGCAGCGGGGCTGGTATTGATCGGGCTTCTTACTTTCTTTCGCCTCCACGATTTCGGAGCCGGCGTCGCTGTTACCCCATGGGCACAAACAACGTGGTGCTTTTAATTTCGTTACCAGAATGGTAAGCCCGCATGCGAGATAAGATATTGCCCGTCAGCCTTGACGAATTGATGAATATCGCGCGACTCCCGTACAAGCCTGCCGCCTTATACATAGATATAGTATAGCCGACAGGCGGCTCCCATAGCATAACCAATAAGTGGCTGTTGTATGCTCTGGATTTTGAAAAACATTCTCTATTATTCATAGCCACACCGGACATGTTGGAATCGTGCCCCTCTCTGGCTTTCCCGCCTCGTCACGAACTTGTCAGTTTCATCCTCCGATATGAGGCCCGTCAGCAGGATTCTATCGCCAAAATTGATTTTGGGTCGCTCATTTTCGAGCATGCCCGTCGAACTTCTATGTGGAATTGACGACTCCCCGCCGTGACCGGTTCCAAGGAGTTTTGAATTCGTAACCGGCGGGCGGGGCTTTGGAAATTCTTATAAATCCAACCTAATGCCCTACGCCTTATCGCGAAGCCGCCAACTACCCACCCTCTCCCTCCTGTAAAGATCGAAAAGCCCTAGCTTCCGCCAATATTGACAACGTAAAGCTCCGATTGCCACTTGGCAAGAACGCAAAATAAACCTCAGATATTATAAGGGATGCGTGTTTACCCGGCGAATCGGCAGGCGTGTTACCGCGCTCGTTCGCCTCTCTATTGACACTCTGAATTATGAGGCGACGGATCGCTTTACCGTTACGGGATTACTTTACACTTACACGTTCGGCGCCACGGTGCCCCGAGACCCATTACTCACTTTTACTTTGGATAGGCTTTCCTAGACCGTCTGGTCGTGCTACCGAGCGACCTGGGCAGCGATGCTTGCTGATAACTGGGTGACCTACTCGATGACTCACGGATAAGCTTTCTTCCTGTCCCTCGTGAGCTGCCGCGCGCGCTCTTCGTGCTAGCTTGAAATTGAGGCATGCATGGCTATGTAATACCGCGGTCACGAAACGTATCACGAAGTGAACACTGTATCGTCTCGAGCGATGCAATAAACAATTCTGACGTGCTATCCGATATCCATCGCGGGCTCGCGGCGTTTAACTCGGCGTGCTACGTGAAAATGACATTTCAGCGTTCTCCTCGAAAACGAAGAAATATGAATGTAACGCTAAACGAAATATAATAGGTTACATGAGACACGATTTCCGCATCGATGCAGGGTTTCCCCCAGCCGAGAGTGCACGTGCCACTGGCGCAACCAAGAATAACAAACTCGAGGCCTCCGCAATTAAACTTACATTTCCACGAGGGATTCAACTTTCGCCGATCGCACGACGGGTGGACATGGCGCTATTGAAACGTTATACTATTCCCAACACAATAACACCGCACGCGTACAATGCCACCCTTCACCTTCGGCTTCCGCTTAGCACGCGGCATTCGGCGCAAATCGATTCCCCCGCTAAGCAGTATGCACCCCTGGATTCGCAGTGCGCGACGCAAAAAAGCATCTAATAGTAGTTTCTTGATCGTCCTAGTTATAAAAGCCGTGGCGGAGCGGCGGGGGGAGGTTTGCTGAGTGAGAAACAGGGTGAAAGCTAGCCGGTGACGCGCGGACCTTTGCGAAATGAATGCACAAAGCTTCGAGACAGCCAATTTCCTGGGCGCATACGGTTACGCGGACGGTTCCGACGATAATTGGCAGGCACGAATGGACGACGCCGGGCGTATAGAAATACGAACCCTCGCTTCCATTCGACATTGTTGCTGGCTCTCGGTCCTCTCGCGCTGTACTCCGAGCGTGCGGCAGTCAGTGCGTGGGGCGATCGAGGGAGAGAGAGAGGGAGAGAGAGAGAGCGAGGGAGCGAGAGAGAAAGGGCCCGATGAAATTGCGCGTGGACATGGGGCATGGGACTATGGGCGGCCATCCGAATTTGATTCCTGGATGCGTCCCGTCATTAGCGAATCCAGCTGCGTATAGATAGCCAGGACACCGGTCAATGGTGTATGGAGCAGAGATTCAGGCGTGAGCCAAACGAGCGAGCGTGCTTCATTCATCCCACGATTTCATGAATGCTACTCTACATGTGTGGACAGGAGGGTTTCACATTTCCGAATAAAGAAAGGGAAGAAGCGGCTGAAACGAACGCTGCACCGGGTGGTCCCGTCCACCGTTTACATTTTCCTAAACGGACACGGGATCGGATGATGGAGTCGTTATTAATAAAGCACCGCTCACTACCTATCCGAGCGATTCAAATTTCGTTGAAACTATTGGTCAGAAATTGGCCAACTCAAATTCTTCTGGTTTGTCCTGGATCACATGATACCTCAATTTAATCAGAATCATGGGAACAGAAAGTGGTCAGGCTCGGTTTGGCGCAAGTCTATATGTATCGCGGTGCTCGCGGAAAACCGATTCTTTGTAAGTACTCTGGGAGAATAAAGAGCCCTAGACGCGAAAACCGCACCGCTTCTACCTTGCCAGTATGTTTCTCTGTCCGTTGCTTGGTCTCTATTCTTGCTTTTCACTAATGCAACCCACGAGTCCATGACCACTGAACGATGTTTGCGGTGTGTGATGCACTGTCCTTCGTCGAAAGCTCCGGCTGTGCGAAAGGCTTTTTCTCGTGTTCAATTCGCCGGCTTCGATAGGTTTGGTGCACTTAATCGAGAGTGGCGCATACCGTGGTCACTACACGCGAACTGGAAATCTATATCGCCAGCAAAGAGGAATTCCACCAGTACAAAGCTTCAATCTCTGTTCTTTCATTTATCCTGTCACCCTCGTTTGACTGGGAAAGTCATCCCACTATGCTGCGTTTATTAAAGCGTATTCCAATTCTATTCATCGCAATTTACTGTGACACTGCGGAATTTTGGATTTCTCAAATATTCCAGTCTTTATGAAGGTATATGTTCAGAAACTAGGTATTTCCGGGCCGAAAATAGTTCTAGATTTCGTAGCAGTACGTAATTTCGGTACTTTACAAAGTATAGACGGGAGAGCGTAAGATTGTTAGTTTAACGAACCGAAGTTCAAAATTAGTGCGCATTGTGGTTTCTATCAAGTATATGGTTTTGGGTTTTAAGTATTTTCGGTAATACTAGTGACTTGATCATTACGAATGATTAAGGTCAGGGAATTCAAGATTGCTGAGGTCCTTTTAAGTGGGACTTCAGATTATGTTTCAAGTGGTCCATTTTCACTATGGAGCAGTCCCCGGAGGCATTGGCTCAGAATCGGTTTAAGGAATCTACTTATGTCACTCAAAGAAGATTTCAGGCTCCGATGTTGTTAAAGATCTCGCTAACTCCTCATTCCCCGGTGCAGGGGACACTCTAGACACAATTGTCCCAGCTGGACTATAGAGCAAAACGTTTTGTCGCCGATTTCTCAATTATTCTGAGAAAGAATCGTGATGCTTTTTGTTGCGGGGCAACGCTCGCAAATCTGAACGCTCCTATTATTGAACTACTTTAATCGCATTCGTAGACCGTGGCAGGTCGGCGGCGCCGGCTGACCTAGACACACTTTTGCCGGGGCGGTCTATTGTCGCTTACGAACGTTATTAGAGAATGAGAAAAGAGATGTCGGATTAACAGCACGGTAGTACGGTGTTACGTGTTTCAAAGAACTTACTGGTGGAGCTTCGCCCTGAATGGGCGCTCGCTCTCTTTGAGCTCTTAAGCTCGGCCTTCCGCCTTCCCTTGACGTCTTCCGGTTTAGCGGGTCTCCTCGCTCCTTCTTTCATTTCTCCACCGGACCCCTCGCCTTTTTACTTCAACCGCCTCAATCAAACACACGGATTTACCAGGATTTCAATGCACTCTTTTTGGATTAGTCGTGATTGCAAGTTTGATTAAAGTTCACACTTCGCTGGAGAAAATGCAGAGCATTGCACTGGCACCATTGGGGAGGGATGCCGCGACTGTTTGAACAAATGGGAGATTACACTAAACGTTTCGTAGTTGAATGTTGCTGTGCAATACTCTGTTATACAGTTGGCATCCCACGCAACAACGGGGCGGATTTCCAATAGATCGATGCAATAATTGTATGAACGAGATATGTGTTATTGTGCTGTAATTAATTTTAATTGATATTCTCTGTTCGCCCATTTCCCGTCCGTTTCACTCTGATTCGAATCGGAAACGAGAGCATATTTGACCCTAGTAATGTTATTAGGAGAATTCTAGCTAGTATTACGAGTGAGGCGAATGGTTGTTGCCAGACAGACGAGGAGCATCCATTGAATTTTGCTGTTTGAGCTCGGCAATCGGATATCTTTCGCAAGGCACGTAATACTTGAAACATTCTGAATAATATGTTCTGGGATGAACCGATGCGGTTTGTACCATGTGCTCATCCACGCCTCGAGTTTTACGAGGCTACGAATAATTGCACACTACATACATACTTTCAACGACAGCCGCCGGCGAGGTAGAATTCCTCGTGCACTGTCTTGGTGCTCGCGCCAAGTGGTTTCGCTTTTTAATTGCCAAACGAAACTACCAGCGGCCATTTTTACAGGGCAGGGTACTTTGTAATCAGCGTAGGACTGTTACTGTTCGTGCAAGAAAATCATGCAGGAACATTTACGGCACTCCCTCAAATTTCTTTCGGCCCGTTTATTGCCGGTTATTTCTCCGACTGTTAACCACCGACTCAGGCGTTTCTTACGTCGATCCTCCAGGCTCTCTAACGAGCGTAAGAGTGTGTGCGTTGAGATGGGGACGGCCGTCATTCTATAAATGCGTAACGAAGCGCCTACGCGGGAATGAGAATGGGTCAGTATAAATGGGGTCGCGGGATCGCAATTTGGTTTAACCCTTGCCCTCGCGTCGGGCGTATCTTCGTCAAACATTCACGAGGACGATGGGGCCCACTGCCGTTGCTGGTCCTCTCATTAGACGGAGGGTGTTACGAAATCGTCGAGCCATTTTGCACACCCGATGACATTCCTTGCATGCCCCGACAAAGTGATAATAGCTGACCGTAACTATAACAGTAGAGGTCGAAACTGTGCATTTGAGAAACGATAATCTTTTTTGGAGAGTCTAATCTTTTCGGCTGATGCTCGCACTCTTGTACTATGGACCATGAGACATCAACGTGCACGTGTGTTAAGGAATAGAACTGCTAAACGAAGCTCAACCAAGTAAGAGGTTTATGATCGCCGGTAATTGCATCCGACTACTGATAGGTTTTTCATGTCTCCGGTTAAAGGATCTTGCAGAACCTCCCAGGCAGCGTATGGCCTGTGTCGTTGGCTTTACGATCCGCTTTTCATCATCATTTCTCTGCTGACTCGTTCGCCGCTTATGTATATGGGGAAAGCTTCACCGAGTCTAGTCGGTAGCGAGGGTTTCAAGGAGGGCCGGTCGAGAGCGATAGAGAGGTTTGCCAAGGCTGGATTCTCGCGGCACTACCGCTAGGACTTGCTGGCTAATCGCCGATTACCGTTTACGGCGGGTTCCTCATATTTTTACGAGAGCCATTTCGCCCCAGAAATATCCGGGCCACTCCTTTTCGTCGGCCCCGCTGTCTAAGTACGCCTGTGAACTTCTCTAGGATCGTACGGCCAAATAGGGTAGCCTCATACTGGGACTCATGTCAGTGCTAATCAGGCCTATGGTTCTTCTGCTATGGAACAGTGCCGGTAAGACTGTGTGCAGACGTTTTGTGGATTAACACATTGGACCTGATCAGGTTATGCAAAAATTAATGCATGACTATTTTCATAATTAGGAGGTTATTTCGATATCGACGGTTTTCATGATAGAATATAAGAATAGCGAACTCTGAATAAATTTTAATAATTTTATGTATACCTTTACTTCACTTTGCATGCTCATTATATTCCCGATAATGAAAAATGTTCACTGCTATACATCACTAAACCTCTACACTGACAGACATAGAGGGAACAGTGGTGGAATCGCTAGAAAGTAATTTTATATTATGCGTGTCCATCCACGTGTTTTCAATATTTGCGAAGCTTAATTTTGCGGATTTTTCATCTCTCGGGACAAGACTGAGTTGGCGCGACGCGCATGCTCGTTTGAGAGGCGCGCTGAATGAAAAAGGGCCGGAATAGTAGTGATATGGTTATGCGGCTGATAGGCTGGGTCTCAAGAGAAAAGAGGAATTTGGAATCTGAGCGTTCAGGGGGACCAGCGAATCGGATCGTATTATCGCCAGTCCATTTCGTTGCTGTCAATTTCGCATACGTGATATTTCATTATCCGGGCGGCGAACTTGCGGATGCGACGCGGGCGGGTGGGGTACGTGTCCCTGGGTAGCAATCGTTGCTTAGGGACGATCCATCAAAAAGGACGAAGGGATGCTTAGGCAAGTTCACTCGTGGGACGGCCAGCGCGTGACTCACCAGGATTGCAATCGTGCACATTTTCGGTGTATCGGCATTCATCGTCGCCTCCTGGCGCATTGTTACCCTCCTACGACATATGAATATTATTACCGGATATTTTATGGGATTGCAGGGTGACACCGTGACAAATCGATACCGCTCGTTTCGCAGCGAATCTTTCATAAAGCTCCCGGTGCGGGAGAGCGCGCGTCGCGTTACGTTACGGGGGACGAGTGGCCGCGTCGGCAGATTCCTTCCGATATTAAGATCCCGCAACGATAATGTCGCTATCCCTGCCATTGTCCGAGGCAGAGCACCGGGGAAATGTGAGAATTGTGCGCAGTGCGCAGATTTCACTCGAGTGTTTTTGTATCGAGGAGACTTGCGCCTGTAATCCAGGTGAATTGGTCGTCGAAATACGTAAAATAGAAGAACGAGAACTGAAGGGAAAACGCATAAAGTTAAGACCATATTTGTTCCGCCGAGAAAACGTGCAGGAAAATCTATCGTTTGCGAGTCACGGGTCTTCTATCTGGCAAGAAGCTCCGATTTATGCCGGTAGCTCATGTCCGAGTGGAAACACAGGGCGGGGCGATATCGCGGCGATATCGCGTTATTCTGCGTCCGTGCACGAGCGGGATATACCGACAAGATAGAGCAGTTCCGGTAGGCGCGTCCTTCGATAATCGAGAACAAACTCGATTACGAAGGAAATCCGTGTCCGCGGAGGTGTGGATATCGGGCATTCTTCTAGCCGGGTGGCCGTTGATCGATGGGCTACAAATGGCGAAGGAGGGCTCCCTCGACACAACAGGAACCCCCCGCCGTTCCGAGACGAATGCGTGCGCCACGCGGGCCGGGGCCCGGGGTGGTGTACTTCGCGCAATAAGAAGAAGTTAATGACGTTGCAGCGCCAGCCGGGGAATTATCTCTCGGATTCGCAGTTAGGGGATCGCCCTCTCTCGATCGAGGGGACGAGAATGATCGCCCTTCATTTCTCAGGGCGCGTACCCTTGCCGTCCGAAAGAGTATACGCAGCAGCCAGCAGCCGCTGCCACGAAACACCACTACTAAACCAAGAGATAGTACCTAAGTACGTCCAAGGGCAAGAAAGAGCTCGAGTGTCACGGGGTCATCGTTTGTTGGCGCTCTCCTAGAAATCGGCTAGCGCAAGCACAGGGAGAAGCGGCGGGTGGGGCAGCCAGCCACTACGAATTCCTCTCACGCCACGTAATTAGGGAAGAAGGGCTCCGCTAACTTTGCTAAGCCTGATTGGCTTCTCGGGGATTCGGAACGCGTGGTCCCCGCAGGAATCGGAGCTCCCTCCCTCGCACGCCCACACGGTCTCCAGGGCACTCCGAGACTTGACCACGTGCCTTTACGGTGAGAAGGACTTTTGCCCGAGTTACCAACGCGAGCCAGCAAATGCGGCAGCACACTTTCGTTAAGGGTAGAGCGGGTGGTGCGCGCGGCAATAAGAAGGCCAACGAAGGGACAAATCGTCCACGAAAAACTGTACAAATTCGTAGCGGTCTGGCCATACTAATTAGTGGCTCTGCTCTGTGAGCCTGGGGCCGTTTGGACCGTGAACCGCCTCGCTTCATCTCCCGTGTATATTCCCACGTTTAAACGTGGCGCACATCTTCCAATGCGGCGCGGCCTACATTCGTGCAGACTGGCTGGCAGATATGCGTAGAAGTAAGGTAAAACCCGGGGCTGGCAGCTGGTATGGAGATAACAGTAGTCGTGCAGTTCGTATATTAAACGGACTTAAGCTCGACTTGACTGTGTGTGTGTGTATGTAGCCGCGTTCTAAAATCTCGAGCCGTTCCTGTGGTCCTACGTTTCTCGCATTAATCGTTGTCCGTACTCCCCAAGCGTATACTTTTATTTTCCCCCTTTTTACACCATTGCGCACCCTCCCCACTATTTTCTCATTTCCGTGCGGCGCGTCCACATGAAGCAGGGGCCGGCGTTTTTGCAACGATTGGATGAGCAACCGCGGGCAAAATTACAGCGCTACTGGTGGATATCATAGTCTTCCAATCTGGGACACACTCTGGCGTTCTTCCTCTTTTTTTTTCGCCCTGAGCCCATTCCGGGAGATATAGTTTTATTAATAACCTCGCTCTTCCTGTTTTAAACGATCAGATTATACAAGTACAGGGCAATCATTGAAATTCGCCAAGTAAACGACGTGCCCGCAATATCTAACGAATCATTGGATTTCCCACGATTAATGAAACAGTTCGCTCCAGCAGTTGCTTTAATTAAAAGCTATTGGGTGTATCGTTAGTGACAATTAAAAGTATCAAACGTCGAGATAAAACGTTCATTATGGAATGCGGCAAATAATCGCTCACGCATACTGTAATTAAGGAATTGCTAATTCTCTTTGCGGATTCTCTTAATAATAATCACTGCATATATCGCAATATTGTTTACTCATTCATTAGGACCAAGTACAATATTGTCATTCAACATAAACGAAAGGCAGGATTGTTGCTTTCAGCGCTTCTACATTCATTTCCGCTTTTTTCTACGGAGAATTGTATCTCGATAGGTTTTACGTTACGTTCAATACCATTGATTACTCGAGAGTGGTTGGAAAAGCGGATCGTGACTTTTTGTTCGGAATGGTTGCTCATCCCGCGAGAGAGGTACAGGTGGAATAAGGGAGGGAAAGTAGGGGCATAGCTGCTACGGCGGCCCATAAACTATATCCACGGATAAAACCACTCCCTTCTAGCTATTGTGAATGGCACGGGTAGAAGTTACGAGCGTGCTGCTAAAAAAGCAGCCGCGGGAGTCAATCCGCCTTCTCCCGGCTCATTCGCCTTTACAGTCACTTTTTTCTTCGCTGCCTTTTCTGCGTCTTTGTGGACTTGCTAGACTTTCTCTCCGCTCGATTCCACCTGCTTCTTGCTACCAATAAGCGTTTATCAATATAATATCGTCTGCAAAGACACTCAAGCATCAGTATAGTTACATTGCCAAAGCGGCTGCTTAGCGCCATGCGTAATGTCCCAAGCCTCAATCTCTATGCAGTCCGGCCGCCCTTTAATAAATAACGATATCCGGGGTTCGATATATCATGAATTATTCAGGCTAAAACTTCTTAAGACTTTTCCGTTGAGAGATATTATTTCCCCCTCCTTCTTTTGCTCCCGCGGCCAGGTGGAACGAGAAGCAATCGATGCTGCGGCATAATCAGACTCCTATAGAATTCGGGCAAAGAAATAAGGCAGCGAGGGGAGAAAAAAAAACAGGGGGATCCTTGGCATCGAAAAAAACTATTTGTGTGTTTCCTACCGAAAGTCCAATCGATGGTACACTGACCTGACCCCTTACACCGAACAGGATCCTCCATAAAAAATAGACTGAAGACTGTATATATGTGTTATCAGTCCTTGTAATTTTTCACATGACATTCAGTTCGGTCTATTCAACTTTGTACTCTTTCTCGGTCGGTCGAAGCAACATGTATCAATACACGAAAAGGGATTTGTCAGTTATTGTTTGTCTTTGAGGCGCACGTATTGATAATGGCTGTAACCGAGAGAAGCATGAACTAGTAACCTATTATTCTCTCGCAAAATGCAGTTGTTTGGCATGACACCGTGTCCAAGTTGAAAACAGCGCCATAAATAACTACCGATATGGAACAAGTATCAATATTCTACACACATCATATTCTTCAATATGTGTACGTTCTAGCTCGTCAATATCGGAATCTCGCTGTATTGTTGGGTCTTTGTCAGTTGTTTAATACGACCTCAATACACACTAAATAATTTGTTTCCATGTACAAATCGTAAACAACTAAGTCCGTACAGAGATTCGGTTCTCATCTCGTTCTTTTTCGTTTCGCTCCGCTTACGGCGCTTACGCGATCTGTGACGGCCAGCACTGACAACAGCACACCCACATGGAGGAGCAGGCCTCCCTAAGAGCGGGAGGATGCCGATGTTGTAGCCGCTGATCGATCATTGAGCGCGTTGGCGCTCGATAAATTTCAGAGAGTGCCCTCGATGACAAATGGCAACGGCAACGATGCTGGCGGCCGTAAACCCGACACTTTCCCGTATTTACTATTTCTCGCTGATCGATATTGCGCTCGCTCGCACGCGGACCGTGTCCGTGAATCGCTCCTGGCAGGAAGGACGGGGTGTCGGCGAATGACATCGCGAGTAGGAGAGGTGCCCGTAGCCATCGTTGTTGCGATTTCGCGAAAGACGGCCTCGTCGGCGACAAAACGACGAGGGCGACGATGACGCGGCGCAGTCAGGGCGGCTGCTGCTGCACCAGCCGCCAGTACCCACCAGTTTCCCGGCACGCGAATTCAAACGTGAAATTCATTTGTGCGGGCAGACATCGGCGCGGTTTCAATCGGCTGGTATCCATCAATCATCAAACTTTCTCGTTTCTCGTCGTTTTTTTTTTTTTTTTGTTATTCGCGCCGAACACCCCTTCTACGTTCGACGCCGTCATCGCCACCTCCTTCCACCAGTTTTTTCTCTTTTCCATCAACCCTTCAGTTCCATCGCTCGCAACCCGTTCTCTTTCTCTCAGCCTCGCCGCCATTCGCGTTATTTTCCACGCGACATGCACTGGCCCTCTCGCTCTATCTCCCCCGACTTCTACACGCGAAGCTGCTACACGTATGCAAACCAACGGACACACAGGCTTGCCGCGGGGAGTGTGTACGAATGCGGTTACTATCGTATCAACGCGCGCACGCTCTCGCCAAACGAGCGGCACATCCCCCTTCATCCTGCTTTTCGGACCATTGTGCCTTCGCCTACGCGTCCGGCGCAACCCCTGCACCGCCGCTACCCTCCTTTCTAGCTCGACCGGCGTGTGATTAGTGATTGCCGAGTCATGCCATTAATTCATGGGGCCGCGCGCGAAAAGCACGTTGGAAAATGAATGGAATGCTCTCGGCTATGGTGTGTTGCTGCGGCTGTCGGTTCCACCGGTGTTGGGGGTACATCACTGTGCGTGTCTGTGTAGGGGGAGTGATAATTAGCATGCGCCCCGATGCATGGGTAAAGGTGCACGTTTCTTACCCGTTCAGTAAGCACAGTGATGGCACTGCCAGTTCCAAGAAAACACGTTACGCTTCGTTCCGGTGTTTGGTCGATGTCCATCGCCCACTGTACGTATTGTGTATCGTTGGGATAATGGCCTCACTACAGTAGTGTTACAATCCCTGATAGGAGGGTGGGAAACTAGATACGAAACCTACGTATCTCATATACGCGCTGATTTTAATTTAACCGAACAATGCCAATCGATTGTAATAATTGGCAAACAGAATGCTGGTACGTTCGGTGTTCGAGGCCTAAAGCCCTAACCGAGAAATACTCTCCCATAGATATGTATGGTATCGTCGTTAACACGGGAGGATATGTACTCGTTCCACAATATCGGACATCGTCCGCAAGTCCGCTCTGCCCGGGATCACCGTCGCCAACAGTGTGTCGATCGAAAGCTTGATGTTTCGAGAGAGCAGTTTTTTTCTCTCTTTAATCTGTCGCCAATACGAGGTAGCGAGAAGAAGACAAAGTGGACTGGAGGCTAAAAGCTACGGGGGACAATCAGCTGATATCGGCGCCAGTTTCAAAGGGGTGCAGGCCGAGCGAGAGCGAAAGAGAGCGAAAGAGAGCGGTAGAGGCTGGGATTAAAGGGAGGGCTCTCAAAGACAGGAGCGGGGCGAGGGAGCAAAGGCGCGGTAAAATGCACAGCTATATACCAGTGGGCACAAGAATGAAAACATTGCACTCTCTCGGCCAACAAGCCGGGCATCGCTGTAATTAGTTCCTGCAGGGCGAGAGTCGAGCCAGCTCAACACACAGACGTAAACACACCTAATGCCAAGGAGCGGGGCCGGGGCTGGAGCGAATACGTATGCACGTGGAGATATATGCATAGAGTGGGAAAAGTGGTAGAGAGGGCTGACGGATATACAAGCATCGCGAGATTACACCCACGAGACACGCGTACGCACACGCGGGAGGGTCGTCGTCTGGCCGGCGCTATTGCGGCTAGGTGGACAGCAGAGGAGCAAATAGGACGCAATAAACATGGCACTACATCATCCGCGGGCAACCCTTTATTCGTGGAGAAGCCGACACACGGCCGTGTACAGCGACGTTTCTCTCCGAGCATCGCACCGCTGGATGCGTGCCTCTCTCCGCTGCGGCTCGTTCGCTTCTATTGGATACATGCATCCTCTCGCGCCCTTTCTGTAAGGCGACAAAGCCTTTTGTAAGAGGAACGCTCGAGAGAAAGCCTCAACCAATCTCTGCCCTAGCGCCACGTAGCCACTGTGCGCACGCCTGCTGTTAACATTCGTCCGGGCCAAACTCCTGTGGTCCACCCGTTCGCTCAAACACCTGGCTTTTCATTCCAAAGCATTGATTGGGGCTACGAGAAAGAAAACGGCATGAGAAACACACACCACTGCGAGAATCCCCACTCGGCACTTATGTAACTGATCGTGATGATCGACAGCGCGGCGTATGCACCGGTCGCGTATTAAGGCATGTGAAGCGTGTTTTGCGATTAGTATGTTAATCGTTCATTATGCGACGATAGAATGGTCAGTACGGTGCGCTTATCTTCTCCCTAAGTCCGTGACCCGCAAATACTTGTTAATCTTTTTGGCCGGCGTGTATAATGTAGATACATAGATAATATTAAAATTGTATACATTTTATAGATAAGGATTGTATTATATTTATGGTAATTCTCGGTGACCGATGTGCCGGTGACTTCGGTTGTGCACAGAAGTGTACCCCGGGCTCAAAGGATTCTGTTAGTTTCTTGGCTTTATTTACATGGCCACTTCTAACAGTATCGTTTGAGCAGGCTGTACGTGAGTAAACGTGAGAAATTAAGATGCCCGGCAAAAAACAGGGCTTCGGTCGCGGCGCCAAAGATAAAGGTAGAGAGTAACGATGGTAAGGCTGACATCTGTTTCAGCTTTCGACGATTAATTTTCCAGGAATGGGGGGACCACTAAGAGATTATAAATAGGGCTCTATATCATCTACACTTAACCCCTTGTTCACCGGAGAATGAGCGAAAGCCTTCCACTTAGAACCCCCATAAATTAATATCCCGTAGTACCTTAGTTTATCGGTGCCTGCACGGCTTACTATCAATGCGCTGTCCCTGTTGATCCAAGTTTTCCTGTTCGAAGGAAAGGACAGAAAAATCAAGAGCAACGGAGGGACAAAATCTATTGAGAGTATCCAACGATTACAACTTAGTACAATCGTAGGCTCACCTTTACCAGAAAATAGTAATCGGTGTCGCTATATGTCTATATATCTATTAATATCGATTAATTAATATATACCATTAATATTAAGCGAGGACAGTACAGGTTGGCCGGCGGTCTCAAGATACTAGTTCCCTTTCTTCTCGGCGCTGATGCACGATAATGATTCACACAAAGGGTCGAACCATCCTTTTTTCTTTGAGCGCACACGCACACCGTGTGGTGAATTGGAAGTGTTTGCCCGGACTACTCTTTTCAGGCGTCCACCGGTGCAAACGAGTTCCGAGCTGAATAATGATTAATGTTGTTAGTCATAAGGAAAAAGATGGTGCGATCCGAATCAACGTTTATGGAATCCGCGCGATGGATTGCTTAACGAGCGCAATGGATCAGGCTCAACGAGAGTGCTGCTCTCGTCGGGATTCACGGGGGTCGATCCTCGACCTCTTCTTCGAAAGAGGAGTAGTCTCCCCCGCGAGATCACGAGAGGAAGAAGCCGAGGCATAAGTGAAGCGGCGCGGCGTTGCTGGGACAATGACGCCGGTTAAAGCCTGGGACGACGACGGCTCGCCGTCGTTAGTCGTTGGCGTTCGCTCACTCACGCGGCTCAGGTTCAAGCTCGAGTGAGCTCTCATTGCTGCTGCGATCCCGAGATAAACAATCGGCCTCATTGTGAGGGCAGACGTGCATTCGCCGGCGACACACGCACTACCACATGTGCGCCTGCCAGTCGAGCCGAGTCTCCCGGCACCCTGAAGAAGCGCGCGCGTCCGCCTTGACTTTTCCTTTCTTTTCGCCCGGGCGTTCTTTGCACTCTCGCAGAGTGTGGAGCGGAGTGCGTGGCTCGCTCCTAGAGTCAGGCACAGACGGGCCACTGTGCCGCTGGTCCAGCTGGTCGCGATTGAACGGTCTGCTGAATCTCCGCCGGCGCGGCCGCCCCGGAAAAAAGAAGCGCCAAGTGCCTCCTCCGCCGAAGTGGCTTGCTGAGATGCGAATGATTCGGTGGTGAGGATATTTTTATGGAATCGACGAGCAGCTCGTCTGGCACCACTATGTTTCGATTTTCCGGTAAGTATAGAACTTGAGGCACAGGCCTTTTCATGCAAATTTGTTAGAGTTCTACACTTATTCTCGAATTGACAAGGATCCTTGCGGATAGATGTACGCGTTTTCTCTACCATCACAAACGGCTCTTCATAACCAGGAATGTGCCTGCTCTAGCAATGTAGCTACGTCTTTTATCGTATTAGACTCCCGGGATAGCCAGTGCGGATATGTGAAGCATTCAGACTGGGAAAAAGCGAAGCACTCCTCCCTCGCTTCACTGAGAATCTGCTGAGTAACCCGCAGGAAAGTTAGAGGAAAGATCAGACCGAGATACGAGATCACACAGCTTATCTCTAAGCGGCAATTCAGTTTAATTAATCCATCTAGCCAGCGAGCCGTGGTGAGCGAGAATGCTGCATGGAAGTCATCTCTTATTAACCAGCGACAATGCTGCCTTAATCACCCTACGTGTCAGAATTAACGCACCGCTGCTATGATTACTACGAAGAGATTTCACCAGGCTCCTGCTGGCATGGTATCATCACGGCCGCCAAGATTTTAAACGAAATCTGCAATTACTTTATAGAGGTCCTCCACTCCACTGCAAGGGCAAAGTGGATGCAGATTCAAGTTCAGAAATGTACAAGAAGACGATCTTATAATCCCTTGGCAATAGATTGACGTCGACTGATTCCTGATGCATTCAATTTGGATTTCATCGATTGTGAAATTTCTCTCCGGCACTGCTATAGCCACTCTGGGTGGCTATCTCCGTCGCATTCTCGTCGAATTATTACGATTCCGCTTTGGAGCATGATTCATCTGCTAATTGCATGATGGGCCTCCTCCCGGCGCGGTAGAGCTATAATCGAAACTCCACTCGGTCATTAATCACTGGCGGCTCCCCCGGCGTTCATGCCGAAGGTGCAAATGCCCCGATGGATTGTCGTTCGTCGTCGGGAACAAAGAAACCCGGATAAGAAGACAATAGCGTGCGGAATGTTGTACACAGCTTCTTCTCGCGGCTTAATTCTTTTAGCACGGGAATAATTTATCACCCCGAGTGGGCTCCTTTCACGATATCGTCTGCGCCGGAGTGAAGAACAACGGACAACCACCGACGGCGGCGGCAGTAGTGGCAGTAAAAAAAGCGAGCCGACGAATTTAGAACGTTCGAAGCAAAAAAGCTCCAGACGCCGTAACACGGATGAGAGGGGGACAGTATCACCTAATTCGTCGTCAGAATAAATCAATTATTTTCACCGGCGTGCATGTCCTATGCCATTGCAAGCGATTGCGACACGATTGGAATATACCTGTTACGCGATTTCGATTAAAAATGAATGGCCCGTTTGGCGTGCCTTGCCGACACGCGTCATCCTTGCATGCAGTGTATTACCCTTCGGGGAAATACGGCTATTAATCACACCATGAGAACTCCTATCAATCAATCCAATCTGCCTGCCCCAGCCCCATTATTTTGCTATCTCTTTATATCGAGATGTCCACTCGCAAGCTCCGCTCCTCGCGTGCACCCCTCTTCTCTGTCCTGTACCGCCGAGGCCTACCCAGTTGACACTCGCCGATCGGGATGTAACGACTGTAACGAACTTTCATGTCAAGCCGCTCTCTTATCGCCGATAAGGAATCCCATCAGCCTACAACGCGTCCATGCACGAGTCTATGTATTGTCTACGTGTCGGGATAGTTTCACGTGCTACTGGAGGACGCGGGCGCGCGCGCAGCACGTTTGCGAGATGGGGAAGCACGTAGTGGCCGCTCGTTCCTGCGAAGGGAACATGCTTGGACGGTCGAAGCATTTTTACCAACGAAATGGTCGAACCGTGTTTTGTGCTTGGGTCACGTAAAACAAGTGACCGCAGACTCGCCGGGAATAAATAGCAATATTGAAATTAAAGCAACAACGCCAGTATCGATTGCCCTAACCGCGTTTACTTGACCCAGTAAGTTGTGTCGCTGCTGGGCTGTTGCGTTTTGATATCCGACTACCGCTCCGTCGGCTTGACACGCACCAAACCAATTGAATCTGACGTTCTTTATGCGCAGCAACGTAGAACTTACTTTCATGGTGGCGAGATTGCACAATCGCGTATACTCAGCTGAATGCCGGCTGAGAATGTTGGATGGTCGAAAATAGGGAATTTCGGGAGGACAAGCAAGCCGAGCTGGGTGGTCGGTGCGATTTTCTGCGGTTTTCTCGTCGAACACACGAGATTGGACTACGTGCCAGCGCATTCGGGACGAACATGTGAGAGCAGGTGCAGAGACAATAGGAATCGGCATGCGCGCAGCTGCGCTTAATGAGTGATGGATCATGCTACGTAGCTTACAAAACCTTTCCTCTCTTTGCCGGTCATACACGGACCAGCGTTTACGCGAGCTTTTAACTGGATTCTGTCTCCCAGCCAATCTATTATACTGCTTCAGGGAAAGTCTAGGGAATGAAACTAATCCATTTCCTTTAACCCCTTTACCTCACAATCGTCAGCGAGTCAGAGAATTTATAGCCACGAGCGAAGTTGGTAGAAGAAAAATACTCCTGATATTTCAACCAAAATAAATGGTAAGAATTTCTGTGGGTGTGTTATCCGATTAGCAACAATTTTCTAGCTGATGTTGCGAGTCGAAAGCTAGCCCTGATTGCTGGGGCAGGAAGCACGAGGTAAGTTTTCGGGTTGAATACCAAAATTCCGTCTCTACTGTCGAGCGCAATTTATATGGCGGAGAAGCCTTGTTATAAGCCTCGCAACCCTAATAGGATCATCCACCGGTAATCACAGCTATTACTTCGGTTCTGATGGTGTCAGAGTGCGTTGCGCTCGTACGAATTGCCGCCCGGGGCAATCAATAATCCGAGGTGAGTAAAGGCAAAAGGGGTAGGTGCGAAGCGGAGGCCGGGGCGTCGAGGAAGAAGGTTTTCCTCGGATAATAGGGGTACATACAGTCGAGTTCGCCGAGGGATGAGAGCAGGTCAAACAGGCAGGAACGCGTGGCGTTATGGCGTCGTCGGCGCCGCTTGTCCCTTACGGACAACATTATGCTTAATGCAGCAACTTCTTTACAGCCTGCTCTCGTTCTTTCGTCACTCTGCGCGCCAGCCTTGATTGAGAATGGGACGCCTTTAATGTTGATGGCGGCCTGTGCAGGTAGCCGAGCGTTAAACAAAGGCCGCTTTTTTCTCTTTCTCTTCGGCTGAGGAAGCCATCGCGTTGCTCCATTGTAGCGCGACTCCACATACTTTTAACGCGCTGATTCGTCCCGCGATTATGCTGGAATCTCCGAGCCGCCTGCTGTTTTATTTCCCACGAGGAGAAACAATATGGTAGAGGGGGTGGTAGAGGAGCGCCCGAGGTGGAGCTGGGGGGAGGGGGGAGGTAGGGAAGAGGAACACGAGCGATTACGTGGAAGATTAGATTTTCAGGGGTGAACTTTCAGCATGAATGGTTTCAGCGGGATGGATCGCTTCGGGGGTATTAATGAAGAATTATTGAGGCAAGAATGAGGTAGACTAGTGGAAGATCACCAGTGGGGAAAAACTGCGGAAGCTGGCTCCAGTGTTAGCTTTTCGAAATGAATGTAGAGAGCCGAACCTTCCCATCAATAAGCGGACAATACGGGGCCTCGTAAAAAGAAAGGATGGGCATACTTCACCGATCAGTATCCAAAGGTTTGTTTAAAGGAATAAGGAAGAGATACGTGATCATTTTTTACTTACAGCTTTGATGCCTTACTACCCCCGGGATATTATCTAAGCCCTCCAGTGAGACTTACCTGCAACAAAAGAGATTAAATTTATGAGACATTGAACATACCATTCTCCACGAATATGTTTATTAAACCTAAACTTGTTGGAATGACTAAACTCCTTTCATTTGAAAGTCAAGAATAACAAAGTTAAACTCGTGGCGATTCAATAATTTCCAAGTGATCGAAAGTTATTCTAATAGTTGCTCTGCAAAGGGAGCTATTAATTACCACATAGTGACAAGGTTCTCGAAGCTCGAAGGAAAGCGCGAATCGTCTTCGCCGTGAACAGCCCCCGGCAGCCCCTGGCGTCGTTTCAGCGACACCCTCTTCGTTCTAGGTTCTTACTGTACTCTGATGGTGCCCAAACCGCAAACTCCTTCCTCTATTCCCTCAGCGTGCCGCCCGGCCGCCCGCTGGCCCATATTGAAATATAATTAGGGGTGGTTTAATAAGCGACGGTCTGCGGCTTTCGCTCGAGCCTGGACGGAATGAGCAGCGGCTTGTTAACGGATGAGTCTACCTCGGCTCCCATCTAACGAGCTGCTCCTCCTAGCTTTGCTGCGGTCGTCGTCGTTTCTGCCGACTTGCACTGCGCAGACCTCCGGGAACGCACTTACACGCGCGGCTGTACCTTAAGATCGAATTTGAGTCTCTCTCGCTCTATCTCGACCATTCGCTGGCCCGTGACATGCGTGCGCCTCCACCCATATACATATGGTACATGGGTCTGATTGCGTGGCGGAACTGTTACAGACACATACTGCTTTCAGAACCCTGCGACGTGTTTGGCGTTGACATTTGCGGCTGAAAGGCATTCGCGTTTGAATTCCTTCCGATAGCGCAACGCCCTTTGCAGACCAATTTATCTTTCCTGTCGCATCCTGTCAAACTCTGTCTTACCACAAGGCACCTTATTACCATGAGGATCTGAGCAATTTGGAAGAAAACAGTCTCGAAGATCGAATTCATCCTTTAGTTTTTTGTCTGTGTCGTGTACATTGCGGACCGGTTCACTAACGTGTGCTGCGCGTGCAATTGACGTGATACGCAAATTGCGAGTGCGGGCGACTCTAGCAAATACCGGGCGGGGTTTTGGGATTATGCGAGCTAATAAATCTTGGCGTAACTCGACAGTCGGTGCTCGCCTGGTTGGCCTTGGTTGGTGAGGAGAAAGGGGAGGGAAGTTTCAGACGGCGCGGCGCGGCGCACTGCGCAAATTTCGCTTGCTCATCAGGATCTGGAGGGAGGCGGAGGTGGGTAACACAATGCATCCCGCCAGGTTTCTCGCGGCTCTGCATTCTGCTTGGCAATTAAAGTTTTTCAATATATTAAACCCGTGGCCGGAAGCGTGCCTGATGCTTATAGATTGCGTCAGCTGTTGGGGTTCGCGAAACTAGGAATTTTTCGTAGCAAAAGACACTGGGCGGCGGGAAGGATGGGAAGGAAGGGGCTGGGGGAAATGACGGTAGGTTGGGTGCAGCTATGTGTATGTACATCCACAAGTATATATGTATACATATACTTATAGAAGAAAGCGGTACACGGCTGGCGCAACGCGCGCGTTGCTGGCGATTTAGCTTGCCGTCTCGGGACAAGTCCCTGTGCCTCTCGCCACCGCTGCTGCGAACACGGCTTTCACGTTTCCCTTTCTCCCGTTTTCTCTCCCGACGCCGACGCCGACGCCGACTCCGACGCCGGCGGCGCGCCGCACCGCGCTACGGCATTTATGCAGTAACCCGTTGCCGTAGGTCGTAACCTTCCGGCGTGTCGAGCTAAGCAGACCGTACCAGACGGCTGCAGCTGCACATCCCTGGCGCTAGCGCCAAACGATTTCCGTTCTGACGATTAATCCTGGCAAAACGACTCCGCGCTTTCTCCAAAGCAAAGAGTGTGCCGAGTGCTTCCGCGGCATCGTAGAAATAACGAGGCATTGTCCTGGAACCCCTTCCCCTTTACTCCGGCTCTTTATCATCAGGGGAAAAGGAGAAGGAGAGGATTTCCTACGGCTTCCTTATTAAAAGATTTATCCTGCGTCCGTGGTCCTTTTCCATCTGTTGCATCGGACCAGCTCAATTCAATTCTACCTTACATTCTTTCGCCATCGGCGTATAATGCTCCGAATTATCAAAAATTCACCAAAGGAGAGGAATAAGCATGTTTGTGGCTAACCTCGACTTTCGAATCCCAACGTACGCTCACTGTTAATTAGTCATCCTCTTGCCACTCAAGCCATTTATGAGGCGGAGGGCCAGTTAACACATTGAGTGTAACAGAGGGAAACGTGTGGCAGTAGGACGTGTTAAGTGGTGTAGGTCATGCACGTGCAGCGGTCGGGCGGGCGTACCACAGTTAAAAGGGGATACCTATACATAGAGAATTCAGTGCGGCACGTACCAATTTGATTAGCGAGTAGGTAAAGGCAGAGCGGAGCGGAATATTAGAATGCTCAGGCGTCGGAATCTGCGCGCGCGCGTAAAAAAGATATGCGCGCTGGTAAGCCGATTGCTACTACTCGCGATAGGAGCGGGGGTTGAAAGGAAGAGGAGGGGAGAGGGAGAGAGGGAGAATGAGAGAGAGAGAGAGAGAGAAACGAGGGCATTTTCCACGAGGTACCACCAGTCATGCGCGTCAATATATTTTCGAGCAATTAGTGTCACGATCTTTTTCCAGCGCGCGCTTAACTTTGACATGGTCTATCACTCCGAGCACCCCCGTTATACCCTTCAATCCCAGTTGTCTGCTATTCGGATGCGAGTAATTACGCGTCACTCATGCCTCTTACGATCGACGAGCGTGCTGGCGAAGTTTCTTCGCTTCAAACAGGCCCGTCGTCTCCCCTCCATACCTCCACGTCAACCGCCGGGAAATTTCTGTCGCTTAGAATGGAACGGCGGCCGGCGCATTCTCTTCCTTTACCTGCACCAGCAGCTCATCGCTGCGTGCTTCCGACGGTTATGGCGTCAAAAAGCTGCCGTTGGTTAATCAGAAAAATACATTGGGAATATCGTGTTTCATTAGTCTTTCCCCTGGATACGTGTTCGCGTACACCGACCCCCCACCGCCGTCTCTCCACGCTTCCCTTCGATCCTGACCTCTTGAGGCGTTTGCAATATTAATTGGAGAAATTATAGCAGCGAGTAATCGTGTTCGCGTGCTCCATCCGTGATACGCTTCTCGACGCGCACGCAAGAGCCAAGTGCGCGCGGCAAGGGGCCCGAGTGTTAATGACTTCACGAAAGTTTCAGCGGCGAGTGGGAGTGCATCATTTACGGATTTTCGAAGCGGCGCTCATAGCACAACGGCCGGGTACAACTTTCCGTCTGTTATCGGGGAAACATACCGTGTGTGAGTGGCGCAAGTTTTATACTTTACGGCCGCCCTCTGAAATAGAGGTGCGATTAATAAGCGGCCGTAAAATGCGTAGCGATGTAGTATGTATAAACATAGTTTGCGACGAGGAGTTGCGAGCGAGAATTTTCTCGCTTATTTGGAATATATATATATATCTTTGAATCGAATCGGTCACATTATATTAATAATTTTAGTATATCGAGCGGGAACATCCGCTGCATGTATTTACGTGAGGCCTGCTCCCCGGGCGTGTCAGTAGCTGCAGCCTAAATCAGTTCATCACGCGACTGGTGTGTGCAGGGTCATCAATCGTCCATTAATCAAGCGGAAATGTTCGATTTAATGCGTTAACATTGCGGGCGCTGATACGCGCATATCGCTCGTACTCGGCTATCGCCGATGTTAATTAATGTAAAGCTGCCGTTCAAATTGTAGTGGTATCATATCATTCCCTATTCCTGCGGGCGAGGATGCGAGGGTATACGTTTGTGGGTTTTGTGTGCAGGAAAACTAATAATTTAAAAATCTAGCTCAACGCAGCACAGTGCTTCGACCAGTTACGTAACGCGGAAGTAGTTTGCGTGTCAATGATACTATAACTGGCGTACTTGCAACTGGAATTTCCTGCAAGCAGTACACAAGTTGATGCTTGCCGAGTCCGACTGGGACTCCTGGAAATTCCCGTTAATTCTGTATCTGTAGTAGCGAACATCCACTGGAGTCATAAGATAGGGCTGTGCGTGAAGTGTACTTCGAAGAATGGCAAGAGATCCCTTCATGGCTTTCGAGGTATCAGCACGCGTCTGTAAGAGCTAGATAATGCAATCGATTCGATTACACGCCTACGGAACCGACCATTCGAGGCCTTCCAGAAAAATACCGGCCTTATCACCAGCCGAGGAAATGTCGACCGCGGCTACCAAGTCATTGACGTCACTTCCCGGAGAATCGTTTCGCGGGTGTGTTGTTCACGGGATGCAAATAATCTCGAGGGAGAAGAACGTGCACGCCCACCCGCGTACGCTTCCACTATCAATGTGCCGACGAGTGGCGCCCCAGATAAGCAGGAAGCTGTCGTCGTCGGCACATTCATTTGCACGTTAATTAAAAATAAATTTCGCCGCAGCGACACAACCTACACACAACGCTTCCATCCACCATCCACTCACCCATGCCGAGTAGAAATGAGAGTTCTGCTCGATTCTGCGATCGAATATACGAGTAAAGGTTATCCGCCAGCAGCACTGATGACTGGCGAGCGGTTCCTTATGGAAATATAGATTTTTATTATAAATCGGCTGTATATTGAATATGTTTATTTTTGGAGTACATTAGAGACAGTTACTGCCATTTGTATTGCATATAATCGTCGTTGGGGGCCAAATGTGCTTTATTTTGCATATACCACCGCAGTCCAGTGATGACCAATATCATCGAACTGCTGTCGCGCCTAGCTATATTCACACATATGCGGCTTACAGATATTATTCGTCATTGACACGTAGTGGATTTATGTAATACTATTTAAAAGTGTTTATTTATTAAAAAATGCGATTGGTGGCAACAGCGTGTATCGGTAAATTAGGTTCTTGCGTACTACGGAAGAAAAGTCTCGCACGTTCATTGCGCAGGTCGCGGATACGGCATACTTGCTTGAGAATTATTCACAGAACCACGCTTTATGCGACTGGTGGTTTGATATCTCTTGTGGTCGCGACCTAGATTAAGAATGACTAATTAATGCTTCCTGCTTGCATCACGAATTTAATAGTCGCGCAACTAATTATGCCACAATCACGCAACTGTACGGAATACTTTGTGCCGCATTGTTTAACAATTCACGTCGGGTGTGACCGAAATGACTGCCAGGCAAAATCCGAAGTTCCAAGTCTATGTGGCCCCGTCAGAATACGGTAGCGGAAAACACGGAGTGCGTTTTGTAAACAGGGCATTTTACGAAATGAAGAACGATTATTGGGGCAGAGCATACATATAGGACCGACCGTCGGTGGGGGGGGCAGGGGGGTCGCTGACGAACGTTGCGGTTTATTCTATCTATGAATGGCTGTCTGAAAGTGCACGTTGTGTAGTGGTGTGTCCCGCCATGATTTATGGCATCCTAGCATCCCAAAAAGAAACCTTACGATCAGGCTTCAAGAGATCGTATACATCGTTCGCGGGAGCCTGGAGATGAAAGCGGCCGTGGCCACGCGCGGGAGCTGGAAAAATAAAATTATGACACATGGCGAAACGAAGCAGACCTTCAGCACTATTAATAGAGGCACCGTTTGCTCTCTTCTGCGATGGTTCAGACTGCTTGTGCGATCCTTCCCGCCGGAACATTCGTCGCTCTTTTGTCCATTATACCCTTTGCCAAGCACGATTACCGTCGGATACTCCGGACGTTTAGGGCCTCCAGTGAATTTTTCTACCTCTTTCCCCCATGACATTTCCTTGCTTAAGAGACTCATATCCGGTTATGATGGGACGCCCCGAGTCGAGCAGCCGAGTGTAACTCTGCAGTTTGCATTTGTTCAATTTGCCAAGCAACGGCGAGTATTTCAACTTTCCTCGCTTTAGGTTCCATTAGCGCACCGTGCCTCCGTCAAACGCGCCACTCTCTATTTCATTAGGTCCTTTCAGCCACTCTTATCAGTTAATTATCTCGCGCCGTGTGACACCCAGGCAATTACATCGCGGAAACTGGATCGCCCGTTTGAGCACGCTGACACTCGAGAAGATTGACCGGAACTGTTACTTTCCGCCTGGAATTCCCCCGAGGCTGTCTTTTCAAAGTTTGGAGTGTGGAACAAGGACGCGCACCACGTGCCAGATTACCAATTGGACGCGTATTGATATTAAAACTGTAATGCCATCCATTGAAAGCACATTAAATGAATGAAGACGGCACATTATGCTCCAACCGAGTGGTGGTTACTCATTACGACTGCCATTAAATCAATAAGGACGCATTCTGTCGGAATTTTTCTCGACTCGGTTGATTTATGGGTAAGACGGCGAGCGGCCGCATTTGCGAATAAGAGAAATAATTAATTAAAGCTCTGTTAGTATCCTCAATCGGTTTTCACGGAATGATTATTCCACGCGGGCTAATACGATCTGGATTAAAGTCGATACAATCCTAAAGCTCTTGTGTAAATGCATTATATGGCAAGTCGAAAGAAGGGACCAATTATCGCAAATCTCATTGTATATCATTGTCCACGCTACGGCAAATGAGAAGCCGATAAAAACCCCGTTACACCGACTCCGTATATTGTCAATGGACTTTGCCAGACTCCGATCCGGCATTGCGAGTTTATGTTTAATTAGGATGGAATCCACTTTACTCTCTGCTCTCACTCCTCTCGGCGTTGGGGGAGCGAGAACCAGCGGCTCTCTCCATTGCGCTAGTATTATCAGAATAAATTCAGCATTAAATCCGCTTATCAGGTCGAACTTATTCTTCTTAATCTGTATTTACCCGCTATAGTCAAGTATTTCTTAGACCTTATTAGTAGAAGGATTACGGAGCAGTGGCGCAGTACAGGTTCGGTTAAATAAACTCCAAGCGCGCACCGATTAGACAGAGGCAATAATTAATTGCAAGCTATCGCGGATGAAAATTCGATTCGCCAGCGGTCTTACGGTAGATTTGCCCCGGCAGAATTTCATTTCCGATTATCGTGGAGGGAGTATATCCCAAGGGCCGGTTCAAATTAAAATCAGATTCGGGCGAAACGGAAGCCGACTGATGGCGGAGACAGAGCTCGAGGGTGGAGGAGGGGGGAAGAGGAGGTGGAGGCGTACTGAAATGAAAGGTCAAAAAAGGGAAAAAAACAAAAAGGGGACGCGGCGGGAGGGCTTTTATCGGCGTGGGGCTCCATAATTGAACCGACATAAGTACTCTTTTCATATCATCGTTGCGAAATGATGGAAGAGGATTACGAGAATCCCGCGGGAGGAAAGGCTGACATAGAAACGGGGAAAGGGCGCGCTGTGCCGGCGGAAAGAGCGACAGCGGAGAAGAGAGCAGGCGGGCGTTGCGGGGATCGGAGTGAAGCGACTGCTAGTCCGGGTTCAAACGGAAGAAAGGTCGAGACGTGAAAGAAGCTAAGGTGGGTGGACGAGGAGGAACTTCCAGCCTCTCCTTCGCTGGCGCGGCAGCGTTTCAAGGAGAACCGCGCCGAGTCAGCAGGACATTCGATCGTCCCTCTTCGCGAGTTCAGCGCCAATATCCTTTCGTCCTCCGATGCCTTCTTCTCAATCCCTAAATGCTTCCCGGCTTCCTCCCCGAAGCCGCCCTGATCAGCCTTGCGAATCCTATACCGCCGGGATTTCCCGACGATACAGTCTCATTCAGAATCTCTTCAACGATTTACAATAAGATATATGCTAGCGCCGATCATTATACTCGTCCATTCTGCTACGAGAATCTGACGATACCGAGTCACTTTCTCTTAGACACCATATAGAGTATATAGAGGTTTATTAACCGATTATCGTAGGCTAGGATATCACAGGTGCGTGAGCGGACTTCTTTGCGTCAAGTGCAATCAATCGGGTAGGTGGTAGAAGATGGAGTCATCATTCAGAGTATCCGACTGCAGTAGCACTTCGTTTGAAGGTCCTGTAATCGCTACCAGCACCAGCCACACCGTACAATTCCACTACCTCGACTCTGTTGATCTTTCTCACCGGAAATTAAAATCCTTCTTGACAAAGGCTGTACAGGAGTGAGGGGGCGAGATCGCGGGCTTTTTACGCATTTTCGCGAAAGAGAGGCAGGGGAAAGAAGATCCCCAGTGGTGTCGCGAAGTTCGATTGGCCGGACTCTAATTTCTTCATTTCGAATTGAACTACGGCCGCAGCGCTGTGGTAATATTTAGCAGACAGTGCTTCCTGTCGAAACACTGTGGGAATCTTTGATGACGGCAAATTGCGGCGTTTTGTGCTTTTAATTTGTTCCGTTCAATGTTCAACTTGCATTACACCGCTTAGTCGGCGACAACCAGCGCAAAGGCAGACTTTGACAACCGTCATGGATAGTATAAGACGCTCCCAGTGCGTTTTACAGGACTTATGGATGTAAAAGAATTTGAGCCGACTGGTATGGGTTACGTGTGTAGCATTGCAAAAGACAGCTGTTCCATTTAATTGTTTCACGTGCGCCAGGATTGGAGAGAGCGATCGTTGCAAGTTAATCCTGCGCCTCGTTCACTAGCGGACGTTCAAGCCCGGGGCAACATCTAGTGGTTTCGATCGACAGGCTATTGCTACTTGACGAATTTCATTGGTCTCTTGGCTATCTTGACTGTTAAGTGCAATCAGTACCTTAATCACAAGGAAGGCCAGGCGATTATGGGCGCGATCCATATTGGGTTGGTCGTTAACATGTCTCGCAAATATTGAACGCGTGCAATGGTACCGGTAGCAACGGTTAAATAATAGATACACCGGCTTATCTCACAGTCTTTTGTCCGTATGTTCAGCTGATTGTAAAGTACTTCAATACATACGAAAAAGAGCATCAGCAATGCTGTTGCAACTCTTTCCGATACAGAACTGGATTCGGCTCGAGCAGTCGGCGCGCGCACCTTTAAACTCGAACTTTCTGTAGTGCGTTAGTTATTACGTATGCATTAGCCATTCGAGATGATACGATTGCTGTGTTGAGATAAATTTTGATCGTGCTCGTTGTAAGATAAGTGCGCACGGAACTCGGAGAGGTAAGACAGTGTACTGGCAGTAGTAGCAAGCGGAGCAGCGGGGCGCACTATGCATGGAAATTCAGGCTGTTTAATGAATCAGTAGATGCGAGGTAAGGCGGGCAGGAACATCGTGAACAACCACCATTAGGGACACTGTTATACCGCCAGTTTCTTCTGCTAACCGCAGATCGATAGCAGCGTCGAGAGAACCGTAGAATGCGTGAGAGGTTACACGGCTAGCGGAAAGCTTAGACGCCAGTGGAGTAGACCTACTTGGATTCTCATCCCCTCGGCACGAGAGCCATTAGAAGTGGCATCGCTTTTAGCTATGGCGCTGAAATGCTTTTGTGCTCACGCATTGTTCCATTCTCTCTCCTTTCACCCGAAACATCGTATACACCCTCGATACCAAAACATCACGTCTTTATCATAATTTAATGTTTGGAATGTGTGATAGTGGGAAAGATGAACGAAGGGACGGGCGGGATCGTCTAACTGCGGACGCGTACATTGTGTACACTCTTCGCGAACTCGAGGATGTACTCTAAGTACTTGTAAAACCCCCTCGCCGACTAGGAAACTGTTCGATGGATAGGCGGCTCTATATTCGATGTACACTGCCCCCCCCCCTCTCTCACTCTCTCTCCCTCTCTCTCGGGCCTATACATGGCATAGATCAAAGAGGTCATTCATCGTTCGTCTATACGTCGTCGGTAATATACACGTTATAGCCACCATGGCAACCAACCATCCCCTTGTAAGTCTAGTCCCTGAATCCCTACAGGAATACGTCATTTGCAATTGGTTCCATGAAGCGAGCATCAACAATCTTAATACAGGCTGTCTGCCTCTGGTAAATTATATGATTATGTCGCATCATTAACATATGGCTAATGTCACGGCTTTAAAACTATCAATTTCAGAATAGTGCCTGTACTAATAATGCACAGACCTTTCGCCTAATGGCTTTTGTTGAATGGCAGCTTGCATGTTTATGAAGTTCAAAATCGGCCCTGATAAACGCACGGAAATAGGGGTAAATCAAATGTATAATCGGCAACAAGCTCACGCATTTTATGAATACCCGCATTGATACTATTAGTAATGTTTGCATTCTGGCTGCGTTCGAACGCAGGTTCTCGACGCTTCGATGCGGTTTGCTTCGACGCCGCTAATTGTTATGTTTATTTCATTTAATTCAATTCTCGGCATCAGATCGACTCAGTATTTACAATATAGGACTAGATGTAGTATTTCAAACCAATGTAATCCGCTGAAATTGATGACTAGAGTTCCGTGTTTACTCTTTACATTTCTTAGATCTGTAGGCTGCTGCTTCTCCATCCATGTCCTTTCAGAGCCAAATGGACTGCGCGACACACATTTATTACTTTTGATGCGTCACTCTCTCAAACGGCTTTAAATCTTCATTCATTATTGATAGCCGCCTGTAGGCAGCTTGCTCGAGCTGGCTAGGTAGTACAGGTGCACTATATTTAAATAGAATACGTTCGAACCCTCGCTATCTGCATCCAGCTGGGCTGTAGCCAAAAATTCTTTTCAGCTTAGGAAATAGCAGGAGCATTAACATATTTCTTGCTGGTTATTACCCGATAATTAAGAGGAGGTCTGCTTTCGTGGGTAACTGCGCAGCTCCTCTGATTAAATAACTGGCTCAACTGGCCGATAGCAGGGGTGGTGGTACGTAGGTATCGTGCGATCTATAGAACGGTTTACCTCCCATTGTCACGGGAGTGCTTTTCGCCTTAAAAATCAACTCTGCGTCGGTCCGATATCGCCAGGACTCGGCAGTGCAAGTAGGTCGTCGCGTTTGTGGCAGATAGGATCTTTTTCCTGTGAAAGACTGGCGGGTAGCCGCGCGAGCGAGCGAGCTGGCTAAGGTATCGACCGGATACTCTCCGACGCTGGGTTGAGGAAGAAAAGGAATTGTAGGAGTCGAGAGTGCGCCTTGAAAGCCGGCAGCACGATGCTTGCGGATCGATCATTTCTCTGTCGAGCAGGATATCCGCGTTCGATTCGGACATGACGAATCTACATGCTCCACTTTATCCAACACTACTACCGCTCTCTACCTCGGGGCTTAAGCTAAACCAATCTACCCAACTAGAGTCGGCAACGGCGCGGTGATCCATCGCGCCGTCGCTTTAATTTCTCGAAAGCGGCCGGAGTGCAACTGGCTCACCCTTTACACCGGACTGACCAAATGAATTCGGCCCCGGGTCAGGATAATATATGCGGCGGTGATGTAACACGGCACACGCCGCTCTGAGAAAACGCAGTGACCGCGATACTAGGAGCAGTGTGTAATTTGCCCAGGTACCCGGGCGAGCGGCTGGTGGTCAAGGGGGTCCGATGTACGCCCGGCGATTGCCCGACGTTTGCGCACCTGGCGCGCTCGATTCGTTTTAATTTAAACTCATTTAATCAATGCAACCCTGGCGGCATTGCATCAAAATGTCTAGCATGGAGGCTGCTACAGAGTTCGGCAACCAAACGCACACAAGGAAAGAGAGGTAGCGGAAGGGAGAATTGGGCTCTGTGTGCATGTGCCCACTCGCTCCCGCAGATACTCGTGTGCATGCACCTCGGCCGTCTCTCGCGCCCACCCTTCGCCGCTCCCGCGCAATGAATTAATCAGGCAGAGTGATGAGGGACGTGCCGCCATGCGTTCCCACATGCCGATACTGCAGAACGCAACCTGCAGTTCCACCGGTAACGGCGCGGCGGCGGGGGGCGGCGACGGCGATAGCGGCAGCGCGGTGTCCGCCCGTCCATTCACTCCGACGAAAAGCACCACGCACATACACAGACGGCCATGACTGATGGGGATTGCGTTGGGTCACGGTATTGCCCTACCTTCTGATCGCCACAGTTAATTACGCGAATGCAAGGGCTCTCATTGGCAAACCGATGCGGCGCACTTCACTTTCTCTCCCGCATACCCACTCTCTCTCTCTCTCTCTCTCTCTCTCTCTCCCTGTCGCAGTACGTTTGATATGTGTGCGCGTATATGTAGTGTTACAGTTACAGCAGTGGCTCCGCCTCGAAGAGGATTCGCAGGCTTTCGATTGAAGGGGCCGCTGAAATTGGAAGAGTGCTTTGCATTCCTGATTTGTGGTTGACCCGTAACGCGCCTCCAGCGTGTCTCTGTATGTAGTATGTACCCTGTAACCGTGCAGCTCCGCGAGTTTTCTTCCTTCAGGGTTAATGCGGTAATCCATCTCGTATGTCCTATTCGCTCACTCATTATGCATCTGTTGGCTTAATGCCGCGTATTAATCAGTCGGCGAATAAGATGTATATGTTGCCGCGTGCATTTGATGTCGGAGCGTACTGTAATCCCATTACTCAATAGCCGCTTTGAATTATTGTATGCCCTGTCGAAGCTATCGTAGATCTCGGAGTGATTTCGACCATCGCTTTCGGTACTCTAAGAATTACTACGAGTTTGTGCGTGTTTCTCACTTGAGACCCGCTATTGAACCAGTGAATTACTGTTCTCGTGAGGAGCGCTAATTTCATTTATAAACGTCAACCCTCCTCGGCCACTCGGCCCGACAAGCTGTAACCCCGGACAATCGCCCAGTATTGCAGTCCCGGCAAGCCTTATGGTGAGCCGATAATTCGATACTGACGTGCCGTGACGTGCAGGGCAAAAAGTAATAGTCGCGAGAACGACTATATCGCGCCAGGGCGAAATAACCATCGCGAGCAGTGCCGTTTAATATCTCAGAGATACATCTCGCTGACCGGCGCGGCGTCGGGGTCAGAGGTCTGGAGGGCGAGGGGGCAGGGCTAGCGATCAAGCGTGAAGTGTCGATAGTCGAAAGATGGGGCACAATAGATTGCCTGGACCGGAGGGACGGATGGGTACAGCGATTATTCCACGGAACAGGAATTATCAGTTTTCGTATATATCCCAAGGGTAGTAAGGGAAAGAGGGTGCATTTAATGCTAGCAGTGGGAAGGCTTGCCGAAGTCAGACGCGCCCGACAATTGCAAAGAAGAGAGAGGGAGAGAGAGAGGGGGGGTAGAAAGTCTGACCCCGAATGCTGATCCGAATGTAACGAAGCCCCGTGTAGGTTGGTTGATGCGCGGCCTTGGCGCCGAGGGTTCTGCAACCCCCATCGTCACCGCCTTCTCTTGAACGGCTCCGTAATGCACCGGCTCGATCAATATTGCTTGCGCGAATCGATGCATGCGCCGGTGACCAGACGGCGACCTTCTAAGCACAGGCCATCAATGAATCAATGACCACAACCCCAACGCAGCCACGAATGTTCTGTGTTACATCGTGCACTTTGGCGAGCCGAATTGAAGCAGCATGAAAGTGATCTGTTATTATCACTCTTAAATAGAGAATATAGAATGAAGGACAGGAAGGTGATAGAGCTTTGCTTAATGATGTTCATAGTAGCGGCTGGCCATCATTAGTGAAGGGGAGGGCCAATAGCAGGATCTGGAAAACGAGCGAGGTGGAGCGTGGGTTGAACGGATATTTCTTGGCGACTTGCGGACATTACTTAACCCGAGGGCCGAGTGTCTTAGAGTGTGCCGGACAATGCAACGCTTACCCGCTCGCTGGCTTGCCCGCGGCTCTCCGAGGAAGCGTACGTGCGAACCGGTTATGGTAAAGGAATCTGTTTCTACTCTCCCACGCGCCAGTCGGCCCTTTTCCTCCTCCTCGGTACTGCGCCGGGCGATACAGCACCGTCACGAATCGCGCGGTCCGTTGCGATGCATCTTTCTTCGCCAGACGCGGAGCCCTTTTCCTCCTTCACTGCAAACGCCAATCTCTCTCCCAGCGACGCGACGTAGCCCGGCCCGGGATCAGAAATTGCCCCGCTCTAGCCAACGTGCATTGACCGAGCTCTACGAGTGCGAGCAAAATGCGACCGAGCATGACCCTTAACGCGAGCTAGTCGGCCGTGACCCCCTCACCATTAACAGGGGTGCCCATGGACGCGTATACGCCACTGGCTACGCCTGGTACCGTGCGTGTAGGGCGCAACCCTGTGTAACATGATGAAATACGTATGTATAGGTGTACGTATGTACACGTACGTGGGTTGGAGAATAGGACAGTATATATAGGTCGCTTGTAGGTTCGCGCGCGGAACTTGTGAATCCGAGCGTGCCGTCCGATGAGTTTCGTTTCGGTTAGCCGTGCTTTGATTCGTAAACGTTACCACGGCTGGCAGCCCTCGGAGCAATTGCGATCCTGGGAATATCGGGATAATGTTTGTGCACGCGGGTCCGGAAAAATCTGCGCGTCCGCCTGACGGCTCCTGCGCCGAGTGATGTAACGCTTCGCCTTGTTTTTTTAGCCAGGCCGCTAACGCGTCAAGAGGGGCGTTGCTTCTAGAAAAATGGCTTTTGACTGGCCGAGTGTGTCGTTTGGAATATCGGAAGTGTGCAGGTTAATTAATGACTAAGGCGAGACTGGATGTATGTAGTTGGGAACTGGGTGGTCCGTCCGGGTGTCGATACTGGGGCGAGAGCGGTCCAAGTCGAAAGACACACACTGAGACGCAGCTGGCGGCGAAGTGTTCGTTACTAGTGAAACGTTCCCATTTACGTGTTCATTTATCAGGACTTAATTGTCAGGCGGCTCTCTTTTTTACGGAAAGAAATTGATTATCTCTGCGACGTACGTAGGTCGCCGGTTCAGACGTGATACGTGACTTGGCGGAGGAGCCGGGCTGCGAGCCCGTGTGGCTTCTCGTTCGATGGCTCCGACCCAGGAGATTGCACCATTACGCTTCCCGGACAATCAGTGCGAGACAAATGAGAGGAATACTGATGTGAGTCGTGGGAGCTGGCAGCCCCGGCCCGAGCTCGTGCTACAGCTACAGGGCTGAGGACGCCAGAACTGCTGGCTCCTGGGGGGATGGAGCTGGCCGAGGCCGAGCCGAGGCCGAAGGGAAAAAAAGTTGGCGCAGCCGGGGTCATTTGCATTTGGACAAGGAGGTAGAGAGAGAAAGAAATAAATTAGGTGTGCGCCGAAGTGACTTTCAATTGAGGGTGTCCCCGGGCTTTTTCTTTCGCACTCGTCACTCGCTCCACAGCCGAAAGGAAAAGACGTATATCCAGCCCGAGGAGAGGACTTCTGCTAATTGCATCCTGTCTAACGGCGCTCGTTAGTCGGCATCCGCGGCCCAGCTGATCACGGATGAGTGCCTAGAGAAACTTGGTGGCTTCGTCTCTCGCGAGAAAAGAGGAGGAACGCGACTGGGTCCCGATGGGAGAGGGATGAGCGATAGAAAATCAGACGATGGAAGCGCAAGGAGGTTCCAGGGGACAGGAAAAAAAGAGAATGTTACTTCCAAGTGGTACTTGCCGATGCCTGCGACTAGCACTTACCGTCCTTCCAAATCCTCCAAGATTGTCAGTTTGTCACTTTGCCTCAAGCGGTAACTCAAGTATCCGATTCGAGGTAGACGCGATAGAGTAGATAATGAGATTAAGTGGATCTAATCGAATAGTAATTCATTTGCGACCAGGTCCTCGGCGATTAGCTTATTATCAAGCACATGGACACGTGTGTATGGACGAAATAAATTGTCATAGTGTGCGGTGAGGGATACTCGCATTTATATAATATCGCCGTAATTCACTTGTGCCCCGTGGAGCTCTAGTTCTAAGGGAGGGAATCAGGGGTTGGTTCTTGTTGCGCGTCGGGAATTGGGAAGCCAAAGGGGTTGACTTATTAATGAAGTTTTGATCCAATCCTCGGCAATGCGGCGGCGCCCAAAGCCAGTCGTGTGTCGTGTGGATAATTTCGGCGCCTTCAATTAACGCTTTTTCCAACGTTGATACAGGATGACCAGCGTCAGTTGCCGGGAGAAGAATGCTGAATTCATACACGTAACTTTCCACGTGATCTACCGTCACGCTTCTGGCAAGTTGAACAGTCATCGTATCACCGTACGGTCGTAGTCATTTTTGGAACAGCTGGAGTGAGGGACGAGGCAAAGTTAATTTCATATCCGGTGTAGGTGCTACTAATTTCGCAATCACGTCAACCAGGGCCAGGCTATATGTATAGCTACAGACAATATTCGACCGATTCAGAAAGAAAGCTGCCATTGTGCCATGTTCTCTGGCACGCGAACTTTCATTGAGAATCACCCTAGCCTTCCTTCGAGGGGGCGGCCGTGTCTTCTGGCTCCTTCTCGAGTGCGTTTCAACGACGTTTTCCCTCAGGAGTCTCTCGTCCTGCCTACTTCATCAACGGTGCCGTGCACGCTTCGCAAAACCACCGCCCGGCGGCCTACGAGGCTGAAGCCACTTTAGCTGGTTGACAAAATGCTCGCCCTTATCGGGGGAAATCTCGACCCCTAACCCCTCGCCCTCGGTTGCATAGGGGGTGCTGACCATACCGGCGTCCCTCCGCCTACGTGCTTCAGTGCACCCTTTCGGCTGCTACTACTAGTTTTTGCTAAATTGTCAGATTCCAGATATCGCTTCTAATGGAGCCGGCCGTCGCGCCACTGCCCGATGCTACTGGCTCCACGCCCCAAGTTCATTTCTCAGTGTACTTAGCGAAACAAGAAGCGGCTGCCCCCGCAATTACTCTTACACGGAAATTGAATCTCAAGTGGAACTTGATATTCTTTTCCCCTCAAGGATGCCCTATACTGACGCCGGCTCTCGGAAAAGAAGTTGCAATCCTTTTTTGCGAAACGGATTTCGAGGACGGCCGGGAGTACAATGGAAGGAAATACGAGAAATCGGGAGAAGCGTTATTCAGACTTGGCTTCGAGGGTACAGCCGTAGCAGCCCTTCCACCAAGTAATTTCTCTTCCAGGAGACTTCGCCCTACCTCGAGAGCACCCTGGAGACTCAAGAGAGGTCTAAGAGGCGATCTAATTTCAAATCAATTTCTGCTCGATGAATATTACAGCGGGACGGAAAATAAATAAAGGATCAGCTGGACTGACTCGAGGGCTTATGCCTTAACCTTCTCTCTCTTCCTCTCTCTCTCTCTCTCTCTCTCTCTCTCTCTCTCTCTCCATTACTACGCTTACTTCGCATTCCTCGTTATGTCGGAACACGAACTTGATCGAGCCCCTTAATCAAGGAAGGGTCAGTTCACCCCACAGAGTGGTACGCCGAGGTTCCAAGAGCTTTAGTTATTGTCGTGTTCCCCGTTTGTATTTATTACATTCAGGCATACCATTCATTCGTCGGACTGTGCGCTTCGTTCCCGACTCGAACTGTGCCCATTCATTTCAATAGAATCTGCCCCGTCTGTTAGTATCTTATTAACGTTTTTGTCCTGTTCCAGGATTACGCGCAATATTGTGTGTATTTGCGGGCGGGGGGGATAAGAAAGTTGTCGCTGGTAGTTGTTATTAATGGAAACTTCCGTCTTTACTAACTGCTCCTGCACCCTTAGTAATTTTGATTGATAGATATTAGCGCTGAAGGATCCAACTTCCTGGTCTCGAGAGGATACCGTATAGTTTGAGAGTTCATCGTAATTAATCGGCGTCTAGGGAGCCAAGGGCTTGGAGATACGGATTCCAGGAGACTGTAATATCGCCTCGAATTATTACTTGGAACTCACAATAGACCAGTACTCGTTAAAATCATTTCTTTCTAACGTCACCGCTACTCCCATCGCCGCCTATTAAATATCGGGCTTGGCAATCTTCTGCGTTGATAGTGTAATGAGCTAACAACATTATTCAAGGGGCCCCTTTGTGTGACCGAGACCGACGCGCGCGATCGATACTCACTCACGAGAACGGCAGAAACGCGGTGGCAGGCCATAGGAAAATGTGCACAATATTTATTTAGATACGTTTCTTATGCGGGCGTGCATTTGTCATTACATGAAACAGTGAACGGCCAACGAGTCACTACGACATCCGATTCAAAGATACACATTCTGCCAGGAAAAAGAAAAAAGGTCCCCGTCCACCCCATTCTCACGTTGATGGCTGGGATCCCCAGGGTCCTTCCGGACGATGGCCGCGCTACAGACTAGCAGATTAGCATTGAGGCGTTTCGTGATTTCGAGCTAAAGAGGACACGGACCGTTTCGAAAGCTCAGCGTAATTAATCGTCGCCGAGGGAGATAGGGAGGGAGTTAGCGGAAGAGGAGAAGCAGGCCGAGAAAGAGAGGAAGATGGAGATGGTGTATTCGTGGAGGGTACGTAAGAAGGCGAAGGAATCATTGCTGTTCAGGGTGTGTATGCAAATGAACGTCGTAGATGCCACGCTGCTTTCTTATGTAGAAAACCGGGCGGTTGCGTGCTAGCCGGTGGCGGTCCGCGCAGATAGGCTGGTGATTCGGCGGATTAGCATTTTTAGTGAATTTACAATTTGATTAGAGTCAAGGCACAACCCGCCGCAGACGAGCCGTGCCACGCTCGCTCTCTCAGCCCGGGGACCACTCGCATCGCTAGAAGCCCTTTATCTTTTCTCGTAGGGTAGGGCGATTTCCTCCTCTGTGCTCGCTCGGCTTCTGCCTTCGCAGAAGACAGATTTCGGATAACCCGGCTGGACTTTTTACCCGGGGGGCACACCTCCGGCTTTCACGTATCGGACGATAAGTGAAGGTGTCGCTGTGGAGCTCGCTTTGTCCTCGCCACCTAGATATGCATGGATAAGCGGCACTTACTTCATCTCATTCGGGGAACTGAGAGTGGCCCGATAAGTGGCCCGATACCAATTTCTCCTATCGCGCAGCAGACCTCGCACTCTGTGGTCCCTTATAGAAAATTATCCTCGTCGGCTCACGAGCTCATTGTATTCCCGACTCTTACCGCGCAGCGTCCTACTATTCTTTCCCCGAGATAAGCAGTATCGTTTTTCTGATTAACTCGGCTAGATTGGAGTCGTTGGGGACGAGTATGGTAATTTCACCGAGGCTAAACTTAATTATCCGTAAGGTGTCTTGGATAATACAGAGAATAATGGAAACTTTGATTATTAGCAAACAGTTGGATAGAGGGATTGAGAGTTGTGTACTTTGTGCGACACAATATCCTACTAATGGAATCTTGACTTCCGCTGGGATCACGCTATCTTCGTTCTTTGCTGTCCATTAGAGAGTGAGCTCTCGCGGAGCACGCTGATAGTTGAGGAAAGGTAACATCGAGGGCGAAAGGGAATTCCAAGGAATTCACCCCAAGTTCACACCAGGAGCGCAGAAGTTTGTAATTCCGGGCTTAGGAGGGTCGGCCTATTTCTTTCGTAGTTTATTTCCTCCCGTTTACTGGCTTCTGGCTTTTCGACTGGGTCGCGTCCGGACGGGCTTATTCCATTTTCACTAGCTTTGTACAACGGGAATGCTGCAAATCCCTTTATAATGAAGCTCCTAGCACGTGGAATGGGAGTATTTTGGAACTACATAGTCCAAATCTATCATCAACACCGATGAATTTCGCAAGTGGCTGATAAAGCCAGCAACTAGAGCAAGCGATACATAATTATTAATCGGGCAACAATAATTCTTATCTAACAAATTATCCTTCGTCTACTCATAGCGATGACTGCCTTAAATTTTGACACGAAGTGTTCTTGCGAAATTCGGCGAAGTTGTTAATACTTGTCACGATATGTGTACTCCCCGAATTATTTCATTGCGTCGCACGTTCGCGAGCATTCATATCTGATGGACAATTGCCAAGTTGACCACCTGCACAAACCTAAGGGGCAGCACCAGGTCGACGTACGACAAGGTTACCTAATCGAATTTTTATCAACGGACGAAGAGTGTCGATCGTTTTTTGCTTGTTAGGTTGCACACGTGCATATACATATTTATTATCTTGCCTACTACTGTAAAGTGTGGGTACACACGCGCAAAGATAAGGAAGCCCCGTCGCGGCGTGTAACCGACATGCTACTCTCAGGGTTTTTTTAATGTCTAGACAATAGCCCTATCTCGAAGGTGCTGCAGCCGCTACTTGAATGTGGCATGCGAATGTCTCGAGAGAGTGATAGAACAGTGCTCTCATAAGATAATGCGTGTATAAAATTACGGTTCAGTTAACCATAAAATTGCTACTGTCGAGTATGGAGTAATAAACCCTTTTATAGGTAATTGTTTGCGAAACTTTGTGCCAAATGAAACACATTCCTCAATGGCAGACATGTACATAATAGTATCTTCGCGGAATATATTTCACAGAGAATGTAAAAAATCAAACGTATTAGTTCGGGCCTCTACACACCACTCAGTGATAAACGAATATAATAATTCTTGCCCCTCATAGTTATTCGCCCGGAAGCGACAAATATACAATTAAATCATGGGAGGCTTCCTTAGAACCAATATTCCCTTTATGTCGCCAGACTTTGTTCGAAGACAATATACCCGACGTTGCGTATGTCACTCTTGAAAAGTCACTCCAATGCAAGTTATGAGGGTCGAAAAGTATCCTTCGTGCTCAGAGGTGTGCTTATCGAACAGCAGGACCTCGTGATTAGAAGGATGATCCTGTTAGTGGCGGAGCATTAGTATGAGAGACCGTTTGGGAGGTTCTGCGAGGGTTAATAACACGGTGCAATTGCAAAGGGAATCAGCATCAGGGCCCCCATGACAATGGATACGATTAAAAGCGACCGAGCAAGTCGACGGGGGTAGAAAGCTTTGGAGGATCTGGTCCTGCGAGGCTTTCTTTACGGAGTGTGATGGGTTACTTTCTCACTCGGCATCCGTCCACGGTGGATAAAGTCTCTTCTCATTTTCCGAGAAGCCCATTCGCCGAGCCCTCGCGCACAGCTTTCGTCACTCTCTGGCGGGCTTTCTTTCTTCTCTTTCGCAGTTTCCACACGAGCGTGCTGCCGTTCTTCTCTTCCCCTCACTCACTCGCACTCGCACTCTCTCTTTCTCTACCCTTCAACGAGCACTCTTCTATCTGACCATGGCCTGTCTTCCTTCCTACTTCCATCTCTTACTCCAGTCGATGCGCCTGTTGCCTTTTCCGCGGATTTCCTTGGTGCGTTTTTCACCGCTGGGAAACTAGCTCGGGCTGTCGGGGCGAATTCTACGTTTTCGCCAATTCTTTTATTGCGGATGGCCTAGACAAGCGGGTAAACAGACGGCAAAGGATCTTTCCTCTCGGACCTCGACGTCGGTCCCTCTCGAACGCGACGATCCCTTTGCAGAGAGAGGCCGAACTCTACTAGCAATGTTTTTTATTCAACGCGTGGCTGGGATCCTTCCCATTCCGATTGAACTCTCTGCAAACTTCTGGCTCCGCACCCGAGGGTTCGTTTTTTCTCTCTTTCAAATCGAATTTGAAAGCGTAAGAGACCCCAGGAACCAATTCCATCTCTAATGTCGGCAATCGGGGTCGATTTCATTATCTGATAGTGCAGCAAAGGCAAACCTTGGGGTCGACTTGGCATAGTAACGTCTTTAGTAGAAGGGCACTAGTTTAGACACTAGTTTTTCTAGGCCTCAGAACTCTCACAAGCCACGGAGTACACTTTGCAAATCGTACTGTTCAAAGTGGATCGGACAAAAATGGTACCGATTACGTCCTATATGAAATTCCAATTCGCACACGTACACCTCAGAATAGAAGACATGTTTCAGAGAACTTTTCGAAACAACGGCGCGCCCACGTTTCCTAGTGAAGCAGAGTGTCGCCCAAGAGACAGGCGTTGCTCCAAATTGAATTGCGTGCTGTGGATTCTTCAAGCTCGACGGAAAGCAAATGCCGAGTTGTGCAGTTCCACTGTTCCGAATCCGTTCTGCGCGAATCGTAGTTACTCTTTTAAGTTAGTTAACCCGCTCTAGATTGGATGGAACCAGTATTCGAAGGCAAACACGCGCACGCTCAAAGTGGCCTCATTAGCCCTCGAATGTTCTTGCCCTAGTGAAGTGATTGCATTTCCCTAATAGGCGAGGTGCATGGCGCACAAATACCGGCAATGAGTCATTTGCGCGGTGCTGTTACGATTAGCAGCAGGTGTGAACGGAGAGCGAGCGGGAGAATGGGAATTCGCGGCAGATCAATCAGTGCACGCGCGGTATAGCTCGGCCACTGTCATGTCAGGCCACACTCCCGATGAAACGAGCCTTTCGAATGTCGATGGCAGGGCGACGTAAGGGAACGCCGTCGCCGCCACCAGCGGTGCAGTTTTAAGATCCTAATCGACCCTCGACACAAGGGGTGTGCTCCGAAGCGAGGCTGCCTCTTATCGGCGGCGTTTGATCATCCCCCGTAAAAAAAATTGCAGGTTGTTACTCGGCCTCGATACGTTTACATAGCGGCCGTGAGAGAAGAGAGCGGGTGAGTGGATGGGCCAGGGGCGGGCGGGCGATGTGGCCCCGTGCGCCGGCCCCAAGCAGAGCAGATAGTGGCGCGCGGCCGCGCGCTCCCGGGTCAGCGCTTGATAGGCGTACGCTTAAAAAGCGAGCAAACCGTATCATGGGCCCCGCGTGTAAGCAACCACCCTCGCATTAACCGCTCGCATTTTGTAACCCGTTATTTTGCGGTTAGCCCTCTCTCGCTTCGTACGATAAGTGCCAGTGGATGTTTGCCCGGCCTCTCACCTTCCTCCTTTTTTTCACCCGAGCCCCCTTTAACGAGAGGGAAACAGCCAGACGAGATTTACGAGCTCGCGACGTGAAGCTTCGATATTGCCAGGGCACCGTCCTCCGCTTGATAAAGGGGTACCAGGGAATTGCGCCGGAAACTGGGGGCGTTCAGGAAACGGATGCCCTGCAGCTTCTTAGATATTGCGTATCCCTGCACGCGTTTCACGCAAAAACTAGTCACGAACTACAAGTAAAACGACGCGTATAGTTTATAGCGATGCGTACTGCTGAAAGCTGCCGGTCATGTACACCGAAATTGCGGTTGGCTGTTTGCGCAAGTTTCTGGAACTTGAAGTTTCATCATTTGGCGCAAGTAACCTTACACAGTTTAATTTTGGAGAATCAGCGACGGTGACACGGAGATTTTCCATTTAATGTTGTGCACAGACAGTGTAATGAAATCGTCATTCGAATACGTCGAATTAGAGTGGCGTCCTCGGATTAAAATGCTAATTGGAGAGGGTGGACGTACGTGGATATTGCGGAGAACGTTTAAAACGGCCAATGTGCATGGGGGTGAAACGCCGGGCCAGCAACGAGAATTAAACAATCCCCCAATTCCACTTGAAATTCCATGGCGGTCGCCAAAAAGGCCGTGCCAGCTAGATGGCACGTTCGCGGGGGGACAAGAGGGCCGGCACTTAATTACCGTAGCCGGAGTTATAATCTGTCGTAAAATCTGAATAACTGCGGCCAATTTCTCAAGTTTATCTAAATCTCGGCGAAGCAGGTTCTGGGGAATACGTACGTCGTCCTATTTAATCACCATTTAAAGCTAAGCCCGGCCGGCTGATTTATAAGGTGGGAGACCTCCAAAGTAGCTGGTCGCGCCGATTTGCACATAAGCGACGATTCAGCGCGCCCCTAAAAATTGCGGGCGCGCGATGCTTCTATCAAGATGAATCCGCGGAAGACAAGCAGGATGTAGAGAGGCGCACGATGAACGGTTATATTGGGGCTGCTCGTGCGACACAGATCTAAAGCTGTAGCAGTGAGCATTTAGGCGGGACGTCCGGTATACGTGACATCGAAACGTTGGGATCCAGGTTGGCATTGGCTGGGAGTAGTGCGTGGGTTGGGTTCAAAGTAGTCCATTATCTCGGAAGGAATGAATATTCCCGGCTTGAAGGAAGCCCGAACCGAAGTCACGCGGCGAGGTGGTTGGCGCGTGCCTAGGTCACATTCGTCAGCTGGCTGCAAGGCGAATTCTAAGGGAGGTCCGCGCACTGTCTAATATACTCATCCAGCCCCCGACGCTGTCGGTCAGAAGGGACGATAGTATCTCGGTACACTAGTGATGCCACGCTTTGAGAGACGTCAAGATAGCTCGGTGATATATTCCCTTCGTTCCGACTTTTCGAGACGCCCCTCAGTTTCAGTTTCGCGTATCCATCCGCCTCTCTGCTCTTTCCACTATCCCTGCCGCCGCCCCAGTCAACTTGCGACGACCGCTCGCATCCGCGTCGCTCACCCTCCCCCTTCTCTCACTTTCTGATCCTCCTGCATCGTGATTTATGACACTTTTTCCGTTATCGCGCGCCGAGCTCCCAAGGTGCTCTCGTCTAGGATCGAATGCAAGCAGGGGGCCACCACCTTCCACCCTCTTCCAGCTGTTCCCAATAAACGCGCTGCAGCGTCGTCGACGCCGCCGACGCCGCCGACGCCGCCACTCCGGCGAAAAACGCCGATCGCGTGCTGCCGGTGCATCTCAGGCCGGATTTACGATCTTCCGTATTCACTGACAGTGAATTTGCATAGCGCACTATACCGTCGCGGCCCTTTCGTACGTCTACCTAATTGCCCGCGTTTTTCCCGCCAACCGCCGGAATGCCGCCTCTGACGGAATTGCAGACATGCTATTGCTAAACTGGCATTCAGGCTCTTGGGGACTATAGACAATGCATAGTTAGCAACCACTATTTCCTTTATCCCAATTAATATGATAGGATAGATCTATCCCGAAAATACGTTATCTCCTTGATCGTCCGATTCCTTCGCACGTGGAGAAGTCTCTTGTCGCCAGTAAGCCCTAAAGCTAAACTAACTTGGTCGCGCAGAAGAGGGGTGCGGGTAGCCGTATATTCCGGGTTTCGGGAAGAGGGTCGGGACCTTGCTAGTCTTTTCGATTCCTCGGGGCTCTGGGAGACGGGGCGCGCGGGGAGTAAAGTGGGAGGGCGAATCGCGGCAGTGCGATCAATTGTGTTGCGGAACTGCGGCGAACTGCCATTGTCGGCGGAAAGTTCGGAATTATACATTGGAAACTTGGAATGGATGGGAGGTGGGGTAGGTAGGAAGTAAGCAACACGGGAGCGCGCACGACTCGGAAGGAAGTGGCTGGCTCTGAGAGTACGAGCGAAAGAAGGAAAGAAGTGGGAGTGAAACGGAGCGAAGCCGGATTCGGTTGGGTACCTACTTGTACCTTAGGTATTCTTAGCCGATTCGCTCTAGAACTACGCCAGCGCTCGCCGCCGCCGCCGCCGCCGCCGCTTCGCCAGTGTTCCTCTCTTCTCATACTGTTAGAGCTCCACCACCACCCGCCCCGGCATCCTACCTCCTTTGTCCCTCTTTTCTCAGCCGAAAGTTTACCGACGATCCGCCGGTGTGCTGCCGGCACATAGAATAAGAAATTATTTGCCGCGCGGTGGGCGAAGCGCGCTCCTCAATTTAATTTGATGTTGACTTTGATTTAATTAACCGCCGTCGCCGATAAGAGACGAAATGTCGACGACGCTGCTTCGAACTCCCGCCAATTCTTAATGGGCTCCCCCGGTATACACGCAATGGATTCGCGCCGTAATAACGGGCGAGCGGGCGAGTCTTCCCTCTGGAGATTGGTTGGGTAATAACGTAGTCGAGAATAGAGAGGAATGATTGATCACTGCTCGCATGCACTGGCCTAACGCTACATATGTATATGTATTGATCTCCAACTGATCTCTCGTCAGAGTGGAACTCATCACTTAGGCTCTCAGCGACCCCATGCATCTACATACTCGGATCTATGACAATAACGTTGAATAGCCTGCTTGGCATAGAGCATGTCTTCCCAAGAATTGGAATCCTGTCATTTTTTCCGCACGAAGAGCGCAATGTTTAACACCCAATCAGCGCGTAATTACAGTTTTTACTAATTTCAGCTTGTGGCATTCCTCTTGCTGGAATTCGTTATTCACATATGTATATCCATATTTTAGATCTGAGGGATTACGCCTCTCTGAACCCACCGTGAACCGTTTAAAAGAGAAAATCGTTACAGCTACGAAACCACGGCAGCGCCAAAGTCAGCTCGCGCGCGCGCACATGAGTGCGTGCGTTGAGGTTTGAGTGTATACGTGCGCAATTGCAGTAAAAAGATGGTGGAGAAATTACGAAAGTGTCATATGATTAATTTAAAAAGTAAGAATTCTTTAGGTAAAGCAGGCCCAGCGTAGTGTGGCTGGGATTGCCGAGCCTTGAAGCAGCATGAAACGAATCGACGAAACTAGCACTCGTTAATGTCCAAGAAAAAGAAGACCGCATGCCGACGAGGGAGTGAGGAGCTTGCAGAAGTCGTGCACGCGGTAACCAACACAACCAACCGCAGTCTATGTATGCTGGTGCACATGCTTTTGACGCAATATGCGAGAGTGCGCGGGCAGGTAGAAGCAGCCGGTTCGTCGTGCTCGAAAAACGAATATCCGGATAACGAGCAAACGTAATAGCCACTCTGCTGGTGACGCTTGATGTATCAACAGCAACCATGCTCGTATTTTATCCCGATCTTTCGGCAACGCAATGGCGCGTGTCGCGCCCTTCTATCCAGTGGCAGGCTATCTCATTACAATCTGCTAAATCCAGCCTAAAGTATCGTCGCGGTCGCACTTTACAACTTCAAAATGTTCATTCACCGGAACCGCAGATCGGTCTCGTTAATTTACAACTTTGGTATTTAATCGCTCCGGACGCGAGTGAATTGATTAGTGTTAAACGGCAAAGAGACGCAACTAGAGTAATAATGACACGGCGAAAGTGGTGAGGTGCAGACAGGGCTTCCAGGGAATTTCCGCGGTAATTGTTATATCCGGCGACTTGGCATATTTTTGCAAATGCAGCTTTTAACTTGTTCTTGTCCCGACCGATGAATGTCAATGTGGTTTTTTGCGTTTCAGTGCACCAACTGCGAGCTCGACTTCCGTGAACGCGAAAAGCTGACGGCTGGTGGCGCTGAAGTGGAATGCATCCACCTTTCATACGACAGAAGCGTGCGCGCGCGTTAATAGGGACGCATGGCGATAATTAAAAGTTTACTCATCAGGAGCGCTCGCACTTTTTAGTAGCTCGATAGCGCGGATTAATGCTTGAATTTGTAGGCCACGCGAAAAGTAGGCAGTCGCGAGAGCGCGCGGATCCGGTTTGAAAATGTTCATCCGGCGGCAAGTCTTTTCGAATGCAGCCTACCGTACGGCAGGCCCGAAACTTAATAGGTTAAAAATCTCCCGAATGAAAGCGTGCTGCTTCTTCTTGCGGCTAAACAATCCTGGAGGCCTGTAATTCGTGCTCCAGTTCCGTCGCTCGAGGCCAGAAGTACGAATTCACTTGGCTCTCGCTCACTCGTTTCCTTCATGTCGAAACAATTAAGGGAGCTTGCGAGACGATAGCGTGAGAATGGTACTGCACTGCCCACGTAATTAGAATCGTTAAATCAGTCCCTGCGAAGGTCGAATGCACCACGCTGCTATCCACGGAGTCCTTTAATCTCGAGCGCACGACGCTCCAACTACCGGCTTATGCGCAGTAAACAAGAGAATAGAAACTCGTGCTTGGGAAAACGCCAAAATATGTGCGTCCGCCTTCTAATTGATAATTTAGAAAAGTCCCTGCAATAGCCAATCTTAATAATCAAAAGGTTAATTTAATAAATGACGCGACAAATCCACGTGAACGATGGAAACACAAAAAGACCTCCCGAAATCATATAACAATAGAGGAGCCCGGGAGTTTTTTCTATTATGTCATTTCACGGACCAGCGAGTAGCGCGGGGTGGTTGGTTTCCGGAGGCAGAGATAAAGGTCAAGTCTGAAGCGACTCATGCTCTCTGGGAAAACCCAGCCACCACCGGTAAATACAACTAACGACCATTAATCAGGCCTTAGTTACCTGACCTGAGCTGGAGTGAGCGCGAAATAAAGCTATCTTTTTCGCGCGGCTTAAATCATGAGGCTATATGGGGGAGAAAACTCTTAACTGGCACTGAGATTCGCAGTAAACGAATAAAATTCTCCACCGAATTAAACTGTGCAGGCGGTAACCTTAAAAGCTGAGCTTAGCGATACTCTGAGAAATGTCTAATGTCAAATTAGTCAACAAGAGGCATCGATCGCAGTGCACTCGACAATATTAACGCTTGAAATAGTAGACTTGGAGTCATATTTAGAAGCAGTAAGGTGAGTGTTGAACTGTCAAATATTAAAACTCGTTAAACAAATACTTTTTAATCACTGGGTAATTCCAGCGCTACCGATTTGGACACGTAATCCGGGTGTTTCTTGAACTTTAGTGGGTAAGTCAACGGTTGATCGTACTTGAGAATGGCTGGCGACCCCTCACCGGGTGCACAATTAGTCACAATCTACCTTAGTTATGACTTATCTGCGGTGGCTGCTTGGCGCACAAATTACTTAACTTGGTCAGCTTACCCAGGACTTGTTACGTATACTCTCCATAGCAGAACTTCGTGCCTGACTTTACACCTGCCGTAAATTCTCATTAGGCAGCTGCACGTAGTTGTCGATGGCGCAGTCTGGTGGCGTCCCAATATGTATTTCGCATCTGAGATTGTCATCGAGTCTAACACCCACTATAGAGGCCCCCGAGGGGGCGCATAGTCTTAAGAGATTCATACACACATATGTATACAAATGCATTCTACATTTTGGGCGGTCGACCGGCACTTAAGCGTCGAATGCATAAACACCGATGCACTCGCACCATTAACCGTCAAAATGCAGTGCGGGCAATGCATCAATTGAGGAAGCGCAATGACTTGTGTACGCATCCATATCAGCCGCCCCAGGCCCGCCTATAAATCTCTCAAATTTAATCCGCCTATATGCCGAGATATATGGGTCCGTCAGTGAATTTGCGAGCTGGATACAAAGCTACCCGTCCATAGCCTTGTTCTGCCTTCCCGTGGATGTGGAAAGGACCGTACGTTACATACAAGGTGTAAAACTTTAAATGGATGAAGATTTACATCTTGCATGTGAAACTTGGATTAAGTCTAGCAAGGAGCTCAATCATACAAACAATCAAGTATTTCCTTTACCTTTCGGCTAGGATTAACTGATTCGAAACATCTTTTTCGATTCACTTTCTTAACTACAGAATCGACGATAGTATCGAATACCGAGCTGCCTGGTGTAGAAGAATGCTTTGGAGGGTGGGGTAGCGATGGGAGCGCGATGTAAACTGAACTAAAGCGTCCCGCAGATAACGGAATTGCCATTGGCGAACTATGTTTGGAGCCACAGCGCGGACCGTAATGCTGCCTCGCCAGATTCAGGGCAACTAGCATCGAGTACACCACTCCCGGGTAAACTCGATTCAGCTTACGTGGAGTCATTTAAATTAGAGATAAGCTTAGAAACAGCTTGGAATTGATACCAAGTTACCATACGCCGTTACTTCTTCTATGACCTTATCGAAAGTTACACCTATTACTCTGAGCTTTATTCGATGGGACCTCGTTATTCACGATGGCACAGGAGTACGATCGAATCTTTAGAATCTTTATACAGCCAGGTTTATCCCTGACAATTTACGGGAGAATTGAAAGTTCTTGTCGTAGCCCGCGGCCAGATTGAGAGAACTTACATATACGGCAGGGCCGAGAGTGTAGCAACTTTCTGCCGCTCTCAATCTTCGTAATGCCGTCCGACTTGAAATAATACACTATCATCCCCGGCACTTCGGAAGACAGTTTCACTGAATATTATGAATCGTCTTGCTATTGATAGTGACTGACAATGGAGCAATTCCAGGGAAGTAAAGTATGTTGTTATTTTGCTATAAATTCCAGTGATTCCTTTTGACCCCTCAGAACCTCGGAAGAGTTTCATTCCATGGGTGAAATATATCGGTAGCTATCACGCTCTGTTTCCATTGAAAGTACGGAGGTATTTCGATCAGCGAGCGATCGTGCCAGTGTTTTTGGAAATTTACGGGCGATGCCGATCTTATCCCTTGGCCGATCATAGTTTCATAGAGAAGCTCCTATACTATCATGAAAAATCGAGGAAGATTGCTGACTTCGGGGTCAGCTGGTGCGCCCCATAACGGCATTATTAATGCAAGCCAATCCCAGTGCGGCGCGGAACGAATTGCCTCTATAAAATGTAATTTCGGAAGAGTTCCGATGCTAAATTTTGAATAGCGGGCCACTTCCACGCTATTTCCATCTCAATGCAGATCCTCCCGGTCGAAATCCGCGAAGAATTGTCAGGAAATTTCGTCGTCTGAATAATTCTGCCCGACTGGTCGTGCAATATTCCGTGCAAACAGTATTTCCACCGAATGAGGTACTCTTCATTCTCAGCGTGGCTAACATTTTTCTAAAAATCCCTGGTCACATTATTATGCGGCACGTTCCCTGTCATTGCTGCTGCCGTGTACTCTTTGCTTTTCAATGTGCGCTTGACTTATATCTGGGGCATGTGGGAAACTCTGGAATACACGGCTTTCTCGCATTCTCTTTCTCTCTTTGCCCATTACTGTTGGTATTGTGTACTGTTTTCTACCGGCGGAATGACTCTCTGAGTTCTGCTGGAGGTCGTGCCTGTTTGTGAATGGTATAGGCATCCGCGTGTATCGATTTCATGCCTTCCAATTTCTGTCGATACAGGAGAAAAACTTGGGTTGTTCGATTACTAAATCAAATTACTACTGCCGAAGGGTAAACGTGGGAGAGGTAAGTTTACTTTAAGAAGATGTTCGAGGAGCCGCCGTATTGTCACTAGTAACTTTTGAATATGTTTTGCCACACTTTCTCGAATAGAAACAGTAAAATATAGAATTCCAGTAATCTGGTACATCTTGCAGAACGACAATGATGTTGCGTTGAATTGTGCTTTACTCTACTCGCTGTCCCTCTATCCCCTGCCCGCACCCATTCCGCCGGGCATCATTAGATGCGAGGGAAGCAGGCCTTAATCCCCAGCAGCCACAAAGCAAGTTACACTTTATACTGCTGGGAGGTTTCGATAACTAGTAGAAAGGACGGGTCGATGAATTTCGTAACGGCGAATTGCCGCAGCTAAAGTGACTGGCGGGGGGCATTTGGGTGGAGGCGGTAGGGGTGCATCAGTAGTGGAGAGTGCTGGTGGAGGGAGGTGTAGGTGGCTCGTGAGTGAGGACGGCGGAATCAATAGCGCCGTCGGGTTCATAGCGGCGCGCAGGAAGTGCCCCGTAGAAAAGGGACAAATGTAAATAAATTTAAATCAGAGCGTTGCGCCAGGATCAAGAGCGAGGGAGAACGAGATATACGCACGGACGTGTAGACCGCAAGAGAACGAGAGAGAGAGAGAGAGAGGGAGAGAGAGAGAAATCGCAGGAGCGAAGGAGGTTGCGGAGTAAAGCACGGGGTGAAGCACGCGACGGTTGGTTGAGCTATGACTAGCCGCTTCTACCGGCGCTGCCTCTAGTCGGATTAGCTGCTGCTACCGAGAGCCCGAGCAAGTTCGCTTTAATCAGCAAAGAGTTGAAAATCTCCCAGGCAGCCAGGGCCTAGGCAGGCTTCCTATTCCCCGATTCCATGACGCGGACAACCACCCTCCACTGCACCTTCAAGCCCATCCGCTCATCCTCTTTCTCCTTCTCCAGCTTCTCGCGAATGGCGCGTTACCATTGAAAGACAATCGTCAAGTCGTTCCTCGCAAGCACTCCGCTTCGTTAATACGCATCGCTATTGCGGATCTGGATTCTTTTGATCAGTCCCACCCCGTGCACCAACCGCCCTTTCCTCCGTACGGCCCGCTTGCTGCTACGCTGTCTTAGTCGTCTTTGTTCGAATTCCCGTTCGATTACGAACGCTCAAAGTGCCAGGCCGGGTCGCCTTGGATAATCATGAATTCACGAGGACCTGCTTAGAGCGGAGGATGAGAGATGAGCCTCGGATGCGAATCCCTCCCATCACCAGTAGCTTCCTGCACTTGGTTGGCAATTTCGGCAACTAGCAGAAGGGGCCTTTGGCTTTTGTGTATCCTCTCGGATAGCAACTATACAAAGTATTTTACGTGTGTGTGCATGCATTGCTTTGCCAGACTGCTCTTGGCGGATTTCGAGTTGATCGACGTGCTTGGCATTTATTATCTCTATGCAGGTGACCCAGCTTCGGAATCGTATTAAGAATGCACGGTGAATGTCGGAGATCTGCTCTACTTGATGCTATTTCTCGGTTTGCCTGATGAAAGAACGAACGGCCGAATAAAAAATGGTATTCGCATATTATTGGCGAGGGAGTAAAATGAAGGAACCCCTCATCGCGCTGCTAGTGTCTTGCTCGGCCTCAGTAGCCAGAGAGCGGCGCAACCCTCATATCTCGCCTCTTCCCTTGTCATTTTCCGTCGCAACATGACTACCCGCTGACGCTACAATAAATTCCACTGGCACGACTCGGATAGTCGATCCGAAGACGACGTTTTCGTGTGACAGCGCCCCTTTCTTATCGCCGGATCGCGCGCAATTGCTTTTCGACCCATTAATCCGTCTGTTTATGTGAAGCACTTCAGTAGCAGTCCATAAATGCATTATTGTTTTCCATCATGCAGCGTGGGAGCCGCCCGGACATTACACCAGGCTAATAGCCTATCACTATGCCGCTTTAAAATTTCGCGCGGGGGCGTTTATGAACGCTCACTTTTTGACCCCACGCGATTCCGAGCGATCCCCCATTTCACGAGCCAGCGGTCATCACCCCGTTAAAGTCCACCACACGCATTTGGCATGCAACAACAAGCCCCCCCTTCCCCGCGCGATTCGCCGTCCGGGGAGATAAAGTACCAATATCGGAATTCCATTTTCCGAAGAGATATCCGCACAACTCTCCCGCAGTGTTGCGCCCGGCCTATCTTTTTGCTCGCAGACGGCAAAGCGCGCGCGAGCCCGAGAATGCGGAAGAAATGAGGTCGAGCGGAGGAGGAGCACGTAAGAGTCCGCAGCTAGCGACGCGCCGAGGAGAAGAAACGGCTGATGGAGGAAGTTATGGTGAATAATAAAGGGAAAAAAGCAGAAATAGCGCGTAAGGAAAGGGAGAATGCACGAAAGGAGGAAGCGGGCAACCGTAAAAATGGGAAGGAGACGTAGGCGGGAAGGTAGAAAGGCGGCGGTGGTGGGAACGAGGCACGAGGCATTAGAATACCTATCCCTCCGAGCGAGGGTGGCCGAGTACAGAGGAGTGAAAAAAGTCGGCTGTGGGAAAGAGGGTAGGCAGGGCGTAGCCCTAGGGATTGCGTAACTGTAGGCCCTCCGCTTGAACCCTCCTTTCGCTTGGCTGCGGCAGCGCTGGTTCGTGAAAAAGAAGGACGGAAAAGGAAAGGAAAGGAAAGGATGAATAATCAAACAGTCCGTTCTCTCACGCGCCCCGACGTCGACGAGTCTGGCCACTCATTGACGCGATGCTAATTAGACCGTCTCCCAGAAGAAATATAATTAATAATTGTCCGCGGGCCTCTAATGCGCAATGTAAACATTATTACCGGTGGGGCTCGCGAAATCTCCACGGTCACTTGAAGAAAGCCAGCTGGACTTCCTACGCGTCATGTCTGATTCTGAGTGGAGGACGAGGAGTGTTCATTCATCTTGGCGTCGAATAATCGAGTGGAGTGCGAATGTCATGGCGAAGAAGGAGGGTTCTCTATGTATATGGGGCCCAAGGGTGTCGGGTGGTCCTGGTCTAACCCTCCCTTTTGCTTCGATGCTGTTTCAGACGCTCAGTCGTAAAGAAATCACCGAACAACGCGCGGCTGCACACGCGGGCTGTCTCGTCATTTATTTAGACCGAGAACTGAAATGTCGACGCGTTCCTCGCCTACAGAGATTATCCCCTGTGAATGCCACTGGGGGAAGGGACTAACGGACGGGGCGTCGAAATTGAAGACGTGTTTAATTGTAACGGGAACTTTTGAGATTACTTTAATCATTCGGGTATGTCTGATCGAAACACTATAGAACCTGGAATATCTCGAGCCTACTGTTGTATTAACCGAGACTTTTAAGTAGAATGATATACATATGCCTGTATTTTCTGCTAGGCAATTCGCTGCTCCCTGTTCGTCTTTCATTCACGAGTACGGAAAAATCAGTGTCAGCACCTTACAGTACACCATCAGCACAAAAAGTCAATGCGACTTGTAAGTCATTTTTCGAATAATATGACGCAGCCGTGTTATCCGCACATATCTGGCGATTGCCAATGATCGCCATGTCGGGTTTTCGTTTCACCGATGTATTTCAAACTCCCAAGGCTCTTAACCCTCTCCCTCTTGATCCCTTCCCGCCAACTTTATTACAACGATAACGGGCTCGCACTGGCGAGATGCGGTTAATATTGAGTATCGGGAGAGATCGGATGGAGGAAGCGGTGGAAACGGCAATAGCTGAAGACAGAAAGAGACGACCACCAACACCCCCGTGGAGAGACTGTGGAAAATGGAGAGGAGCATGGTTGAATGAGTAGAAGGAAGATGAGGAGCAAAAGCGGCCGGGGATCGAGGAGGAGCGGGGTCGCGCAGGGAGGAGCAGCTCCCGAGGGAGAACCCCGTTGCTACGGGGGTTTGGAACACTGAAGTCTCGAGTACCAAAGTCTACCTCCCGCATTGCCCTTTGCCCAACGTACACACCAATCTTTACAACCCTCACCTATCTTTTCGTCTGAGTCCGGAAAGCGATTTTCATTAATTAATTCTTCGAATTCGCCCGCTGGGGAGAAATCCGTATTGGTCTTGACTCCCTTATATTATACCACTGGCTGATGACATGTTACTAACCTGAAACATAAGAGAGAAATTGCAATTAGAGAACGGCCCGATATGCATCCAATCGTATACATTATTTACAAAAGGCTAGCACAGTACGCGACGAATTTCCACTGGTTATAGGCCCATTCACAGGCTGCCGGTTGCGATCAAAGATCCAATTTTTTCTGCCCCAGTTTCGCCATTGTCTCACGACGAATGTGTAGGCGTGTCGCTCGTGTTTCCCAGTTTTCGCTCGTGCCGCTCGAATAAAAATGTGAGCAAAAAGGCGACGGGGAAGATAAAAGGAGCACCGAGTGGGCGCTGGGGCTCGTGTGAGGACACTCGCTCGTTTGGTGGGAGCGGAAAAAGAAGCGTCCAGTGGGCGCAGCGTTTGAATTACAGCGCGGCGTGGATGGAATAATTGAAAGGCATCCTGTCACGCGGATGGTGCGGCCGAGAGAGCAAAGGGCCAAGTGCAAATTGAAGCGGCGGAACGTTAGAGCGGAATCGGCGTCCCCTGTGCCTCTGTTTGCTTGTTCGGCTTGTTGCGAATACCGGCACGAAAACCGAGCTGGCACACACCATGAATAGAATGACACGCTTCTATGTTTAGGATGCGAATGCGCGCGCGCGCGAACGGCGGTTTCAACTTATTGTCCTCAAGGCTCGTGAAATTTATTGTGCGAATCGATTCGGGCGTACACTGTGGCGAGCTCGATTGTGTACGAGTGTTTCGCCCCGTTCTAGTATACCATTCGGCTAAAATAGACCAAACACTAGAAATAGGCTGGCACACATATTTTATGAAAACCGATAAATGGCTAGGCGAATCATCGAGCGGCATACGCTGCGGAATCTGGCCCCATATTTAATTCTCGAAGCTCAAGCGCGTTCATCTTATCACGCGGCGAGTGATGTTTCGTACTGCGGTCAGAAAATCACATTAATGTTAAGGTTATCGTAGAGTGGACTACAATCTACCACCTGTGTCGTACATTTTTCCAGTGAGCACTCTGCACCCTGTTTCATAGTACATTATTGTATTTCCCGGCTCGCCACGATGAGTGAAACGAATATTTGTCTCCCTCTCCCCCGTTATTACGTATTCCATCCCTAGTTTTCGCGAAAATATTGTTTAGAAGTTGTCGCGATAATGAAAACAGCAAACGTTGATGACAGGTTTCGTAGAAGCGGTGGCGATTCAAATTCCCTGGGTTTTAAATTGCGTCATGTACTGGCGGGACAATGGCACGAATTCCCTCAGGTACTATTAAATCCCAGCTCGCGATCTCGTTTCTTTTCCATCGCTCACGGTATCCCAATTACATTTTCACATAACTATCCCAGGATACTTAATACACCGAATCAGTCGGTACAAATAGAAACGGTAATATTATATTCTGCCTCCTTAAAATCACGGTTGATCCTTTTTTTTTATAGTAAAAGTGCCGTGTTTAATGATGGGATAATGCAAAACTGATTGGCATACGGTGACAGAATGCGCGTGCAGCAGACGCCTGTTCGGTGCAGCGCGCAGAAAGCGCAAACCTGTTTGAGTCCTTTGAGAGCCGACGTTAACGTGAGACCTAAAAGGAATTTGTCCCCACCCCGCCGCCAGTCTTTCGCCGCTTTTTGCGTAAGTGGATATTGTTATTTGCATGTATCTTTATTGCGCGCCGGGGCAACCGGCGGTCGCCACTTTTTCCTACTGGTTGTCACAGGCCGGACGAAGGTATAATACTTGTAGGCGCGTGTGCTGCAGGCGTTTGTTTGCACGCTGACGTTAACGCCATGGCCCGGGGAGGTTTTAATTAAAAAATTAGCGTTAATTACAAGCTGTAGGATGGCACGCAAGCGCACAGAGCCGCCCGGCGACAACTTCGTTGGCCGCCGCTGCTGCTCTGCCGCTAGGCGAGAAAGGAAGCGTCGGCGCGAAAAACCAAACGAATGCAATTTTATCGACGCACCGCTGCCTCCCTTTTCCCGTCACTATCTCTCGCGACCACCGGCCTACGAAGAAACCACTCAGCCCCTCGTAACCTAAGAGAATCCGCCTCCGACACATCCACAGCTAGGCTAGCTGACGCCGTGCGAGGCTGCGCCAGCTTTCGCGTCGAATATCTTTACACCCGTCGAATTTTTAGCCGGTAACGACCCTGACGACGACTTTCTCGCATATCCTGCTTCCCGTGAATTCTTTATCACCATCACGTTTCTCTCCGCTATGCGACTTCACGTGCTATCCTGCCTGTTCTCCTTTACAACCTCGTACAGGCGACCTGCTTTCCATGGATTTCTTTTTACCCACCCTCTAGCTTCGACCCGCTAAAGTTTTAGCTCGGAGCTTACCACGGATTTCCGCCAAATTTGCAAGCGGCTGCTGCATCCGGCTAAGTGTTCTGCTACTGGTGCAGCTGAGTGCGAAGCATGCATTTCCGAATACTGTCTTATGTAATTGACGGGCTCAAGTAAGTAAGCATACCCGCATCGCTATCTTCGCGGTCAATTTTTCATAGAGCCCGTTAACTCGAGGGGGAATCGGTGAGTGCTGTCGAACATTATTAGTTCTCGTTCTGACGTCAGATTAATTATTCTGAAAAGTATAGCGCTGATGTATAGCGGATAGCGGGAAACGAAGATAAGCCAGGTTTGAGCCGGTTAAGTCGATAACTCTTCGATAAGATGGCGGTTGAGACCGAAAAAGATATTTATTACTGCTAGAAAGTCTATATTCTCCAGAACACAAGCCCAAAAATGGTTGTCCGAAATTCACTTTGAGCCTCCTGCTGTTATTATTTTTTCTACTCTTTTACCATTAATAATTATTGATCGGTATGCTAATGGTTTCTTGTATCGATATGCGATAGATTTCATACTTGGGAAGGCTACTACCAGACAGCGAGAAAGGAAGAGAATGAGAGAGAATTTGCTTTGGGAATAAGATATCCAGAGGCTAGAGCGAGGGAAAACTCCTGGGAAAGATATCAAGGCGGCGGCGGCGGCGGCGACGGCGGCGGCGAGGTTCTAGTACCGTCGGTATTTCAAGGGTATACTCGACATCTTAACCTCCGACACTCGAACCTCGGTAACCCGAGCTGGAGGAATATCCAAGAGAGATCGATCTGGCGACTTAACAAGGTTAACTACCCTGAATCGACACGGCTGTCCCGCGAGCGATCGAACTTCCCTTCCTACATTCGAGAACGAAGAACTTTTGTCTCGTATTCATCATCATTCTCTCCGCGTCAGCCCCAAGACTAATTCTACTCTCCTTTGGTAGTTTCAATCCCTCTCGATTCGAATACGCAACCGGTAACGCCGGCAATCCACCGCCGCTGGTTATCCTGGGATAAATCTCCGAGTCCCCACGAGACGCGAAAAAGGCTCGGGGCTTAATTGAGTATTTCACCATTCTCTTCGACTCCCCACCAATCCCTTTCTCCTATCGCTGACTTGATTAATTCGATTTTAATCTTTAACCGGCCCGACAACTGCGCCCCACCCTGTGCTTTCTGACGAGTGTTTGCTATGTGCGCTGGTTACTACTAGGCGCTTCAACTATTACTTACGATTTTACGCCCAAGATTAGGGAACTACCTTTGCCCAGCTATAGCTTCCCTTCCATACTTAATCACGGCTGGATTCGCTATTCGCTGGGACGATGAGCACGTAAATATCGGCGCTATCAGTTGATCACGAGAAATGGGACCTAATGCGCAATCACAGTAGACCATAGATTTTTTCCACCGTCCTGATAGGTACGGTTACTGCCCCGATACGGCTAATGTCGTCGTTTGCCCCATTTCCGAGCCCAGTCGGGACTGCGTTTCGTGCCGAAATTCATCGCGAAAACATCTATCGACCCACCGCCTATCCACTATCTACTGGCTTCAAAGGCGGAGTAGAGTGCGCGCACTGCAATGGGTGATGATTAAAGGCAATCTTATTTTCGTTGATTGTTCCGACAGGCATACAACAAACTTAACAGGTTCTCACTATATATTGTCTCGAGCCGGCCCATCAGTGCGAGTGGTGCGTGTGTGTATCAGAATATTACTACGCTGCAAGCCTTTGCAATACGATGCGAAGCTTTCAGCCTCGAATAGCCCGCACGGCTATAGCTGTCGCTGAAACCATATTGGCAGTCGATGGATGCAGCAACGGCAGCGGCAGCGGCGGGGTCGGTCGCAACCGCGCCCAAAATCATTAGGGGATCAGAAACTGATTAAGGGGAGAGGAGTTAAGCCGGGATCAGCGGTATGAAAGAGTCACGGTGGTCCCTCATTGTCGGACTGGCCTATTCATTTGGCGTATTATCGGTTCGGATCACGTGCGGTCGATACTCATCTATAATTTGGCGACTGCTGCTTCTAATGCTACCGGTATTGCCTGCCATCCCAACCACCGTCACTGCCTCTGCAATACCCACCGGCCCCATCTCACGATGCCAACCGAAACAACCTCCCGTTCCACTCTGCACGAACCAGACATCTTCCGACGGCGCCCTCGACAAAATTGAAAGAAAATATTACCGGGTATGCAGCTTCTTTCTCCTTTTACCCGGTGACTCATCTTCACTCTCGTGATAAGGAATTCGCATGACGACTTAAAGACACACGCTCGGTTTACACACGCCCCATCTACTACTTAAGCGGATTAATCAAACACGAATAATAGTTTATATCGATCAGCTGTTGCCGTCGGGGTGTAAAACTCAATTTCTGGAAGGGCCAACGGAGGGCAGATAAGTCTTCGGGACATCTATTAATTAACAGCACTTTACTTTTCAGTGATTTATGGTAAATTTAAAAACGCCAAGTTTTTCCTTAATTATCTTGTTCGCGGCATACCTTGAGTTGCATAAAAAGTTTGCTACATCCGATTTACAATCTGTCACGGGGCGCCCGTGGACTATTATTACGACAATTCTAACTGACGAGGGGCGTCGACTCAGTCGCCGATTTACAATTAGGTTGAATCTCGGCTACGTAAGCTTTCGACCTATCGAGCGCTACCCATGGCTTGACAAAAAACGTTCCCAGCTTACGAGGGGGCTGGATGCGTTTTGTAGGCCACCCTTGATTTTCAGGGACATATGTGCGGCACCGCCTCGCTGAGTAATTGTTACGATTTATCAAACCGATATGTCAGGCCCACATTCAAGCCGGTTAACTGGCTGCTAATCTTCGTAGGAAACCGGAGCCCATGGGACAAACTTCCCTTCATCGAAAAAGCTATCCCGCACTACTCTAATGCTTTCATCATTGCGCTTTTACTTGCTGGATTTGCAGCACAACAGGAGCCCTGTCGGCTTAGCCATCATGCGCGCGGAGTATTATCGTTATGTAATGTAGAAAAAAATACTGGCGACAGAAAGACAAGAAGGAAGATTGGGAAAGGCCAGTCGTGCATTTTAGATCGAGAGTCCATGCTCTGTTTGTAAAGCATTGCGCGCATAACATTGACATGAATGACCAGCTTCCACATGAACACGTGGCACCGGAGCTCGTAATTCCACGGAGGTTTGGTATCGAATCCTTGGCATTCCGATCAGCCGAGCACCCAGAAGAGCTGCCACGAGAGCAGTTATCCGCGCGGCCGATCATTCGAGGATGTTCGTGTGAGCGGCGTGCGCGGCGTGAAAGTCGATTAATCCACCTTTTAATTCATTCTGGGCTGCCCTCGTAGAAGCGTCCCAGGCGATATCAGCGAGTCCATTCGTTACGGGAATTATCCGGGTCCAGGATCGAAAAGGGCGGACTACCGTGGCCGGTATATGTATAGACGGCCGAAGGGAGTGGCGGCGGCCGTGCCGGGGGATGGTTCCGCGGGGGTAGTTTCGCCAGGACTTTCAGAGATGGCTATGCGAAGAATGGAAGGCCGGTGGCAGGGGTTTGTCAAAGCAACCGGTCGCCGCTCGTTTCTGCTATCAACTGGCTATCGTTCCAGCGTGTATTCAGGGACGAAAGCAGAATGTATTCGAGTGGCTCTATAGTCACCTTGGGAATACCCGCTTACGGGGAGCCATGCACACTCTACCACCGTACATATATCCCACCCTCCACCCACAATCTCTCCCTTCCCCACTCTCTCTCCCTCTCTCTTTCTCTCTGTGTATGTGTTCATGTAGGTCCGAATCGCACGCTGCATGCAGGACCGCAGAGTTGCACATAACGTACATATACACACAGACCGGCAGATACGCTCGTTCCCCTCTGATTGCACATACGTGATACGCGTGCGCTACGCCAGTGTCATTCTCTTGAAATCTCTGTCAAAGGAAGCTTTTCAGCCGGGGGAGTGAAGTCGTGGCGAGTCAACGTCGATGCCGCCAGCGCAGATGTAAATCCCCGTGGATGCGGTGGATCGAGTGATCCGCAGGCGCGGTTTCGAGTGGCGAACATTACGCTGATAAGCAGTGGATACGCATCGTCAAGAAGACTGTCTGCAAATCATTGCGAGGGTGGCATCGGCTTCTTGGCACTGTTCCAAAGTATTCTACGGATCGCTCAATGGCAACCACAATGTACCAGTGTTCGTCTCGAGGTAATCGGGACGTTGGAAAATAGGAGGTTTTAGTCGCGTATGAAATTCTGATGAATTATTACCTTTTGCAACACGATGTGATATGGTGGGTTTTGTTAATACTACGAATTTTCGGCGTTTTTAATTACGTGATATTACGCTTCGTATCTGCTGAGCATATACCATGTATAGGCATGTAGCCGCGGAAATGGAAGCACCATTCCAGTGAACTCTGCTCAGCGGTGACGTGAATATGCATAGGAAAGACAAAATTCCTGCTCGCCCAGCGTCGTAATTGTATTGGTGTTTCACGGGTGGGTTCTTTTCAATTCGCGTTACTTTCCAATTTTCCCTTCAGAAGAATACCAAAAACAAGTCGTCCTGTGATACACGACATTTTATGGACGTCTGTGTAGGCAGTGAAATATTAACAGGACTCTTTATGCGCTGGTTTTAAAGGGTATTGGAATGCACTTAAGAGTGGCGATCATCAAGAATTATTTATCGACGAGGATATAAATTCAAGTCTTGTTTCCTCGTATATACACAGGTTTGGAATGGATGCGGAGGTCCCACGTTTGGGCGAGCTTTGCCTGGGTGGGTACTTTATAGTTTATACGTAGTAGGAAAGCCGAGGGTTGCTCAGGGTTAAGTTTTTCCTGGTGGAGCCATTCGTGCAAGTTACGGGCAAGGAGTCCTGAAAATCTCGCTTAAGGGATTCGTCGGGGCTGAAATCGTAAACGGAAGTTTTCCCGGCCTTAGGGACAGACCCTCGGACTATCGTAGATAGACGAAAGATAAAAGACTAAGGGGTGATCGGGATCCCCCGTTTGATTTATTTAATTTCGTTGCTCGATTTGTAGGATATCACGTGGCCGATACGCCCGGCGATCCGATCACAGCGATAACTCCGGATATCGACATATGCCGCAATGTAGCGATATGTTCCGAAGCTTAAATTGTGCTCTAAGAATTAATATTTGATTGCTACTCTTTCCCTACATAATGCCGGAAATAAATGTATCTTGATTGAAGCATTTCCCCCGATTATGATCGGTCGAGGAATTGGTGCCTTTCATTTATCGTTCTTAATAGTCCGATAATAGTCTGACAATGACCAATCGACTAATTAATTCTATCTACCATTCACCCTTATTATTCAATCCAAATTGCGCTACTTACATAAGTGTGCAATAAATATGAAAATAAAAGTAGGTACTATAAAAGTACATGTTAAAGGAAATATAGTTACAAGACTGTGGAGGAAATATCATTCGTACGTAAGTGAAAAGTGTCCATCGAACGCCCGACCACCACACGCTCACTCTCAGATGCAATTTTAAACATTTTAAAAAGTTTCCCTTCGGATTCCCCAACGCACAATGATCTATTCGTTTTAACTGTAAGCTCCCTAGCCGCAGGCACGACGAGAAACGGAGCGGCGATCGAACTCGTAGTAAAAAAGAAGATCGGAAGAATGGCTGGGAAATGTCCGAGCCCAGTGACTGGAGTTTCACTTTTAATTAATCGAATTCCGTAATCTAATCTGACACTGCGAGGAGCCGTCCGATACCCACCAGTACAGTGGCGGGAATGCTGCTCCAGGCGATGCACACGCTCTCTCGCCAATGAACTGCAACCGCGTCACGCTGCATTTAAATCACATTCGCCAATAAGCCACTGCCGATTCTCTGTGCCGATAACTTTGCGATAGAATAAGCGATAAATTCACCCTCTTCCCCGTAGCTCTAGACGAACGTGCAAGCATACGTGTCCACAGGCGGGGGATCTCTTTCTTCGATCATGCGTGTTTTATCAGGCTGGAATTATGCCGCCCCATTCGGTCCCTGTATTCCTGCGCGACTTGGCCCAATAGAGAGTGATCCTTGTACCTTTCGCAGACGAGCCCATCTTCTAGCCCTTCGCTTTTGAAGGAGTCCTGATAGAAGAAAGGGAAATCTATTCCGTCGACGGAGCGTGTGTCTCTGGCCGATTACGCCTGCCCTTTTCTACTGGTCCCTTTTCCCAATAGGCGTACTCGTGTAGCTGCCCCGCCATATTCCGGACACGTAAACTTCTCCTATTTATTGCACCTTTTTCGGCTGGTCGGTTCGCCTAAATCATTGCGCATCCCCTTATTGAATGGGGAAACGGGATGCATAGTTTACAGCCGGTACCGTCCATTTCCCCTAACTTTTTTCCTCTCGCTCTCTGCGTTGCCTCATCCTGACGCGACCATCCTTCTCACCACCCTTCCCCCGCCATGTTTCCTTTGACAGCCGGAAATAAAGTTTCCAGTATCCTATTGGATACCAGCGTTCCTCAATATACGCATCACAAACTCAAGTCTTCCGAGGAAAGATTCGGGAATGGTTTTCTCCTTTATACAGGCTACCTGGCCGCCATGCATCAAGCATTTTCAGGATTTTCAGTTTGGAAGATTCTGAAAGCGTATAGTATATGGCAATGTTAATGGCAGAAAACACAACTTAATATCCAAACAATCTCAGATAAAATGTACACAGGTTCTCCACTTCCAAGATTTCGCATCGTACAAACTCCCGCAATTCGTGGGTGTATAAACTAAACATAGCAGACAGTGTATAGCTTGTACACAGAAATATTTATTATTATAACGAATAACCTCGGTGAAAACAGGCCCGTATTCCCCACTCCAAAGAGGTTCAAGCGTTCAAGTAAAACGCCTGGCTACGCCGAATTTGTTATAAACTTTCTTCTTTTTATACGAATTTGTTTGTACTTTTACATCATACGCTTTGAGGATATTCAATTTTGCTTCGGAACTCGATTGCAATCGTATCGTATGTGTTTGTGCCGCACTGGCAATGATCTAAGATGAGTAGTTGGGGAGTTGAACAATTAACAGTATTTGCAACGCAGCAGAACGATCGGGCGAATGTAAGAGCATTAATGTTCTTTACCATCAAGTTTGAGTGCCATTGTCTGGTCGACCCGCTTTGTAAAGTATAGGAAATTACAGGCCTAACACCCACGATGCTTGCAACGCGGAGGAAATGGCTGATTTGCTGTTTCCCCGCTTCCCTCCCTCTTTTTTCACCCTTTCAAAAGATACAACTAGATTTATGGGCCAAGTGTTTCAACGACGAGCACGGTGGTCCAGCTTCAGTATATGTATATGCTGCGCTGCACTGCACTCCGCGTATTTAATACCGTTCCGTTTGAATTTCCGCTACGTATACATATAGAATATATCATATTTGCTATACTAGCGAATGCTGCACCAGTTTTCGCAAACTGCTGGCTCTGTTAATTGTTATTGGCTAGAGATACAAACACTAGTCTGTTTTTGGCATTGTTATTATTTTCCTCTGCAGGGAAGCTGCCCTCTCGTTAAGCAATTTTCACTACGGCTCGCGTATAACACCACATCGTCGGGTGGCCACAATTCATATGCGAGCATAGCAGCGGCAGAAAGAACACGTGCGCAGCATAATGCTCGGTGATGTCGGCACTCCTCGTCCGGTGTTCTCAGGACGTCGGGGCATAAACGGGACTTAGTACCCAAATCCACCGGGCTATTGGCTACAGCTTTACGAGCAAGGGGGTCGCCATTAAATTTGTTATTGTCATTAGTGCCGCTGTCGTCCAGCAGTGTGTCGCCAAGTCGGGAATGTACGCGTACCGTCGCGTAAAGAGTAACAGGGTCTCAAAACCACAACGACAGATCTGTAATGTCGGTCGAGAAAAGTGTTCCGTTGCTCCGCTGTCCATCTTGAGCTCTCGGAGGCTGTTGCTCGGGAATCGAATGACTCTATCGGGCGTAAGCTTGAAGGCAAACTTGTTAGATCGAATCAGTGCTAAGCATAAATCGACCTATCCGGCGATCCTGTTACTGGACACGCAGTGCTTTTTAGTCGAACTAATAAAAGCACGTGTACAGTACCGAATCACCGCCATAAATAATGCTGAAACACATGGTCCGCCCTCGGGTGGAGTCTGTTTTTGTCGCGCTGTACGGACCCTCATTAGATTCGGCTCATCCGAGCGAGCAACATTCTTTCCATGAGAGGAGAGGATTCCCAGAAAAAAGAACGCCCACGTGTAGATGGAGCGTGGCAGATACGAGGGCCCCAAGAGACAATTAAGGCATTTTTCGGTAATTATCCCGGGGCCTGAGCTGGCCGCCACCCAAAACCGGCAATCAAACTGGGCTGGACGCCCGTTTCTTATTTAAATCCATTCGCGAGCTCAGCTGCGCGAGCCAGACTGCCTGAGCTCGCCGCGACCAGCCGCACAAAAGGTGACGTCTGTCGAGAAAGAGAAAGCGAGAGGGAGAGAGTGGAGAGTGGAGCACACAAATTCTCACACGCAGTGGCACGAGATTTCGTGAAAATCGAACATACATAGCGCCTGCAGCGTTATGGAGCCGACTACCGTTTGTCTTCTTGACGGCGAACTTGGGAAGCGACAAACGCTGACAATGCCGGCATGAGGAACACCTAAATCTCAAGGCCTCATGACTCGTGACAGGAAAGAAGGACTAACATGAGTTCGTCGAAGTCGAGCTTGCTCACTGCTCGTCATACGACTTTGTTTCTGCCTCCTCTTCTTTGCTCGCTCTCGGCGTCCACTCTCACTTTCGCAGCGATGTTCTCCATCGCTACCACCGCTGCTGCTTCAAAAGAGATTGGGGTCTCGCGAGGCTGATTTAAGAATACGAGTACAATGGACTCGTATGCGCCACTCCAGCGTGGGCGAGACATCAATTTAATTTAGAGTGGCCCAAGCCAGAGAGGACACTCTGGGAGCGAGATGACAGCCTATTGAGCTTGTAAATATGTACAGTGCGCTACTCTACGTTCTATTTTATTTATACTAGGAGATGCATCAATACCGAAAAATGTGAGGCGTTCATACCAGCTGGTCTTCACCAGATAATAAAATCATGTTTTTTCGTTTATTCTTTGGAGTGCAGAGGGATTTTATGTGTGAGAATCCATTCTAAATCCACCGATTCAGAAATTGAACGATTTCACAAAAAATAATGTCGACGACTCACATTTCATCGATACGCGACTGTAGCAGATTTATCTCCCACGGGTGGCCACATTTTTTCTGTCTCGTGTACCAGCGACAGTGTAGGATTGAATGCCGCATGACCAAAAGTACCCGCGGTACTGGTCGTGCGACTGATGCACGGTTGGTTAGAGCGCATTGGCCGCTCCGAAGCTCGATTTACGATAAGAGATTAGAAGTGCACGTGGCTGCAGGAGCGGTAGCCTCACTATTTCTGGCAGGAGCACGTGGCTCGTGTCATCGAAAGTAGGGAAATAGAAAAGATTAGGAGGGCGCGGGGTAGATCGGTGCGCTCTTATCGTACGATCGCTACCACGCCCGGCTGGCCGCATAGGATTAACTGGGGTCCCGGGATGATTCGATTTCTCCCAGTCTCCATTTCGGTGACAGTGTAGGTTATCCTATCGGTACCTAGAACTATTCAACGACCTATCGCGGGACCTCTCGAAAGTTCATTCCGCGTCCTAAGTACAATCTGGCATCTGGTATTCGAGACCACCTACAGATGCACCCAGAATGTCGCATAGACGGCCTGGCACTGTACTCTTTGAAATCCAGCGGGTACTCGGAGCTAATCTCTCGGATATAACCGGTGGCAGGGTGCTTCATCCTGAGAATGCTTAGGGTAGGTGGTACTGGAAGTAACGAGCGATCATTTCCCGCAGTCACGTGGAGAAGCCAGCGTTAAAGGAGAAAAGGGCATCTAGGCGCACGCGGTGGCAAGCATGCCGTATTCTTTGGACAGACAGACAGGAGTGGCTCCGAGCCGGAGGTGACTCTCCACTTTCCTCATTCTTGCACGGCCCTCTTGCCGCAGTGCTCTACTGAAAAACGAGAGTGTTTATCAGGCTACGTTTAGCGTAATCTCTCTTCCAAGGCATTCGCGTAATTAGGATCCCAGTGCCGCCCACTCCTCGTACTTGCTCCCTTGCTCTGTTCCGTTGCTTTCTCAGCGCGCACGCTCCGCTTTTCCTTTACGCGCGCACGTGTCTATACATAGTTACGCGTACGTACACGGTTCCTTGTGCTGGAGAGGCTCGTTGCTAATTTCCAAGTATATTTCCTTTCCTTACTTCGCGTCCGCTACTTCGCTCGCTGACTTGCTCGCGCGCATCGAAACCCCCTATACCCCCCTCCCTCTTTCTGTGCCGACGCCCTCATCCAGTTCTCATTCTCCTTCGGTGTCCCCCCCCGCCCTCTGTTCCTCACACACACACACACACTCCCTGCTACCCTTGTCTCGACTCTAATTTAGATTGGAGGAGAAGGTAGGTGCGAGAGCGCGGCCCGGCGAGAGAATTCCTGTTCTCTTGCGGTACTCCATCTTCTGCGCGGCTCGCTTTCTTCCTCGTATCTCGGCCTTTTCTTCCTCTGGGTCCCTTTCTCCTGGGAGTTTCCCTTCCTATTTCTCTTTCTGCCACCGCCACCGCTGCTGGTGATCTGCCGGGCTCCTTGGTGCTTCTCTTTACCGCCACGTAGAATAGATTACGCTTGGCGCCGCGTTTATTCGTTTCCAGAGATAGCCACTAACTGAGGGCAACGGGCACCACCAAGCTGCACTACCAATTGTTTCGCCTTCCAGCAGCGCCAGCTTCGTTCTCAAGCTGCGTCTTATACTATTTGGATAATAGCGGCGAGCCTTTGTTCCAACATTTTTCCCTCTGGGCTAATCGAATTCATTAATATGTCGGCAAGCAAACGCACGCATACGTGCACTATGTTCCTGTGACTCAAGTGAACGAGAGGGATTGAACAATAGTTGCGAGGAAGTGCTTGTCAGGGTCCAAAGTGTGAGAGAAGCGATAATAAATGGTAACGGGGACAAACTTTCTTATATCTTATGCCTGCGCATCTGACGTTTGCAGGAATTGGCACTTTCTCCTACAGATATATGCGTATGTAGTGTGCGATTCTCCCCTCCCGCTGAGCTTAAAGCGGTCGTGTAATGAATCACGCCCTTTGTACCACTAAATTAAAGTGGACGCACTGGTCTTAATACAGAATTATGCATTGTTCGCACCTCCGTGGATTACTGCGAGGAGTGCAATAGATTCGTATGTAAGTGAGAAGAGCTTCATACACAATGTAACGTGCTCAGCATAATCGACAAAGATTAATACCACACTGCGATATATTACATTGCGATCCGATTTCGCATTTTTCATTTTACGCATTTTGCTAATTCATCTGGGTTACTAAAACAGCGGTTACTGTCAGTTGCGCAATTAATTTTAATTGTGAAGCCAAACGATAGATGTCAGAGCTCGAATTGCATAGCTCGCTAGTTCGTTACGTGTAGCTTGGTTGGCATGAGCTGTTAAAGGTTGACTTTAATCCGAAAATAGGTAGGTAAAAAAATACACGTTACTGCTCCATAAAGAGTTAAATCTGGATTGTGTCATTGTACATTTAAGGTTCAACCAATATCGCCGAGATTTAATATTTGCAGTCCTACGCGACACCGGGTTCTCTGAGGACTTTACTGTTCACCGTATCAATCAAGCCTGACCTGCATGCCTTTGTGAGGGACCTGCGCTCGATTTAATTGTTACGATTTCCCTCGATCGCGTTCTGAATAATCCAGCTTTCCTCTCGTTTGTTCAGTCGTCCCGACTATGGCAGGCTTTACATCTCGCGGCTCTCGACACATATTCAACCCTTCTATCCGGTAGTGTATCGTGCCTTTTTTCCCTATTTAAACTGTGCAACGCAAAAAACCGAATGTGCAGGATGAGAAAGAGAGAGCAAAGTTTTTAGAATTTGATGGAAATCTGAGAGGAAATCGTAAATTTATTGAGCGAGGGCGTGCGAGCGCTTTTATTGGGTTTTCATTTGGCCATGCTAATTAAAGGAAGCTTATCCGCGTGAGCAAGGGCGCGCGCGGCCTAAATTTTCCAGCGGGGTACGGCCATACACCAAAATGGCCATGTCAGATCGTTTAATCCGGCAAAAGCAAACTGGCATTAAGCGCCGGGGACATTCGGTGCACTCTGAATAGAAGGGTAACGGGGAGAGAGGAGGAACAAGAGTGGCGTGCCGAGAGAAATGGTGGGAGAAGGTGCACCGGCATATGCCGGGAAAGGAAGAAAGAGAGCAGTTGCAATATATCGAAAATGCATTTTCCATTACCCGCTCGTGAGCATATTGTACGGGAAAACGGCGCCGCAGTAGGCACTACGGGGTCGATTTCCAATCGTCGGCTCAACAATTTTTTTAATGGATAATCCCGTACAAACCAATTTCGACGTTTCTACAATCGCGTCCGTATGTAGACGCACGGATCACCCTTTTCAGGGTGCGCATCTCGCCCAGCTACGAGATAGATGAATTGTCAACAGATGGACCCGCACGCCGGTGTGCACTTATAACTGGGTTTATAGCAAGGTATTTCTGCGATCTGATGGACTTCAGTGAGTACCCACCCAACTTTTTCCCGATTCGGAGCACTCCGGAATCCCGGCTGACGATTTTAAGTGAACGGTCTCGTTGTTTTTTCATGTTTCCATCAAAAGCGACCGACATTTGATTGGATCCTTTCCAACACTAGGTATTTGCGATGCGTATAATTTCTCATCAAATTGACAGTTTGGCTTTGTGTGTCGCACAACTAACTGTATTCTAAGAGATATTAATAATGAGTCGAATTTATAAACAGAATAGATCCGGTATACTCGCGAGCAAAGCTTTACTCGAACAAAGGGGGAATAATTTTATTTACGCATCTCCCACTACGCGTCGCTGCACGATTCGAGCACTCTATGGGAACTGAATGGGTCTTTGTGACATTCACTCGACGCTCATTTTCCATGTGCCATTCTAGGTCGCAAGCGCACACGAAACGTGGTCGCTTATTTTCAAAACAGCCCGCGGATTAGCCGTCTTACGGCGGCTGGCATAATCGAATCGCAGCCATGTGAGATGAGGGGCCCCGCTAACCAGGTGGCCCGTCAGTGCCACATCCATTGATGGACATCTCTACCCTTCTTGCTTATTATACTTACGCATACAGGGCAAGCCACAATGCCGCATTTATTTCATTGCCGAACACGCGCACATCGTGCCACTCGTAAATATAAACTACATAGTAATTGTGCACAAATGTGAGTGCGAATGCTGTACTTGAAAGATAAAACAAACGCTTTCGCTTTTCCAAAGGTAAGTCAACGGAAAAAAGGTCATTGGAAGATCGACGAAAAAAAGAAATAAAGGTTTAGGTGAACTGCCTAAGCTACATGTGCCCACCACCAGTGTTCTTCAGAAATCATATTTTAGTCTCTAAGGAATCGATGAAAAAATCAGCGGTCCCAATTTCGCGCGGCTTTAGGCATGATGTATCCAACGTACTTGTACTGGAAGAAGCATGTGAGGGAAAAGTTGGGAGCTTCAACACTTAATGGCTGTGTGTGATAGCGTTCGAGACGCCTGCTTTTCTTTTCTCCCTCTCTGGAATTTTCGTGAGCCGAGACGAAGGCATTAGAGGGATTGAAGGGTAGACGGAGCACTTTCTTCGGGTCAATTCGTAGAAGCTTGGTCTCTACATCCCACGGGTGGGCTGCTCGGGCACTATGCAGATAAGGGGCCGCCGGGCCACTTAAAACTCCCATTAAAACGATCTAGTGGTTTGGAAGCTTGAAAGAAATTCCCGCTAGCGTAATGTACACTAGAGCAGGCCGCCAGAACGTCAAGGATACCATTCGTACATAAAGCAGATGACTCCATCTAGTCTATCCCGGAGCTATCGTGATTAGCATGGTACTTGACTCCATTAGGGCCTATGTGAGCTGGTTTTTATCAATTTACGAAAAAACTCGTAACATCCCGCGCATTGGGTGAACCGTGAAGAGGCCATTAAACTTATTCGTGGTAATCCACCAGTCGGGAGAGTGAATAGGCATACACCAAAATTAAAGTGGCTCTCGTGAAATAAATCTGACATAAAAATTCACGAGACTCTCTAGGGAGCGCCGTGTTTATTTGAGTGCAGCAGGTGAAGATGACGTATCGTTTTACATACAAGACGTGTGCGCACGTGCACGCACGCACGCACGCAGATAATATGACGCGTCTGCGAAATCCCCCTTGCACTGCGAGGGTCTCTGCCTCGGGGTGACGACATATTTCAAGATTTGTTATCTTTAATGCGGTATCGTGCACGAGAATGGGGGGTTGCGCTTAGGCTTACGCCGAGAGGGTGTGGATGAAAGGAATAAGCGTAACTCGAGGATATTTCCAGGCTCGTACGCATTGCACCCGCTGCATCGATTGGCTAATCTTGCGGTGATCACAATTTATTGAAATCAGGGGGACCGCATCACCCGAGAGATTATAATTCATTTTTGGAGAAGTACTTGATTAAATTCACAAGCCAAGACTCTCAGGCCTGTCAAATCACAAATCTATTGTTAAATGAATCCTTGAACAACCGCAATTTGTCAAACGTATTTTGTTCAAAAAGATTCTTGGACAACTGTCTGGAAATCCTAAGGAAAGTCCGGAGAATAAAGGCAAAGAAAGCTGCTGGTTTTTCGTGGCGAAAGAACCGACTATAAAAGAATTTTCGTGGCGGGGTAACTCAGCAGGCAGCTGCTACGCGAGTAAACCAATCAGCTTGAATAATAATCACTGCAAACACGCTCTCCGTGTTTTCCTAGAACTTTGGATCTTCCCTCGCTTCAGTTTACCTTCGCATTACTGCCGTTCGGAATGGGATCTATTTCTGCATTGGATCGATCGGTGGCGTATGTTCACAAATTTTGCGGTACAAGAGTTATGTAAAGTGCAGCGTAACAGTCGGAGTAATATATGTATAATCAATAAATTCAAATAACGATATTATGTAATATTTAGTGTCTCTCGCCCCTTACACCTTTTTCCCCCTCTTGCCAGAAAACTGCGAAAGATCTATGACTACCACTAAATCAGCAGATGATGCAGGTTGACATCGGGACGGTCAATCGATATTTTGAGTTCGGAATGGCGCCGCATTGGTTGTCAGTGTCGATCTGGATCGAAGGATCTGCCGAAGGCTGAAGATTCGAGAGCTCGCACTGAGATTCCCGGGATGGCGATACAGCACGTAGGTACACGTCGCGACGTCGTGTCGCGAATTTTCCTCGTCGGAGATTTAGCATAATTCCGTTGGCTGCGCGCCTCCGCCGGGGTGAGTGGGAAAGAGGTCGGGGTTTGGGGGTGGAAGTGGCTGTGGGGCCGTCACCGTTCCCGATGCTAGTGGCTTCGGTGGTAGTTGTAAATGCGTCCTCGCTCTCTCTTTTCCTCTTTCCCAGGTTGCCCACTCAAGGCAGAGCCAGGCATGCCCTCGCAGCGTGTGGGTCCATTTGGTTCGCACTGGTCGCCATAGCAACCCCGAACCACCCTCCTCTCTTCCACCGCCGCCCAGCATCCGGCGCCAAGTCTTCTCCTTCTCGCCCCTAGCCAACTCTCTCACTCTCTCTCATCTTCTCCCACCTTCCTACTCGCTCCAGCCGTCCGTTTCGTTCCGTCTCGCTCTTTCTGGCAGACGGCCGAGTGTGTGTGTATTCTATTTTCTTTTCATGTGTGGTTGTGTGTATGTGTGTGGCGCGCTCTGCGGGCCCGCTCACGTCCCCTATCCCGCTGCCGTTATTTCACCCGTATAGCCACCCCCTACCTTGCCTCCTCTTTTCTTCTCGCCCACACCGACCGTCCGCCAGGCAAGCCAACCAACCCCGCACTGCAGTGACGGCTACCGTCCTAGTTGTCGTCACTCGGCCTGCGCCACTAGGCTAAAGGGTTAATGGCTCCCCGGACACCCTCCTGACTAAAAATTACAACCACCGTCCTCGTCGCTAGACACTGCTCACTTTAGCGTGCTTCCCATTGACAATTGCTTCGATATCACATTCTACTGCCTTACAAGTTACAACTGCCCTTCCCCCAACCCATCCTTTGCTAATGTCGAACCTTCAGCGTAGAGAGGCGGGATTTCCCTACCGCTTTTGTTCTGTGTTCACATGCGTGGCGGTAGACAGGGATTTTCTTCTTAATTATCCCGGAGTTCTATTGTTAGACCGTGAACACTCCTTAACGTTAAGGGTGTTGAGTGTATTTACTGGTTAAACGAGATTTATGCTTAATGGTCAACGCCCTCACACTATCTTTCCCGCTGCGGTCCATTGGGTGAGTGCGGCGATAAGATGTTGCCTCGCTGGCTATGTGTCCGTGTACAGATGCGTGCGTATGTGTAGGTGCCTGGTTTACCAGGCTTGGCCGTAATTGCAAGTGTGCGGTGCTGCTTTAGCCGTCTCTCGGTGCGGGCACTCACGCATTCGCAGACTAATCTAATTTACAGCCTCGTTCCCCGTTATGCGCATTTCTGTTGCTCTGCTCGGCTACCTCTCGTCCCTAGGTCCGCCGGGGGTTACGAGGACTGATTGAAGTCCCATTCTCTGAAGAGCATTATTCTTGGTACTGCCGGATTGCCATCCGAGGAACTTTTAAAACTTAGACTCAGCTCGACTATAGCTGCTCTGGATTCCCCTTTTACGCTCTTACTCTTTGCGTTACGGATTCACTTGATACAGCGAAAGTTATACCTCCTGTTCCCCGCCGCAACTCGGACGTCTCGTCCCAGGACGTAACTTTCATCATAAACGTCCCGCCATGATTTCATTCGGCGATTGCATTAAATGGTTCGCGTACTTTGGAGCTCTTTGACGAGGAGCTGCGCGCGCGTTGATTAGCATTATGCAAAGTAACCGATATTCATTACGATTTTCACTATGGTAATGCATTCAGGCCTCATCCTTATTCATGCCTTTAATGGCATAAAGGAGGACGCCTGCAGGAGACTTTGCCATTGAATGAAAGATTAGTAATCTGTATCGAATTGCAGGGAGGCGAGAAACGCTAGCCTCCCAGCGGCGATGCACGAGCTAACTGATGTATGTATACCTGCATCTCTTAATATTTCATGTCAACCACTCGCGTTAAACGTTGATACCTTAAACTGTAGGACGCGCATCCGAGGCAGCTGTTCGATGCGAAAATAATGATATTTGGTGCTCCTACCGGATATGAATATGCGATGGAAATGCTCCGGACCGGCAGTACGCCCTTTTCATGCGCTCCGATTGCAAGCAAACCGGTGCGGATATAGATTTTTTCACAAATAATTCTAGAAACGTGATTCGAGTAAAACTCTTTCGAATACGCGATACCTGCAGCCTCGCAATGCGTAATTCCGAATACGCGTCGGAGCATGATTACATCATGGAATACGATGCTGCAGTAAAATGTGTCAGTACGTCGGTCCAGTGATAATATCTCTCTCCCTGCCTCGCCTGTTTTTCATCCGCTCTCTCTTATACAAAAATTGCTGGCTGACTGAAAGTGGCGCTTCAATATTGCTCGGTATTCCGTAAAATCCATTCCGAACTGGCGGGCCACAAATCCAAGGATAGTATACATATTGGGTGACCCTAATTCTTCCGGCGAATTTTCAATCGAAAAAAATTACTGCCACAGGGCACAAAGAGAGCACTTGCGCTGGCGATAATTCGCGTGGCTGTAAAGATGACGCACATGTGTGTTATGTGGATGGTTCTGGCAGAGTTCCCCTGGGGGGGCAGAGTAGTGGAACGCGCAGCGTGCGCTGGTTGAAAGCTACCTAGATGCCTAGGTGGATCGATAAGAAGACGTACTGGGTAGGAAAGAAGGTTGCACGATGAGTAAAGAGAAAGCGTGGGAGTAAGGGAGAAACGACGGATTGGAGCTGATGCGGTTCGAGCAAGGGAGAAAGAGTGCGGATGTGAAACCCAGTTATAGCTGGATGGCGGAACGGAGGGGGCGCGGGTCGTGCAACGCAAGAAGCGCTATCAGAGAAATGAATTCGAAAAAGGGGTTATCCGCACCGCACCGGTTGCAGATCTATAGCCGCGGCCTATCGATCTGACGACATTATTGCTGCAGGAAGTAGCGACCTCAAATTCAGCCATCTGTGTGGCGCGAGAGGGAGGCAGGCCGAGAAAGACGAACGGTGAGAGAGGCAGGGAGGAAGGCCATTCATATTTCATAGCGAGGTGGTTGAACCAGCAGTGATGTACATGCACCATTCTCTCGCCAGCTTTTCCTTCTCGGTGCGCTCCCTTGTCATTAGCTTCTCTACCGGTTGCGCGTTCGCTCGGTCATGTGGCCACTTGTTTTCCCATAGCCCTGGCTATACCGCACTCTTCCTTACGCCCCTCTTACGAAAAATCGCCCCGAGCACACTGTCCATTTGCCAGTTTCAGGGATCCCTCCGCGCATTCCACCAAGCGGGAATGGGATAGAAAGAAAGTATGAGAGCGTGGCCTTTAATCGACGTCAGTCCGAGTTACGAGTTACCGGGCGCGAACTTGGCCGGTTTTAATTAACGCTGCCCGGCGGATTATCGCGCACGAGCTCTAACCAGTGCAGTGAAACGCAGTAGCTGTCTGGCAACTACGAGAAATAACATTCGGCTCGAGCCTCTGTTTGCCTTGGCCATACGATACCGGATCGGTCGGTACACGATCGCTTCGGGAACTTTGTGCCGCAGGTTGAGTGGCTACGGTCCAATGGATCCTAGTGGAGTTTGATATTTGACAGCTCATACATACGTACACGGCTAGCTACGACATGGTTTCTGATCAATGTATACGTAACCAGTGTAACTTTGAGCTGCGTCGTCCGTTAATTATAGGTAGACGACCGGTTGATCTAGCAAATCCAACATGAGGAAGAGCCCGACATTCTGGGCAGCCTGATTGATCGACATTCACGGGATGGCTGGCTAGCATACGAGGTGTGATGGTGGTGCTTTCGTATTCAGCTGTTTAGAAAGCGGCTGCCGAGATCGCTGATCAAATTGCATGGTTTGATTCGTAGTCTGGGCCGGACGTGGCAATGCGTCGTCGCATCCCCCTCTTGCACCGATGCACGCAGATGGAGTTGTTGCGAGTGCCTCACTCTATGGGGCTATATGGGGCTTGCATTATTTATGAAGCCTCTACACTCCTGATGAGACCGCTTCCATCTTGCCTTACCCTTACCCCGATAGCGGCAATGCTACACTTTCGAATAGCGTTGCCCCGCTCTACGTGTATGTGCTCTTCCTAGCCCTTACCATCGACACCCCGAAGCCGCGTATCACGCTGCGGAACAAATCACGCGTGATCCCGTGGCTGTTGCCGCATCTGTCGAATCTTGTAAATAATTAAAGCGTGCGTCATTGGTCCGCCCGGCCCACCGACCCACCATGTGCACTCTTGTGAACCCAGCGAGTGAACAGCATCTCTATGGCCCGCCGGCGACAACTTGCAAATGTGTAGGCGCGGCCTAACTGCCGGGTGGGAGAAACTTATTGGAATTATGCTGCGATTAAGTGTGAATTTACATGACGCACCCTCGGTTGGGCATAAGGGTCAGCGCCGATTTAAAGTGACCGAATTAGAATTTAAGCACGCCAGAGGCGTTAGCCTAGGTGCAGTAGTCAGGGGTTAACTGATAATGTGTCGTCTTATCGACTGCAGCTCCACTTTGGCCGATTGGCGATGATCGCTGACTGTGGTTATGGCAATCCATTCACCCGTTGGTAATGGGAGCAGCCCAGGAGGAGATCGCGAGGCAACGGGGCTCCATGCCGCAAAGCGAACCTAATTCCACGCGGGATTTGCTAATCCAGGGCTGCAGAGTCGGTCATTATTTGGTGTCGCGTGATCCCGGGGGGTGGAACAGCGCACGGGGCGTATCCCGTGCCACAGAAACGCGCCGTATTTATCCCCCGATATATCACCGAAACCCCTAAACACCACGGAAAAGCCCATCTGACCGAAACTAGCCGCGTATAAAGCGTCACGCCAGAAGCCTGTCCAAGGTGTATCCTAGATATTTTGACACGATTTACTGCAGGGTTATTTCGTAACTCTGCGCACTACTGACAGCATAGCCTCGCCGAACGACTTGCAGTCCGGATTCATCACCGAAATCCGCTGCGGTAACCTTCATGAAATTACGTTAATAACACTGAATTGCACTCGTTGCCTGAAGAAGAATCCTAATCATTTTCTTTCCCGCTACAGTAGGGTCTCGTGAAAGTTTGAAAGTTCCTATGCACGTAAATCAGGAATATCATTATTTATGTGTTCCAGCAGCACCATAGAGCACATATCTTGCGGTAATGCCTTTTTTGTACTCTCCCGCGGAACTGACGCGTTCCTGTTCTCACTTTTTGAAAGGTGCACCCGTTCGGTTGAAATCGTCGATCGATGGTAGCTCATGCTGGCGACCCCACTTCCATTGTTTTCCCATGTTTCTTCATCTGAGTCATTTCGTCTTAAGAATTGCATTACGACCGAAGTTTAACAAACGTCTTGTTGCTATGCGTATATTGTTTACAGACTGGAAACCGTCTGAGTTGTCTTTGTGATTACCGACCAAAAATGGCAGCCTGCGGCATCACTCTATATAGCGTGCGCATACCGGGCTTCCGGAAACCTGTGCGAAATGGGAATTTGTGGATTGATACGCGCTAGATTCTCGTGTTATATGCGCGATGATCGTCAAACAACTAATCTAATTATATGAATGTACATACACCCGAAATAACAGTGACGCTCTTTCGAAATAGACGCAACCTATTTTGCGGTCGGCCCATCGCTCTTTTCCCTACATTCTTCGACGGTTTGACCGCCTGACACTGCAAAAAGTAACGAGAGTCTCAGTTTTTTGTCCCAATCAGTTATACCGCTGTCGCTTGCCGCCTGTTATTTTGCACCGTTTCCAAGTCCATTCGTTGTCGATAGTCCCGTTCGCACACAATCGCTCAATTCAGTATCACATTCGCCATTTCTCTGCGCTAACAACTGGCAAAATGGAATGCACCGGCCTGACCATTCCCTCAACTGTAGACGAGAAGGAGTTTTGGAGGACACTGCTCATGTCCCCTCACACATACACGACAGATAATACGACTTCAAACTATAGCTATGGCTGGCTTAAAATAAAAAAAAAATCCTTTATTCTGGAAAGCGTACTACCGAAATATCGATATTCTGCGCACCTGGGCGTGCACTGCGGTTGTATCACCATTATCAACACCTACTCCATACACACCATCCTATACATAGTATCAACCCAAGATACGTGATAGAGCTGTTATTGAAAAAATACATCTCGATAACTCGATTCTTGATAACGCTGAAATTTCAACTGCTCGGATTTCATAGAAAAGCAATCAATTGAAATTTAAGCAGAACGTAGCAAATCTTTCGAATGGACGAGGTGTAATAATAGCGACAGATGAATTCGTGGGGCGAGGATCATTCCATATAGGGACATGTGTCATAATCGGAAGTATATGAGGGACGTTTGGATCCGTCAAGAGAACTTTTCTTTACAGCGTTCAAGTGATTTTCCACTGTTACCACTCTGAATGACCAAATCACGCGAAATTTCTCAACTAGCTGAATGAAGCTGAATTACTTCTTACGATTTTTATCCGCGGCGAGAGGAGCCGACAAGTAGAACTAATTCTGATTTTTCAGACAGCCTTCTCGATTTCGTTTGACTTTTCATTGTTATAAAGTTACTAACGAAGCGTGAAGCGGTCGTTCTGCCAGCTAATTTTTCTCTCCATGCCTCTCTAATTCAACCTTCCATTACGGTTAATTTGCTCCGCCCGATTCAGTCAATACTTTTGACTGAATCGAACCCACTGAAGTTGCACTCGCAAGTACTAGCATCGCAAGCACTAGTGCGACAAAACTAATTTGTTCCGTCCTTCCGAGTCAAGGGGCAGCGGAAATAGGAAAAATACGTGGGACTTTGGACAATAACTGAATGCATGAATGCTGTTCTATTCCGGATACGAATAAATCTTGGCATGGAAAAGCTGGCATGGAAAATCGATCCAGCTGCGGTTGTTGATTAAATTCGAATACTGCAATTCGTAGTCAAACGGATTTTCCGAAATAATTGTTAAGTGTCACGACTTAACAAGACGTCAATTCGAATAAAAAAATGTCAGTATTACCGTAAAGCGTACATCGCTTTCGGAAAGTATTGCAGCCTATGAATTTCGAACCTTTTACCTTTTAGACATCAATAAACTGAAGGCAGACACTCTAACGTTTATAGGTTCTAGCTATCGGATTTCTAAAAGGGATGGCGTCCAAAAGAAGTATGGTGGTATTCCGAAATACCTTTACTTTGCAAGGCGCGCAGGTAGTTTGAAAAGTACGTGCGGTGCCGGAAAACGCGGGCTAGCTACGTTATTAGCACCGATAAAAATCTACTGTTGTTTTTGTCGTAGGGCACTCTACAAACTCGAGCAGCAGTTTATTGAGCAAGAAAAAAGCACTTCGCTAGGCGCTTTACCTCCATTTGCACGATAATGAGAGTTTCAAAAGGTAGAAACTTATTCGCCGGGAAACAGTGAACTTTCGGATTCGAAGGGTTCGTAACAGCTACGAATAATAAAGACTGCCGAAGGTAAATGTTTTCGCGTCGGGGTAAGTACGTGCGCACCATGAATATGCAAATCCGCAACAAATTTCCCCTCGGCGAGGTGATGCACCCACGAAACACCTTTTTCTCATTGCCTAATTAGTCCCTCGTGAAAGTAAGATTAGCAAGTGCACAGCCCACCCTTTCCCTACTCCCTCTTTCTCACTCATACACACACACACACACACTTATACATACTGTCCCAGTTAGGCGTAGTTATGTGTTTTATGAGAACGATAATGCAAATTTTCACACCCGTCCATCACATGCTTTCTTGGAATAAAGTTAAGTTGAGAACGATACTAAATGTGAACTCTATCAGTATGATTCATCGAGACACTATCAAAGCTCAAGCGGTTAGGCTCAAGTTTTTCGAAAAATCCGAGGCAGTTAAGGAATCACGGCCGAGCAGTTCGGCAGAGAAAGCTAAGACCCCAATGAAGTAGGACAACGTACTATAGAAAAGAATCTTTTTGTTTTCCCATGCTTCTACTAACTTTTTCTCCTGGCTACGTAATCGTAGCAAAGCAAAAAAGCCTCTTCTCTATATGTGGCATCCCCGCAGTGGCGGCCCACGGGTGTAATGCAGGAGATATTGTTTTAGGGCTGCAGTCAGCCGGGAACGAAGCTGCAGACTTGCCGAAGTGTATTTCACCTTTCTATTTTCACCGACTGGCCGCGTCGCCTCACTGCCAGTGCACTTTTCCCATCTCTCTCGTCGAATCCTGCGCTGCCGCACTCGCTCCACACTCACACATATACCTACGTGATGAATCCCTGTGTCTCCCGGTTTCTCTCTCTCTCTCGCTCTCTCTCCGAGTTTCCCCCTCTCTCGTACTCTCACTCTCTTTCTGTCTGGCTGCAGTCCTGCCGTTTTATGGCAACACTAAATTTGAGCGGGCGCGTGAGACGAAACGATATCAGGCAGCTTCCAGCGACTGGCGGAATACATACTACGTGCTCGCCGACACCCAGCCACTGCCGGGGACGAGAGCGTAGCTATCACGGGGGAGGCCGCATTACGCGGAGTAAATCGGACTGAGATCGACGATCTCGTTTCGCGCGCTCGGTATTGAGAGCGCATCGACTGTCCCCCTTTCCCCTTTAGTGCCGATCAAAGTTACAGTAACGTGGGGCGAGCGTCACATTAAAACCGGCTTAATTGGCGCAGTGCAGGAATGCAATTTACAATTGAACGCCGAGGGGATGCGCCAAGGCCGCATTGCACCCTGCCGCTTTGACGGTAGACTCGTCGATTTTCGTAATTTGACAAGCGAGCAGCGATTCGATTGTAATGGGCGCCACCTCCGGCCTAATGACTTGATCTAACCGCCCCTGGTGCTGCTGCCACCGCTGGTTTTGATCCGCTGATCTCCGAATAATTAAAGGGGGCGCTACGATAAACCCGACGGTGACCCGGTTATTGCAATGCGTCGAATTCGAGCTTCGTCGCACACTCGGCTCCTCGAAACTATATTCTAACAAAGCCTTTTTCACGCGCCCTCTACGTCGTACCGTGCTAGAGCTAAAAGAGAGTGAACAATCTTTTCCCCTGCGACTATGTTCTTCTGCGCGGCGGAGAAAAATGGAAAGGGCAACAGAGCGTCGAGAATGAGAAAGACAGAGAGGGAGATGGTGTAGAAGAAAACTTGAGCGAAAACGACAGGCGGAGAACAAGGGTGGCTAGAAGAGCGAGCGAGGAGGGTGGCCTTGTTTTCCTACTCGGACATAGAACAGACGGAGATTTATTAAGCGAGCCCCACGCGCGGGCGCTGGCATCAGAAGAAGAAGGGCAGAATAAACAATAAATTCGGGTTTAAGAAAACAGGAAGGCGCGGGGTGACGAGGGCGGAAGAGAGTGGGCGAAAGGGATCGCGCACTAGCCAAACACGCGGGCTGCTCGAACCTCACCTTAATCCTAACGTGCTTAAGGTGATTTGTGACGCCGGGGCGAAGACTTTAAAGACTCCCTCGTTATCTGACCGTTTCCATGAACGCATTGAATCAAGCAGGATCGGCCAGCAAAACCACCACCAGTGCCGAGAGTCGTTGATACTCCCAGCCACCCTCCGCGCTGGACACATGTATAGCTGGACCATTCGCGCAATTGTGCTTCTTGCCCCCCTTACGGTAAGCTCTTGTAAAAGTCGCCGGAGGAAAATGGTCACCATGCCGCTAACTGCTAAGGAAATTGCACATAAAAAATGTAAAACGCTAAGGCTGCTGGCGGTGCTCGTGGCAGGCGACAGTTTTGGGATAAATCTTCAGATATTAATACCAGTGCATACTGAGTGCGGACCGCGAGCGTCGGATTTACTTCATAAATTTTTAATTGGGCTAAGGCCTCCCTCGAAGGATGCGGTCGGTAAAATGAGATCCAGCGGAAGCAGCGGCATCGACCTTTCCGCCCTTCAACCCAATAACCTCGGCGCTTTCGTAATTTAATCAGCGATACTTTATACCGTCAGGATTATGCCATTATAAGACGCCGTTTCCACTCAATTACCCTACGGTATTTGAGGCGAGTTACCTTCCCTTTTGATTCAATAAGGAACGAGAAGCCTAGGGGTCAGTGAATTCTGCAGTTCATTATATTCCTTAATACATATCTATGAATATATGTGGAAACGAAACTGACATACTTCAAACACATAGAATATAGCTGCCACAACATTGTGTACTGTACAAATCACTTCGTTGATTTCCCCAATATAGGCATCCTGAAACATTTCGGTCTCAATTTCTCCCGCGCGCAGGTTCCAATTATCAGTCTCGCTCAATGGGATTTAATCTAGATTACATTTCAAAGACTAAAACTATTACATTTTTACACGAACCCGCTACCATCGTCCCTCAGTGTCGAATCTCTTTCAGCGCTGTGATCCGTGATTGCGTATTATTAGTGTCGAGCTATAGCTATAGTGGTCGCTGTAAAAAGAGCATTGCCGCGGAAAGCGAGTATGATTGCATCGGGCGGAAAGTACCTTTTAAAACGAGGCAAAGGCTACAAAGGACTCATACACGAAATCAAAATGAATGACGGATACTTTGATTAACCACTTACTACGCATTAACCCAATGCCCGTGGATTCCTCCAATATTGCGAGACACAGAATTACACCGCGATGCATTTTGATCGGATTATTGATGGACGTCCATTCTCACGAGCTGAAATGATATTGGAGAAAGAGGAGGCGATCACTCAGCGAGACGTCGAAGCAATTTAAATGCCTTTCTACGACAGGTTGCTCGATCTCTCCTAGTACTAAGTAGATAAGGATCAGTCAGCCGACGGCGTCGGCCCATCATAATTAATCCGCTATTCGTTAAATCCATCACGATAGGTCGATAAGGTCCTATGGGGCTTCAAGTTGGAATCGGTCTCGGGTCTGGGTTAGGTGGCAGTTCTGAAGGTGCCGGAGGAGAGCGGAAGCTGCCACCAATGGCAGAGGAAGAAGAGAGTGTTGGAGCAGAGGAGAAGGGTCGGAGGTTCTGGCTAGAGGGCGAAGCACGGGTTGCACTAGGCTATACATTACGAGCTTTACTAGGGTTTAGCCGCGTCCCTATATCAGGAGACTTGGTAGAGTCTCGCGCTATACATATGTATATGTATACCCTGCCGTGGTCACCATTCTGGACCACCTACACGTGCCCACGCGCATACACACCACCTCATGGCCGGTACAGGCTGTTGTTTCGAAATTAAGGGGTTCGAGAGACGCTACGGAGTCGCATCAATAACTGAACGAGAGAGCATCTTAAATAATCCCCACTGGCCGGGTTCTTAGATTACTGTCCTGAAAGAACTCCATCAGCGGCTCGGGTATTGTCTGATATTACTCTGATAGGATGTAGGTCTGTTATTTGTGCAGGGCGATAATTCCTAGTACGACATAGTTGCCGAGTTTAATCGGCCTGAGAGAGTTTCGTACGGATTGCGGCTACGGATTTAGCGCAGTGCTTACGTGCACTGATGCCGGCTACTACGAACTATGAACGACGAACGTACGCATCCATATAATAGCATTTGTGCGACAGCAGCAGAACCGTAGCTGCGCGGAAGCATGCGTATGGTACGCGTGACATAAGCAGGCTTGCACGCGTGCCTGTGGGTGGCACAGATCTAGGTGTATCTCAAACTGAACGCCGGAGTATACACCATGTGCTGTCTGGATTTAGTTCGGGGGCCATGTAGTCACCCTGACATTCGACCTCACTGGCCACGATAATGCCTATCAACTCTATTGCGAGTTACGTCTGCCCAAGTGAGGCGGCCGGTACTTTCGGCCAAGCGACACGTCCCGATACATCGCCAAACCCGATTCGATCCTTATCGCTCTCGGGTCATTATAAATTCAAACAACTAGGATAACGTGCCAGTTTCTCAAGGCGCACGTAGATTGTGAATTTAATTGACATAATTCCACCAGTTTTGTTCCTCTACGACACGGACGCACACACGCACGTGCTTGAGTGCAACCAAAATATCCAGCTGTCGAGCCGCGAACGGTGTGCAAAAGCACTTAGCCCGTTTCATATACAATTGAAAAGATGTGTTTGGTAGAGCGACAGAATTTATCGGCCATGGCTTGTAACATCCGTGACGCCCTATAAAACGATAATCATCAATTAATACTTTGAGCGTACAGACACGGCGGCCGCTATAACTTACGGATAGGAAGGTAGCCGGAGGTGCATGTAGCACCGCTCGCCGCCCACCGATAAAACTTCGGCCGGAAAGTTTCGCATTACGTGGATGGTAAAGTTAATGTTTCATCGTTCGCGACTAAACAACTTCATCGTCGCCGGCGGGTGAACTTGCTTCGTGCAATTTGATGAAATGTGCAAGGATTGGGATTAACCGCGTTACTTTTTCGAGCTATGACCGTGTGCGTGCGTGTATGTGTGCGCGTGCATGTGTTTATGTGTTTATGTGCGCGTGTATCAGGCTCTTGACAGAATGTCCCCGTTAATGCGCACAAGTCGACGGGACGCAAGAGTTATCGAACTCCTGCCACCGACAATTTACTGTGTGCCACTGCTATTATATCCGAAACCATTGAAACGCATTGCATTATGATTCTCCGAAGATAACAGGCCATTAATAATTTCCCTGGAGGAACATATTGCACACGGGGGCTGAATTCGTGAACCAGACCTGCATGCTAATTTCACTTTGTATTCTCTCTCTCTCTCTCTCTCTCTCTCTCTCTCTCTCTCAGTTACTATGTGTTCTGCATATTTTTCAGAGTCACGGCGTAAACAGATAAGTGACCCCTATCGTTAACACACGACGCAGATGCGGTCACTGAGTTTCAGTAATCAGAACAATTAGCTGTGGTCCAACTCGGTTGCATGCATAGCCAAATATGGCAAACGTGTGCAATTATTCGAAGGGAGGTGGACGCATCTCCGTTAAGCCAGAGAGAGCCGCTTTGTCGGCGGAGTTTTGGGGCGGTCTGGGGTGGCGACAATGCGAAAATACTAGCTCCATATTACAGTCGGGTCTGTCTCCCGTTGGGAAAAGATCTCCATTCGCAGTTTGGCCCACATGTGCGTGATTTCTCGGGGAATTCGCGTGAAAGGGGACGGAGACAGAAGAAAAAGCGGAGGTGCAGTCGCCGGGATTTTCTTCCGGCAGATGTTGCCGCTCGCGCTTTTAATAAATTAAACCTGCGGGACAAAGAGCTGTTTTTCACAAGTAAAACTGCCACAGGGTTGGCCGTATGACCGCGCAGAGTCAGCATTGCGAGGGATGGAGGGAGCTGAAGGAAGAAGGTTGGAGGAAGGAGGAAAGTGAGGAATGAGAGTGAAAGAGGAACGGAAGACGCGCACGGCTGGTTGGCGGAGGTGGGGAAGAAAACTAAAGAGAGTAACGCTAAAGCAGAGAGCCTCTGCTTGCGCCGGTTTCACAGGACCATCCGCGCTATTATACTGATTACATTTTCAAATGTGCCTCCCCGCTGTAACCGCTGCACCCGCCGCGCCACGGAAGCCCCGTTCTCCAGCTATCCTCCTCGCTGACTGCCTCCCCAAGCGCTTCAGTCACACCTACGATCTCAATCCACCTTTCTTTTCGTTTTCCCGCTTCCTGCGCGTCTCCTGCTCACTTCACGCTATTTCCGATCTTTCATTTCCGCGCAAGCTTGTATTTTCGGAAGATTTGCTCGCCTTTTTCGTATCTGCTATATAAAGCCTTCGAAAGAAGGACCAACATTCTTCCTACCTATGAATACCGATACTGTTCCAATTCTCCACTTAGGTAGCCGTAGCCCTCGGCATTCTAAGTACCGGGAAGAGAGCAGTTCTTTTTTTGTTTCTCCGGAGAGTTCCAGATTACAATTGATAGAGAATTTAAGTTGCTGTCGAGGTAAAGTCGCATGCAAACTGCACGGGAATCGAGTGCTATTTTTGTCACGCGGTCATTGCGATGCTTGGCCGCAGTGCTGCTTCGGCGTGGTCGATCGATGCCAGATGAATATTTACAATGTAAAGACACCATCAGTCTCCGCGTTCAGCGGCCGCGCTGCGTGAGGAAGATCCGAATGTGGCTTGGCTCTCACTGTAGCGCGATCAAAACAGTGAAATCAAGCCCCGTGCACTATTCGTGCTCCAGACTTCAACTAGTTACTTCTTATCACTTCATAGACTCGAGAGACTAGTTATCGCTGAAACTTTAGTTTCCTCTACTTCGGAGCAACTACAAGTCGCTGATCGATTTCTAACTAAAAGTAACCTGTTAGTCAGTCCGCTGATCCTGACACTTATACATAGACACAAATCCTGAAGAACATGATAGCAGAGAATAGCAGTGCAGAAGGTAAAGCTGTCATTTAAGGCGCGAGCAGTCATTTGAGGCGTGATTTGGTAATGAAAGCAGGCTTGGGGGAAAGACGATGCAGGCTGTAGGCCGCGATAGATGGCGAATAAAGCCAGCGGGTGTTTGAATCAAAGAATGCATAAATACGTAGGCGCGCACGCAGGCTATATTTGCATGTCGATGCTATCGACGACGCTGGGTCGACGACCGGCGCGAGAGAGTTAAGTATTTTTAATGGGCGGCCAGACCAAAGGCGTGTTCTGCTCCCGTATTCACTGATCCCTTCCATCAAGAGCAATTGATTGCCGCACTACCAAGAAGTTAATCGTCCCCTATTTACTGTCATTTCATACCACTTGGAATAACATTCAATCTCTCAAGTCTTAAGACTATCGGCTTCACTCCGTTGCAACATGTGACAGCGAGAAGTAGTTGTCGGGCGATCGCTCGCGCAGCACTTTTTTCCGCCTTGCTAAGTGGAAAGGGACAATGGCAGGAAGTGTGCTTAATCTAGTTTCGATTGAGCGAACCTCATAAGTCATCTTCCTCGTTGGCTGGTATCGTCCCCCGGCGCACGTAAGCGCATTCACCAAGACAAGTGGAGTACTCCCGATTTAAATACGTGTACGCATAGTCTGTGTAGAAGCGAGTTCTCCGTGCTCCGTCTTCTCCCCCCGCCCCTCTCTCGCTCTCTCTCATTCTAGGCGCGTCGGCCGGCACTCGCATTGCGGTTGAAATATCAGTGCGATCTTTTGTAGCCAGCAGCCGCTGGAGCCGGACACTTGACTCCGGGAGATAAATGAGCAACCAGCTGAACGCGAAGCTCAGAAAACCTATCGCCCCCCGCCGTCCTCGACGACTGGTTCAAAGTCCGGCACATATGATAGGTGTGATCATACCACGCACACGTGCCACTTACGCTCGAGGGAAAAAAATGTTACATTAGTTCAGTTTAAACGTGAATGCCTTTGCATGTCACGAACTCCACTCAAGCTCAAGTCACAGAGCGCACGTGGATGTGAGACAAAGCTAATCCTGCACGAGGGGTGCGAGCGTACCTGCTATGTAAACTGACTTAATATGGCTTGGAATGTATTTATTGCGGGGAAGCTCGTGGTGACCTGCATTGTCAACTCGGTAATTCGCGATTATAGAAATTGTTAAGAACTGTTACCTGCGCGCTTGTAGTGACTTAAATACCCCCACTACCGTTCCGCTCCCAAGTAAGTCCTCCGCTTAGTCTAACAAAAGTTTTTAACGATTTGCGTACTGCACACTTATTACGCGGTGAACATAAAAAGGAGAGAATGCGCGAGCGTATGAAAGAGAGAGAGAGAGAAAGAGAGGGGGGGGGGGGGTCATGCCAAGTCTCGAGCTTCCGATTAAACATTTTGCGTGGAAGGTAGAGCGATGGAGCAATGCGCCGGTACGGTATTAAGAGGAGAAAATTTGCGAAGACGTTGTGACGTGTACAGTGTTCATTAAAAGTTTCGAGTGGCAATGAGATTTTATGGGCGATCTCCCGTGTACTCCGTACGTGACATATAAGACTTAATGGTGTGCCTCCAGGCTGGCAACCCCATATAACTCTTCCCATAGACTACTTAATTTCGCTGCTACCACCTTCCGCACGCACGCGGAAGCCTGTCAAGGCACGTGTCGGTTTCTTAGAATCCTCAGACCTTTGCCGTAGCCTTTTCTAAATGAACTCTTATCTTACTTCAACTCAAATCTTACTTCAAATAGCGTATAGCTGGTTTGTGAATAACGCATTTTCCATAAGAACGTAAAACGATCTTTTTCGCGAGACCTTAAGAGTGTTACGTGTAACGTTTCTCACGTTCCATTTATCCAAGTAATTATTATAAACAATTATAATCGAACATCGGCCGTTTGATTGCCGTAGCACGGTAGGACGTGTGTCATATAGCTGCGACACGTTAATTATATTTTCATTCCATTCGCCTATTCGCCAGTCGCAACAGTCGATGTCGAAGAGATGAGCCATGAGAGCCGTGCTATTTTTCAGTTATAAAGTAATACGGGATGAATCCAGCGTTGGCGCATAATTGATTCGTACGGTGTCAAGCTCTTTATCTAATAAAACCGAACAATTAGCAAATTGCCTGTTAAACTGTCACGACATACATATTACGATAGCCTGGCGGGTGTGTGCGAGAGCGAGGCGTGGAAATCCGGTAGCTCGGCTCGAATACTAAGCGATATTCCGCACATATCGTTCGAACTTATTGTCGGCAGTTCATAGCCGACAATTATGTTAACTGACTGAGTGCCATTGTGCACTTGCCACTTTGCTTGGCGTTCTGTCGTTCACTCGCGCCTCTGAAAACGGCTATCGCAACATGTATGACGAATTTCTCAAATGATACCCTTTTCATTCCACTAATAACGTATGTTTAGTATAATCATGAACCGTGAATCTGATACTAGTCGTCAAAGTAATCAGGACCATTGACGCCCCCGAAGCACTGAAAGAACTTTCGGATTGCTAATTAGATCGAGGGTCAGCGAGGCTTTAATTACACATGCCAGCGTTTCATGACTCGAATTTGCATGTATACCTGGTAGGGAAACCGGATAGATTGATACATTTGTGTAATTAGCTCTATGATTTTGGACGAAACATAAACCGTCGCGCGGTCAATGCCGCGCGTTTTCCACGCACCTCTATAGATTCTGCATTTCGGCATGCACATGTATGTAGTTATGCGTATCTTTCACTTTAATGTGGGGCAGCGGGATATGAGGGTGTGTGTGTAAAGCCGTATGCGCCGGGTCTCTCTGCTTGGATTTTGGGTACTGGATTATTATTACAGTCCTGTAAAAGCACCACTCGCGCTGGCTACTCGAATAGGACACGTTATCCATTTTATCCGTCCCGCGAGAATAACGCACATCGATGTTTTCCTATTTTGAAGCGTATTATTGGCATACACCGTATATGTCTTGGATCGGAACATCGACTGGAATTTCCAAAATTCACGTTGAATTTCGCAGAAATGTGCGAGGTTTGCGCGAATTTCGGGGAAAAGTTGAAATTTTTTCTCCGGTAAAAATTAATTAAATTATATCGCGTGCGCGTTAGTGGCCATCGCGTAACAAGTTTCAAAAAGAATGTTGCCTTGATAAACCATCAGCACGCTATGAATGTTGCCATTTAGATTAAAGAAGCCACTATTTCACTGACGAAAAGTATTCTAAGCTCTCTCTCTCTCTCTCTTTCTCCCTCTTTCTCCCACCTGTGTTTGTTACCGTTCTTTTTACTCGTGCAAAACTCTACCTGTAAAAAATCAGTGATTACGTTGTTCGCGGGCGTTTATCAATGAAAGCGTAAAAGGCCGAGGGAAAAAGCAGTATCGATTCCATGGTATGATAGTCACAGGGAAGCTATTGCGGCGCGTTTAGAGGAAATCCTTGAATGGAGCGGTGTTATGCGTGGTGTGGAATACGATCCTGACACAGGGTGTGGAATTACCAGGAATCGGAACGAGCGCGAAGTAGAAGCGCTAAATAAACACAACATTCGATCTTTGTTTCCTTCACCACTTCCGAAATCCTGGCAACCCCTTTTCCCGCCGCTGCCAAATTTCCCAAATAGTTCTCGACCATACAATAGCGGCATTCGTTGTGTCCTACTTAGAGTGCACACTCAAGTAATGAAGAGGGACCGGGCAGTGGGGAGAGGTGTAGCCGGCGGACGAAGCAAACAGCATCTTATTCGAAAAGACGGGATTCCAGATCGTTGATACGATAGCCCGCTCCGGATACGTATTGACTTTTGCAACGAGGTCAATCAAGCGAACCCGAAAAATTCCTCGAGGTTGCGGGCGAAGGGTGGCAGGCACCCAGGGGCATCGAGTGTCGGACCAGTGAGTGCCGAGCCGGTCAAATATTGGGCGTGGTGGGGAGACGAGAAAAGCGCCGGAAGGGCACGCGGCCCAACGTGCGACTACCCACCGAAGGTGTCAAAAACCCGAGGCATACATCACGCACGGAAAGGGAGTATGCCGAGGGGGAAAGAAAACAGTCCTGGCCGAGAGAAGAGAGGAAACAATCTGATGCACTCTCAGCGCGAGATTGAACACTCACCTGGCTGGTACATTTACGGTCCTGTATGACTACCGGTCGTTCGGTTGCCTCTATCATTGCACAAGAGCACTGCACGACACTCTTAAATCACCATCATCTACGCCACTGTGCCTGGTGGCCGGCTGCCGCTGCTACTGGGCTCCTCTCGTCTTCGCTCTCACTGGTATTAACTGGCCGTTCCGTTTTAGGCAGGTGTAGTCCGTAAAAGTTGCTGAGGCTTAGAGAGATCTCATATACGTATATCCAGGTGGGTCCAGAGTATCCTGGCGCTCGGAGACACAACACATGCACAGAGTGTCCGTCACTGGCGCTCGCCGCTCGCTGTCGATTAGTTTATTTCGCTGGTGATTCCCGAGTGGAAAAAGCAAGAGAGAGCTCCACTATCGAGGGTGGTGGTGTGACACGACCATGCGGCAAAGTAAATGGGTCTTGCAGAGTCTGTGCGTTACACACGCGGGCCACGGAAAGCGGGAGGGCTGTACGTATCAGTTGAGTCTAGGTCGGCTCTCGATGGGGAACGAGCGCAGTTCTCTCTTATGTCAACGGACGAATGCTTCTCCCATCTCCTCTTTTCTTTCTCACTCTTTCTCTCCCTCCCGCTCGCGAAGCTGCGATGGAGTAAATATACGCGTGATCAATGTTCGCGGATCGGGAGCTGGCAGTGCACTGACTCCGGCCCCCTCGTTCGACCCGAGTCCGCAGTTGTTACTCCCACGCGGCGCATGCGTCTAGTCCCAGGGCGAACTTGCGCCGTCGTCGTCGCCGTCGCCGTCGTCGTCGCCATCCTCCTCGACGTCGACATCCTCGTCGGCGTCGTTACCCCTCCGTTGCCTCCTGTTCTGTCGAGCGCCTTAGCCCATGCCAAGCCATCCCGAAGCCTACTCCTGCCGCTCGAGTTCCCTACGAGCCCGTCTTTCCGACGATGTGTGCGCCTTTGCGCGTCTATACACACCGGCACCCAGATACGTGGCGAGCGGGAAGGTGCCTGTGTGTTTCATCCCCTAAATCGGAGCGCCCCGCAGTCTCCTCTCACTTCTAGGAGAGTGCCGTCACTTGGCCGGGGGAAGGGGGGTTGGGGGCTGCAAGGTGGGTGAAGCTTGCCAGTGTGAGGGTAGCTCGGCTGACGACGTCGCGCGTCAAACGTTCTCATGCCCTTCTGCCAAAGGCGAGAGCACAGCCACTGCGAGATTGATATCGGTACCCCGTTCTCGCCGACTGATTCTCGTTCAAGGGCGGTCTCACTCCTCACTATCTTCCTCTCGCACCAGCCCCTCTCCCTCCCTCTTGCTCGCTCTCCCTCTCTGTTTCTCATTACGCTCGCGATTAGCGAACACGACGCCTCGTCGCCCGACACTGAACTGCGCCGCATCTGATTAGACGTACTGAATTGTGTGGGTAATGGTTGTACATCTTCATTCACTCCGGGGAATGAGATACATAGGCGGAGATCTCTCTAGAATAGTTACACCAATCCTTATGGGCTCCGTAATTGTTTTCAAATGAGAATCAGATGTGAGTCGCGTTAATTGACTGTTATCTACTAAAGCGGATATCTTCACCAAAGCGGATGCAATGCGACTATGGTTTGGCAAAGACAGCACCAGTGTGGTCCAGATCATTCAGGTGATTAAACTTCCTGTGTATGCTGTGAGCGGTATAGGAATAGGCCCTTCAAACATAAACCGAGATACGAATTTTGCTGGGATGAAGGAAGCGTGGGTGGGCACAACCGGTTCGAGAATCTCGATCAGGTCATTCTGTACACCTAAAAGAAATAAAGATTCTCTTCGAACCACGGGAAACAGAGTTGCGTTGTGATTAGGTTACCTGGGCAGTGTTCGTCGTGAAAAATACGAGAACACGGTTTAACACGGGGATTGATGATCTGCGCTGCCAATGATCTCGTTAACGATAAAAGATAAGTAAATATAGATGGGTACCCTGCGGGCAGAAGATAAATGGGCAGACTGATTCCTTCGAAAGGGATTGAACCTGGACAGTCAGTGTAAAAGCGTCACGCTCCAGGATAACTACTTCTAATATTAAATTAACCGCAATCAAATTTTCCTTATACCATACGTGTCGACTTTAGCGTTCTGCTAAAGCCAAGTAGTAGGCCCTCGAATCCCTATATTAATCGATTACCCTGTACGATACGTGGGCGTCTTAAATCGAGCTTCGACCGATAGCCGATACAGATCGAACGAAGGAGTACCTCCGGAAAGTATATTTAGCAGTTCCAATTAAGTGCGAGCCGGCGAAGATTAGGCAGGCGTGAAGAAGCTCCAGTGGCACCTTCCTCTCGCCGCTGCTAGAGAAGCCTCGCCCTCTGTAATCCTTAATTGGTTCGCGTGATTCATTCGCTCCATTCATCCTACCTAGGCCGTATTCTCTATCACTCTCCCTCTTTCCGCGAAGGAGAACCGTCCTCGCCTCCAGGAACAGCATAGAGCACGCGGCTCGCGTTCACCAGCCTCCAGCACTCCCCCCCCCCCCTCTCTCACTCTCGCACTTTGCCTCATCCTTTTTCAACCGAAGCATCCTCCACCAAGAGTGTCCCGCATCTCGGCCTGGTTTCTTTAGTAGCCTGGACTTGACGCGAGCCTACCTAACACTCTCGCGGAATGTCGCCCGAAGGACTACTCACAGTAGCCTGTCCTGTCTCTCCGTCGTTATAACGTGGCATCAGATAAACAACCGCCTCTCTAACTCCGACTGACATAATCGGCCGCTCAGGTGAAGACCTAAGAAGTCGGGAAGGGAGGAGGTGACAGCCGTGTACGGCACCCCGAGGAGACCTGCCAGGGGAATGGGTGGAGAGGGCCGGGATCTGGTCGGCCGGAGTGACAGAGAGACACATGGTGGGACGAAACAGCTCTGCAATGGACCGATGAGTAAACAGTGATACAAAGCCCGAGAAGGAGACATTAAAGGGGGAAAGCGGGAAAGAAGAGGAAGGGCGAACGAGGATGGGTCCGAAGTAATAACACGAGGAACACTGGGATAAGGAGACGAGGAGGGATAGAGTGTAGGAGCACCTTGTAAACGCGCGTCCCGTGATGTTCGGCTATGATCAGTCTCGACGTCCTTCTTGCCAGTATTGAGAGAGGAGGGAAGCTTCGTTTGGTCATCCCGAGGATGATGACCCCCGTAGACGATGATTGCTCGGGATCAGGATATAGGTACGAAGAAAGGGTGGGTCCAATTGTGCATGGCCGGATATTATTATGATCCCCCGTACTTCCGCAGCGCGGGATGCGCCCCTGACTTTCAGATACGCATAAAGGAGAAAGGGAAGAATGCAGCGTAATGCGCGCTGGCGGACTGGAGTGCTTATTATCATTAACTGTATCGTCATCACTCCATCATTAATAACACACGCGTGTATTTTCAGCACCCGAATAAGCCCATAAAGTACAATGGATTAATATTAGCACGTCGATGAAAGAAATTCCGAGCCCACAGTCCAATTGTCCGCTATTCATACTTCCGAACCAGCGATGCTTAACAAATTTCAGATCGTAAAAATTACTACCATATTTGATAAATACTCGTTCAGATATTTTCCTCCGAGCGAACAATTACTGCATTATAAAGAAGGGCGAAATTTAAATTTAATATGAATTTGTTGTATGGAATGTGTATTTGTATTGTATGGAAGTTGTAGCAGTAAGTTTCGATTGCACTGTGCTTTTTCCATTGTGATTTCAAACGCTTTTGTGTCATAATTGAGTCGGCGCTATAACATATACCTTAAAAGTAAAAGTACCGCATTGTACGAAGTTCCATAGTTCCAAGTTTCGCATAAGTTCAGTCATTCATCGTCCATCGGCCAGTTTAGGCACGGGTTATCCTTCATTCTGTCGCCACAGCCAGAATAATTTATATCTATTGAACAAGTAGGGAAAGTTCGTCATCCACCAGCAGTTAGTACCGATCTGCTTTTCGCTTTTTACCCACACAAGAATTCAAATCGACATGTAGCTGAACGAAATATTTCCGAGAACCTAGAAGCAGAAGGGAGTGAGGCAGCACGAGGGGCGAGAGAGTGGGAGAGGGAATGAAAGGGGAATACTGGCTTCTGGGTGCGCATTTAACCGGAAGTGCTCCAATAGGAAGATGTAAGATTCGCGGAAGGATGAATAATAACGTTTGAAATTCGAGATGTGGAATAAAACGATGTCATGGACGAGAAAAAGAGAGCGAGCGGCGGGAAGGGTGCAGGAGTTGGCAGAGAGTAGGGAACGGAAGATGCAACCTATCGGCAGGCGAAGTTAAGGATGTGCTTGAGAGGATGGAAGAGTGGGGGTATAAGGTAAGGGTGCACCATGGAGGAAGCGGTATACATATATCCTCGAGAGTAGCAGGGAAAAGTAAAAGAATGCTACGAAGAACGCTAGCAAGGACGGAAGTAAGGGAGGAAAGCAGGCTTCTAGGCTTCTTTCAATAAAATAGAATATCTAATAAGGGACAAATGTAGTCAAAAGATGAAAGGAGGGCGGGTGGCATTGAACACGAATAGTTCGTTTGGCAAAGAAGAGAGAGAGTGAGAGAGAGAAAGAGAGAGAGAGAGAAAAGGGCCATAGTGGGCTGGGGGATTCCAGACTCTCATCCACACTCTATTTCTTCCCTGTCGTTCTTTTGGATAACGCGGCAGATCAGAAAGACGAGAACGATCCATAAAAGAATCTGAAGTGGGCAGATAGGCTGATATATAAAGCGACGGCTGACTCGATGCAGAAAGGGGAAGAAAAGAAGAGGGTGGAGAATCGGGGTGGTGAATATGGGAAAGCTCGCAAAGCGAATGAGAAAAAGTGATCGAGCGGAACACCGGGTAGAACAGGGCATAATTTCTATTGCTCAGCCGCCTGCTATGTGACACCGTAGCTATCTTCCTTATTTTCTGAGTCATTACACCTCCACCTCTCTCCTCTCTTGTACTTAAAGTTTAGACAGGGGTTAGGTCTGATACCGGTAATGCCATTAAATAGCTTCCTTCGATCAGACGACCTGATCGGAGGGATCGTCTTCGAGAACGTTTCCTACAGCTGCTATTTGTATCAGACACTCGCTCTTTATGTCTTTTGTCCTAGCGCTTATCTTGACTAATTGTGATGCGGGTGTGTCAGGCATCGTACATCACCGGGACATCAGTTATGAGGCCGAGGGTCTCTCCGAACGCCTCGATCAAGTAGTTCGATTTCAATTTACATATGCATCAGTGGATGCCATTATCCTATCTCGCTTTTGTATCGGCTTAGAATGTAAATAGAGTAATCTATAAATATATAAGTATGGAAGCACTCGCCTGCCCATGGAAGTCCATCCGTGTTTCATTCTATTGTGTTTTATCGGCGTTTGTCATCATGTGTCTCGGAGAAGCATCGTAACTTGGAGTTATGAATACGACATTCAGTTATGCCGGGTTTAGGCACTTCCCGAATGAAAGTAGCTTTCCATTTCTCTTTAGTTGCTTGATTAAAAGTCCTTTATGCAGCCTTGAGAGAGTGGTTCAAGCTACGGTGTTGTTGTTGCAACGCACCAGTGTCAAGGAGGTGCACAACGCGAAGACATCGAAGATTTAAGTTAGCATGGATCAATTGCGACAGTAGCGTTATCTCTGAAGAAGATGGGCCAAGGATTGCTACGATGCCCCTGGAATAAAACCATCTCAGAGGTGCGTGTGTAAGATGGATGGGTTTGCTTCAAGATATGCATCGGTGTGGGTGTGTGATGTGAATTACGTTTTCAGTCGTGTTTCGTGTGTGCGCGCCTCGTTGGGAGTCGTATACATATTGGCTGCCAGCGGGTGTTGAACGCCTAAAATCCTTGGAGCTATGAGTTCCTTAGAGGTTTCGATAAAATATTCGAAAACTTTTTCCTGGAATCTTATTGCAATTTCACTTCGTATGTGTCGTCGCTGCAGAAAGGTTTGATTAATAATTCAACAGAAACGTTAGGCTGCTTTGTTTTAAGTAATGACACTTTCCACCTTGGACCATTAACTTTTCATACCACTGAAGGCAGCTTGTGTGCTTGGCCTCAGAAATTAATTACGTCGAAAGTGGGGTGCAAATGTTTCGCAGCTGGATAGTGCAATAAAACAAATACCTCGCAGTTTGAACTGAAATATTCCGAGTGCTTGCCGGGGATCATGGTAGGCCTAATTGTACTCAAGGACAAAGAGGGTTACAGTGGTTCAAGAGCATCTTAACATGTATAATTCAATTGAACTCCCTCGTGGTTTTAAGTTATCGTGAGATTTATGTGGACAACGGAAGGGTTGGGCGAAAAGATCCAGGCTTGTTGTTTTGCAAATTACATTGGCACAGGAAATCTTGGTCCTTAGAGTAAATGGTCCTACTTCGTGTCTGGCACGTAGCTCCAGCACTCCCCCAAACTCCCTCACTCACTGTCTCTCCGTCTCTCGCCTTCACGAGTTCGCCTCCCCCCACCCCCATTGAAAGTCACGTGGCAAAACAAAAGCCATGACATCCATTAATTCCTCGGTGGGGGATAAACCACGAATAAATGGATAAAACTTTCCCTCTAACCAGATGAGCATTACTTCCTGAGGAGTATTGTAAGCAGTCAGTCCGTTCCGCTGAATTCGATTAAGAGCTCGAATCCTCTTTATAGCAAGGTGGAAGATGAAGCCGTTCAAACGCGTCGGGAAAAAGTTTGCGTTGAGTAAACTTCACCACTTTACACAATTTGTCTACAACACTTAAAGATTGCCTGTCAGTAGGAATTGGTTACATCCACTTATTAAACAAGAATGCCGTCCGCGACAATACAAATTGGCGGCAAACTGACGAACTATATAATGGATTCGTGATTCGTAGTCTTTAGAGCCTGCTAATAACCGTACAGGATCAAATATCTTCCTGGATGACGACACAATCTCACTAGACCTTTTATTCCAGATAGACTTCCAGCATTTCCGAGTATACCCTATATGTATAGGCTCGCGCGACAGAACGCCATGGGGCCAATGTCCTAGAACAAAACCAGGACAATTGGAAAAGAATGAAGGAGGAGACGCGGGCGTCCCTTCGCGAAGAAAAGTCGAATGCGAAAGGAGCGCTCGATATTGCCCAGCGCTGGGAAGATTGCGTCTTATTCTTCGGAAAGGTCTGCAATCGTTTTCAGGCACACCCGCCATGCATACATATAACTAAACACAGAACCAAAGACCCGGTATAATAATATGAATATCCGCAGTATGTATTGTTGAATAAGACGTCATTTCAGACGAATCCCGGACGAGTTAAAAAGTTTTAAAAGCTATACTGTTCAAAACCACACAATAGTTTCTCCTGCCTATGAACAGCAACTCGGTTTCCCTTAAATTCAGTAGTGGGTAGTGATAAGGTTCAGAAGTTTACCCTGATACACGCTGCATATTATTATATGCCCTATACAGCACTTCATGAACCGCAACTGTTGTACCTCCAAACGCAGAAAGTCTTTTCTATAACGATGCTAGCAATCAGCAAGGTTTATTAGCCCTTCAAAGGCGAATCTCTGTAAACGGTTGCCTATCTAAATCTCTCTTTGACATATGACCAGTGTCTCGTAGATTCCTCGTAAGAGTCGTTGCAAATATTTGCTCATGGGCCCGGAGACGAGAGACACGAGTGTAGAGGAGGGAGCGTCTTGAGCAAGCGGAAGATAGTCGGCGTGCGTGCGCGACGAAGCACTTGGCTAGGGGAAGGGTCGAAGTCGAAAGGAGAGAGTGGAACGTGCGCGGTTACTTCGTCAGAATACCAAATGCCAATTCCGATTCGCCTGACCACCCTTGGGTCAGACGGTGACTCACAAAAGAATCAGGGTGTAGCCGAGTAAAAGACCCGGTAACAGAGTAAGAGGCGTTTTTTATTTACGCCTCAGTCACCAATTTGCGATGCCCAGCGAAAAAAGTCAAGGCAAATGTAAACATTTCAGGAGCTCAAGAGTTCGCCAAATAAATCGGATTGCAGAACCGAACACTCGTGCTTCAATTGCGGAAGGGCGGGCGATAAATGTTGTAGTCAAAGCGACTGCAGTGGACAAATGAAGGGGAAAAAAATAAAAATAGCTATGGCAATGCGGTTTGGAGATTCACGTATTCCAAGTTAGTTAGTACTCGTTTAGTCAGATAGGCACACAAGGACTAATGGCTGGTGTGCGTGTCTGAGTGTCTACATCTATGTGAATCGTAAAGGTGGCTGAGGGTGGCTGAGGATGCGTCTTGCGTGAGTTAGGGTTGACCGAGCTGAATAATGCATGTGTTGAGTTGCCTCTGCCTTGTTCTCTGTATTCCCGGCACCCCCGCACACGGCCGCGTGTACCGACTTCCCCACCCGCGCCCATCCACCGACAGTCTCTCCTATCTCTCCAGGAAGGAGTAGTCACACGTGCACGACGCAAATCCATGCGTGCATACTTGCGTCCCTGCTTGCTTAGTAATTTCGTATATGTGTACGCCCTCATTGCGGACTACGGGTCCGCGCTCCCTTTGCAACTAGGCATCGCGCACTCTCGGCCTCTGGGCCAATCTTCCCACGATTCTCGTTACCGGCTAATGAAAGCTCGCATCGGAGTGCGTAGTGCAGCCGCTTTTATTCCCAAGCCTATTGCGTTTGGGTATAAGTTTATACGTATGTGTATAATCAAGGCCACGAGTTCGAGTGACTTACCCGTTTGATGTGCATGAATATGCAGATGAAAAGCGGGGCGTTTACTCACCTGCAACAGAAAGGAGGATTCTGTTAGTATGCGAAAGGGTTCGGACTTTTTATCGGAACGGTGTTCCCATTGGGGTCTGATGCTATTAGCTGATTGAAACCCTGTGATGTTTGTTCGCGCAAGTAAAGAGGTATTCGGCGCACGACTTTTATTAAACGGAAGCGCACTTATGCGGCTCTTAATTAAGAATACTCGGTCCGCGCAAGTTGGACCCGAGTCCGAGGGGTGGCTTCCATCTCGGTAAAATGCGAGGGGGCGAAACGGAAACTTTGCATTTTCGCATACACTCCCCAAGAGCAGTACTTGCCACGGCTCTTCGTCTAGGAGGCGTATCTTTATCTCTCGTTCCTACAACTTTCATCTGGATTATGGGAATGCGCAGAGTATCAGGCATTCTCATTTCCGTCTCGCGCCGATTCGAACCTGTCCTTCAACCTGCAACTAGGAGGGATCGTCTGAAGGGCAATTTCACCCGGTGTAGCGCGACTTTGTCTCCCATTCCACTTTTATTTCCCGGGAGCTTCTTCCGGCAGAAATAAAATAAAGGGAGGAGTGTTGTGTGTGTGTATGTGTTTCTTTGAAACGGGGAACTACGGAGATTCATTCCAGACTCCCCCTTGAATTCCTCTTGGTGCTGGCACTTGGGCCCGCTGCACTTTTTAATATAATAGCCATAAAAGCAGCATTCCGTCCTCGCGGCAGTAAAACCTGATTGCATTATCGGCAAATAGACACAAGCATCCCCCTCGTAAATTTCTTATAATTTCCATTGCCACTTTTCCCTTGCTACTTCCAACCCAAGCGGCCGACCTTTCGAAAATAAACATCGGACAAGAGTCATAAAGTTTGCTCCGCAAATTTCCATTGACCCTTGCTGCGGTACGCTTACCAGTCACGCCGGAAACACGTGAAAAATCACATTAATCCGCTACTACGCGGGTAGGCAAACGTGTCGCAATTTACGTGCGATTCGTTCAGAAATTGGAAACACATTAAGGCCGGAAGGGTTTTCGCCGTCCCAGGCCTGAAAGAAATCATGTTACTGCAATTGGATCATTCGATTTCATCTTCGCAGAAATCAATATTCCAATGTTGGTAATTTCCCCGTTGGCGTCCGGTCGATTTTGACGGGGGAATAAATCTAGTTGACTTGGATTTCTTAGAGTCCAACGCAGCATTGCAGAAGCCTATAGATACGTATTCCAAGCCTGGGCAAACTCGTTTACTTACAGGTCGTCAGACTTGCATCGAAAGGGCCTCATATGTCGAAGTGTCTTAGTGAGGTGAAACGTATCATAGGTCACTTTATAACTCCTGCGCAAATTTGCGTTGGTATTCCATGTATGAACCTTCTTTTCAGTCGAAAGGCACGCAGAATAATATCTTCATAAGTAATACAATTTTTCTATTGAAAAAATATGTTTCAATTTTTCTACACATAAAGCACTTTCAGATTGAGCGTCAGACTATAGATTTAAATGCAATTGAATCAATCGGCGGAAAAAATTAGTATGTTAGTTGTATTGTAATAAATTATTCCATTTGTGTCAGGTAATTAATTGTTATTATCTGATATTGTAATGAGGTAGCCGTGGTCCAACATTCGTGAAATAATTCGCCGGTCATCCGCCCATTATGCAGCATTAATGGATAACTAAAGAAAATAATGACGGAAACATACATTTCTCCGACTGCCAGTATAAATAATCATGGCAAATTGGGGTAGAAAGGGGACAATCCACGGGAGACTTAGGTGGCTACTTGCCGCGCATTACGGCATACAAAAGAAACATCGATGTTTATGGTTTACATCTACGGGCGGGAAAACGGATTTTTCGCTCGATGTTATCACGAAAATCCTATTATTAATTGTCGTAAGCAGCGATAATTGCCTCGGCGGTATCTCGTTCATGTTCTAGCAAGATATGCAGTAGCGTCGGTCGGCCGGCGTCCATGCTTCGTGTTAATTATTGGTAACGATCGTAATTTCTCAGAGAAAACTCGCCGTAAGCAAGGGAATACCTAGCGCGACGCTCGCTCGTTCCCGCGCGTCGTTTTACCCGTTTCGCTCCAATTTCGCGGAACGACCCAATATATAAGTGCGCGCCTCCCTATTTCATATCCAGCTTATTGTGATAACGGCTCCTTGAAAACGAGACGAATCCGCTCAATGCACATTGGCGCCATGTCGCGCAAAATTGCACCGGACAACCTAATTGCGGCACGGCTTTTTTGAAGCGTTTTTAATTCGGACATTCTCGATGCTGTTAAACGCGTACCGTGATTTTATGCGTGAGTATGATGTACATGACATTTATGAATTATTAAAGGTCGGATCATATTTGACCATACCGGGATACCGAGGACCGGGATGTTACATTTAGTATTGATAAATAACTGAAATTACGTTGGCAAACAGCAGCGTTTGCCTTTCGGCGCTGGACTTGGAAATCAATCCTGATTGCTCGGGAGATCGAGTCTGCTAATTTTTCGTGAAAATGAATGGACGTTACCGAGCGGAGATAGATTGTGAGTGGATGCAATTCGCGTGCGCACTTCGATGTATGAATTTTCGGCTTTGCACATCAGGCCGGGTTGGACCCTCCCAAACCTCCCAATTTTGAGCATGTGTACATAAAGTCCGTGTGGCTTTGGCTCCGGCGTGTATATTTTAGCGTCTGTGAATAATCAGCAATCAGCAGCGGCTGCGGCAATGCCAGTGGTAACAAATTGCATGTGTACACACACAAACTAAGCATGCAAATTCGAGAAGCGAGTCTCGACCTTACTCGATTCCGGGCCTACTGGGCCATCCCTTTCGGGCTAACGAGTCGTGAAACCGCCACAGAGAATCGACGTATTACTCTTCAGGGACGTAGCATGTTCTTCTTAACTTCTAGGGGAGCGTGCGACGGCCTTTACAAGTGCACTGCTAGTGCATATTGTTGCCACCTCGTTGTTACACATGGAGCAGCAGACTCCTGCTGTCCGTTTCATTATTTTGCCTATATGTAAATCTTTCTACTATTTGTTCAGATGTCGTGAACAACATATAACTCAAACTCGGCCCATGTATCCTCTCGCAAAAATTACTTTTTGACCCCCCCCCCCGATTCCTATATTCGAATCCGCATTTATAGGACCGCCCCACTGAAGTTCCCAATCATATTTCAAGTTAACGTTAAATACGGAGATCGGAATAAATTGATTCCGGACCACCGCATATGTATGTTTCAGCGTTTTGTATGAAGGGCTAATAAATGGATCTATCAGCGCGCTGTTAATGACCGAAACTGGTCGCTTTGGAGATTGAGCAGACATCATTTTTCATGGGCCGTGGGTTCACCGCCCGGCTAGATAATTGACAAGCTTGTGTGCTGCTTCGATCCCTGGGAATAATTGGTGATCCTATCGGGAGCCCTTGTATACTACCAACTGTGACTGCAAACGAAATACGACCTTCCACCTTAAAGAATGAGGAACCCAAGGATGCTTTGTAGACGCTGATCACGCTACGATTGATCTGATTTCGAGGGAGAGCAAGAGGCTGCGGACGCTGTCCGGGCGTTGGATTGACAGGGAAGATTGTGTTTTCTATTTAAGCCTCCCATACATAAAATGAATCGACTACCGTCTCATTTATGTTCATAATCGGACGCATGGATCTACCTAGGGTACACTAGGATACACTAACCAAACTTATGGGAACTCATATTGGACGTTGCTCAAAATGCAGTGACTGCACGACGCTGGCAGTGCTTGCTCTCTGATTCCCGATAACGACGGAATCTAGTTGTTTTGGTGACTACCGCGAATGATACCGATTCGAGCAAAGATTCCATAAAATAGAAACAATCGGGAAAAGGTTTACGACGTAATTGCGATTTTTTCAAGTAATAGATACTCAGTCTCGAAATTGTTTCTGCATTTACATTGGGCGTATTTCCCGGTACTTGGCCAACGATTCCTAAGTAGTCAAGACCGGCTAAAATCCATGCGCGATGCATTCCAGCTGACGTTTTATAGTCTTGCGAAAGTAGAGATTCTGGTTTTGGGAATGATGCGAACTTTTGATGTGTTTGCCGCAGAGTACGTTCGGCTGCTGCAAACGCTGCGCCAGCTACTGTTTATGTCATTCGGTCCAGGTATTAGTTCACCTTCGACAGAACTCCACCCCCCCGCTGGAGATACCCAGCGGCAGATCATGTTTCGCATTGCAACTTGTATCTGGCATTTCAAGCGGTCAGTGAGTCGCCGATGGCTGCAGGTGAAGCCAACGACTATTCTAATCAGAGTTCGTACTTGAACCGTTGCCAGTGCATTCGAATACCGGCACTAAACTTAATATCTTTTCATTAACTTACTTTACTTTTAAAAAGGAGATTCTTCAAAATGTCATCGTATCCACACCGGTCTATACTCGTCAGTCTCGGAAAAATGTTTGTTCCACTAGGATTATGGATGAAAGAACGAAAGTTAGTTTCATTATTACGATGATAGTGAAGCTTAGTCTCTTTCTTCCCTTGGCTCCACGTTTTGGAGCAGACTTCGGCTCGGAGGGGTGCGAGGTATCCTGGTATGAGATGGTAGGATGCTTTTCCTAGGTTCAGGAGAACCCCTTTCCCCGTGGGCGCAGCTGTAGATATTCTCAGGGCGCGGAAGATGCGAAAGAGGAGCAGCACGATGAGGGGACAACGAAATTGAAATGGCGAAAGCGGATCAGAGAATAGGTTGGCTTAACAAGGGTGCGTCGAAGCAGGTCGTCGGGCGAGGGGCTAATCCTCGCGGCTGCAGAAGTGTCTGTGATGGACCACTCATGCTGCTCCCCCGTGTAACCCGAAATTAATTTTAAATTCCAAATATTCCACGGGCAACAATAGATTACTTTCCGAAAATCTTGGTGCTGCCATACTGCCAGGTTTTATCGGGCGTACGTAGTTACATCAAGTGCTGCTTGCAAAAGTACATATGTACGCCTGCACAAACGATTTTGTTAGAAATGGCCATGTAAACAAAGCTGAGAAACTAACACAATCGTTCGAGTCCGGGATACATGGTACATTTACTATACTATGCACTGCTGAAGTCGAATAAGAATTTAAATAGAAAAGAGCTGAAGCGTACGAGATATAGGACCAGGGAATTGTGAATCTTCCTTCATCATTTTTCCTTTCTGAGTTACAGCCACCTTCCATGATTGGCCTCTGATTCCCTTTGCGTAGGGAGTTCTTCACATTTTGCTATCGGCAATTTCGTCGAGAGCGCGGCACCAATGGGCTTAAAAGATCTCGAGAATAAAGTGTGAGTGTAAATCGAAGGACGGAGGGAAGAAGGAAAATAAGGATGAGAGTCTAGGAGGACAGTGAACGAAGAACGGGTGGTTGGTAGGGACCGCGGAGAGGACTAGAAGGCGCCAGCTTGTACGAACGGCTAGAACACTCGAGCATAGGACAAGTAGCGGCTGAGGAAGGACGTCACAACTCCGAGAGGTCGAAAGCTAGAAAAAAGGACATGCCTTCCAGTGGAAGTTGCCGTCCAAACATGGATTTCAGGGTTCCGTGCCGATCTTTTTGCAGTGGTTCCTTCGTGCATTATATTCCTGCTGGTCTCGGACAGTGCGCAACCCTCGTATGTCCGTGCGCTAGCCAGCTGTGCTTTCTTTTCCCAATGCAGCATGTAGTACGTGCGTACATTCACATGCACATCAGTATCAGGTTTCAGGTTTCTTCAAATCAGAGTGAGTTAGTGCGTACACGTGGCAGGCTAGCCGTGCTCAAAGGAGGGACCGAAAGGAGGGAACTCGTGTTGGTCGCTAAAGAGTTTGCATGGCTGGCTCGCTCCCGCGGGTCTCTCCCTCGCTGCCAAACGATCACTGCATCAATAGCCACATGAAAATGAGCGACCGATTCCGGCAGACTGACTGGCGGTCACCCGACAGAAGAGCGTTGCGCTTTGCACATCCAGTTCCTTTTTCTAGTTCGCCACCATTCGGTTTACTAGGATTTTTTATGTCTAGTTTCTTTGCCTCTGTGTTTTCTCTGTACCACTCGCTTGTCTTCCTTCGATTTACCCTCGGCTGCCTTCTCGCAGTACTTAAAAAGCAAGAAGAAACGAGGCTGTTAAAATGTTCCGCCATGCACAATTTATTATGGGCTGCAAATGGCGAGCGCGCCGTCGCATGCGAGCAAGTGAGCGTGTTTCAACACGGCTACCAGCCGTTACTAGTCTCTCGTCTTCTCAAAGTCGGGGAAAAAGGGGCGCAGATTAATATTTCTCGCAGGGGCGAAAGAGCGGTCCGCAATGTGCGCCAAGCGTGCACCGCCACCGGATTCCTGTCTGCTGGATTTTTTACAGCCCCCCAACCGGCGACCGTGCTCTTCAAATGCCGACACGCTCCCCGCCCCGCCAAGCCTTTCCTCCTGACTCCTTCCAGCTTTCCAGACAACCTATCTGAATGCTATAAAATCTAATGGCCACAATACTGTTCTGCCCCCACGGAGCATTTCGGAAGGTATTGTGAATGCGTTGTTTCCGATTCGAGCGAGCCATATCGGACATATCGCATTTCCCGCATAAGTGTTATATCGAACGTCCGTCCCGAATACAAATGCCAAAAGCTCTCAGCAATGCTGCTAATTGCGACGACCGATCCGCAAAAATGTACCAGCATTCCGTCGGTTGCTGGAATGTCACATGGCTGTGCTCTCGACGCTTCCGAATTCCGGGGAACTTTGTGTTACATATCAAACCCAACTATACACCTCACTTAGATGCGTCCAATCGACTTTGTAGGAGCGAGGGTCGTGCTGACGTTTAATCAGCTTACGATTAAACCCGCTTTAAGAACTTAAGCCCGGTCCTCGTCGTGCGGAGTTACCATGCAAGCACTGCTACTTGTCTGACCGTGCTAATCGCGCTAAATCGCTAGTTTTCCTAAACCACATAGGTAAACTGAGTCACGCGTTCTGTCCAGAACCACTGTTTAGTCAGGCATTCCGCCATCCCCACGGTCTTCGCCAGCCCAATCAGAACAGCAAACATCGCCTCCGATTAACAACTAGCCGCCAGATGCAACTACTTTTCTCATACAATCTATCATCACACAACTGTTGTCACAGCCGCCTGTATATTCGACTAGATGCATGAAACTAGCTCCTGGTGGATCGGGAGTTTAAAGCCTGGTTTGCTCGATGCATTCCGGTCGCCGCCGCAGTACCGAGAAGAGTTTCACCATCCACCATTCGACCAGAGGGTGCACAGAAACCGCCCTCCCCCCTCTCTCTCTCCAACACACACAGGCACACATTCTTTCAGTTGCGGTGTTTACTTTCTGACAATCGTTATAGCTCACAAATTGAGCCCTTGACGCTTCGCTAATATTGACACGATACTATAGGGGTAAGGCTTGCGTCTTGCAAACATTCAAACAAGTAGCGAGTGATACAAGTTCTCGCTCTACTGTTTCTTTAGTTGTGTCCGCCGTGGCTTGCTGACTCCAATCTTGAGCCTGTCTTTTCAGCATAGGACCGGTCGTGGATATTTTCCTTTCAAATCTTGTCTCTTAGGCAATGGCATATCACATTTTCCTCCCTCTCGGCAGCCTCGAAATTTCGTGTGCAGTCCAGCCCCGCGTCTCTCTCGCTGCAAGCGCGGCGCCTCAGTTTCTCTTCAATTTCACTTCTCCCCGGCGAAGCCACTTCTGCTACCAGTGCCGGCGACGACATGCTAGTGCGCAACGATATATGTACGTGCACCCACTCCCACGGTGAAAGCCCCGCGTTGCTCATTTACTCTGGCTGCTCGCCTCGTGGATTCGGATTTAATTACAGGTTTCGTAGCACGAGAAGCAAGAGGGCGCGCTCTCTCTCTCTCTCTCTCTCTCGCCCTCTCTTTCTCTATCCATCTATCTCTCATATTGCAGCCGCACACGTAGTTGGAGAGCGATGAAAATTATTTTATTCGCGCTATCGTGCCTCGTCAGAATAAGCGAAATAATTCTCCCACTGCCTGCCGGAAGGAAGATGCTCCCTGGGATGACTAGCTATCGTCGGTGTTAATTAAACTGTGCACTGACAATATCTGTTGTAGTATAGTTGACTGTATAACAAAATCTATTCAGCATATTGGAGAATTGGGGGGTTGTGCAGTGCTAAAGTGCTGAAGTGCGATTAAGTGACTTCTTGGTGGCAAGCCCAACGCCGGAATTCGTGAACCACCTATCATTCTAGGCGGAAGTTCGTCCACGAAAGAGAGTGAGAGAGAGCGAGCGGGGAGAGAGAGAGAGAGAGATAACGGGCGCCTCCAGGAACTATTCCTATGATTGATTGCCTCTCGGCGTAAAGTCCGCCGCACTCTCGTTCACCGGGCTCTCCGGCGAGAAATCGCTTTATGTGCTACTTCGGTAAGGTGAGATCCCCTCTTAACGGCGCGCTCGTGTGTGCTCGCAAATTTGCGCGAGACAGTTTCCCAGTTTGCCCCGGTGGAATTGCTACTTACATGCCGGGTACACACGGGCCGCGTCTGTCATGGCTGATGGTGGATTGAAAAAAGAGCAAGAAAATGATGAGAGCCGGATGATTTCCCTTCATCGCTCCCCCATTGCATGGGTTCGATGCGCGAAGATGTGCAGGATGATAGGTAGGCTCGGCGAGCGTGTTCGCCGTATCAGAAAATGATAATGCCGGGACGGCGCGAACCCAGTGAAAAATGACGGGATCGTATGGAGTCGCCGGAATGAAATGCATGGATTGGTTTAGCCTCGGGCGCGCTCCGGCCATGGAACTGGCATAGACAGCGCGTGATGGATGACGGGGCGCGCGCAGTCTACAAGAGCACGTTCCTCCTTCATGCTTCACTTTGAACTAGACCCTGACTGCCTATATGTGCCGATATTTTACACCCCTAACGCTCTGCCCTCTCGCACTTCTGCCCCCCGAGTGCAATGCCAGCCAGTATTACATTTTTAATAACGTCTGGTGGTGTACCGTTTAATTATTCGTGTAATGTTCGAGGGCACTCTTCCGGACTTTAGAAACATGCCTGTGAAAAGTATTCTAACACGGCGAGAAACTATTCCACTGCATTGAGAGGGGGAGGGAGAGAGAATCGTTTTTCCAGGCAATGGATGCGTACGATTAGAAGGACAAATGCCGTGGCGAATTTTGCACCTACGGGTCGAGGGACACAATTGCAAATGAGACTGGCTCTGTGCTCGGAGTCTAATTACCCGAGTAATTAACGATTTCCGCTGAGCGACGAGAACTGCGCCTCGGAGAACAATGGTTTCACCAATCAACCGTCTGACGGAGAGAGCGGACTTCGAAGGGTGCGCGTCCCATCGTAGACGACTGTCTAGGGTCGAATGTTACATGCCCCACAGATGTTTGCGTTCATCCCAAACTGGTCGGAAATGCAGTCGGACCAATACACTCTCCGGCAAAGCAATTGCAAGTAGGGGGAGAATGGGGCACCGGCCTTCGATAATACGAAATGCGGAATAAGCCGAAGGTATACTATGGAGCGTGAATAATCGTACGAAATAAGTCTCGTGATGATCTTTTCAAATTCGCTGATTAAATTCGTGGGACGGAAATGCGATAGTATAATTGGACACTTGAGTGAATCCGCTCGAGAGATACGGTGTTTTCTTCCTTCCTCTAGACTCCAGACCGTCGCGAAATTTACGAGGCAGTGAGACATGGAGTGGCCCTTCAAGGGACCCTAGTGCTTCTTCAAGAAATTCGGAGATTCGTCAAAGTTCCGCGTCACCCTCGGTCCTCACTTGACGATACCGCATCCCTTCGTCTTTTCACTTCTGCTACCGTTCCCAGGACGAATTTCGTTTGATCGCTCTTCCATGAAAACTGTTTCGTCGTCGGAATTGTAGCGGCGAGTTCGCCTTCTTTCTTACACCACAACTCCTGATATTTTCTCCAGTACATATAACAAGCAAGATTTTTTCCAACGAATTCCATGATGTCCGTGGAAATGACCTATGCGATGTTACTTGTCACTTGAAATAATAGACAGACCAAGAAGACTCTCAACAACAGTTCACGAATACTCGGATAAATCTAAAGGGACATTCTATCATCTGGCTGACAGTCGCTGCGTACTTTTTAAAATAATTTATTTCCACGTTTACTTCTGTTTCGGCTTATTGTGATTGTTCGCCGACAAAAAGAGTCACCTGTACGGCTGGAGATTGTTACAATCGGTGGCCCGCCCTCTTCCTTCGTATCTCCGGTTCTGGTGGTCCCTTGCTATTGCAAGACCACTTTGACGTTCTCTCAGTCGAGCGGCCGGAGGTTATCTCGTGAAAGCCGCTTTGAAGGCTAGCGCACGTAAATAGCTGCTGAGAATAAATGATGACGCCCAGGCGTGCAGGGCCGACTGGGAGCGCAATCTCCGTGTTTCGAAGATATCGTTTCGGCACCCTTTGTATGTGACGGAGGACGGCTACGCGCAACCTCCGTTGTCCAAGGAGATTGAACCGGCAGTAGCCGGCCACGAGGAGTAAAGTATGGTGCTTATCTGCAACGGTCCAGTGCACTCAATGCACGTCGCCGTTATTCACAACTCACTCACCCCTTACAGAATCCCCTTCAAGAACGGCGCGCGTACAGCTCCTCTACTCAGTCGTCTAATTAATGCTCGCCTTATTGTTTAATAAAGATTTCCCATACGCTGCTTTAGCTAAGGGTTTTCCACTTCGCACGGATCGAATGACTCTTTACTTTTACTGTACCTCATAGTCTGTCCCCAAAGTTTTCCCGCCCATCCTCCAGCGATTACTCAACGCGAAAAGTTGCGCCTAGTCGTGCTATCCGATCGCGATATCGCGTCTAGTGTTCCCGAAAGAAGGACGCGAAGGTCGATTGCAATATTTCTGCCGGATTTACTCGAGAATTGCGCAATTCGATCCGATTCTTACCTTGATCGGTGGGATTGAGTGTCCGTTGCGACTGGGGCATTGCCGCAGTTAAGAACGTTAAGGTAACTGCGCTACGACTGCCCAACCGGTCCGTGAATACATCCCGTGTCCATTCTCCCATTAGTTTCGTGAACGAGCAGAATTTATTCTTTCATTAGGAATTGCGTATTTAAGCATAGGTAGAATAACAGATTGCATTTGAGGTTGGCGAAAGCAGCATTTGCAGGTGCACTTGCAAGCATTACGCCTTTCCTGATCTCCAACATTCAGTTTCCTCTAATCACCAAAGTGAATTTAACTGTGGAATTTGGTCGAATTCCCCTCAAATTATCTTCACTTGAGGCGCTCGATGAACCGCAAAGTGCTGCGGATGCACAACTTTCGAAACTGAAGTTTCGTGAATTTCCCCATGCTATTGCCGTATTCCACCCCCGTCTCCCTCTTTCATCCTTCGTCTGCCTGTGTGTGTGTTTCACTCTCGGTCTCTCTCTCTCCCTCCCTCACCCGCGCGCGCGCGCGCTCTACCTATCAGTAGAAAACGAGCTGCACCTCGAGTCGACGGAGTTGTTGGCGCAGGTAGCTCGGCTTAGGGGATGCCTCGGTGGCTGAAGATCAGAGTGTTCGTGTGCGAAGTTACCGGAGCAGAGGGTTGATACATCAGTGCGAATCCGTACTCTCGCACACAGAAGTACACGCGAGATGGGAACATAGCCGAGTGCAAGATAATGCAAAACACATAAACCGTCGTACGGCTGCACTACTGCAAACACATAATCCCATGTAGCGGCAAGCTTTGACAGTTTTAAACATTGTTAGTGCACCTTGTCGTTGTCCGATGGGAGGATCTCGTAATTATTCGTTGGACAGATCATCTGGGCAGTAAACCGGCTTCAGTTCAAAGTATTGGTAACGATAATTGGCATAGGATCCGGGGTCCGGTTAATCAATGGGTGCAATAGACATTGGCATGATTTCAGAGTAATAACCACTAGCGGTCTACGGCGTACAATTACCGCAGGTGAATCCTAGGATGCTATGTACCAACGCGACAAATTAGGTCGCTCTTCAAGGCGGGAGCGCACGTCCTACCTAGACCAATAATATCGGTCATGTACTGTTGAGATTGCCGAAGGCACGTTCGGGCTGCGTGACGCCGTTGGCGTAAATGCCAATAGCTATCGATACGCTTGGCAAATATACCCCCGGCAGATAGTTGCAGGTGAATAAGCCAGAGCGGCGTAGCGCTACCTCATGACGGTTAGATACGGAAACAAGAAAGGTCATTCCCAGTACGATACCCGTGAATACCCGAATGCGCGCACATTTGCACGCACATTTGTAAGCGCAGGCTATCCGCTCGGCTACCAGATGCACTTAATAATCCCTGCAACGGTTGCATCGCCCGGCAAAACGAGAAGGCAAAGGAGTTAAGATATCCAGCGTAAAATACGGACAGCGGCGTCCCTGCTGCTTAAGCTCGCCGTACGTCAACGTGGAATTGCCTACGCAGATAACTGCAAAGGGACAGAGAGTACGACGTGTTTTCCATAAATTACGAGTGCCTGCGACCACCGCCGCTGCCGCTACGGCCAACGTTGTCGTCCGATGATTGGAGACTAAAGTTTTCCGAGTCCTACTCTGCCCGAGACGTGCAGTGAATAGATCGGCGCTCTTATCCCGATTTTCGGGGACGTACTCGTCCATTGCAATAGCACGGGGGATTTCGTGAATTCGCCCTAGAGAATTGACATAAACGTCGATGGATATCGATTGCCGCGGTCGGCGTAATCGGCAGGTGGGAGGAGGTGTATGATTTGCTGGGACAGCTGGACAAACGGATCGCGTCTGACAGAGTCTGATGGACAAAAACACGCGGCTAAGGTGATGTCGGAAGACCGACGTAAATCGGGACGAGGCTCGAGTAAATCTTTGACCTAATTCTTCCGCGGCCCGCACTACGGTGAGAGAGGCGGAAGGGAATCCATTAATGGTACTTGGTGGGAGCGCGTGATAAATGGCTAACAACTTTTCTACTTCATTGTTGCCATCGACGCGGAACTGTCTTAATTAAAACCCCGAGAAACTCGTCGGCGACAAATACGGGCCAGTCAATGAACAGCCAATGAAAGTAGGGAATCCAGTTGAAATATTCAAAACGAAAAACGGTTCCTACTTTCCTTCTTACTTCCTACGTTCATTCTACTCTGGTGGGAAACGAAAACAATTGCGCGGCCTTGAGCTGGGACCTATAAAGTTACTCTTCCGGGATTCACTTGTTTCGGAAAATGTGTCACTTATAAGTACCAACGTCTGCACATACTTCCTTACTCAGCTTACCCTGTTCGGAGAAAAATCCCGCCGCGTTCTCTGGTTTCAGGTATTCTCTACAAGAATGATCATGTTTCCGCAGCTACGTGGAAGCGCATTCGGTTCATTTGTTACCCAATATAGTCGTCTAAGTCACGATTATCCTATTTCACGGGAGAGCGTCCGCGGAATTCCTTCCCGGTACGTAAATAGAAGAACCAGTATCGCGATTTAAAAGACTCTCCGGGCACACCTGACACCACGTCGGCCGCATCTCTCGTCTCCCTCTCTCCCTCGGTCCCTTACTCACTCACTCACTCTCTCTCTCTTTCTTCCCTTCTCCTTGAAGCACCTGAGGACGGCTGCCGCCGGGTGCCCCCGTATGCCGCCTGGTGCGATCAAGATGTAAGAAAAATTCGCCAGTTTATGGAGGCAATTATCCGCCAAGGCCGTTCCCGCCGAGAGATATGGACTTATTTAGAGAATTTCAGGCAGCTGCGTACGCGCCGAGCGCAGCAGCCAGCTGACATGGACGACGAAGGTTCCTTCGTATCTCACGCCAGTCTTCGCGAGGGTCACGACGGACCGCAAGGACCAAACGAATATGGGTGGTTATTGCTCACATGAATTCCTAGTAACAATAGTCATGGTTCTGCCGGTTTGAATTAGTAACTCGACGTGCTTCCTCGATTTATGCGTGTTCCCTTCGCAGCCGATTAACTCGCTGGGATGCAACGAAATGCTATTTCTTAGCAGCGGTATATGCCACTTCGTAAATTCTCACCTTACTGGAATTTCATTTCGCCGCCAGTTCATTTTGTTACCGGTGTTACTACTTTCTTCATTAGTAGGATCTGATAAAGCGATCGCAATTTCATTTCTCCGTTTCTGAGTGGTAATAGCTATCAGTAGAGGCGTGTATATTGAATAAAGCGCTGGTCTCACTTGTTGGGAGGCTAGTTAGCATTTGACGCTTTCACACAACTAGTTAAAGATAGTATCGGCACAAAGTAAATGGCCCCGGGCCTTAAATACTTGCATCTTGCCTTATACGAAGTGTGAACACTTCGAGACAGCATAGTTGCTCCTGCTATCTGTCAAACGAAGGCACTTGAGTGACATTCCACATTTGCTCAATCATATAAGATAACCAACCCTTAGTCACTTTAGACTACAGACACGTACGATTTCACGAAGAGATCGTTTACTCGTCAAGTTTTATTCTCGGCCCAAAGACAGATCCACGTGGGAGATTGCCGATCTCGATTTTATGCAGACTTCTCCTTGTCAGCGATGAGACTATTACACAAGGTAAGCCAGACTAATGCATCAGATCGGATACTGAATTATGTAAGTGATCGTTAGGAGGATTAGCGGCTGATGCAATAGTTGTGGAGCGTTGGTTACCGATGATATGAGCTGTGCGACTAATAAAAGATGAGAGATAGTGCCAAATGACAGTACTATAGGTTGACGGTTCAAGTGGTTGATTAAGATTGCTCATTTACTAGTTCTATATCGTTACACGAGCACTATTAGATAGTTACTGCCGGATTAAATGGTATTAGGTTACAGAATGTCCCATGAATCAACGAAACGAATCCTTGTACTCTCGAAGGCTTCTTAAGAACGCGATAGATATATTACTGAGAGTACGTACACAGGTATCGGCAGACTCCCGTATACCGTCCGGTTTTTTTTACTTCCGCGAGAGGAGTGACTGCTCTGAAATAAATAAATCATAGCTATCCAGTAGCTCGGGATGAACGAGCTCGAGACCATAAAACCCAAGAAGAACTGTGGCGTTTGGTGACATTTATCGTTACCCTTTACGAGGACTTATCATGACAAGAGCGAGAGGAAGGGGAGCGGGGGGCTAACGATACATCGACGTTTAATCCTACATCACTGGAATTTACGGTGCGCATTCGTCAAATGAAATACGATGCATGGCTGGCGGAGATTAGATGGCATCTACACCCCGAACGAGTCGCTTACGAGCCGAACAGTGTCGGATTACTATGCTTAAAATCTGAGTAGAGGATTCCGTATCGGTGGGTGGTACGAGTCACTTTTGCCCGTTATCTGTGGCTCGAACATTCTATTAATCCCAAACCAAGTTTTTGCCCCACTTTCCCCTTTGAAATATTAAGAAATAAATTAGGCCCCAATTTCCTGGAGAAAAACGATTGGTCTGAACTAATGAAGGAGGCGGCTGTTGAATTTTACTCCTGTAGTTGTCATAATTAAGAATAGGGAGAAGGTCAATGATAATAACGAAACTGTGGCGCAATGTAATGGTTTCGACGTATAGTGGTTTGGCATCCGACTGACGAATGTACACGTAATTTCGATGTACCTGTACTTACAGATAGGAAACAAGTGTTTACTTTTAACTTCGGGATCTTATTTCAATAATGCGCTGTAGTTGAATCCGCTCTGCCATACACGTGGAAGTGCCGCGAAGCCAGCGGGTGTTAAAGTCTACGTAGTAGCATAAAGACTGGAAACGAGGGTTCCGGTTCTCTTTGGGCTCACCTGGGAACCATGCGCGTGAGCGCGCGCGCGTGTGTGTATGGTAAACGAGAAGCTGTGAGGCGCCGGCCGCCGTTCTACCTGTGCGGGCTACTTTTTCTTTGCTTCCTCTTTTTTTACGTCTCGCCGGCATCAGCCCTGGAACTTGTGCCGGGTTTTTAGGTGCCACTTTCCCCTTAAGTGGAGCAGTCGTGAAAATTAATCACTCCCTCGTTGCGCGTACACGTCTGTCGTTCGATGGTCGCTTTAATGCGAGCAGAGAGGAAAACTCGATGGAAACATATCATACCGGGTTTGCTATCGTCGATCACAATAGCCTGATACTGTTATTATGCTCCATTGGATAAAAACAAGAAGCCAAGCAGCAGGTCCATTCCATTAGGTTCGTCATTTACTCACATACTATTGTTCAGTCTGCCAGGACTAACGCTGGAGATAAATATGTTACCAAGGCAAACAATATTTGTTATCAGTTGCATAATTTGGTGCGTTCCAAGGTTTCCACCCAGATATTCACCGTAAAACAGTGTAAAGTGTGATACAGCACTTCGCTTATTCTGTTTATCCTGGCGCTCTGCTGCCTCGCGCGGAACTTTATGGCGGTCGTAAAAAATGATTTCGATTCATCTGCAGACAGCCGATAAATTCGCAGACCCTCGCTCGCCAGCGAGGGAGCTGCTTCTTTTCCACCGAAATTGCTTCTCGCCAGCGCGAGGAACCTCGGTCGAAAGTGGCTTCCTCCTGTGCTACCTCTTCATTCAATATTTTCGGGTTCATTGAAGCATCGGAAGTGGCGCACGGCGCTGGCCTTCCTTAATGGTATACTTGAAATAATTCAGCCGGCAACGCGGAGTAACGCGTTACGAGGCCATGCTTTTCTCCGGAAAAGTGCGAAGGAGGTTGACTGGTAGTCTACTCTCTGGTCTGCACCAGGTGTACCGCTAGTTACTTTTTAAAGGGTTACTCTCAGAGCTAGTGCTGCTGAGCTCCCGTACCTTTTCTTCCGCGCATCACTTCTGCATCTTCGTAATTTCAAAGCATATAGTATATGAGTTAATTATATGCGATTACTGTCTCTCCTATCATCGAATATTCTCCCGAAAAAGACTGAATTTCAATATTTTTTAATGACGATCGCGCCACAATCTCACTTGGGTAAGAGTCTATTCACGTTGTCACACAGCGAAGTATGATCGTTACGGGATACATTTTTTGGAATATGTCAGGTCTTCCGCACGCTCTTATTTCCGGGTAATCCAAATTAAGGAAGGGCATGCACAAAGGCGTAAGGGCATTTCAACTATAGGCGAGAGGGCTTGGTTTCGGCAAACTAGACTAACGACTTCATCTACGCTAAGAGTGAAGCATGGAGGCCGTGCATGCACTATGCATGTAAGATGTTTCTTCTTTGACGGAAGAGCACGACTTTCGCCATAGATTCGCCCACGAAACAGCCTCCGTGGAATGCCCTGGACCAAGAAACAGAAGGGCAGCGCTCTCTATTCATCGCGACTAGCCTGAAAAATTTATTCCACACTAACGAGTGCATACCAGCTGGATGAGGTCAGAGCAGCGGCTTTTCTCGTTCATAAGGAGGAAGTTGCGCCTGCGGCACTTGTCTCTTTACCTCTTTTCTCAGACTATACGCGATCGCCAGTGTTAATACTAAACACTCGACGAACAACGTCCTAAACATTTTCTCGAGAAAGGGAGAAATTTCTGTTTTATTCGAATTCTCTTAATAATAGGGTAAAAATAACATATTAACAGTTTGCTCAAGTGCGCAAAAACAATAAAACCGTCCACCGTTCGATGTGATCAGTAAGGAGCGCATCGGAAAAGTCCCACTCGTTTTCTCGTGGCATGCTGAGGGCCACGGGTGCGGAACTGACTGGTCGTTAATCCTCAAGCTTTCCCGTAGGATGCACCTTTTTCCACGTTCCGGGTCTGAATTCGTCAGTAATTGGGTATAAATCACAAGAGTTGCCGCTGGTGCGCGACGGGCGTACCATCGGGCTTTTGTATTCGTCGCTTCGTTAGGAAACATTATGCCCTGTGTGCCGGATGACAGCACGAGCCACGAAGATTTCGTTTGCCCACTGCGGCAGCGCTCATCCGCTGTTGCTGGTAGAATGTTGGTGTACGAGGGGGAGTGGGACTGTCTGGTCATTTGCATCCTCCGTGTTCTGCGCACACTTTAATACCTCTCAGAATATTAAAGTCTGCAAAATGTCGCCCAGATTCATTGCAGAATATTGTTGACTGTGTTATTAGACTGCAAAAGGACGCGAGGGCAATTTAAAAGGACAGTTAATGTTGAATGCTCCCTTCGCTTGGCCGGCGATCCTAATTAATTCAGTACAAAAGTTCCTTAAAGTCCGAGGCTGTACAGTTTCAATTAAATCAGTTTTCTCTGGAAATATGTGTTCTCAGTAAAGAAAGTGTCATAGTCACACCTGCCATTTAGCGGTAAGTTATAACCGCGTAAACCGGTAATAAGTATTTGAACTGATAGGGATTGCCAAAGAACGCTTACGGACACCTAGAGAAAAGCATTTCGGCTGCAAAGTTAATTATAATGTCAGGGTAGCGGCATCCGACTACGCCAACTACACTTTTGCAGCAAAGTAATCATTGCCTCCAACTGTTCATGGAATGTCCCCAATGCTAACCGATTTCGACCCGCAATTACAAATCATTCGGTGGCTTAATTGAAGCACGTAATATTTGTATCGTTACGAAAGGTTGGGGTACAATTACTTACAAGGCAGGTGGATTTATGCGGCAGTTCGTTGCATCGTGTCAGAGTATATACAAGCATTTGCATTATCTCAGCAGGATCGTGCACAAGCACATACATACACATGTAAAAGTCCGTAACGTAGCGCGTGGAAGATTTTGGAGAAGCCAGGTGTACATCTCGCATCGGTATGTAAATCATCGATGGCCCGAGGCACGCGTCGGATCCCCTTATGCGAGAGGCAGCGACTTATTGCTTGCATTAAAACCATCTACAAGATACCCGAGGACGTGAAGATCCACTCCGGTGAGTTCATGACCTTTGGCTATTAAGCTGAACATACATATTTTCGACTTTCGTAACAGCCCCGAGGGGATGACGTTTACGCTTGTTTCTAGGTTTGTCGTCATTCTTGTTTCTCGTGGAGCCCGCAGGGTATCCCCACGGGGGGCCGGACCCCACATCATGTTCAAAGGTACCGAAGTTAGGCCCTTGTCACACAGCAGCCGTCCTTTTTCACCCACTCTCACTATCTTTTCCCTGGGTACCCACCTAAGACTTCTACCTGGCTGCAGGCCTGGTATGCCTATCACGCTGGCATGGGATAGCTCGGCCATTCAGCCGCTGACAATTAATTTTAATTAATGGTTCTATTGGATTACATACATCATATATTGGATAATGAATGGGTGGTAGGGCCTGCATTCCACAATACCCATTGAGAAACAGTGAACGAAAGAGAAAGCAATACATATTGCTCTTTAAATAGTATTTGGTACCTTTCGATACACCTGCTGAGAAATAAGTTATCAATTAGATTTCGAGTAAGTGCAGTTACCGTACAGAGGTATAAGAATTAATCTCAATTTTAGAAGGAGGAGGAGGCATTATCAATTTTGGCGTACAGAACATGTCGTCCTCCTTGAAAAATAAACAAAGCTTTTAAAAGCAGTGGCGAGGCGACCACAGGTTACTTTCTTGCTTTTCTGCCCTCTGCACTACCATTCCCCCAGCATTCCTTCCTCATCTTGCGAGGTTTAAAAGAAGTCTAATATCGGACGACTGAAGTTCCATGTGGTGTTTACCTTGGCCAGTATTTTCTTTCGATGTTAACATATCGTCAAATAGTCATTATTAATTTGATTCTTCACCGAGAACTTGAAAGTTGTGATTAAAATGAGTTCCCGGAGGACGTTTGCCGAGCAGTTTATTTATAGCTGATAACATTAGATAATTACGAAAGCATAGTGAATGAACGATTGCGAATCTCGAGGGTAATATTCAATGGACAGCCGTGGTGTATGTTTTTGTGGATTCTGATGCATGACACGCACGAGCAGGCCGAGGGCGACATTACACATGTGACATAATTGACGTAATTCGTTCATAACCTGCGTGAAATAATAATTGTTATCCCTGTTGCTGGTCGGCGGGGATTCTCTGGATATTCCGAGGGGTCGATCAAATATTTTATGTGATAGAAGAATATCAGCGCGAAAATTGATAAATCGCACGTCTCCCGTGTGGCGTGGATGCGCTCGCGCGCTACGCCTACACTCGGCAATCGACTGCGAAATGGTGGGTAGGCTGGCTCGTCGAGAGAGCCATTGATCCGGGGGCAGGCAGAGTGCGACGAAAATATTTCGCAGAAACAATATTGAACGGCCGGTGAGGATGAGGACCTGCCTCTCTGGCTGACTGTAATTGGACGTTATCGCGCTCGAGATCCGAGATTATAAAAGCTCCCGTTCCTTGTTTTTTCCTGCCTGCGGTGTGCGAAAAATACCGCGACCACCGTCACAGCGATCACTTTGGCATATAAGCTTATTGTCCCTTTCGCTGCCTGTAAAGTGGGCTAGTATTAATAGTAAATTCTGTAGTCTATGTTGCGGCCAATACTGGAAGAGGGCGCGCGGGCGTATACGCGCTTTCGTTGCTTTGCCAGAAATTTCGTGTAAGTCGTGTCGGCGAGAAACGTGTGCCAAACTTCATTCGACTTGCCGTCTGGCGATTTCACCCGCCGTAAAATAAACGCGACTCTACCCGTCCGCCAATTTCACCAATGGCGAAACGATCGCGGTAGACCCCAACACTCGTAACTTCGTTTCAGAATTTCATCGACGTCGATTAACCCAGATACGCCTCGGGGCCAAGTAGAGCCACAAGCGGAGTTTAAACTTCAGTAGTTTATTTAGCAGTTACGTGCACATGGCTGACGTACTCGTAATAGTGCACCATACCTCTCTCCCGCTGCCTCTCTATCCGAAACACATTATAACTGATCCTTTATGCGGTTCCGCAGCCATCACTACCAAGGAACTAGTCGAATTTCGCGAGAGTCTTTTGTACACACTTGGGATTTCGTGATATTTTTGTCCGCAGGAATCTCGTCCGGCCAAGCAAATGGCAGGGTAAACAGTCATGCAACTAATGCCATTTCGCCGAAGCCAAAAGGACGGTGCGGTGAGGCGCACAAGTTGGCCCGGCTCAATGGGAGGAACTAATGGAATGTACCTGTTCGCGTAGGTCTGTTAACCCGTAATATTCCAGGGCATCCTCGACATCTTCGGACATTGTTCTCTGCGAAGTTATCAGGGCCGCACAGCCGGGGCGCGCGCGGTATACAAGTAATTTAGAGGGTCAGTGACGCTTTCAGCCTCGGCGAGAGCCTCGGCAAACCGTACATACACAGAGTCAGACGTATACAGGCTAGAAAGCTACACGAGCCACTGGAGTTTGCTGGAGAGTTGCCTTCCGGTCGCACTGTGAAATCTCGGTGGGCAACGGGAGAGCAAACCGATTTGTTTGGTCCAGTGCTGGCCAGCGGGCGAAAGAGTGAGATTCATACAGATTTCAGGAGGCCCCTATGATTCTTGCAAGCCGGTGACCATCATGCCTGGGTGCCTGCCGGCACCAATAAAGACGCGATTCTCATGCGGTATTCCGCAAATAAAGAAGACCTTTATAGGCTTGCCGGCGCTTCGCGGATACGGCCATTTGTTAGGTTGTACTATCGCCTTTACATTTTCCATGGTTCGTTTGACCGGTTCGCAACAGCCGGCAGCTATACGCTGCTACCACGTACACATACGCCATGGACGCAGGGAATCCTCGCCGGTGCATTATGCACCGGGTCGAATTGTCTGCGAAGAAGAGGAGCTTGGCAATCTTCTCCGAGCTGTAGCTCGCGCGCGATCGCTTCGTCCTCCTCCTCCTCCTCCTCCTCCTCCTCCACACCCTTGCGTATGGGTATGTATCTATATGTACGTAAGAGGGTGCAACTGCGCCGATGGATAAGGATCTTTTCAAAGAGTGTCTGCGTCGATGCCGCGGCTCTGTGTTCATCCACTTTTTGGCAGCCTTCCCAACACTACTTGTCTAGACGGAGATGTCTACGTGGAAGGGGCGGCGTCCTGAATTTTTGATAGATTTAATTAATTCCCTGCGGTTCTGTGTCGCGCCGCAGTGCCCCATCCGGTGATCCGGAATTCCTAGTAACTCAGCACTTTTTAATTTACCCCTCGATACTGCCCACGAGTTGGCACCGCCTGCTGCTGGTGCACGCATCCGTTCCCAAGGGGCTCTATATTTTCCTGCAATTCCTTTCTATTTACTCTACACCGACCCTCGATTCTTTGTTAATAAATAAGCTTAATAGAATTCGAGGTATATGAATTTCGATTGAGAATCGATGCTAGTAGAGAGGCAAGTTTGCCGGGGGTGTTATTGTAGAACGTGACCGTGACCGTGTCATTACTGAATTACATTGCTTTCGAAATCACATTAAACCTAGCGAGGCTTAATGCGGCGTTTGTTGGCTTAGTTCTCGCAAGCATGCAGAGGCTGTGTATCGTGACTGCAGAACTCGCGGGAAATCGATCGTGAAAACCTGCCTTTAAAGTAGAGACTCCGTTGTTCCTCGGGCAGTCACGCACAGAGTGTTATGGAATCGAGTGGCTTTCTGCCGCGTGGAGATGCATTTGATACCCGATCAGGAATGCCGAATAGTAGAGACAATCATCAGTACTGTGTAGAAAATTAAATTACCACCATCAACAAATTGCCACGGAGGCCGAAGATTTCGGTGAGAAACGCGCGCCTTCTGCCATTTCCACCAGGCACGCTCGAGTCCATATTACGAGGAAATCAAAGTTTTCTTGACCGTGGGAGAGTAGTGTGTGCGTGATGAACGTGTGCGATCTATATCGAGATTGCAATCACCGTCGACGTATACACCGGCATAATGATACAGCATTGTTGCGCACCACTCAGGAAATTGACAGGTTTTGCGAGCCTGGAAACTTGTTGACGATTATTATGGAGGCGCCGGTGAGCGTACAATTGCCTGTAGAAATCAACCGATACACCGTCGGCGTTCACCATTTCCTCCTTCACGCTCTTCTTTAATGGCCGCCTTCTCTCGTGCCGACCGATTCCCCATTCGAGAATCATTGTCACGCTCCCTCCTTCACAAATTGCCACAATGACCGAGCAGCGATCGAAAGCGTGCGATAGCACGTGTGCGAAATGGCGTACGGCCGCATACGCATACGCGCAACGAAGGATGCGTCATGCAAAGTGTCCCGGGTATCCCTTAGCCCGAAACGAATCTCATTACTATCTAGGTGTCAACGAGCTGCGACCACCGCGAAAATCGGTAGTTCCCTTCTCACATGCCCTACCAACACGTTCATTCATGTTATGGCACTCGATATTTCTGGGTGACTTCGTGTATGAAGCAGTATTTATTTTAGCCAACCATCTTCAAACGTCGCAGTAAACTTTGAGTTGTATGATCTAAGGAATAGCTGAATGCACATGACGCAAACCATCATTTATGAAGGTTTGCCTTATCATTGCCCTGTATATCCTCAGAGAATGGGGCTGTTGTTCACCGGTTGGTTGGCCCATGAGTGCGCGGAATTTTCCGCTATCATAGTCCGCGACGAATAGATCCGTTTCGACTCTCAGTCGCCGGGTGAAAATTTAATTGAGCTACTCCTCGACTTCGAACAGTGGTGGTGTCGAGGAACAGCGGCAGCCTACCCGCGCGTACATTGAATACGATAAACTACTCATGCGACTGGCAGATTATTCGAGTGTGCGTTGGGTATATTCAACAGTTGTTCTTTTGAGGGATAGTGAATTATTGACAAATAAATTAAAGCGAATGAAAATCGCCCGCTCGCAAACCTGCCGCGGTCGTGTTATTGTCAACCAGGGAAAAGCCTGGGATGCGACGGTTGCGGATGCGGGGCCGTCGAACGCCACATACATACATACATACATACTATATCGGGGCGGGTATAAAAGTAATGTATGCCTTTATTTCACTACGGCCAAAAACACGGCGAGCACGCCCAGACACAACAAGGATAAATGAAGTTTCATAGGGACAGCATAGGACCGAGCGAGTCTCTTGTGTACAACAGGAAGCACGGCGACTCTACCCTCACAAATAAAAGACTCAATCATTCTCAATTCGGTACTAACAATTACCTTAAAGTAAATAAAATAATCAGAGAAAACAAGGCAACTTTTGCGAACCACACCCAATACCCCAGCGACGTTACCATAGTTGCACTCTGTAGAATATAACGAGCATTGTGAGAAATGCAAGTCATAAATGGATTAACTTATTTTAAAGAGGTTGAATTGTTATATGTTATAAAAGAAGAAATATACGCTCCGTAATGATTTCGGTTTTCTCGGTCTTTTCCAGAAACTGTTCTCCCCAGCACGGTGTGCGCGCGCATCTGCACTCGCGCAATTTAAATGGCCCTGTGTGTCTTAGCTGTCGAGTCACGGTCAATGCGCGATATGGCTACGATAAGGCCGGGGAGGCGAAAAACACAGCTGACGACAGAAACATCCGGTTCCGGCACTGTCGGCGGGCGCGCGCCGCCGCCCCTTTGTGCGAATCTGTAACGAGGGGGTTGAGCACTCTCTTCGTTAATTAACCCCCCCCCCCCCTGCTCCCTTGGCTCGGCGCGGTGCTATACGCCAGGGATATATAGCTCATGCGCTATAAGTTACACGGCGATCAATCGTCGCGCGGGGATGATATTTTTCTTTTTTCGCCTGTCGCATTATGCGACCGCCCGAAGATTCATTACGTGTACATATGTATAGGCAAGGCGGGTCTCGCTTTCGGCTTGTAATCCCTCGCATAATCTCGAGAATGACGCGCGAGAGCGTCGCTCGCTCGCCACATGTGTATTCACGAACAGACACACACACACACACACGGGCAGATGCACATTCACAGACTGATGGAAGAGCGCAGCGCTGCCGAGAGACTCATGAATAAAAGATCTGCCGCGAGCAAAAGCGTCGGACACTCTTATGAGTGAAAGCCTAACGAACCGCGTGTCACAAATGTCACAATTATTTACCACGAGCCAAACATCGAACTGCAATAGCCCGAGCTGCGAATACCTACGCGCGCTCATTCCAACATCAGACGGCTTGGTTACAATTACTCGCAGTACAGGGATAACTATATATGTATAGAGTTAAGTTCATCTATGATTCTCTTTGTGGGATCGAGAATCGAGATAAAGTTGCGAGTCGGCGCATTCTTCGGGGTAATCCTAGCTAGGATGCATACTTCGAACGATCCGAACACACATAAGCACACACGCGTTCCCGGTGGATGCACTCGGACTGCGGACAATGCGGCTAGTGAGCTGTATCCGTTTGCATAAATTTCATCATTGGCGGGTCGCCTCGTTGAGGAGTAACAGGAATCGACCGGTAACATAAATAATCGTTAACGATACAGCGCTACGAAATATTGATCGCGTTTCGAATTCTCTCCCGCTCCGACGGTTAATCGATCCTCTGAAGGGGTTGGTAGAGGCGAGTAGAGGGGGTGGGCCACTGCGTTCTGAATGTATGTATTTCCATGCAGGCTCGGACGTTGAGATGTCAGGAGGCCGCCTGATTTGATGGAGAGTCTTAGAGTGATGCAAACGAGGAGGCTTCATCGAGCCCGATCTAACGAGGATTCATTTATCTCGTGGCACGAGCGCGGCATGAGCCCTGAAGAGCCCTATTTATTCCGGGTGTGCGCAAGCCTGGCATGCCATAAGCTACGTCGATCGTGGCTCGCACATTTAATCGTCCAACCGGTATGGTAATTTGCTTTCCTTATTTATAGACGAAAACTCACTGGGTTCATGTGAGCGTGTATCCGGTGCTATTGCTCTATGTATCATATGCGTGTATGGTCTTTGCGCGCACTGCTGTAGCTGAGCTCGGCGCCGAAGAACCTTCCCGTTTGAGATCTACAAGTCTGCAATCCGTCATTCCGATTTTCCCCGATGTATTAAGTATTTCTCATGGTTTGTTTTCCATTGCCAATCATTGGGCCAATAAGATGTGGCGCAATGCCTATACGTTACGAATGAAATGTAAAACGTGCCGGTCACGGTGAATTCGCTGTAACCGTAGATATTCATTAAATAATGAATTCATTAATTAAACGCCTCTGCGGATAGACGGTATGGAGAAATTAAATGTTTTAACATGAGGCCATCGAGAGAAATGTGATTGGTGCTTCCTCTTAACGGCGATTTTCATTGCCGGCGGGGTAAATCATTCCGACAAATTATCTCGCCTTTCATTATATTACAACTGATTGACGTCGACAAATACGCCGCAGATGCTTAATGTACCAATTTAAACTTTACACACTCTTCCCTGCGCGCGTGCGTGCACTCACGAAAATCATGGGGATACATTTGATGCCCAGTGTGACAGATAATATTGGAAAGGTGCGAAAGCGAGGATGGTGACGAGCAAACATGCAAGCTTCATTTCTGCTGGTGCTGCTGCGCTAGTGAATTGTTGGTATAGTATCGCCAGAATTTAGGCTGTAATATCAATTGGGACAGAACCGATAATGATTAATTCTCGGAAAAATTGGTGCAGAATCCGGGCAGGCGATTTCACAGCGTTCCACGCATCGTCCATCCATTTATATGGCATACGTTATTAAGTTCGGACGATTTAATTAAATTCATGCAGACCTGACGATGATAAAAAATTCCGCGCTGTTAGAATTATCTGAGTGACATGCATACAGAGTGAAACTGTATACGAGTAAGCCGTTGCAGGCGCCTCATATTTACCGGCCGTAGCGAGTCGATTGGCATTTCTCATTTATGGGCTTCCGTTTTTGAGTTATGTCCAGTTGAAAATTAAGTAGAATAGGCATTTGGTGGTTGGGGGGGGGGGGGGCACCTTATGACCACCCGGCCGGGTACAGTTTCACCTTGTATGCAGTTGTTAGCGCACAGCGTGCAAATATAAACTATTTACGTTAGTATAATTTTAATGATGTAACATTGAATTGATTGCCAATCTTCAAAGCTAGCGCAAAATGGGAAGTGATTGTGAGGGCCAATGGAATTCATGTGTGGATGCAGACGAGAAATCTGGTACATGCCTGGTAGTGCTAGAACTGCGAATATAAAATTAGAAGATGCGTGACCTGCGCCAAAGGAAATGAGGGTGGAAATTACATGGTCATTTCATATGTCAAGGAAATTATGAAATCGACCAACTCATTGAATTTTAATTAATTGTAACAATGTTAATATCTGGTACACGTAACACTGATCATGTAATTTGTAATTATCGCGGCGGTTTCTGATGCGGTACGAGCAAATTAAAGTGCGCGCCGCGGCGTCTGTGAGTGAGTGTGGGTGGGTGCAATGTGAACAAGCGAATCGTATATGTATAGTGTGTGTATAATAGTTAACGGACTATTCACCCTTTCCCTATTACGTCTCGAACGACGCCGTTACTGTACGACGAACAGCGCATTACGCCGTCGTCTATCACCACTGTTATTATCACGGCGATTTCGGCTGAGCTCACAGACAAATTCCAGTGTTTTACGAACACCGCAGTGCCGGCGGGCTGCCGGCGCCACCGCGCCGTCGTCGCCACATGAATATAAAATGCTCGTTGAAAATTCGCGAGATCACCATTAAAAAATCATTCAGACTTGCGACTCGCCATAGATTTTCCGCTCTCGGTGATGCTGAGGTTCCTCCAACACCTTTGTAATCGGTCCCAGGAGAGTTTCGTTTCCCAGGGATGCGTTGCAATTGTAGGACGGGAGTGTGGCGAATAGGCGAATTCCAGATTCCAGCGCTCCAGTGGAGCCAGTCCCCCGGGGGATGCGTTTCCCGATTTTGAGCGTAATACAAGCCCCGTATCCGAAGAAATCGACGAGGTGATATTTCGTCGGGTGAAACGAACGTTAACATCGTCGCATCGCGATATTCCAACCATCTCCCAGTGTGGCTGTAAATACATTGCCGGGGCGGTCGCGAGGGTTCACATATCCCAGAGGAAATCGACTTCGTTCTCTTGTATTCTGTCTCTGCCGAAGATTCCGCGAATTCGTCATCGCTCACCACCGACTTATGTGTTAATCAGCGAAAAAGGAATCGCTGCACCCTGATACCTTCACTTCTGATCCTCCGGATTCCCATTGTGTACAGCGCGGCGAGTGAAGTTACGACAATGCGAACTTGTTCGTAAAATTGCTCGATCGTGTGTGGCACTATAGGCTTGTTCTCCTTCTCTGCAGCTCCACTGTACTCAAATATTGGATATCTGTGTGTTCGTGGTAGATATTGTTCGAGACTATTACTTTTTTACGTGCGGATATCCGCGCTTCCCCTAACCACTTTGTATTCGAAACCACGTGTGCCTTATTGAACGCCCTCATATGCGAAGGAACCGCTTACTCTTTATTCCGCGAAGCAAATCTAAACTATTTACGAACGATACAATTGGAATATAGAAACTACTTATTTGATCGACAAATACCGCCAAGTTCGGGTCTACATCGTCGGCAGTACGTGACAACCACTTCGCTCTCGTCTCGGTGTGATGAATCCGTCCGTGCTGCATTAACATTTGTGTGTATATTGTATTGGCGAAGGCATTGTTTAATCGGGTCTTGATCAACATTATTCTGAATGTACTGTGGTTATGCCAGTATCGGGACATCGGAAACCTCATCTCGAAGCAGGAAAATTTCGATCAATGTCTTCCTTTTATTTCTGGGCAAACCGTTAAGCAGCTAATCTGACCGCGACCAAGTAACCACTCCAATGCGAGTATCGGATATTATCCACTAACATATGTGTAGATCGTATTATTAAAACGAGTCACGCACCAGCATTTGCGTATTAAAAGCCCGATCGAATAAAGCAATACAAGACCTCAGTGGATTGAGAGTCTCAATAACAACAGCCTGAAAACTATTTAAAAAAGGATTCCCGAAAAGGATGCGGAGCCTGCTTCCATAGCGGTGAATTATGAAAGTGGGATATCGTGACGGAGAGATTTCACTAGCTCGAGAGCTGAAACAACGAAAGTCCTGCGGGAGAGAATGGATACCCTGTATTCAAAAGCGACCATTCCCATATTCATCACTGGGCTATGAATTATTTTAACTGGCCTCCCTGTGTCCTCGAATTTCTTTCCCCGCGGGTGAAAGTATGGGCAGTGGAAGCATTCCCGGGGACGAGGTACATAAAGAACTCCGATCGAAATTCCTTAAGAAAGGCATGTGTTGAACATTTGACTGACGACTAATCATGCCCTATGCCCGCGCGTCACTGTATACCGGGCTCAAATGGTTCTGTTAGTTCCTCAGCTTTGTTTATTTGGCCAATTCGAGCAGATTCGCTCGAGCAGGCGCAAATGCCTTTAAGTCAGTACAACTCGCCCTGACAGTGACACGCCGTGTTTCAGGAGGAAGTTGCACGTTAGTTTGACAGCTCGTTTCACGCCCTTTTACGTTTCTCCTTTCGCACGAATCGCGGGCTGCATTCGCGTGCGTTTATTATGCGAGGCGTAATATTAATAAAGGAAGGAATTCTCCTGCCACCGACTGCTAGCCAAGTAAAATGGTGTGCTTGTGCGTGTGCGAATGTGTTTTTGAAGGGCACCGACATGGAGGACGGCAACTTAAATGCAGGACGTGCGCTTGAGCGAGTAAACGAACGAACGAACGAGCCGTCTATCCACTTACGCCCTATAACGGAAACACCTGTAACTGGGTTTAAGAGAGAGAGAGAGAGAAAGTCGCCACGCCGGGCGGCCAGTGAAAGTAAGAGAGTAAGAAGGACCGAGAAGGCTGAACGGAGACAAGGCCTCTGGTAATTGTCACCATTGCTCCGCCATTTTCATCAGAAGCCGGCAGCAAAGCTCCCTGAAAGCTCTGCAAATTGCGTACCCCTTGATCTTCCGCCACTCGCCAGCTTGTTAGGTAGAGCACTATAAACTTTCATTATTTTATAGTCAACGCCACATCTATATCCGCAGCAAATACCCCCATAAAGAGAGCTTGCGTCAGAAACACCGTAAAAGATTGGACAGATTCTAAAGGAGGAAAGGTAAGAGGTAAGATAATTGAAAAAACAAGAAAATATGAGTATCGCAGATCCAATACTGTTAGGGGAAGTTCCGACCCACTCTTAAACTATGTACAACGAATTACAGGCTTGTGTTGTTGAAAGACGTATTTGGAATCGTACTCCTTCGCCATAGCTTTTAATTTTCGCGACGGCATCGTCGTAGCAAGCTTTCATCGGAACGCAGCTGGTGTTCGAGTGGTGTGACTCGAGCGACTTAGGGGCGAACCCTTAATACCTTGGCAGCATTCGCAGAAAGCGCTCCAAATTGGGATAATTTACAGGAGGTACGCGGCACAAGAAATCTCACTAAAACCTTGCCGAAACGATGCGCTCCGCTGGATGCGGAGCCTGAATCCGTGAGGTGCTGCTTCCTCGAAAAATTGAGTCTAATTAATAACGAAATTAATAAACACCAACTAGTAAGCAAGTGACGCCGACGCGTGTACGTGTGTCTGTGTAATACACATAGGAGATCGCTCGGCTGTACATACTTGGAAGATGCGAGTCAAGCCCGAAATAGCAGCTAGCAGAGAAAGTAACGGGGAACTCTCGAGATGATTTACTGAGCCGCCCGTAGTGCAGCTGGAGTTCCTAACAAGACGTCGCGGTAGGTTGGTGGGAGTGTACGCTTATTAATTGACGATTTATAATTGCCGGGAGCTCGCCCGGTTCACTGTATGGGGGCGAGGCCGAAGTTGCGTGCACCCCCCAAGGTGCTGCTGCTAATAGGGTAGTATCTCGACGTTTAATTTGCCAGCCGTAAGAGAGATCTATGGACCTTACGACTATAGCTTTTCTTCCCTTCCGCCCGTTCCCTTCGATTCCTTTCTTCATCCACAGACGCACCGCGAGGGTACTATACTCAAGTCTCTAATCTCCCGATTCCCGTTACTTCAACAACTCGGTGGAACTTTTGGGCTTCGTACTTTCCCCTCTTTTGCTCTAGCGACTAAATAATTTGTCATCGTGGTTTAATGTTGCGTCGGTAAGTGTCGGCAAAGACATTGAGAACCTCATATGGGAGATTATCAGGCAAATGCGAGAGAAGTCGTTACGCCGTGGGTGGCTGGCGATTCTTGCATTCAATTATGCTAATTCGTTTTTCAAGTCGAATACATGGATATAGGTATACAATACAGTACGGATCCACTTCGTGGAGGTATACGCTGTTGATGAAGGAACAGAGCCGGCCGGTTTGCAAGGGAAAACTAGAAAAGAGTCCCACCAGCGAGGGCGACGTCTCGACTTTCAAAGTAATATTGTTCTTTCTCCATTGCAAAGACCAGAATCGCGAGACAGAGCTTATTATTTCTTTACGGATTAAGTCCAGCGCAGTGCCGCGCACGAATCGAGCTGGCTCGTTCTCGACCCGACTTTCACGGGCGACGTTCTCGGCAAACGAAATCCTTGGCCAAGGAGAGTAATAATGTTGTTTTTATATTACGCCCGCTTCCAGATCCAGAATAGAGTGTAAAGGTTGACAGTGCGAAAAGCAAGCCTGTGTGGGAGAGCACGGCGATACCTGGCGCCGTGCGACCACCCACACCCTCTAATTTATTATCGTTGCTTAGCAAGAGAATAGCCACGAGCGATCGGGCATCCCGAAGGGGGATCGAATTTTCGTTTACCATCCTTTGCGAGGCTGCCCATTTCGAAATGTATGTACTTCCGTCCCGCTATTAGAGTGCACCAGGGGCTACAACTGCGTTTCCCCCCGAAAGTTCAAACTTATGATTCCGCCCGATTTTCGGCTTTCGTTCTCCCCCGTCTCTGAGTATCCCATATAATGCTAGTTTAGTCGGTCGGTCCTTGCCCGGCATATCGAGGCGCGCGAGTAAAGACCATGTTTCGAATTCTACCTCTAATGACGATACGAGTCTTCGGGGGTGTAGCCAAATATACGTGTGGGCGCCGAATGTCGAGGGCATAAAGCAACAAAGGTTTGAAGGTAGGGTTGGGTAGGGATGCCAGGCAAGTGCAGTGAAATATACACACCCGCCGCTAATAACCGACCTAAGGCCGAAATCCTTGTTCTCCGCTGCGCACAATGAAATATCGCCATCAAAAGGGCCCGAATTAAAGTAGCCAGTGAATGCCCAACGGGTAATATGGCTTCGTGAGATAGGATAAATGGATTTAACTCTTCTTTTTCCGCTCGCTCTTCTACCTCCGCTAGTGCCGCCCGTGTAATTTAGGTACAGACTGCTTAACGTCTGAGAACGCAATAATAATAAAAGCGGACATGCTCGATCCTCTTGAGTTCCTCGCAGTCGTCTTTCATTAAGCAATTAAGCAGTTAAAGTAAATGAGTAATCGAGCCATCTCGTAATAGCTTTGGTCGGTACGTCCCTAGATGACTTAATGTCTGGCGCTATAACGAATCGTCTCGACTCCCTCTCTCTCATCATTCCGAGTCTCGCTAATCTTAATGAAAAGTGACTCGTCTTCCATCAGTGTTGTGTCACACAATTCAGATTCCTCCATTCGGCCCTCTCGCATTTCGTTTCCAGTGTGTCCGTATCATGGACAGCGGCTCAAGCCCGAGGGACGAAGGCCGATGTTACTAGAGAGCGAGATCGCCTCCGCGAGCGGGAAACAATATAACCGAATAGTTTATGGGTATACGTCGGTGTGTCCTAGTAGAAAGAGTGAAACGGCGCAGAGTTTGCATAATTTTGGAAGAGGACTGCTTATCCGCAACTACCAAACTCCTTTGCATCGCTACCTTCCCCCCTCCATTCTCACCCATGCAACACCCCCGCGAATATCCGTTAATAACAAACAAATTTAATGGATGAGCGGCAGAAATAATGCAGGAGAGCAAGTTTTGAGATAACGCACGATGCATTAACGAGACTGAACTGCGATTTCATGTAGTGCAAACTCCCAAATAGCTCGTAGTTATAATTCGCCTTCTGCCGCTGGGTCTACTTCCGCCTTAAGAGTAATGAGCAAACTGAACAAGCTAGACTGGATGGGATCATTAAAGGTTATGATGAGCGAGGACATACCGACTAGTTGTTCGAAAGCCGCCTTAAAGCTGTGGATGGAACATGGAGCACGGGCCATTTTATATCTTGCAATTTTCCCCTATTTCATTTCAACTTCCGACTCATCGTGCCTGCGGGCTGTTGGAAGGGGAGTAATAACGAAATTTGCTTTCTCGCCTGCTTTTTTCCCTCATCCTGGCTCCCCTACCACCATCCTTCCTTCGCCCTCGTCCTGCCAGCCGTTGAAAATCGCGCCCGTCGCTGCTCCATTCTGGTTCGAGCGCTATGTAAATTAGACTTTTGGCGCCGGAGCGCGTAATAAACGTGCATTACGAGCATGCCGCTTTATGTCCCGCCGTGGGAGCCTGGCAATCTCGTTACAGTGCGGCATATTAATCAATGGCATATCTGTATACTCCCTCATCCTTAGGACTGTCAGTATGAGCTACTTCTTTCCCAGCGCGTTGTTCCAAGAGCAGGAAAGATAGGCGTAGAAGAACTAATCTTAGTTGAGATATTCAATTCTAACAAGTACACAAACATCACCAAACTCCAGCACAAGTCAAGAATCAAAGAATATAATTTCACGGCTGAATAACAGAGGTGCGAAATAAGTTGCATTAAATTGACTTTGATTGCAATGCTCGCGTTTATCAGAAGTGTCGTGGATCAAATTGGCGGAAGCGACGAAGGGCAATGGGCGGCAAGCACAAGCTGTGTTGTCGGAGTGATACCCCACCGGTCATCCCGGCAACGTAACATTCGCGCACTCCCTCACTACACACTTTCTTCTCCAATGCCCCAGTTGCACCTCATCAGCCGCGGAAACGAGGAAAACTCCCAAGTTTGTTTTCTTCGCAGGCTCGGGAAGTTTGCTATCCATGTAATCCACTTTCATAGTAAATCATGAAAAGGAGGCGTGCTGTACTGGTTTCATTCCAGTGCTCAATTCTAACTTGTCCCATGGCCGAGCGGTGGGCGAAAACTTTTTCTTTACAAAGCCACGTTCTGCTCCATTTCCCTTCTATTTTCCTAATTACGTTTCTTGTTTGCATCGATCGCAAAATCGATGGAGAAATATTGATAAAATAGTACGTTTACTTAAACTTTTTAACGAATAAGGCGCGCGGGGTTAAGCAGGGAGCCAAAGCGAAACTGTTAAGTTAAACATGAACTCAAATTAGCTTGTAACTCATTACTTGTGACTGATGAATCGAATTAGACTGCATAATTGAATTATTGAAATACAGATTACCGGCTTTCATTTTGTACGGTAAAAATGTCTGAATTATATTTCAATTATGGCACAAGACGCCACACGATAGACGCGCTTCTTTCTTCCTGCGTGGCTGTAAGATAGGTAAACAAGCATTTGAACGGCCATTGACGACAGTCAAAGGACTTTGGTCCTGGGATGTGCTGAGAGGATATGGCGAAGTCTCGTGCTCTCCGTTATTTGCTCGACCCTCTAGACACAATCAAATTGAAGATACACCAGCGTGTGTCTCTGTGTCTCTGCGCTCGCGGAATCCAGCATTCTCGTCCCGCGGCTTTAAACGCGCCGCAGAGACAAAGAAATCGGAGGACAGTACATATACACTTAGCTGTGAGCACGGAGCTGGAAGGAGGAAGAAGGCGCCGGGGGCAGGATGGCGAGCGCGGCAGAAAGGATAAGAGGAACAAACGGATCCAGCGCGAGAAGCGGGAAAAGAGTTCCGCTCCTCAAACGAATTGCAACTTTACGGGCCATAGGAATGTGTAGGCATCCTCGGGTAACATCAAAGCCACGCTCTGGAGAACGATTGAAATTGTTTCCATGGCCTGCCAACCGACCGGCCGGCCAGCCTGAAGAAATACCCCCTCGCCCCACTCTTCTTGGTTGACTAGTAACGCGAGGACCCCGTTAGATCTCGGTCGAGCATTCGCCGCTCGACTCGAATCGCCTCGTGTGCCCTCCTCCTTCCGACGCCCACATCGGCCAACACAGTCCCTCGATTGTCTCCCACTGACAACAAATTACATTCCGGCTCGTGCGCGTCCTCCGCTGATTTTCTCTGTATCTTTCGTCCAACTTTTCAGCCGCCCCACCCGCCGACTTACTTTCTTTCGAGCACATCTCCGTCGCCACCCCTCGCTTTTGCCACTCTAAACATCCAGCGGCTGCGCCCGCCGATTGTTTGTCCAAGTTTTATCGATACTCCAGCTAACCCCGCGCGGTCCAGCACTGATCGAACGATCGCCCGGATAACAGGGGCTCTCCTGCACGAGCTAACGAAGCCCCTTGGAAAAGTTTACCACGGACTTCCCCGCTTCCCTATTGTATATACGCCGTCTGCCAAGGTACGCTGATCTTTGCAGCAGCATCCCCAAGTTTGACTTCGAGTTGCCAAGTTACGCGTGTGCACAACTCCTGATTGCATGCGACTACTGGAGGATGGAGGATTTCCGCTTTCGGTCACCTTGTGTCATTGCGAGTATGGAGATTCTTTCCCGGACTGTTATTCGCAGGAGTGAACCATTTTTTAAGCGTGGTATTTGAGTTAAGGGAGTGGAATAAGAGTTATCCGTTTGTTCGCTTTTGCACAGTACAACTCTATGTATAACAGTAGGTTGACTCACGTGGAACTCATATCAAGAAATGATATGAAAGACTTTGCCTGGGGAATGAAATACTGGAATTGTATTTTGGTACTACTATGGCACAATGGTTTCTCGCGGTCAATGACTAGGGCTAAACGGGGAGTCCCTTATCGAAGAAATCGCGAAAAGAGCGAGTGCTCGTTGGCCGATATTATATTGGCCAGCAGGGAGGAGAGCGGTCGTACTCGAAAAAGCTTCCACGAACCGCAGCGGCAAATTATACGAATGACGTTATCGCGACAAAGTAATTTGGTTCAATGCTAATAGGCTCTTTTTTCCAATCTCTCTGCTCTCTTCCACTCCTCTGTCATCTCCGTTCCTCTCAGGAGCGAGCGCGCTTCGCCGTCGTGCCACTCCCGCGCCCACTCTTTCTCTGAATAATGCATGGCCTGAAGTTGGCTGTGATAGCACGGCGAAGGCCTTCGAGTGTGGAGCTTCTCCAAGCCATTGACGAAGAAGGGAGGAACATCATTTCCCACTTAGTTCAGTATTAAAAGGGATTCAGGTCGTTCTGTTCTCTATTTGAACGTTGCCAATGCGCAGCGAAGAGTCAGCCACCCGGCTGGCTACGAGTAGCTGGTCGTTATCGAAAGTGTAGCATACCAATTGCACTTTGGAGCGAGTTTCTCGTAGAATCACCTATTTACAAATATAATAACCCATAGACCACTTATTCCCATTTCTCCTAGGCCACATGCATTCCATTACTTCATTTTGCGCAGCAGAGAAGTCCTGACACTCAAACAGGAAGCATTTGGGTGGAAAAGCATCGTCATAGTGTATTTGTGTGCTTCTATTTCGTTAGAAACCCCATATATATATATAGTAAAAAGTCGTTTTTGCACGAAGTAAAACTTTCCTACCTTGAGCTGCATTGGAACGAAGTTCCAAGGGAGCCTGTAAGGACACAGGGATGGAAATGAGACCAGTAATTCGTAAACAAGCAGAGAAGGGTCGCGAGGGTCCACCGGGGACCGCGGGGACGCGAATCCGTGAGGAGGCAAAGTTTGGAAAATCGAAATCAGCCGTGAGGGCACTCCTCTGGGTATAAAACTTGCTTGCTGACGACTCTGGGGATAGCTAAGCGTGCGTATCCAACTATCAAGCGGAGACGCGAAGCCCAAGAAAAAGAAATGCGTGCAGCGGTGGCACCGGCGACGAAGACTACATGCTCTTCAGGGCTTGAGCGCCCCTCTTATTGTATGGGAAGTGACGGTGCGTTTAAAAGTAAACAAAGGACAACAGTCCTTCGCGAAGGTGAGACAGAAGACGGCAGGGAGTGTGCTCTACTAGTCCAGGGCCAACACGTGTAGTTGAGCGCACGCAATGGCACGAGTATCAGACTAGCGAAAGGATCGGGTAAAGATCGCATCAAAGAGCATGTAGGTCAGAGTCCCAAGGGGGGCGACCGGACAAGCCTGTACGTGCACTACATAAAGGGGGGTCGGGGTGTCTTAATGCTCGGGTGATCCTATAAAAGGCGGAGAAAGGGCCATTGTCAGCGGCGCCTGATTATTTCACGCAGACTTTCGTCGGCCTCACCTGCGCTCTAATAAAAGGCACTGCCAACTGCGGTGTATCGTCCTGCACTAACCTCCATATGCACAATGATACTTTCGTATAAGACTTGCGGAGGCGAAAGTGTTGAATACCAAGACGCTCGACCTAAATGGATGTAAGCTTTGGCTGTACAGCTGTTTAAGCGGCTTCCTTCATCTATAAACGATTTTAATGTCGGCTCGGCTACAATCGTAAAAGGATAAGATCGTCGGTCGTTATCATAGTAGTCCTTGGCCCATACGATTTTTACCTCTTCTTTACACCTGTGAGAACTACTGGGTATTACCGCCGAGCCAAACAACCCTAGGACTGAAGGGTGAAGTGCATATCGGCCAGAACCGCTTGCATTCCGGGCTCGCCTCTCTATTTATACGCCTTCGTGAAAGCTCAGTTGTGCACGAGTAGTAGGATCTGACCGAACTTCATCTGCTCCCTCTCTGATATCGCCCCTTCGACCCGCGCAGTCTGCCCTGCTGCCTCTCTCACGGAGAATGCTTAAAGCAACTTGACGCTGAAATGGCCAGCACGCCTCCTGTGTTACGTAACTAGCCAGATCCTTCTCCATTGAATATACGTAGGTACATAGAAGCTTTCGTGAACCGATTGCGATCCATTAGGAAGGAGAATTACTGCCAACAAGCTGCTCCCACAATCCCTTGCAGATTAGGTCCTGGGACTTTCGGAGTACAATTCATTGCGCTAAATACTATGCATTCATTAATCCGGTTTGAGACAAAATGCTGATAACATGATTGATGCTACGGCGAAAGATCGATGAGCTCGCGTAAGGCCTTCATCGATGGATTCAACTAGAGCCCTTGAGACGACGAGGTGAAGATTACCCTGTCTTCGGGTAAACGCGGAGTCGGCGAAGGGTTACCCGTATTTAATTAAACTGTTACTTCGCATTGATTGCCAAACTTGGGGCCTCGGGCCGGGTTGCTGCAGGCAAGATTATCGAAGTTCTGCGCGCTCCCACTTCGGGCATATCGAGAGGTTGCCAGGCAATCTTGCCAACTTCCAGCCGCCCGATAGTGATGCTCAGCTTCTTTGTCATCTTCATTTTACCACCAGAGTCTTCGAGCGTGATGTATACACACATCTTTAAAAGAAATGTTAAAATAGCCGAGCGTACTTGGCATGCTGAAGAACACCATGGTATGTGCACATCAACACATTTTTATACAGTACACTCTAGACCGCTTGGTATGAAACCGATTACACGGTGACTGAAATATAATTACGGATTAATATAAGTATGAGATATGGGGAATAAATGGTACACAAACTTCAAATCCCGTTAAGACTACACGACCGAAAACGTAGTTGGATTTGAGGGCGCGTGGGTATCGATTCACTGGAATGTTAAGCTCTCAGAATATTTGGTAACAAATGGGATTTCATTTACACGTCGCACTTACAATGACAAATACATCGTGCTGTACGTATAAGCTCATAAGCGGATTTGAGCGAGTGAAACGAGGCGGGTTCGTGGCGCTCGCACGCTGAAGAAAAGTTATAGACACGGAAACTACATCAAGACATCATTGACTTTAAGGATACTGACATTGGAAATGCATCGGGCGGTATGTAGAGCCAGGATAATCTAAGTTTGCGTCATGATCTTGACAGTGGCATAACAAGTAGTTGGTAAGCGGTCTTGGGATTCGCGGTGCCTATGTATTTAAGGAGAAAGTAGGGTAATCCGTATGGGTATAGAGTTAATCCTATTACCCCAAGACCGTTCGGTTTATAGAAATTGGAATGCTGAGACCGGTTTTCGTTTAATGAAACACAAAGGAATCGTTGACTAATCCCCGGTAATAAGATTCCAGCAACTTTTCGAGCCAAGCCCGACATAAGGTATCGGATTTCAATTTCAAGTACATACACCCACGAAGAACTAGTAGCAGGGGTCAAAGTAAGCTCTTAAAAATCAACATGATTTCCCGTTAGACGTGCATATCTTTGCTACCACGCGTTCTATATCACGAATCAAAGTTGGGTGACCGAAATCGCCTGGCGGTAGACGAGACTTGAAACATAAAATGGGGTGGCAGCCGACGTGCACGCAATAACTGCACAATTAGTGCGTGTCATAGAACCCGGCGCGGTGGTAGCACGTTGCGTGTAAACGGTTCTATGGAAGCATTCCCGCGTTCCATGCCATCGCGCTCGCCTGGAAGAGTAGGAGGTGGAACGCGAAAACCGGCGGAGAGTATCCAGTCGATCCTGCAGGGCAGCGGCAACATACACCAGGAAAATGCGGCAGGCGGAAGTGCGCCCAAGCAACAAGGCAGTATCATTTAACTTAGAAATTGCTTCTTCCGGGGGGATATGATGGCCAACAAATTGGGCGCGAAACAGAATGCGAGCGGGCCGGAAGAATCGCGAGGGGTATAGAAGTTGTACCTGTGAATGCGACATTTTGAAAGCGATAGTTGGGGACTTGGTGAGACCGTGACACATATGTACAAGCGCATCCGATAGGATACCGTTTTCATGTCGAACGTTGATCGACGGAAAATGTCACGGGGAAACGTTCACATAATACACCACAGTGTGGTGCATGCTCAAATTTGCTTATATGTAGAAGTCGTGGAACAATGTGCATTGTACGGGCTTGTCCGGAAGTGCGCGTACACGCATACGTTCGGACGATACGTACTTGTTTTTTCACTAACATCGGGTGGGTATATTGTTTCGGAAAATGGAAAATCAATTGAATATCTCTAGTTCGAGATATGATACAAATCATCACCCAATTCATCACTAAGTTTTGATGTTGCATTATATAACGCAACATTTCATTTGCATGTTGCTTTCGTATCACAAAAATTGGCAGCAAAAGACCCCATTAGTTTTCTATGAGGAAGGTGAAACCCGATAGTTCCGGTGCGCCCTTTTAATGGCATCGGCGACAACGGGTCCATGTCTCAGAACATAGATCACCGGGGTTCTTAGATGTATCAAGGCATAATTACCCCGTCGCCAGCAAAGACTTCCTTTGGATATCGTTAGAATGCGGCATCGTGTACGATGGATGGTTAATAATAGAGGCGCAGTATCCAGAAGCCCTCGAGGGAATAACCGCAAGCTCATTATTTTCGCGTACTAATAATGTCAACGTTACAATCTTACAGACACTAAATTTGGATCATCGGTACAAAATTTATCTTAATTGAAACGTGATTCCAATAATAGTAAGAAGAATACAAGGTGGGTTACGCGATTTACCTACAAAATGCGTTCAAGTCTTTTCCTCGTTTTCCTATGTATTTTCCTCGCACAATCAGAGTAAACTCCGAGGATAAGATTGAAGACAGATAGAGCGATTGGCAATGCAGCCGGGAGTGTATGATTTATGTCCGGAGAAGTTTTTAGCAGTGGGAAATATAAATCCATATAAATACTGGGACAGCACGAAATAGATTACTTCTGTAACTTTGATGGAACGCAAGATTCACGATGGTAAAACTCTGACATCACGGCCAATTTTATTTTCGTCTCTTCCTCTCACCCTGTGTGTCACTTTACGAAACCGGCGGAACTCGAACTACGTAGTCGGTTCTCCAGCGTACTTGATCTAATACAAATCAAATAAAGGTCGATATCGTTTCACTGGATCGCATATTATATTGATCGGCTTTTTCCTCTTTATACACGGTGTATTCTAAAGACTTTTACCAGCATGACACTACAAAGTATGACAAAGCCGGTACGGGCGTTTGTGCATCGGAAGTGAGCCTGTAAATGGCTTATACGCGCACTATACGCATCAAAGGCTCATAGCTACAATAATTAATTTGATTATGCTTGAAATTCAAGGCACTATTAATCCACATACCTCGGAAAAATTATGCGAGCCGAATAGAGAACTTTCGCTAATACCCACTATGCAGCTTTTAATGCAACTATTACTGCAACCTTTATGAAGCAGGCTGTGCTAACAACTTTCGGAGCTTAAATGATTCATATGTATGAAACTGAACAGAAAGGTTCGCAGTGTTCCATGCTCCAAGAACACCAATAAATTATTAGCACTAAAACAGTATGGACTAATATATAGTACAAATACTTCTCTATTCCCACGAGCAATAATGTAATGCAAAATGATAGTGATACTATTTACATGCGCATTTCCAGCATCGAATAATCCACCAGAGCGACACCGAGAGGTCCCTTTTTTATTATGATTACTGATCAGAAGGCACAAAAAGGCAGCGATATTAAATTTTTCGAGAGAGAATGGCCCTCTCCAAACGTTATTGCTAAAAGCGCGACAATTATGGCTGCCGGGACCAGTGCATTCGAGAAGCTGAAGGGGCGCAGATGAGAAGGAGCTTGAATGAATGCTCAGCGAGCAAGGTAGCTGAAGAAGCAATATAAAGGGCCAGTGAAGGAGTGAGAAGGAGATTAATTAGCTACGAGACGATAATTCGTAAAGAGACGAGAAGAGAAAGGGAAGGAGTGAATGAGAGGGGCGTAAGTGGGCGACTGAGATGTGTGCGTGCAGGTGATAAAGCAGCGCTTTTCCTTCGAGCGGAATAGCGAGTCGAAGGTCGTCGCGGGGACGATACGCGGGGTTGGGAAGGAGAGCATCGTGGATTAAAGAGCGCGTAACCGGAATTTCGCGGCGAAATCCATCCTTACACCGGAACTATGGCCGACCCAGGAGAGCTTTCAACTAGGACGAATGAATATCCTCCCAAACCCCGGGGGGGATTACTTCCATCTCATTAGCGTGGGGCCACGATTCCGCGTGGGTGGACGACGGAATCGAGGAATTCGTCACGTCTGCCTCTCATACAGAGAAAGAGAAATAGTGTGCGTGTATGTGAGAGTGGAACCCGGGGATGGAAGAAACCGAGCAACATCCTAATGCATTCATCGTTCGTCAATGAGAATGCCGGCGACGTTTATGATCAACCTTGAGGACTATAGCGGAAACCGGTCTATCTCATCAATCCAAAATTAATTACCAAGAGAACTTAAACGAAGAATAGCAAATTTTAAATGTTACATCAGACTAGAAACGTCTTATCTGGCAATGGAACGATAAGGACTCACAAAGAATGGTGTTGGATAGCGCACCACTATCAGACGTTTTGCGTGGCGTTTGTGCGCTCGCGTGGAGGTAGCAGAAATAGTGATCGTGTGCCAGCCAATAATTATGTAACATGAACAGTAATAGCCTACATTGCCGTTACAGTCACGAAGCATTGACCTGACACATTATCTCGGGGTACTTTGAAACGCACAATTATAAGTCGCGCGTAGTTCATCACTGATCAAAATTTGCGTAAGAATTATTTAACATTCCGCATACCTGTAATTCGACATCAAATTGAATTCGTTTGATGATACTAAGTTACTGATCCGTTGATCAGATCTCAGTCCGAAGTATGCGGGCATACCTTTTGACGATAGAGGAATTAGCACTTCTGATGGGGGCGTGCGTTGCCTCGGCATTAATTCAACGCCCACTGCCGATAGTGCAGCTAGTAATTTCACACCCATCGATGACACTACACGTAGGAATTAGATGCACGCTGATGATAGTGCATGTAGTAATTATACCCACAACGACGCTGCCGCGTGTAGTAATTATCCTGCCACTGATGACCACAGCTAGCCTAATCCGTTCCCACGTGTCCTTCCAGTTAATACTGCAAAGTATTTTCCGCAGACGACGGCCGCGCGGTTCGATAGGAATCAAGTCTATTGGTCATTGCTTTGTAATAATCGTGGCGAGCTATGGCAATCACTCGTGTGCTGCTAATACCCTCGCACTACGTGATTGAAGACGCTCTCGACATTAATTGGCGGTACTATAATGCAATCATTATATGCACCCCTGACGAATGACGAGATGATTTCTACTGTCATGCTAATCCGGGCTGCGAGACAATTGCCTGAATGCGAGGCCTAAATTATGTGGCCAGAATATGTGAGCCCCCCGGTTCACAGAGGGTTCCGAATTATTTAGCCTGCGGAAGAATAGAATCGTAGGTGCACGACGTCCACGTATGATGGATGAGCGCTGCAACACGCGGCGGTCGAGTGTCGTCACGCCCGGTGTGTGAAAGTGGAAGAATGAAAGTCGTCACGGTGAAGGCGAAAACCGCTAGTGTCTCTTTATGTCAGTACATATAGCACAGCTCCTTGATCATAGCGAGCGCGAATACAGTAGCAACAGTCATTCTGATTCAGCCAAAATGGTAATGAGAGATCCAATAGCGCGGCGGACAGTCTATTATGAAGTGGCTCTCCTTCCCGGTCCACTCAATAAAAGGGAAGAAGCGCGTGCCGCATTTTTGCTGAAAGAGGATGAGCGTGGTGATCGTGGTGCTGACGTCATTCAGTGCCGTTTTCTGTTCTCCACGGAGAGCGGGAACATCTCCATTTCGATACTCTGCCTGGGGAGATCATAAACGCGTTCCATCTAGTCCCACTTCTCTGCACTCGTGACAGTACTGCCAAATGCTCATCTGGCGTTCCGCTGACCATTAACTCTAATGCACTTTCTCTTATGTCATTGTCTACTTCTCCGTCTTTAAGTCCTAATGGAGAGTATCAAGCTATTCATTTTATCATCCTCGAAAGTCGAGACTTGAAATTTACACTGCCCGCTAAGGGAGACACGAATACATTAGAATCGCCACTGATTTTAATTATGTGAAGTGTGAATTCACGCGGAACTGTGCTTTACGCTCTGAGCGTAACAGATGATGAGGGAAAAGAAAAAGTATGGCGGGAATCTCCATTACGGTTTCTTCCTGTTCTCTGGTGGACGGTGGCAGTGGCTATTCGTCCCTGAGTGCACCGTGGACATTCGAGGTACAGGGGCAAGTTGACGGGTAAGGGTAGCTCGATAGCTTGATTTACTCGTCTTACGTCAGCTCCAGGTGATAAATACCTTTCACGCGCAAGTGTCCAGCACGTCTGGTGGGGACTTGTCCGAGCGTGGAGACGGTTTCCAGGTGGTGCACGGTACGAAGGTGGCAGATACGGGTCGGGCTAGATCGGGCCGAACTGTACGCTGCACACCTTCGGAACGATACGTCATTCGTGACAAGCCGGTGTGCCGATAACCCCCTCCCCGGTTTACGACAAACCCCCGTGTGTGGCTTCACACCTCATCGTAGCAGAAGCCATCCATCATGTTTGAGTAATGTAGAGACACGATTTTGCGTTAGTGCGAATGACTGACTCTGTCGCTGCATCTTTTTCATCCTTGCCTGCATCGCTCTCGGCGTCAATTCTTCCTCAAGGTGTTTACAGAGCCTTCTCTCCACCAATTGCCATTCATCACCCGATATGGATCCACTTTCTTTTGCCGGACACTCCCGAGCAAGAACAGCATATGCATACATATTTTCCGTTCGTCACACTTTACCTGCCAGTTCAGACTCGAAAATTTTATGTTTTTCTCCCCATCTCCACTCCGCTATTTTCCTCCCTCGCTCACCTAGACGATGGTTTTCTTTTTACGTTCGTAAAGCAGAGCGTGGCGTGATAACACGGGCGACGAGCTGCTTTTGAAATATGCAGCGTACATTGCAGGCAAGAGAGATGAGAAGAAACATAAGTGTGAGAGAGAAGCAGGAGTGGGGGAGAGATAGAGAAAGAGAGAAAGATCTTACTGGGTCGACAGTTTGCGATCTCGTGTCTTTATTATAAAGCATAGAAAAGTGCAGCGAGAGAAGCTACTCCTTCAGATTACCCAGAAGCATTCCTGCTAGTGGGGAAGGAGGGGGAGGGGGGGGGGGGTAATCAGATCCAGCACTCACTTACCGTTATGGACGAGTAGAGCGGAGTCACGGGCTACAGTGATTAGATCACTGTCGGTGAGGGTTTCGTCCGAAGCGTTCCCCGATGTCGGTGTATCGCTGAGCCCGGCACCACTGCTGGGCATATGATAGAGGGGATGCTGCTGCTGCTGATATGCCCGTTGCTTATGCTGACTGGAGTTGTAATGATTCAGATGCGACTGGGTGGTCTGATGATTAGTTTGGGGGTAAGCAGGCGCGCGTCCTCGCAAACTTGGCGAATTATCCTCACCCTCGCTGCCGCTCAGACTGTAGGCCGGGAAAAGCCGTCCCTTCCCTGAAAATGCCGATAAAACATCCTTCTATAGACACTGTTATAAACATGCTCATATTCACACATATTATCTATTGACCCATATTCGTGCCTTTCATTAGTAAACCTTCGTCCTTCATAATATTCGCCTTCTCGTCTTTCATAATATATAACTGGGATTCGAAATACTTTGCATCGTGCCCGCCAGTATACCTGACTGTCGACTTGAACATTTCGAAATTCATTGAACGCTCTCAGCCATACCAGCGCAACGTGCATGCCGTTTGGCGGCAAAATACTTGCAGACCACAAGCGATTAGTGTATCCAAACACAGGATACTTAAAAGTGTGTAGCAGAGGGTGGGTTTAGAAAAAGCCGACATTAGCAGTATCCGTTTACGAGTAGCGGAAGAGCACGTTGAGCACGAGAATCCCAGGGCTCTGCTGGAAGGTGACAAAATAATCTTAGAGTGGCGCGCACTTGGCCAAATACAGGAGTAATACGAAACTTCCGGTTCCCTTAGGATTCCAGAAGGAGGGGGGGCTCACACGAGCCGAAAATTCTTCCTTATGGGGCCTTTCAACGAGGATCGGACTCCACTATGATGTCATCGGATTTCTTTCTCTCGGCCGGCATCGTCAGACAGAGAGAACGAGATTCCGGTCGAGTTTTTGCCACGAGGAGAAGGCGCTGGACGTGAAACGACTCACGCGCTCCCTTCTATGAGAGGCGACTAATCGATCCCACGGGTGACCGAGACTTCTCGTGGCCTAGAGCATCGGGCAAGGCCCGTGCGTCGGCCCGAACAGATGCTGTCGGGTGTCGATCGAGAAGGAAGACCGGTTTTCAGGACGATAAAAGAGCATCTGCCCTTGGATCTTCCACCGGCAGCGGCGCAGAAGGGGAAAAACTGATGACGGCGTTCTGGCAAGTTCTAGCGCGATGGCATTGGGGTTAATCGCGCGAGAACTATGATCGATGCCTCTTGCCTTTGACCTACGACTCCTTGCTTCGCCTCTACGGGTCAGCGAATGTCGCTGGGCGCCTGATGGCTCGGTTTTCTTCACCATATCTTTGACTTCTCATGATCAATCGAGCGACCGCCGTCGTCGTCCTCCTAGTCGCCGGATCGTCGCCGCGATGCTCGGAAAAACGGGACCTCGGTTCGTTAGCACCGTGTTGAAAGAGCACTTTGGGGAAATTCGGCGCACCGATAAATCGCTACTCTCGATAGCCACTTATCTGCAAGAACCTGGCTATCAACCGTTGTTAAAGAGGCGTTCCATGATTGATGCATAATAGCCGCGCATATTGTAAGTGGGAAGGTTAAAGAACCACCCAGGCGCTAATGTGACTTTGAAAAAAGTGAATGGAAACCATGAGAAAGGCGGAGTTGAAATGCGGCCTTTATCGTTATTGGGTATGTTTTTGTTAATTTATCGCGCTGAGTTTTGACAGCTTTCGAGCTTAAAACTTTAAAAACACTACGCGAGGGGAAGGAGAGGTGCTCCCTGGCCTGAAAGGGTTCATAATGCATATCGCAAACGAAATTATCGTAAAATATAAATGCAATTTAATCTATGCATCGGTGGCATGTTGCTCGACACTCAATTAGGCGCCTAATGCATCGTGTTTATGATTCCTCGCACTCTTCCAGTGAGTTTTAAAATAATCTTTTGAGCCGTTTATCGAGCCTGCGTGAGGGGAACGGACTGGCTATGGAAGCTGGTTATTGATAAAAGGAAGAACGATCGTCAAATGGCGCGGGTATCCATTATAATTAGGTTTAAATGTGCATCCGTTAATGGACGCAATATATCGATCAGAGTACCAACGGAACTCACGGCTAACCGAATTATTGCCTCCTCTTCCTGTCTACCTTCTACTCCCAACCCCTTATGTCTTTGTCCCTTCATCTTCCTCATGGCGTGGTTGGTGTACTCTGGTGTAGCGCATCCCTTTGGCGGCAGGCTTTTCCATTTCAGTGTTTACGGGTTTACGCCCGCTTCCATTCGCTAAGCAGCTGCCGGCCAAACAGACCTTGCGTTGTTTTAACGTTTAACAGGCTTTAGTGATTTCCTAATTGGGTTAACCGTACGCAAACACGCCGATAAGAGAATCATACAAAACTCCGTCCCCGCGGCCCTCGCTGTCTCGCCCATCCACCCTTTCCATCCTTCTTCATACCCCTCTGCGTGTCCCGCCCGTCGGTAGATTAGTACCGATAGTAATGGTAGCATAATTCAGGAAGCAGCGTTTTAGCGACTGTCGAATAAACAGATCCTTGTGGACGTAAACACGTTCCCGCATTTGTTCGCTTACAAAGGCGACTGATGCAGCGGTACACAATACGAGTGGTGCGAGGCGCACGCGACCGCTCGCACTAGCCTTAAGTAGCATAAACAGGTGGCGACGGAAATGTGGCATTGCCTCGCACTCTCAGTGTTAATGAAAGCGCGCAGTTTCGAGGCAGGTTCTCACGGTCTGGGCAGGGCGCGTATTCTTTCCATTTACTGAGGAGAACGGCTACTGCATACTTAGGAGCGGTCGCAGGTTACTCGCAGGTTGCCCCCCGGAAAGGTCGAGAACGAGCGAGATACGAGCGTTTATCCGCGATAATGCTCCCTTTTAAGTAAATCGGATTACGTCGGCCATGGCCGCTTGGCACTCGGCTGCGCGTGAGTAAATGAATTTAATTTCAATTCGATGAAATCAAAAGGAAAGCGGGATGCATGGTGTGGGACGATTGGCAGAGGGTGGTTGGTGTATCGGCACGAACGAGGCGACGTGGAAGAAAGCGAGGCGAGGCGTGAAACGATCTCTTCCACGCGGCTACTCACCGACCAAGCGCACTTTGTGTTTTCCGGCTGTGCACGCCGAGAGTGAGATTCTCTTCGAATTCCACATATATCCATAATACATTATCGGGTTACCATGGGGGAACATTGTGGCCACCATAGAGACTCCCGCGATCATATATCGGCCGTTTATGCGTGCACGTGTGTGAAGGCTTGTAAATTTCTTCGTAACCGCGAACGCGGATTGTGTTAACCCACATAATTCCATCATCGTTCCCAAGCCACCGCAGCACAGAGAGCGCGTGCATGCGCGTGGCATCTATAATTCCATTAACACTGTGCGAGCAGACAGTGGCAATATTTCGTTAATACAATATGGAAATCATCGGCCGCGATATCGATGCCGGCCATTCGACTCGAGCCGGAAGTTCTGCTGCAGCAGAGTCGAAATTATTTCGTATGTACGAACAAGTGGATCCTCGTCTCGTATGTTCATTCATGGATGGCTCTGCCAGACCAGCCGAAACAAACAGAAAACCCACAGATCGTACAATTAGTTTTTCCCGTCCGCGTGGACTGGCGAATTTCCAGCGGTATTGGGAACCCGTGCGTGACTGTAATTTGAACTTACTCGTTAAAATCATTATAATAACTTTTTTCTGGAAAATCTGTAGATGTCTATATGTAACAAAGCCCATTTTTCGATCACATTGAAGTAGACACGCTACGCTACCAGTGCTTCCGTCTTAACGTGAAGTTACGAGGTAAAAGATTGTTCCCTATGACTCCGCCGGTATTACTTCCGATTACACGTGCGGCTGAGAAGACTGCGGGCAAGACCGGACTAAAGAGGCAAAACGTTCCTAATTGTAGATCGCATCACAAGGATTTCGTAATCCTTCAAATTCATGCGAGCCATTTGGGCCTGGGCAGTGAAAGCTTCCTCAAATTAATCGACTTATTACGCCAGTGGCATTTCCGGATAAGTGGACTAGTCGGTATTACCGCTGCATCAGACTCGCCGGAGCGGTATGGTTCCCGGGAACGCGCGGTGCACTGTCGTAAATCGTAATTCCAGCATGGAGTAATGAATAAATTGAACTAGGCCGACGCGGCTGCGCCAGCTTGCAAGTTTCATAAGCAGTCGTGTATGGGGTGCAAGGAATCAGGTGAATTTCGTGGGCATGGCACTGAGGCTCACTTGTTCTCTCGGAAAATGTTCCCTTGCGTACTAACTGAAGCATTCCGTCTAGCAATTATTTACAGTCCGATGCTGAACAAAAGCGGGGAGAACGAGTCGATGAAGACCGTGTGAACTACTCCGAACCGGTCTCGAATGAGTAACGTATGCTTGGTAATGAGACTTCTCAAGCTGTTGCTATCTGTCGAAGGAGATCAAAGAGTAGAGACAATTTGTCGACAGAGCGCAGCGTGGCTTCGCGCGCTACTCCCACCCACACTCAAGCGGGATGTAGAACGATCGTACGTAGTCGCATATCAACTGGATATATAATACAGGCTTATCGAAAAGGAGCACGCGAGGAAACACTTCACGTATCATTGCGAGCGGTGCTTCGTGGGCGCGTTAAAGAGGCACTTATGGATCGGATACGTGGATATCTGGATTTTCTCTCCACTCGCTTTTCTGGGTCAATCCCCTGCCGGTCCCTTGCTCTTGATCGGGAAAACGGAACCAACTCACGAGAACCGCGAGGAATTACAAGATCAAAAATGAATATCGTCTGATGTACACGAGTAGGATTCCCTGCGAGCGCAGTAAAGTCGGGGCCAAACAAAAGGAAGAATAAGAGAGCGAGAGATGTGAGCAGGTGGTACCAATCGATGCAACCGCTCTCCGGCCAGGGGCCAATTATCCCCAGCGACTTATGTGCCTCTGAGAAGGACGCTGTGGGCACGCGTGAGTGCACGCGCGTGTGCGTGCTCACCTCGGCGCGGCGACAGGTTTCGTCGAACTGCACTTGTAAGGACCACAAGAACGCGCCACCGGGTTTAAGGAGCCGCGAACCGAACATCGGCGAGAAGACGTAAAACTACGGATTACAAGTAACACCACTAGTCCTACTTGGCAGGGAGGGCGAAAACGGAGGAGGTCGTTGGCTCGTAAAATTCTAGATTAACGCGTTCGACGCTAATGTAGAACTGCTGGTACCTGAGCCCGTAAGTTGCACAAGACTCTTCTAAAGGATTTTACTAGAAACTGGTAATGAAGGCGGCCTCCAGATGTATAGGCGTCGAGTGTTATCATCCACACGCGAAGACCCAAAGCGCAATCAAGCGCTGTGGAAACGGGAAGCTCTCCGGCGACTCTCGTCCCCGTTGGAAAATTCTGCAGAGCGCGCACTCCCGCCGAGAGAGGACTGTAAAGAGAGTATCAGAGACGAATAAATAGACGGGTATGCTCGCGACGCCAAGAGGTGCTTGACCCTTTATCCAAGATGGAACTGCATGGATATTTGAGAGTTGCCGGGCTATCAGTGGTGGGACATCATTTTTTTCAAAGAGAGTACGACCTACTGTCTGTTAATATTACAACAACACTAGGTTCTCGTTAAATAAATCCGCACCGTATCCAACGCACACTGACTCCACCACTGATTTCAGAGAAGTCGAATGTTTCTCAGCGCGTTCGCCAAGAAGAAATTTACAGCGGCATCCTCGTTGTCGAGCTTCCGTATAAGGAGGGAACGTTTGATGTCCCTCCGCTGACGGGTATTTAGTAAAAATTATGGCTTTCTTGCGGCGCATCGTACTGCATTCACCCGGATGCGTGTCGCACTATCCAAGGCGTGCTTCGAATATCGATCTAAAGACGTCGCTCGCGGAGGTATGTTGCTCTCAGCTAGCCCGCTGTTCTTTACTCTCATATCCAGCTTTTAACCCACGACAATCTAAGACTGGTTGATTCTCATTGAATCAGTGGCTTTAATAAAAAAAAAAAAAAACCCACGACAATAACTTGATGAAAAACAGCACATAATCAAACACATTTGCGCGAGAATAAATGGGATGTACAATCAATAGGCAGTGTTTTTACATCGAAGGAATTCCACGACTACAAATAATTGTGCGTTTATAACTTTATGATGTTACTATGCAGCATCTATACTTATCCACACTGTTGCGCGGAGTTTCATTCATATTTGCATTGCATCTTGAATGTTTAATTCTGAAACACTTCATGGCGCTTGCTATCAAAACTCTGAACAAACGATGGGTCAAATGGTATACAAGATGGTTGTATACGGTGCTACGCATAGTTCAGTCGTAAATGTACTTATAGCGGGAAACTTTTCCCCATGAAGGTCGTGCACGCGAGAATTGGGACTAAAAATATGGTATAACAAAATTGCAAGAAGTTGTTCGACCCACTTGCAACAGCACACACTCTGGCGTGTTTATGCCCTTGTAGACGCGGGGGGTCACTATTAGCGTGCCCCTGCGGATAAGTGGAAACATCGATCTTCCAGAAGTACGTTCCCGTGTACAGTCTTTGCTTATGGAAATGGGGTTTTAGTACGGTGTACGCTGGACAATAACGTTCACCCCAGAGATATATTAAGAAAGCAAACGCCTTGCACATTTTCCCGTGGGGGACGTGTGCAAACTTCACAAACAATCGCGGTTGAACAAACGTTCCCATGAAAATTAACTAATCTTCACGTACGTTGTCTTGCGAGAGGATCGAACAAGAAGAGCTATTCTACGTACCTAGAAAATCAGTTTCATAATAACGTAATATTCCTTCGGCATTGTTCAACTTCGCACTGCTATATAACTGCATCAATTATGAGAGCAATTTATTGTCATTAATAGTATCCATTTCAGCTATGTTACTTTTCCATGGAGAATTTGTTACGTAAGCCCCAGGATCAATTTGAGTAGAATGCAGGTTCTGCCATTTCTAGTGCATACAGTAATAATAGTTCTAGCAGCCTCTGAATGACCCAAATATCCGATAGAAGCCTGGCGTTGTGGTATGTGAACTTCATTAGTGGAATTTTCTGTGAAAGAACCATACAAAACCGATATTGCAATTCAGATATAGTTATTGGGAAAACACTCAGCCGGTGGTGGTACGAGCCGGGTGATGGTACGCGGTCGCCAATGGATAGGCAGGAACTTTGATAAATAAAGGTAACAAATGAACACTACTGTAACGTAACGAGCAAAGTCTTACATGTAGTTCATTTTAAAGAGGCAGCAGGTAGGAAGGATTTTAGAGTGCGGCAGAAAGGATCTCGCTCTCGACGTTGGCACGCGCGCGAACGCGCAACGCCGGGTACCGCCATCGGCGGTTCGTTCGTCGATGACTCTTTACATATGGCTAGTACATATTTTATGCCGGGCAAGCACGTGAACCCATGAACTGCCGGAAGGCTTGGCCGCCTGACAAACTGCGAAACGATTTTCGCGTTACGTCGTAAATTTCAGCTTGATCGCCGTATTCCCCCCGTTCGCGTATAGCCGTGATCGATGGCTCGTGGATATGCGTGCGCGGGAAGAGCGCGCTGTTACGCTTGTATGTACTCTACACACAAAGTACGAAGCTTTTTCAAGCTCTAGCCCGGCAAACATCCTCACTCTTTCCCGCTCTCCGCTCTCCCGTCGCGCCTCTCTCCCGCTCACGCGCGCGCGCTCTCTCGCACTCTATATCTGACGCCACCACTGCGGTTAATCGGAGGACGAGGATTAAAAAACAAGCCCGCTCGAAGTGACGGGTAACACTCTCGTCCCGCGCATCGTAAACAATGGCTGTGTGCCGGTCGGCTGAAAAATCTAACCGCGTGTAATGGAGACACACGATACATCCGCGCAATCACACCACGCCGACGTATCATGCCAGCCAATTTATGCCGAGCAACTGCAGCTCGGCTTTCAATCTCTGCTAGGGAAGTGTCGATAGGAGGGATGATAAAGAACTATATATGTAGGGAAGGCAGTCGCTCCAAAATCCCTCGTCTTCTTGCTCATCCTCTAGCCTGGGGCCGCACACCTCGCCCGTTCTCCGCTTTTATCAAAGTTCTCTCATTAATATTTATTTAATGCGCCCGCTGGGGGTAACCGCGATATTCCAGTAAAATGAAAGCGCCGGAACACGAGCGGCAAGGCGAGGCGACGCAGCAAGCAGAACTTTGCATGGCCAGGAGGGCGGCTTGGCCGTCGGAAAGATCGGATGGGGCTCGAAGTCGTACATTATCGGTAACGCAATTTGTGGGACGCATAATGTAGCTTTTATGCGGTTAGGCGTCGAGCGTGCACGCTCGGTAGTACACTCGAATGTACGCACACATTTGGCGGCACGCGTGTGCACGCGTGCGTTCATGGCGCGCGTATAGGCGCAGGGTGTGCACGTACACGGGACAACTAGGCTAGTGATAAAGGCGCCTGCGTGGAGATAGATAAACGCGTGCTCCATCGTCCTCCGTTAATTACTTGCCCCACTATTTATCGGCGGGGACCTGCGCGTTACCCTGGACGTATGAATGAATTTACGAATGTGTATATGTGTATCCATACACGTATATAATACGTGTGGCTCAAAACGAACTTATGTGTGGGCGGCATTGCATTGTTCACTACACTACTTTCGCAGTCGCCTTTCATAATCCATGCGATCGGCGACGGGAGGCGTCGATTCTCAATTAATATTAACGCAGCTTATTAATAGTGCCATGAAACATCCAATCGCGAGAGCAACGCCGCTCGTGGCAGTATTATCAGTCACTAAATACCACTCGTTCGCTATTTCCCGTCGCAATTTTCTCTCAAGTAGCTTTAGTGGTTTATGATGCATCCATCCGCTTTAATTTTGAGCGCAGCGGCGGTCGTAAGCACGAGTTAAATTCTATGTAATTCAAGGAATGTGTCTAAACTTGACCCACGTTGATTGTTCCTCCTCCCACAACGGAAGGAGTTCCATTTATTCAAAGCTTACAAACGAATGATTCGAATAATGCACTTAGGCGAGATCGGTGGGCATCAGCCTGGTATTAGGAATGTACAAATAAATTTGATCTAGCGTGGAAAACTAACGATGACACAATCTCAATTTAGCCGGGTCATATATTCTCGTAATCAGTGAAGAAGAAAGCCGAAAGCGTAGAGGCGCGAACCCCGACCTCCAAATATTCTATTAGCGTGAAAGGGCGTCATGGGATCATTAAAAAAAATCTCGATAAGGTAATCCGATAAGAAGGGTTGAGTCTTTCGAGTGGCGAGGGCCCTCGAGCGCAGACTAGGGTGAACCCTAACCATGTATTTACGTGGCTTATCTGTATCGTTCGCCCGACACGTGTGACTTATCATCTAGATTATCGGGCTTTATCGAAAGCCATGTTGATTTTCGAATTTACATAAATCTGAACACAGTTTACCCGACGATATATAGGATCACAGAGAATCCACCACTCTCGAGAACGACAGGAGAAATTGCCTGTCTACATCCAAGATTCGGATCGCATAATATGCGACGCTTAATATGGGCGTGCGGTAACACGTCTGATTAACATTGTATTGGAAGGTTTGTTATTAATATGCGTGGTCAGGTAGATCGGAAACAGGGGATGAATAATTCACTGGACGTGGGCCTGTCGCTTGGGTTATTACTGATCCTAATGGGAAAAACAGGCGCATGTGTTCAGATTTAGAAGGGAGGTCTCTATAAACTCTGCATGTTGACAGCTAGGAAGTCTCATAGTAACACGTAAACACTATATCGGCGTGAATCTCTGGAGCTCCTCGCTGCGTCTTATGCAGGATTATAATCCAGTCTCATGCAGAGAATACGGGGCAGGAAATGGCAGCCGGGGTTAACAATGATCCGGCCGATTATCGTATTAGTGCCCATAAAGTAGTGAGCGTCCGTGGGCAGGCGGCCGCAAAATCGAGAACATGTTGGAAAGTGACGCGCTTCCGAGGAGGGGGACAGATAGAAGATGTGGTGCAGGAGGATAATATTTCTCCGGTCGAAAGCCAGTGACGTAGTCCACCCTGTCGTTCTTCGTTCGCTGGCACGCTCGGCGCGGTGGCGTGTGTGTTTAAATTTCGCCCTTCCAGCCTGGCTCCCTCTCTCCCTTCGGCCGCCGGTGCGCCGGTGCTTTTTATTTGCTCCGGTAATATCACGATACTAAGTGCCTGCTCGTCACGTGAGTAAATAAGGGACGCCCGCCTTCCATTTCCACGTCGGCGTTTTAATGCCGCCGCCGCCACCGCCGCGTTGTGCTACTCAGTCTGTTCCTGCTGTGTACTGCTTGCAATCCTTGTTTGGACAGCGTTAGAGCGCGGCCATAACAGTTTTTCCTCTTTCCTGCATAAACGAGGGGATAACCCTGCGTGAGGGGTGTTCATGCCATGAAAATCTGCTGAACTCTACCTACTTTCATTCAATCTCGTGTGTCATGGCTCAAGCTTTCGGATCTCAAGCTTCAAGCTTTGCGGAATTCCACGTAATAACTTGTTTGCTGCAAAACATCATGATTCGAATTGGACCCTCTCCTTCAGTCAGGTACTCACCAGCCAGCTCCAACGCCATACATATATAACCAATGGCATTCATGTCAAGAGACGCAGAGCAAAAGCCTGAAATGCAACATTATTGGCTATACATATGTTGCATGTCATACCTCATGAATGACTACTGGCTTTATAGAGATTGAATATATGTTGTTATGGCTTCTCTTTTATTTATGGCAACCAATGCCCTAGGTTGCGTCGTGTCGATCCCACAGGATTTCGATTTTTTCGTCATGGCAGTATTTACGCGGAGAGGGGCGAGGGCATAGATTTATCACGTGGTTGAATGATGCGACAATTGCGCGCAAAGAGCACTGATGGAAAGTGTGCGAGAATTGAAATGAAACAGATGGCAGGCGTTCGCGTACATGCTTCGCATATTAAGCAGTCGAAATGTTTGCGAAGGATTAACTTCGAACCACATGAGATACGATTTCGATTCTGGGGCAGTATCGCACCGCATATTTTATAGTTGAGCGCGGTGGCCTAGCTCTTTCTGCAAAGGCGCGCACTCTCGTCAACTGAAAAAGAGCGCGGAAATCTGAAAAGGTACGGCGTACACCGTGCACTCGGGATTACGTATGCAGGCAAATCCGCATATACGTCGGGGAATTTCCATAGCGGGATTAGGCGAGTGGACTGTAAATCGGAGCCCGTACACGACTTCAATCCGCGAGCAACGTGGTTGACAAACGCATTGCAACTTCGCAGAGTAAGGGCGAAGGGGACAAGGACAGGAAAGTCACGTATCCTGACAGACAGATACCGTACGCCGCATAACGACGTCTCTGCCTCTGCCAGTAGGAAAATCCGATCGCCGAGCAGGAATGGAGTAAAAACAAATCTAGGAAAGGAACGAACGCATACCATCCGCAGAAAATCCCACTAAATTGACAAAACTGTTAGCCTATTTAGTGAACGCAGCGCCTAATGGTCTCTACAGAACGAGGGAAATTGACCAAAGAGAAGAAAAGCCAGCAGTCCGAGAATTTGTTCGGATATAATTAGCGGTCCGTTCGCCAGGCAACTACGCCGCAGTATTATACCGATGTGACTATAGTAACGATAGTTGTGGCGTCCTGGCGTGTAGGAACTTTGCAAAGTCGAGCTAATTCCAGTGCACGCACTTGGTTATATGTATAGCAGCGGGGTTTAGACACACGTGCGCGCATGCGTTGTATAACCGTGATATACAGGTACCCCTATTACCTGTTTTAGTTGGGCGTGCACGGGAAGGGGAAGCTGTTGTGTCCCACTGTTGAATTAGACCATACAATTCACCGTTAAACCAACAGCTATCGAAGTAGTCACTCCATCTTTACATCGCTAACTATTTAGATGTTCCTCACCTGACATTGAATGGCTTGTAGTCCTCGATTAAATCATAGAGGGCAAATTAGTACTTGCTTGCAAAACATCCCCGACACGTGCTTCGCGATGTATACTCTTCCCGAGCTCTCTTCTTCATTATAACTGAGAAATAACTCCCATTTAATTACTACCTGTATCGTAATTGCCCGGGCCAAGAACCGACCGAGGAATTAGCAACGTCGAAACTCATTAGCTTTGTAAGCAACTTAATTATCCTCGCTTTTTAATAATGAATTCCCACTTCTAAAATCGAATATTTACCGTTGAGATTTTTTCCACAGCCACAGGATATGTTATATACATATTATGCAACTTAAAGGAATAGCGACCGGCTGGTTTCCCGTCTATTTGCGCCCAGCCATTCTACTTCGTAGTCTCGAAATCCCTTTATGGTGAACTGTCCGGCATCAAATGGAGCCGCGCGGCTCCATGGGGCCAGGTTGCTCGCGCGGCATTCGGGATCACAAAACACGTCCTTGCTCTATCTGCTACCCGTCGCTTATCTGTACGGTCTTAAGGTGGACTGAGGCCGCCGCAACGCAGCGAGAGAACCGCTCGCAGATTTAGTGGATCTCCTCGCCCGCCGAGCGTCTGTTAGTTACGCGGGCCCACGGCATCCACACATAAATTTCTGTATCAGACAATGGGTAATTGTGCACGATCTGGGGCCCGTTGTGCGCCGGGTCTTCTGCACCGCTGTAAGCGCGCGCGCGCCCTCGGCCTCGTGCCGTGCCATCGCTAGATAGGTAGGACGATGTGCGACCTACCTGTACGCCGGACCTTTCTCCCTCTCCCTTGCCCAAGCTCCGTATGCAACGCAGCGAGCATTCAAGGGCCCGCACGAAAACCCTTCCACATGAAACCGGAAGAAAAGGGAGGGAGATAGGGAGAGAGAGAGAGAGAGAGGGGGGGAGTATGTGGAAGAAGATAGAGTGCACCGCGGGTGCAATGTGAGTGGGCGTACCTTGCTCCTCGATGCCAGATTTACCCTGCAGATAGACAGACTACAGTCTGAGTTATGTTCTATCCTTTCCCCCATGTCTTCGTCTTCCCTTTGGCAATCCTTACACCCACCTATTTATCCCTCCCCGCGACCTTTTGTTTCGGCAGCACGCGTGCCAAGAGCAATTGCAGTCATCGGCCGTATTATCTCGATTAACTGTGATTGGAGAATTTTGTTGCAACATGTTAGGAAAAGGAGCAAATCTACCATACAGCCAATGCTTGCCGTGACGAGGCTCACACGTCATTTTTGGACCATTGACACCTGCAGTCATATAGTGTGGTTCTTAGAGGTCTAATTACGAGGGGCGTTGCCCGAAGTGGAACATAAGAAACTGAAGATAAAAATATCTTGGCTGGCATATTAAACTTAAAAAAGAAAATATAAAATACAAGCTCTAATGAATGTTGAAGTAAATATATCAAGTCAGATGAATTTGCCATTGCTAACCATTGTTTTTCCATGAAACGATTACACTTTAAGCAACGTTAATCGAACTCAAGAAGCCTGTTGGAAATTCAAACGCAGCAGCTCTGAAAATACTACTATGTATTCTAATAATCTAATACAATACCCTACATCCTCGCTTTTGCTGGCTGTGGTATTCGAGACTCTATTTGGGCAGGTTTCCCGCTGGCGTTGTCGACGGGAAAATGATACGAATCCGAATGCGAATCCACGCGGTGTTCTCGAAACGGCAACAATTATCGTGGATGTTTTCTTTCGCATCGATGGTCTGTGGGGATGGGGTGCAGTAGAATACGCGCTCGAACTACAGTGTGCCGGGAGCGAAATTCTTATAAATTTATTGGAGAAGCTAGCGAACGAGCGCTCGCGCGCTAGTGATTAATTGTCGTAATAAATCAGGCGGGCGAACGAGATCGCCCCGAGCAACATCACACGTGCGCTTATTATTAGATCGCACGTGTGTGCTGCGCATGTAATAATTGCAGCAACTAACTCAGTGTACGAGGCGCACACGCGACGGCGACGGCGGCGGCTCGGCGGCGGCAGTGTCATTTGAGAGAAGCCGTTGTTCCAGCTTCGATGCATTCAAATGGAATGCAGTAGGAGCGCGGTGAAATTGCTGGGAAAGCCGAGCTGCGGAAGTCCTGTAAAATCGAGGGTCTCGAGTGGCACGGGACAGCCGGCAAGAGGAGAGGGATTTACAATAGCCGGGGAAATTTGAAAATCTGGAGAATGGGAGTGCCATTACTGTCGCCGTTTGCGCGCTACTACCGCCCGGACAGTCTTCGTGCCATGTCGTCTGCGGCCGGTAACTTCCGGACAGTGAAATTGAACGGAATAACGTGCGAACCCCAACGTTTCCTTTGTTCCGTCGGATTTTAGTGCGCACCGGCGACGGCGTGCACTAACTGGACACCGGTCCGCGGTGTCCAGTTCTGTCGGAGTTTCGTTACTCGCCGACATTACCATATTCGCCGCATTGCCGCTTTAATATTGCGTTACGTCGCTGCCGTCGTCGCACTGCGCTGGCAAAGTGCACACCCCCTGGAATTACTTCTGAGCTCTCGGCCGCACAGTAATCCGGTTCTGTTTCAGCAGAGTTCGGCCTGGTCGGCGTACTACCGGCTACCAGGGTGCCGCATCCACACAGTATGCATGAGTCTCCCGCTGAAGCACCGAATTAGCAGCAATAGCGTTAGGGGACACGATCGAAGTTACGACGTCGTTAGGAGGACGTACCGCCTACCCAAGACACGTTAGCGGTAATCTCGTGGACGGAAGTCTATCACGAGGCATTGGACCGATTGTGTTCGACACGAGGGAACATTCGTGCTGAGAGTGGCCCATTATATCCGAGAGGAATGTCGCCTTATAACTGCATTTTCACATACCCCAAGGGGACATCTTCATTCGCTGATAACGTTCACAACACTTTTTTTATATGGAATATCACCTACGCTAGAATTAAAATACGGCACTGGAATGTGAAATCGACATCGTCCGCAAGAGGATCGAGTTATTCGCCAACGTAATTACGGGTTCTATCCGAATTTAAAGTGGATGTGTCGGCATCCATACAGGCTTTGTTAATTGATGCATTCAGTACAAGTATAAATCGCTAGGATCGGATGAGGAGAAGAGATGTTCGAGACCTCGCGTTCCACCTGCTGGTTCTCGTGCCATTACTCTTCCACCGCTCGCATCCGCTCTCATCCTTTTATCCGACCATTCCTTTCGTCCTTTGGACTCACTGACTCTTGGAGTTGACTTCGGCTTCGTTTTACGACCAGTCGTTTGAATCGATAAACGACCCCTCTCCCTTCTCGCTCAGCCACTCGACAATCACAAGAGTGCATTTGATTAGAACATTCGATTAATGTTTGCCGATGTGTCTCCGTTTCTTCTTCTCTATTTGGAAACATCAAAAGCAGCAGCGCGCGCACCTCCAGGCGAGTTCGATTGTCGATGCTGTCCTCCCGAAAGCTGTGGATCGTGGACCGCGCTATCGCACATAGATTTCAGATAGGCACAGACGTAACCGTAAAGCGCTACGATAGTAAATTCTCAAATTTAATTAAAACACGTACCGCTAGAGCTCGGAAATAGAAATACTGATTTCTATGTAAATCCCGGGGAGACAACAGTGTACCCTAAACCTAAATGCGCGTCTCTTTGTCCGGAGCGAGCGGGCCGCGTGGTATTATTCTAATTTCACTTAACGCACGCGCGCTACTCGACACGACAAGCAGGAGGGTGGAGACTTCGTTAGGAAGTCGAGGTCTCCCCTTTACAATCTCATGTCCATTGTTTCATGACACGGTGGTAAGAAAAGCATGTTCATTGTGTACAAAGATGATACGCGACATCGACCACACGCACCGCGGCACTCATTCTGTATATCACAGGTATTCATCTCAAGAACGCCATTGTTGGCACTGTCGGACAAATTAGTATTGGGTTCTTGTTACATCGAATTACGCAGCTTCTACCTACTCCCCCATTAGGCCGCGTCATTTCCTTGTTGGTTGGTATATCTTGCATCCGTCGAGGCAGGCAACACATTTCGCCGACCAAATGTCCTCGAAGGAATTGGCACGATTTACGTGGGCAGCCAATACCTATTATCTGCTAACTAGTATCATAATGTCTCGATAGAAAGTGCAACTAAGAGCGTCCTAAGACAATTCTTGGGGCGAAGGTCGCGCGCGTTAACTTTGATGCATCCGATCTCATTAAGGGAACATCGGTGAAGCAGGAGGGTTGAGAGAGGGTGCTGGATAACTACTGTCCCTGCAGTATGTGCTAAATGGTCGTGGGCAAGGTGAGATGTTAAAGGTCAGAGGATCCCGAGTAGCTACATGGGGGATGGAACGATGGAAGAAGCGAGCGGCGGCTCAGATCAAGTGGAATAAGAGAGGGAAGGTGTGCGCCAGGTCCTTACTTGCCAGGATGAGCCTGAGAGTTGCTCTCCCGCGGGAGCCATAGTGGGGCTAACGGCGCCCCAGAAATAGATATGTATTCCGGCAAAGCCGGGGTAGTCTTGCAGTTCCCTCTCCGACGTGTTCTCAGAGTTCTGATACTTTCACCCGCTGCGGCAGTCGAGCGGTGGCTTTACGCGCTAGGTGAAAGTATTATCACTCCGATGGCACACGTTCCGGCAGAATAACGTGACCCCTGCGCAGCCTCTTACGTCGCGCAGTATCAACCTCTCTCAGAGTGGAAGGACCCCGTCGAGGACTGGGGGCTGACATGGGACCCTAATCTGACCGAGGCAACTGTTAATTGGCGTCCGGCCGACTTCTTGCTCATTCCATCACCTGATAAACGCCAGCGAAACGGACTTATTTACGATAATCCTGTGTGAATGGCCGCGCTCGCTCCAACGTTTTGCGTTGTGCAGCTATTGATTTCCGAGTGAGCCGGCTGATACAGCTCACCAGCACCCTCTCCTTGTCTGTCTGTAGAGCCACAACCCAGAGGTTAGGTGTTTGCAGGTCAGTAGGGAAGCTAATCCGACTGTCTAGAACAGAGGTTTTACCGGTAAAATTGACATTAGCATATTGTAATCGCGTTCGGTTCATACCAGTTTTTTAATTCGAAAATATTGCCGGGAATGATGCTCTCGATCTCTTGCTCCCTTTCTCTGTTTCTCTCGACAGGAGAGCCCGTGAGAGCTGATCGAGTAAGGGTATTATTAATCAGCGGGAGAATGGGCTAGCGGCCCCGATATTTTCGACGAATTATCCATCAAACCAGCGAACTTCACGCTAGAGACATCCAATCTATCATCATGGTCCGCGCGAGTCATCGCCCTCTCAAGTATGATAACGATCCGACGACCCATGGCTGTTCGGCCAGCATCCGCATTACGCCCTTATGAAAAGAGGATCCCGATGCGCGGGCGTCCATCCAATCAGATCTACAAATAGGAATTAACGTTAAGCCCCGTGCAAACAATGCCCGGCCGATTGATTGACTTTTTGCTTCCCCTGCGGCTCTAAATGCGGTGCTTCACGCTTTCCTCTGCATGCCGTCATACACGCTCGACCTTGTGTGTTTGGCCTGGCCCGTCCCAGCCTGGCTCGGGGCTCGAGCCTCGGCCAGGCCTGTACAGGCCACTCCAGCTTGCGACCCCCTTTCTACAGAGCCCTCACGGCAAGACCTAGCGGTCCCTATCGGTTAGTGCGCTAGGGCGCGATAATCCCGCCCTGGTGAATGAGATCTCCCGCCGTCAGATGAGATTTTCTCCGAAAGGCACTAACTTCCGTCGCTCCTCTCCTTATCGGATTAGCTGCGCGCGAATCCCGACCGATTGAAACCATGAAACCGTACTGTTGTCGAGGCCGGCCTGGCACCGATTCGGACCCGATAGTTACCGGGCCATCCGGCCCAATTCACATTTCGAATAATGAACCCCCTAGAATCAGATAGCATGAGAGGCTAGCTCTGTTAGGTCTGGTCACGTTCGAAAGTGCCAACGAGCTTTGATGGGCTGGTCTATTTAGTAGGTTGCTTCTACCTCATATAAAATATAGATAATATCACCAAAATCCAATGCACCCCCCCCCTGCTTCATTATTCTGCATTAGGACCCCACTATAGGCTATTAAAGCACTAACTATCTAACTATTGCTGGTAACTGCATTAAGAAGGGAGTTACATAAATTCCAGCTACGGTATATACCTCTCGCCAATTTGCTGGGATATCCAACGCGCCATCCTCTGGTGAGAATAGTTGGCCCGCATTAATGATCTACGAATCTTCAGTGAAATACGTTTATTCGTAGAGCAGTAATGCCCGTGGATGGGCGTGGGCGCGCGCGTGCTCAGATTTGTCCCCGGCACCCCATGTGCGCACTCTTCGAAGAGCCCGTATATGTACATGCGGCTATCTGTGTGCATGGGGAATACAGAGCGATGGAATTTGCTCACGCACGTCGACGCAATCGGACAATGGAGCGATTAACTTGCGTCGGCGGACCTGTTGTTTATCGTATGGGCATTATTTGCTCGCCAGCAATCGCACGCTTAAATTATTCGTCGCACTGCCTGCCTGCCGCCCTGGTAGACTTTACATTGCTTTAATCGTTCGCCAATAATTCGGACGGGCTATTGAAGCGTCGATCCAAGCGCTATTCTGACGCGTGCTCTGCTACCATCCGGAATATACAGAACCGTGCAACGAAAGGACTTGCGCGCGCGCGCGCACACATACACACACATTCCGTGCAAACATAAACGGAGTTTCCTCCGTAGCGCGCTTCACACTGCTTCCAGCTTTTAGCCTCGGGAATTATGCTTGTGGATGTTCACCACTTGTAGTCGATGTTTGCGATTTGCTGTAGTAATCGCCGCCTACACCAGAACTGTCTATGATTTGGACTGGCTACAATGAACTTGGCGCGCAATTTGCAAAGTCACCATGCAAAGTCCAGCCATGAATTTGCAGATTTGGCCGGCCGGGCTTGACGAGACTTGAGGAGAAAGTCATTAAGCAAAACCTCCTGAGTTCCATTGAATTCATGGAACGTGGTGGGGTAATGGCATAAATTAGACTGATTATATTGCAGAAAAAATCCCTACAAATGCCCAACCACGTTTCGTGTTTGGCATTCATTTTTCAAAGGTACACAAAACCTTTCCCTTATCGTATGAGCCGAGAGGTATTACACGAGAGCCAGCGCGCAAAAGTCTGACAAGACTCGTGTTTCAAGTTAGACAAAGTACAAAGTGAAAGTACATTATAGGGAGAATTTTCTATAAATAAACTTTCCACTGGACGCGTGGAAAGAACTTGGAATAGAGTCGCGGAAATTTATAGGGCCGTCCCCATGGTTGGTTGCAGCTGACGTTTTGTAGTGCGGTTCTCTCTGGTGTAACATGGAACAGGTTGATCCCTCTATACCCGCCCTTGCTGGACCGGCGTTCTCGTGCGAGCGTGTTAATAATTCTTTTTAAGGTGCGCGATTATGGATTACATCAACGGCTTGGGTGGCGTTTAATATTCATGGTTGAAATACGCAGTGGATGCCTTGGCGATCGGTAGTCTCCCATTAGCTTGTGAAACAGCACCCCTTGTGTGCACCACCATTTCTTAGCTGCTGTTATGCCTATTATCTGATTGTGAGTAAATATTAAATCTTCAGCGTGACCAGGTCTAGCACCGAGACATTGAAATTCTTGTTCAGAATACAATGTAGCCGACTGGGAGAATACGCTTATATTAGAGTATAAGCGTACTGGAATTTGTTAAAGCTGTGACCCTTACGTAATTGATAATGTTGGGCCTCGCATTGTTAAAATTCATCGAGTCACGTACGCACCCTTAAAAACCGAGCTTCGCCAATATTGCCGAATAATTTTGCGATTTCATAAACATGTTGGTCATTCCGCGTTCGGTGTCTAGAGCATAAAGACATAAGCGAAAAACTATTTCAAGCCGAACTTGTTTTCCTTCCTCATTTTCAGTATGCAAGCATCGTTGGAAAAGCTGGAGAAAGCGGAGAGGCAACTGGAAGATGCAAGTAACGTCCACGTAAAAAGAAACGCGTAGCCGTGTGCGGGTGGCGCGCAAGTTCGGCAGTTGCTGGTAAGGTAGTGCCAATAATAAATTTGTAAAATAAACAGCACCGTCGAGGGGTTGAGAGGAAAGGGACGCGCGGTCTGTGCGCTGTTCGGGCGGCAATCCCCGCTGCAACGGCGGCCTGCATAATTGGAGTCGTTCGTTTAACTTTCGAACAGTCGGCGCGCAGCGCGCAAAACTTTCTCCTTGCTGTCTATATGCATGCCGGAAGGAAAAGAGGGAAGGAGAGGGTGAAACACGGCCGAGCCAGCCGGGGCGGGAAGAGGTATGGGACGAGGTAGGGTATGCAGTAGGACCTAGGGTGGCGGCCGATGAAACAGAGTGAAAGAGGAAGCGGGCTTCGTCGTCGCCCTCGACGTCGGCGGCGCCTCCAACAGCGTCGCCGACAGCATGCAACCATCCCAATTTTCAGAGTTCCTCGTGAAAATGCAAAACTAACCTTTTCCGCGAGAGTCGTCGCGCCACTCTCCCTAGCCCGGCTGTGTTGAGCACTGCGACACGGCGATACGCAAATATAATCCGTGGTATCGACACCGTGGCTCTCCCGATCCAGCCACTTTTTGCAGCGTCGCGCCGCCACTCAGTGAGCTTTTAATCGCATTTCGTAGTTTTCAAACCCACCCCGCCAGAATACTCCGCCCCGGCAATTCACCCGTCCCTTCATCCGTCCGTACGTCGTGTTTTTCACACGCATTTCAATGCTAGCACTCGACAAATATTGCCTAATTAGAGAACGCCGAGAAGGTATGCTAGAGACATTACCTGTCTGGGGTGTTACGTCAATTTTGTCAAGTCGGCAAATTGAAATTCAGAGGGTGAGGGAGTGAGTGAGAGTGAGAGAGATGGTAAAAGAAAGGGGTAGGTAGGCCCCGATGGCCATTCATTAATCGCGTGTGTGGAAGTAACAATTTGTTTCTCAATATCATGATACCATTTTGCGTGCGATGCCTCAAGAACTATGACCGCCTTTCAGCTACAGAAGCTCCAGTAGCACGCGGGATTGAAACATAGTTTCATATCCGAAGCGATCTTCGGGATGCCGCTCGTCCGCTTTGTAGACTTGTCAATAACAGAGTCATGCGCAACGCAGACGGCACGCTGGCGAAGAAAATAATGGGCGCTAGGAGAATGAAAAGAAAAATTTACGGGCGAAAGGCGGCCGGCTGGCAAACGGATTTGGTCGAGTCGGTCTGCCTATCTGTCTGTGGTGAACGTCCACGGGTAAAACCGCAGCATGTGCCCAGACCAAATCCATCATGGGCGAAGGTGCGCGCGCACTGAAAGGATTTGTTGTCGGCAAGATAAGAAAGCGCGTACATAAGCTTTGCGAGATAACTTAGGGTGGCTATGCAAATGCACGGCGCAGACCAAGTGCGGCCTAAGGGCGTGCATACGTAGTCGCGCTTATGTATCCTGGCTTCTCCCACGCCTACTTCATTATTCCAATATTCTTTCAAGAGATTCGCAGTTCAAAAGCTAAATGTTCGTCCGCACGCTACTAATGGGAAAGTCATGCATGTAAAAATTACCGGAGCACTAGGATCTGCACTTTGAAAAGACTTGGGATCCTTGATAGGCTTAAAAAGTCGGGAAAACACCCCCTCGTGAGAGTAAAGCGTTGATCTGCCTGAAGCCTGTTTGAAGGGATTTTTCGCTATTCACGAAAAGTTTGCAGCGACTATGGAACGGAGCTCAATGGGAGGAAAATAGTCGATCGTGGACGCGAAATGTGCATCCTCTTGAAACTTGGGTCCGCTGGGATCCCGTATTGTCGTAGGGAAGTTTTCCATCATACTATGACTGCGTTTTGTCGTCACCCCAATGTGCACTGAGCGAATTTTTGTGTACACACGCGCGGGCTGTTAGAGATCATAGCTTATGATGAAAAGCATTGTAGCCATGAACCACTTGTGAGTTTCCGTGAACAAGATTAGTATTAATGATATTATTTCTACCTTTTCTAGCATTGTTTTATTACTTTTGCAATCCACTTGACCGATGACATTACGTAATGACTTTCATACACTAGTCAACTATTAATTTGTTTCCTTCGTAAAAAAGAAAACTATCTTAGCGGTGTTACGCGCTACCAAGCAACAAATATAATATTCATTGTTAAATGAACCGAAATTTTCCATATTGCTATTGCAATGATACAAGCAAAACGGGGCACTGGCGGTCTTTATCTGAACACTGAATTGTTGGTGGATAGAACGCACTGGAAACCCGGAGTGTGCCTCCTAAAATCAGTGGAAGGATCGCCCACTCTGTTTTCCGGTAGCATTGTACCCGTTGACTCAGTTGACTTCGGTGTTGAGCAGTCGTTGATGTTACGGTGACCGCAGCCTATTTTCCCGAATGCACGCCCGACCGTTTGACTCATCTTGGACACGCGCGCGGTCGAGTCGAGAGGATTCCCGTCGCTCAGTCTTTAGTCCTCTTTCTCATTTTCCGTTTCCTCTTCGAGCTGGTTTTCTGCTCGGATTGGAGGGAAGCTTCCGGGGACAAGGTCTTTCGCTGAGGCCGGTATTGCGGGCCAAGCAAGGGAAGCCATTTCTTTTAACTACTTATCCTTATCCGCGGCTGCTTAAAACCCTCTTCAGCCCCGGCGCCCCTGTGTTGCCCCCTCGTCCTTCCAGCGTAACTCCGTTATTCGCACCCCTCCAGCCCCGTTAAGGTTTCCGTCGGGGCTTTCAGTCTCTCTCTCTTCCTCTTCCTATTTTACTCTTCCCCTCTCATTGGACTTACTCTACTCCCATCTCTGTCTCTCGAGCGGGCGCGCGCGCACCCGCTAGCTTTCCATTCTCATTAGCCGAGCTTCATGCACAATGCAGCCAGCCACACCAGCTACATTCCACCCTGGTGGTCCTCATAGTCTGCCTATCCCTTTCTCTCCGTCATGAGGATCCCTTTCTCTTTCTCTTATGTTTCCCTTTGCGTCCCTCCGCTCCTTCCGCCTCATCGGTGTTCTCGCGGAATTCTCCTCCTTACCTATCCACCGCCTCACTCTTTGTCTTTCTGCCTTCGGATCGTAGTTGCACTGGCTGCAGTGTGCGGATGCCACTTCTGGCGCCACCCGCCCCGACGTTCTTGGCCTGTCATTCCGCATAGAAGGATTCGCACAATTTGCTGCTGTATGCTGCACTCCTCCAGCTCTATGTACGTATAGGTGGCTTCAACCACGTGGTACCCACCAGAGTTCGATGGTTGTTCGCCTCTCCCTGACGTCTGCTTCTACTTAACCATCCCGATATGTACTTGTTTGTAATCCCTCCCTTTCCTCTTCCACCCCCATATTGAAATCACGAGACACGCGGAATTGCTCAGAAAAGGTAAGTGGACAGAGATACATTTTGATCTTACATCCAGCCGCTCGAACAGAAATTCCGATCGAATTTGCTTGTTTATTCTCTTTAAGCTGGAGGAGCGCCCTTCGTGCTTAATGCTCCAGGAAAGCAGGGAGAATAGATGTAGTTTACAGCGCATTCGTTAACTGCGATCTCGGCGCAGACAGTGGTAGTGGCGCCGCGACATGAAAGTCCCGTGATGAATGGAACCAATTTACAGGCCAGCCATGCTGCCTATTTACCCTCCTTTCGCTCTTGACTCGCTTGCTGCTTATCTCCAGGCCCAGTTTCTTTCATTCTGATTCTGCATTAGTAGCGCTGCCTGCGATTAAGTCGACTTCCGGTCACGCGTGAACAGTCACTGAATGCCGCATTGTCCTAACATCGCTGGATCAAGTGCAAGCTCAGATAATTTGGAGTCGTTTAAGGACAGCTAAATGGCACATTTCTTATTGACTGGCAGCTTGTTCCCGCCTTCATTGTCATAGCGAGAAGATGGGTCTCAAAGAGTCAGCAAAATAGGGAAATCGATATTGAACATTTCGAGTAATTTGAATTAGTATGTTCGCGGATGGCTGCGCATGGGGGTTTTCTGCATTTCCTCTAGATGATGAGCTCCCGAGGATCCAAGGGGGCAAAGGGAACAGCCAGTGGAACCAGTCGCACGGAGATCTACCTCGCCCGCGGGATAATCCTCGAAACCCAATTATATTTTACTGCGACTCGACTCCGACTTCCATCCCGGCCCTCTCGACCACAGAGGAACGAAGACGAACGAGCACCGTTTAGGCGATGAAATACGGATTAGCCGTTATAACTGGAAATTGCCACCCTCCACTCTCCCTCTCTCTGCTTCTCTCGAGACTCTCCTCCTTTTTTCCGCCCTCCGCTCTCTTCCCCGTCACCCCTTGCGTAGTCGAGATGCTTCGATGTGCCTTGAAAATCCCTCTCGGCGGCGATTCGCTGGCAGATCTTTGGCGACGCGACTACGACCCTGCGCCGGTCGATTTCACGCAAAATCATTCGGTCGTCCTATCATAAGAATCGGTCATACACTTGGTTCGTTCATTTCGCGTCAACGAAATCAATCTTGCATTACGATCGGCTGATATGATGTACCGTAATTTATAGGGGCATGGTATACGTTTGAATCACTTTAGACAAGCGATCACATGCTTTCTTCGTGGGGAATGCGACCAAATAACGCCAGAGAGAAAGGAAACAGGCGCGAGTGCATTTCGCGCATTTCCCGATCTCTTGGTAGCAAAGAGCGAATATTCATGAACTCAGAAGGAATCTTTTGCAAATACTCCTCCTTCAAAAAGAATAGAAAAATATTGGCTTAGAGCCACCGCGAAGTGGGTCAGAGATTCCTTAGGTCTTGTATTCGCAGCATGCTGAGTTCCATTCTGCCCGTCGCCTCCTACTCGAGCTCGATTATTAAAAAATTCCCTTCCTACCATCTACGGCTCAATAACATGGAAATTACTTGTCTTCCTATGGGAGGTTGCCAATCTGAATATCAAAGACACAAATTCTTCATTGAAACGTAACAGAGAAGATCGTGTAGAACCGGGGCACAATTAAATTTTCTTCTGATGTCTTTCATTCGCTGGCTCGGACAAAGCGTCGGCATCGTCCCGTTTCTTTAATGCATTAGCCATCGAGAGGGTATTTATATCGGGGCGCGCGTTCGGAGAACCCTGGCGCCCGGATAACGAGTTTAAATGCAAAAACCCGGTAGCCGAGGAAGCAATCTAAGAGCTAGCCAAATGAAGGAAGGCTTGCACTAAACGGGTGCAGTATCTCCCGATTTTCTTTCTCATCATTTCATTATCAATACAAGCCAACCTGCCTAACTATTCTTCTTCAGCAACAGAAAGCATTACCTCTTGATACCTCGTCTAAGTGGTTCCTTTTTACCTACTTTATCGCTCTTGGCTGTGTAATTACCGTTTCTTTCGATCCAACGCGAGAATCATCATCGCGTCATTACGATCCGCGACGAAGCGCGATTGCCGGCAGCGAAACCTCCCAGGAAACTCTAGGAAAATATTTTTTCTCCCGATAAGGTAGCTGTCGAATGTTTAAAGGTAAAGAAGTAATAAGGATTCCAGGCGTTGGTCATTCAACACCGCAGCAAATATCTATACCGGTACATAAAGCACCAAGTGCGGCGTTGTAAACACCTTATTACGCTTCCTAAGATGGGGCATACGTTTTTCATGGGGGTCATTTACAAGATGCGTGAGAAGTAAAAGAATTATGAAGCATTCTACCGGTCGAGTAGCGCGAAATGGTTTTCGCTGCCATGCTGCTACTGGTATTGGCCGCTCTCGGGGATGGTGGTTCGTTGTGGCGCTTGTCTCTTCGTTAGGAAAACGAGAGAGGGAGGGAGAGTAAGATAGGGGCAAAGAGAGAGACTTATTCAGGAGGAAAATCAAATTGGACGACAGGAAAATATCCAGCTTGCTTTTCGCGGGATGAACGAGAGGTGCGAAGAAGGGAGGAGTGTCCACGTTAAAAAACTGGTGGTACGTTGCACACGGCGGCCGACGCACTATTACAGCAGGGGTTGCCGACGCGTATTGATCCTGAAGAGGCGTCGCGCGCATCATTCCGCTTTCGGGCATCTCCGACGATCTTCGTGGTATAACCTCATCCTCGCCCTTAATGTCTGTATCCTATCCTGTGCACCTTGTGCTTTGCCTAACGGTTTCCTAACCCAGAATCCTCCAAATCGTACGGATGCGCATGCCTATGCCAGTTGATGCGCGCACATTGTTATCAGCGATAGCGATTAAGCTCGATTCCAGATTCAAATGGTCTTCACCTAAGCTAATGATATTTCTGACACCAGCCAATCGAATGCTCCCGAGACTAATCCTGTTAATGAATCCAATCAGAGTCCTGCTCGTTACTTACATATAACACTACATCATCGCACCTCCTAGTCGATTCCAGGTTTCAGCCAGACGAGCTGTATTGATGTCCCTTTCAATCTGAACTGCTATTGCAAAGAGTATTTTGAATCTTTTTTTATAGAAACGTGTACAGGCTTTCCACATCCGGAGGTTAAGGGATGAAATTCATCACGTGGATCTTTCACGAAGGCGCTCCTGGCTTTTGAATCCCTCGCCGAATGCAGTGAAAAATCTTTCGGTCGGTTCAATCGTGCGGCCCGGCTAAAAAGCTCCTCCTTTCAAAGAAACCTGGTATTGATTGGTGGTATCCCCAGCGAGATAGGCCTGTCTGATCAAATCAATTCGCGGTAATGGTGCCGGGAAACCTGCGTCCCTCTCAAGAAATGGACGTGCTTTTTATTCACATACCCGAGAACTAACCGGACAATCGGCGAAAATAACGAAAAAGCATCTTGCGACATATAGAGTTTGTCGACCATTCAAAATTAAGCGAGTCACGGGCTAGGGGTGGGTGGCGATGAGAGGTACGAGATGAAAAAAGAAAAAGGAAATAATCACCGCGACATCAAGGAGAAACGCTTCCCACCTTCGACGAGAACTTAACGAGCTTCGATATCCCTCGTAAAAGATAACGAGGCGCGCCACTTCGCTCGCCTCGGCGATATAAACGGCACTGCTCAAATTGGATTTTAATTTGAATTAATTCTCAATTACAGATGACAGCGAGGCGTCGAAGCTTAAAGGAGGAATGTTACAGAATTTACATCGGGGCCGGATCAATTCTCGTGCTTTTTCCCCTCTCGAAATTCCTCTCTGCGCGGGAAGGATTAAGCACTCGCGTTTCCCTCCTTAAAATGCTGAGAGACATTATAATGTGTCGTTATATGCAGGATGTGATGTAAATCCGATATATTGTTGGAAATTTATTTCCTATACATACATCAAATTTGGTTTGCAGCGCAAGTATACCAGGACCGAAATGGCGTTTTATCAACAAAGATATTGGCAGATTTCACTTGCGGGTAGGTATTAAGTTCGATTCAATGGAGCACCAGAAAATTCTCCCCAGTCCCGGAAAATGTAGAAGTGGCGCGGCGGGGCCAGACTGCTTCAAAATTCAAAATTCATAAATAAATCCTCGGAGCTGTAACTTTTTCACAAATCAAGATGAAAGTTTAGTATCGATCGGAAACCGCTTTACTTCGGGATAATATAGCTTCGACTGTCACATGCCGTATGGGGACTACTACTTGACGCGAGACTCTACCGAGTCCCTGATCTTCTAGCGTGGTTAATATGGTACAAATTGTAGCATGCAAACTGAAAAAAACTATACATGAAGGATTTGTGCATTAGGTATTTTCGAACTGTCGTATGTTACGTATATTATGTTATTAAATCATTTTTTAACCCTCCTGTTCATGCATTAACGAGAGGCAGGGTGGTGTGCGAAACAAAGGGCTAAAAGGCATGGTGCCACGATCGATGGGACTCTCCGGATGGTCCCTCTAACAGGTTCACGAATTATCTGCGAAAATATTGCACTCTGTTGCGGAACTGGCGCTCTTCCGGCCGCGGTAGATGGTTGCGGAGAAATTCAGGTCGAGAGGGCCCTTCTGCCGTCATTTCGCCGCAATTTTTTCCTGCTCGCCGGCGCAAAGTAACGCGCCTGGAAAAAGGGGGACGCTCCTGAAACTAGGAAACAGACCCACTTTTGAACCACATGGAAGAACGTCGAAATAGCTCCTTGCTCCTTTTTACAGGCGCTCTGGCTTTCATTTTCCGACTGGAACTCACTCCCATCTTTGTACGGGAGATCCACAATTCATCTACAAGACCCTCTTGACCGAATTTCAAAAATTCACCATTTCCATTCACAGAATCTTACTAACATTCCCGAAAAACCCCAAGTATGAAATCGCCATCCAGCTTTCTCCGTATAAACCACGTATTTTTTCGACTGGTATTAAAGTTTTCATATATCTGTAAGGCCCCAAACAAAGTTGCAATATTTCAACATACTGTCCCGAAACCCGAAAAAATGACACTGTTACGATGTCCAAAACACATCTGATTCCATTATTCCGACGGCGCGCACCGTTCGATGATTTTCAGTTAAGTTCATTAAAAACGACTCGGTAAAAATCATGAATGTGAATAACTCTCAGATTGGCGGCACTCAGTGAGGTGCATAATCACCAATTATCGTTTTAATTGCAGTCGCCAACTAATATCCAGCGGGCAATCCGGCCGCCCAATTTGGGAGCGTTAATTGTGTGGACTGGAGGGGTGTAGGCAACGTCGGGGTTTCGAGACTACAGGGTAAGAAATCCTGGGCTCGGCTCGTGTTTCGCCAAAGCCCTTCGAACGCTGAACTAATAACGCTTCGCGTTCAGGCCTCTGGGCTCCCAACCTTCGAGATCACGGAAACGCGAATGAAGCATGCTGCGGAAGCTCGGAGCTAAGGAAAGTCAAGGTATGGTTTGCTGGCTGGAAAGATAGAAGGGGGTAGAGGAGCCCAGCTATCTTCTCGCTCGCCAAACGTTATTACTTTCCCTTAAGCGATTCTCCTTCTCCAGCCGGCAGCGACCGACACCTAGAAACGCCACGGTGGCTTTCAATAAACCAGCAGTGACTTAATGGGCGTTTTATGCAAATTTTCATACTCAACGCAGTCGCACTTCCACTTTCTCATTGCGGTATAGCCTTTCACAGACTTTTCCCATATGCCCGTGCGAATCCAATTAGACTCTAATACTGATATAATGCTGTTTCAGCTTTCCGACTGTCACATTCAACATTCACATTTCTTAAACAATAATGTTTTATGATAGATTTCTTGTGTAATTTAAGATATTTCTCGTCGGGCTGAACAATGGTATTCGCCATTACACTTCCCAATACTGTATCCCGGTTTCTGTCACTAGGATCGGGAAAGGAACAAACGCCCCGATTTTTGCAAAATAGTACAAATCCCCTAATACAATTTCTTGAACTTTATGCTCGAAAATCATCCTGTCCCTCGTGTAGCGTGCATATTCGGAAATTGGAATTCCGTTAAACGATTTAAGATACAACGAATCCAAAAGGATTACGGTATATCGTGGAGCTAAACAAAAGGAGATGGTAGGGTTATCCGACTTTTTCGGCCGCGATCCACATGATAATCTACGAGCACGCTTTTTGTCAGTCGGCGGATTCATTCCTAGCGGGAAAGAGAAATTCGGAGAAAGATATATCACAGAGGGTATCACCAGCACGGACAAAAAGTAGGTTTCATCATCAGGCACCAGTAACAAGATAAGGTTTTCTGGCCGCTCGTTCATTCCCGAAGCGATACGCCGGAATACCGGATGGAGGGTGGAGATTGGCCGAAATATACGAGACTGACGTCTATCAGAAGACCACGCAACACGGCGCACACGAAATTATAATTGGTGACACATCACATTACTTTCCTTATTAGGTGAATAAAGAGGTCTTTGTAAGTCCGGTACAATTCCGTTTCTCAGTTCTGGCATTAACCCTTAATTCTTCAATGTTGTGATAAAACGTCCTATTTCATTTTTAATCACTTTTCAATGCATTTATATGATTGAATTCTGTTTATTAACGTTGTCACTATACCGGATACGCTACACTGACAGATGTGGAGTCGTATTTTACAATAATAACAATCGCCTTTTTTTAAATGTCGATTTTCTATGAGGTTCATTTGATGTAAAACAAGATTTTATGAACCTATTAGCATGCAGGCGTGCCCGGAACTCGGGAGACCGAGGAATGAGTTAACCGGCAGGTTGCGACGACTTGTAGGTTCCCATTAGGCGATCCCGAAGACTTAGGTACGGCAACTAAATCTTGGCAATATAAGCTGGCCAGGAAGCGGCGTCGACGGAATCTTACGTGAGTATTTGTTTCCTGTCAGAGAGTGCATGCCAATTCCGTAGCCCGGTCATTGCGGCTCGCCGCTATATGTATATCGCCGAGGATTGTTCAACTTGGCCGTGGGCTCGAGTCCACGGCCGGACGTACCGCTAGCCCGTCCTCTTATCAAGCGACCCTTCCTTCCGTCTCCGCCAACTTATCTGCGCTCTCATTCGCACTTTTACCCGCGCGGCTTCCCCACATGCTCGGAGAGTCGAGGATTTCTAGTTACTTGGCGAATCGTACTCTCGAGCGCCTGCGGAGGAAAGCCGAGACTCCGTAAGAGAGCTGCCTAGCTCTACCAACACAGGATGGAAATCCTTCGGGGCGACCCTTCCACTGCCTTATCTCGTCTCCCGCCTCAACGCCTGCACCTCCACGATGCAGATCTCCCCGGATCGCAAGACGAGGGCCGGCATGCTCCCCGCAGAGCGAGGATTTTAAATTGATGGGACCACCTATCGCTATCTACCTCCCACATCTGCGCGGCCTTACAAACTCTGAATTGCATGATGGATGGCTTCGTACGACACCGGCGTGCTCTCCAACTTTCTCCGCTCGGGAGACACGCATGCCGCTCTCGCCCATCGGCGGGAAACCGGCCGATTTATTGATTGCAAAACGTACGCTGTTCGATGTGGCCTCGACGTGTGCCTTTGATCACGTAAAGAGGCATTTCTTCTACGGATAAGATGAAAAGGGACTAGATATTGGCAAATATTTTTTGTTCTGAATGTCGGATAACTTCTTCTCGCCCCCTTATCACGCTATTAGGTAATTTACACTGCAATATTCGCCGTGTGCTCTGTGACTTTGCCCTCAAGAGCACGTAGCAATGTCTGTGAATGTGGATGGATGCAGATATTGTCATCACAAAAGTAATATATCAAGCTTTTGCTAAACAACCGATGCAAATTATACTCGGTTTTTGGGACCATGCGAGTATTCACAAGAGTCCTCGTGCTCAATGGCGGCCAATTATGACGTGCACACATTTTCTGGGCTTTGCGTTTCATGTCGCAAATTGAAAAGGCGCATTGATCCGCGGAGAGGATTTATTCGAATGCGTCCTCGAGTAGTCTGGCGGAGTATTTGTGGCAGGACATCTAAAAATTATACTTTTATAGAATGTGCTTGAAAAGTAGCGAATGTACCTATGTATAGTACGTGTATTTGGTGTAACTTGAGATATTTATTTAATATTAATAATAGCTCTCTATTATATGATATCGGCGTTCTTGAATGTTATTCTGGGTACTACCATGAAATGCTAAAGAAGTGAAGGGTATAGAAAAGAAAATAGTGGAAAACCTGTAAAGTTTACGAGTTTTGATGGTGCCGTTATTCATATATTTAGAACAGAATCGTTGCTATCGGTGTTGTGATTTTACAACTTCAAATCAGCATTACTCTTTCGTGAGCAAATGGTTGTAAATCAAAGCGATGGTTAGTTCAAAAAGTGTGGACGCTACGTTTGCATCCGCCCGTAAAACTGCGACATATTTCCCGGATACGCTTTTTCCTTCTGAGAGACATCACCCAATCTGACTTGTAGAATTCCTCCCCGGGGAGAGATTGCCGGATTCGAGAGATCCTAGATCTGTCAGTGGCGCAGCTGTAAGAATAAGGCTCGAAGCGTCCGCGCATCAGACAAAATACGTAGTACATACTCTACTCTTCCAAATATTGAGGTAAGAAGTGCCCAGTAACAACAACAAAGAAGGTCCATAGTAATTACCCTTCTGCGTCTCGCAAATACCAGTTCCATGATTGAATCAGTCGGGAATCCCTCCGAATACGTTTGAAGCCGACTTTGAAATTTAAAACATGATCTCAGTTGAGAAATGTTAGTCGAGTTGCAGATTCACATCTTACACCCTATTCATCTATCCGGCAGTCGAAGAATAACATTGCGATGAATCCACTCGCAGCCCTGATATTGAACGCTGAAATATGTAGGCAGTAAACACCGATAATACCATGTAAAATAGTTGAATGAATTGGGACAAGCTGCGTTACTCTCCCGTCGGTGAAAAGGAGGAATCCGGCGAATTCTCCCCATATGAAAATGGGCTTTGCAAAAAGTCGCGCGCCCATGGAAACGAAGTGGAGGATTTTGGGCCGAGAATTCTTATGCAGCAGAAACGGTAAATTTAGATGTAGAAAGAGGAAGTCCATTGCACAGGGAACCGGTGGAAGGAGAAGTAAGAGGGAAAAGTGAAGCGCATTCAGGATGCCGCCAAGGCTTCGTTAGGCCGCTCGTTCTTCCTTTCTTTCTTCCCTGGGCGAAAGTTGCTTTGCTGCGTTCCACCTCTGTCGGTCTTCCTTACGCTTGGCACGCTTCCAGAAAAAAGTTGTTGATAAAGAGACGAACGAGGAGGAAGATCCTCTGCTGCGTAGTGCTTCTTTTGGTCCCGTGTACATCGCGGGTATTTGTACGCCTGTGGTGTACGTGCGAGCGTCTGGCCCACCGGTGTGTACACGTTCGTACGAGCCCCGAGTTCATAACGCACATTTGCCTCGCGGCTCGATTCGGCCAACGCCTGGCGAATTCACTTCTGGTGAGAATTTATGTTTTCGCCAGCAGCAGCGGCGCAAAGCGGCGCTCGCCGCCACCAGCACCGCCACGTCAAAGAATTATCCGCGAGCGAATTCCATCCGCTGTGTTCACGGTGTGAAACGGCAAATTCCGGAACGGGCGCTCCGGGATATTCGAACATACATAACCATGAGGATCGCGATCCCGACTTTCCCAGCCAGAGCGAGCGCTCGGCTTATCTCAAATATATCACTAGAGCCCTGACAAATAACTAGGATTAATTTTGAGAAAGTTCCTCCTTGACCCCAGGCAGCTGCTTATCCGGACAATAATTGATTAAATTCAATCAATTACCAATTAGTCTCAGCCGTTAATGTTTACGCCTGTTATTTTTCAATCGGTCGAAGCACTCTGCCCTTTCTCTAGGCCGGTGGAGTCATCTCCGCTGGTCTTGGTAGGAGGTACGTTTGAAAGATCCTCTAAGAATATGTCTTCTACGGCGCCGGCCCATTCATCTACACCTATGCAAAGAAGGATACCTGGCGAGGAAGATTGAAAGAGCCACGGAAGGGGTGGACCGGCAGCAGGACTAATCTGAGGATGGCCGATACACGCCCGGCATAAAATTGCTTCGGGATCATCGAGCAAAGCGCCGCAGTGGGGATCCTTCAGACAGTGTAAATTACAATGCCGAGGCTTTCCTCTTTAGTATTCATTCGAACTGAATAATGTATCATTAAATTATTGGTTCTCGTTCGCGCAGGCGTTAAACGATAGCCGGCCGTCAGCTCCTCTTGGCCAGGGTGCGCTCGTTAGCCAGCGGGAGATCCGTCGGCTGCTGATCCATCGATCAATTTTTACGCACCGCGGTAATGTCCGGCCCCTGGCTTCGGCTCGTTAATGCCTTCGAAGATCGGATCTACTGGCTTCCAGTGTTAGTCGAGACGAGCAGGCGAGCAAATCTCTCACAACGTCTAAGGCTCGTGGGAAACCCTGTGATTAATAATTAACACGATCATCACTCCTTCAACCCTATGAATTATTTTAAATATCTGGGATAAACACGGACTACCACCTTTTTTCTTGGACAGCCCCGAACACTACAGTGGGTTTCCCTCGCTTTGATTTGTCGGGGCGCGAGAACCACAGTGCCATCACGCACGTATATACATATGTATACGTACAATAAATGTACATTTGAATATCTATTATGCAATGCAGATGTCTGGAAACAGCAGACGCCGTGTCTCGCGTGCGCATCAATAATCAATGCTAACGAGTCCATCTTTACTGGTGAAAAATTGAGGTTTAATCCAACGATTATACATAGAGGGCAAACACTACTGTTATTAGTTAAGTTCCGCGACGTTACAAGCGACAGGACCACTACAAGCACATTGGCCAGTGCTTAATCAGATTTTTCTCCTCTCTACAGAATATAAGAGGGCGCACCGTTTAGCGGCGAGGATTTTGAAGAGGCAGTGGGAGCTTCTCGCATCTGCCCGATAAACATAAAGTCTAATTGCACCCAGACCGAGCAGTTGATCCCCTTTAAATCTGAAAATCGTACTGCTCCCTGCCATGAGCTTTTCTGCTCTTTCTCCGTGCCTCTTTCTACTTCATTGTTTCGATTTTTCTAGGTAGAGAGAGGGAGAGAGAAAGAGGGAGCCACGATGACTATCGGATTTTACGGTAAAACAAATGCGTCGCTCCAGTAATCGTGGAACTGTCCTTCTACCAGCTCTATTTATTTTGCAGTTTTTCTCTTTTGCCTTCGATTTTGCCCTCCCTCACGTCCTGCTCCACCGCCAGCATCAGTGGTCCAGTCTGCCGTCATCCAACCGTACCATTGGGATTGGCGGGCTTTGCTTTTCACTGGGACGAGCAAAAAGTACATGTATTTCCCTGATACACCCTTGATGCCCTTCTATTTATTTTGCGATTGAGTTATAGACGGGTCCGTGCAACATGGGTCGAGTTCCAGAAACATTCTCCTTGTGTCATTGTAACATTTTGATATGTAATAAACGTCCGGAGATTAACTGACATTTTCATTGTACGCTGCTTCTGGGTTCTGCCGCATTGTGCATGCAAGTAATTTGATCATATTTCACACAATTTGTTAGGATAGATTCAATTTCTGTATAAGAAGGTATCCAGCTCCCTCTAGGTCTAATTCTATTTGATGAAGCGTTGCATAGTTTCAGTAGAAGTATCATTTCGGGAACTCGAGAGGAATAATTATAAATAACAGTACTATTTGAAGCATACTTGCACACAATTCGAATTCTATTCTGAAATAATCTAACCCGAAGGACTTCCAGTACGTCGCGGATAGTCGACATCCCAGAATACGACCTACAATATTATATTTCAGGCTGTACTGCGCAGCAAATGTGAAATAAGAACACTGCGGTTGCTCTAAAAGTTTGATTTATTCAGTAAGCAATAGCTATGCACGTGGTCGAGATACGGGTCGATACTACTGTAAGTAATAGCATTAAATGGACTAGCTTATGTAATATCTTGTAGTGGACCCTTTTGCGATTCAACCATCTCATGCGATACGCTCATGGGGATTGCTATCTCTTGGCATGGTTATGTCAGTGACTTCTGATCGCCGTTGTTACAACAGTTGGATGAAAAATTCATCGAACGATCAGGAGAGTGCTTCTTCAGAGAGTCCGGCCCTCAGATTGCCTGATTGGGAGACGCTGCACGTCAAAGGTATATGTACTTACTTTTGTGGGCACTCGTATTTTCGTTCACCTCAGAAATCCGCTAACTTTTTCTACTCAACTAGCGCTCCTATATTTGAACTCGTTTCCAGAAGTTTAAAAGTTCGGTGCATTGACAAATCTTATTTCCAGCACTTTTATTCCGATAAAAGTACTGCAAAGCTCAATGAAGGCGTGACGCACGCGGCGAAAAGAATTCGCATACGTCACGAGAGTTAATCGGGTTATAATCGCAAACGCTCTCTCTCTCTCTCTTTCTCTGTCTTTCCTAGAAGCTCGAAAAACGCGTACAAAGGCTGAAGTAGTTGAGAAACAAATAACAACGGGTGATCGAGGTACGAGGGAAATTGCGGGGTCACCAGTTGGTTAGCACGATTACGTCGGACAATGCCGCTTTTCATTCTCTTCCGAGCCGCGAGGCAGCGCAGCCGGTCCACCAAACCGAACGAATTCGCAGTATCTCTCTGAACGGGTAGTTCCCGACCTTTTAGCATAGACAGACATATTCCGACTATCCCGTGGGACAGATGGACGACTCGCAGCACACGTAGACTGACCAGTCAGCGTTTCCCAAACCCCGCTCGCTCCATTTTCCACTTGGATATCGCCTAATAATTTCGGGGATTTTCACCCTAATCCTTTAATGTCCTTACTCACGGACAACGGCCAAATCGAATATCCCGACGAAATGGTCGACTGTGTCACGCATCGCCGGCGAGCGTGATCGCACTGCGATACCGATGATATTGCTCGTTACGGATCGGGATATACGGGCTGCACGCTTGGCTACACGCGAAATTCGGCGGGCTTGGGATCTTTTTCACGTGGAGCGTGAGAGGGACGATACTGCCTGCAGTTAACTGGATTCACCCTCACTCTACCACTCCCTGTTTTAACTCGATCTCTCGAAATCACCGCTTTTTCCCAAAGTCGACTTTCTGCCGCCTCAAATTTCCTTTCTTACTTCCAGTAACTTTACAATTGGATCACAGATATCGGGAATATCTTGTTGGCATGTAGTATAGTGTATATATGCGTGACTTTTTTAGGAATCCCAAGAATAGGTGACGGTGCAGAATGGCGCAGATAACGGCTTCAAACGACAGTAATGCATAAGAACCTTTTGACGGATATCCAATAGTAAAGGCGGACAATGCGACTTTTTCAATTAATAAACATAGGGGATGCCGGTACGAGCGATCAACATACTGCAACTACCACCGTAGACTTGTTACAGTGTGAAGGACCACCGACAGTGCAGCGCGAACCTGCAAGATTTACGACCTCGTAATCATCTGCTGATCCACGAGCACGGCCTCTCCCCGGTGGCACCTCGCCTGCCTCCGACCACACATACTTTCTGTCTCGAGTGTCCAATGTTCATTGTTCGTTGTTGCGAGTCCATGTGACGGAGCCTCGAAACGGCTCTGAGCGAAAGCTCGGCTTCGAGGGTGGAAGAGAAATGGGGCGAGCGCGCCATTTACGAGGAGAGTGGGAGAGATGCTTCAGGGGAAATATGGGGGAGTATGAGGCACCGTCACCCGAGTTTAATTCGTTTCACAGCTTCTGGGCCAGTGAATCGAGAGACGAACGGCGCAGCCACTGAAATTTGCTCGCCACCGGCTGCAGGCCAGAGTCCTGGCGGACTATTTGTTAATTTTTTTTTCCGCTACATACTATATGCAGTTTTTATTACACGGTCGCGCCTTATCACCAAAGTTCAAAAATTCAAAGGCTGAATTCTTCCATTTGGCGCAGCAATATTGGAAGTGCACATCAAAATACGCTTTGAATTTAGAAGGCGTGTTATGAGACAAATAATATTTATTTACATACAATCTGGATGACTGGACCTGGGAATTAAATTAATTCGGCGCTGCCAAACTAATAAAGTTAATATAATCGATTCATCTTGCATAAAGAGTTGAGTAAATGTGATGTCGGTCCTCTTCGTAATTTATACGTATGTTTGTACGCAAAACGTTATGCATTAATAATGGAGGACTCGCGCAGAGGAACAAACTCGCCTCCAGTTATAAAAACGCTATTATAACATTACTATCGGCTACTACGTTATGTTTTCGGCAAATGTTGCGAGGTAAAAAGCAAAATTACGACGAAACCGTGCATGTAGCATATGGGCTATGAAATGGGTATTTACATTGTTGGAGGGGGCAACATACGGAATTCTTCGTATGTAGCGCGTATGAGTTGTGCATGCGAATAACCGAACTTCAACCAAATCTGGAGTGGAACAGTGAAAATGCTGGCTCCGAGTTCATTAGTCAACTACACAGAAGACAATCGAGAAGGCATTTCAAGTTGGAGCCTAAAAATGATTGGCCAAAGTATCCGTCCAACAGGCGCGTCAAATTAAACTGTGTAAGTCGATGGGTGCCGATCTGGCGAGGTAGGGCAACAGTGCGATCGGGCGGAATGAAGAGAAGTGGTAGCCGTAGGAATAGGCAAAGTAGAATATTGCAACGCCAGTAATTTAGTAGTGCGTCGAGGCTTGGCAGACGCTAGTGACCAGGAGGACGCATAAAACCGAGACATACATGGTAAAAAGACGAGAGCCGGCGCGGCGTGGTGGCGGGCCCAGAGAGAAATCCGTTTTCACTTTTCGCCCTGAATCCCAATGCTCGAGTACGGCCGAGGAGCGAGGGCACAAGACGGAGGGCCACTGCTGGCCAATGCAGCACATTCAGGCTGCGGCCTCGGTATGCAAACCCGTACTCATCCCCCGGCGACTCTCCCTCAACCTTCTTCTCACCCTTCCCTTACCTCATCACAACCCCAAAGCCACGAACCAAGCACAGGGATATCTGCATCACCGGCTCTCCAGAGGCCCCACTCGTGGCTGCCTTTCTTCAATTCTCTCGTTATTTCCTTTTTCGCGGCTTCGCCCGACAAAGCGGGCGAGTTTCGCGCGTGGAACTCTCATCGAACGGAGAGCCAGCCCGGCCCGGCGATGCCAACCTCCGAGATATATGGATAATGCGAAACTTCCATGCTCGCTGGGAACGTGCCAGGCAAATATTTAGGCCCGACGACGAACGCCGCCTGCAAAATTCGGCCAGGAATTTTCCTCCCGAATCTTTCGGCCGTTCGAATATATATTTTTTGGATTATAGGTTATTATGCGACGATGTAAATGACTGGTTTGAATTGTATCATTCATTCACTGCGGCTTACAAGGTCCTTTGACAGAAATGCATATTTGGGTTAGACTTAAGAAATTACTACTCTAAGTTGATGATTCCATTGAATTGTCGCGTACAGGAAAATACTACATATGTAGATTCAAGTACAATGGAGAATAACGCATTAGAGATAGAAAGAGCTACATAATAAATGGTAGCAAAGTAAATTCCCGCGCGAGTGAGCAAAAACAAGGGGGCGCAGAATAAATGTGCGATCTGGCGAGCGGAAGAAGTCAAAGACTCTTCCAGGGAAACGGGAACGAGACGAGTTCAACTGAAGAAGTTGCTCTATAGAACAAGTCTCATACGGCTAGATTATGGCACTTATACTCGAATCCATGTAGTTGTCGACTATGCAAGTGTGTAGACACGCGTATAAGTAACCGCAATGATTCGACGACGATCGCTTAAGTTTGAGTACACTCCGGAGCGAAGTTTCTGCGCTGGAGTTTATGGGATCGCTTTATCCAGCCAGAATAATTCTTCATTAACAACCCAGTAAAACACATACACGGACTGACGAGCAGGCACTCGACTTTATTCATGTGATAACAGCAGAGCATATATACTATTCTTTCTCTTGATTGTGAAGAACTTGCGCGCCAAGTATGTATTGCTGGGCCCTTTGAGTAAATGAATGAATCTGTAGAATGATAGACCGCCCTAACAGGAAGGGGATAAGCGAACAGGTCAAGCTAGAAGTCTGAAAGATGAGGATTAATGCAGGAAAACGTCACTGTCGATATCATCCAGTGTCTTGCGCTCTCGGAGTTAGAATTGGCATTACCTCGGCAAACGAAAACGAACGAGAAAGCGTAAAGCAGTAATCGTTAGGAGTGACCACCGTTGCTATTCGGCGTGAACTTCTCCTTGCCACAAGAGCCGAATGAAGATTTGTTTCAAATTAGTTCCCGTCGACCAAGATTTGTTTCAAATTAGTTCCCGTCTACTTTAACAGAGATCCACAGTCCATCGTTTATAGCCTTTTTGGTAGTTCCGCGAAACTTTGCGTGGGTTCCTCTCCATTCGACCCTTAGTGTATCTGTCTGCTGATCCATTCGAATCAACTCCAATTCACGTCGAGAATAATCATTTTCAAATAGAATTTCGTCAAACTTGGCAACATTGGAAAAGAGCAGTGATAGCCGTCCGGTGGAAGTACTTGGCCGAAAGCGACGAGACGCCGTATATCGATTCTGGCATCGGCAGTGAGTCAGCGGGCGCGCGCAGCTTAAGAAACAAATCGCCCTTATTTCACGAGGCTATCAGACTTACGAACTATCTTAATACCTCGTCTTCTAATTAAGGCTTCTTCGAGGAAGACCCCCGACGCTTGAACGGACCTCGCCGAATTATATGGGCCATTGCTGATCTTTATGGCGGGGAAAGAAGTCTCTGTGTCCAAGGGGCCCTCCCCGACGAGATGTATCTTTATTAGTCGAGCAGCACACTTTATTTGATTCCGGAAATACGATCCCCCGCGCCTTGCCAACTCTCTTCCTTTATTCAGCTGAATAATTAACTGGATGCGGAATTTATCGGCCTTACAATACAAACATTCACGCCTGCTCCGGGGGATTGCAAAACCAAGGCTTGCGCGGATAAACTTAGCTGGTAACAAGATTCACTTACTGGGTACCGGAAGCTGTGTCGGAACACGGACAAAACGATGGAAATTCCAGCGGGGCAGGAATTCCACAAAGAAGAGGCCGCGTCTAAAGTAACCTGTGCGTCGAGGTAACCAATCTGCCCGAAGAATTCCCTTTGAGCGGACAAGGTATCCACTCGGTGTCAGGCTGTTGCGCGGGTCCCACAGCGGAATGAACGAGCATGCTCCACTCGCACTCAAAGGCAGTCCGCGCAGCAATAATTAGCTCCTCGATGCACCTTAAGTATAAATCAAGACAATGAACCGCGCATCGATTCATTCTCGGTTCGCGTGTGTCCAGAATTAGCCGGCTAGTCAACAGCTGTTCGCGCACTCGCTGCGCTTGCTACTCCGAGTATCTTTTTGCTCTCGGTCTCTCGACTTTTCAACACGAAGATTCTGCGGCCCTAGAGGCTGCCTATCGCGCGTGTGCCCGTGCGGATGAACACACATCATTGACCTCGTAAATACAATGCGAGCATGCTACGCGAGGCACGCGTGTACTCTGTTGCACGGGCGAACGCCGGCCGCCCCGCTCTCGGCAGTATGTGCTTGCGAGCACGTGTGTCTGTCGCGTATGCAGCTACATATTTATTATGCCAGTTCGTGCCCGACAACAGCAGCAGCACTGGCTGGCATCGAGAGCGAGGAAGCGAGAGAGCGCGGGATGGCGGCTTTGATAATTTAATTTATACGCCATACCAGGCCTCTTACGGACCTCGGCGTGCCAAGCTAATTGTATAAATTATTACTGGCCCGCAGGGTCTCGATAACTACCGAGGCTCGTCGTTGCGCGGCGCAAGCGATACAGAGAGGTAGATGGAGGAGGGGGGGGGGGGGGGGGGGATGCACCATTGCATACCCGGCGCGTCAGTACGAGGAATTCGGAAAGATTCTGCACTACGGTATGCCTGATTGTCAGATAGGGGAAGCGCTGTACGTCTCCCCGCTGCGGATAGCTGTGATAGCCGCGAGCTCCCTGTGTCGATAGAATTTCGGAATCCCACTTCTTCTTCGAGGGACCGAGGGATCGAGCGAGCTAAGACCCCTGACGATCCTATCTCTGCGGATTTACGAGCAGGTCCGTCGATCAAGACTGCGCGCTGCCTCCTTCCCGTCGGTCCACGGAAAAAATCACATTGGCCGCGTTCACTTGGTTAAATGGAGTGGCTTACTTCCCAAGAAAAACTTGGCGAGCTGGCCTCGCTGCCTCGCGTACTCGCGCCCTAATTCCCTTGTGAAGGATCCGTTGGAGATTGATCGGCCTAACGGAATCAGTAAGTGCGGCTAATTAATAACGCCGGAGCATGTCATTGTCAAGGACGGAGTCACCAACGTTTACCGGGAGCCCGATCATACGAATCACTGATTCCTTTGTTAAATCTGTTAATTACGTGGTGGAGCGGAACATTTTTAAAGAGAGCTTTGGCCTGTGATACACGTAGATATTCCCGGTTCGTGATTCTTTGATCTGGGTTAGGTCTACAAAGGCACGCATTAACCTTGGAACATATAATCTTTGCGTCGCATGTAATGTGGTTAATACAACAGGTCGGTTATTAGACTCGACAAATGCTCTCCCACGAAACTTTCCCTTCAGCGAGCCCAAGTCGATAATGTCATTGGACAGCAGTCGTCTGTGAAGGAAGGCCATTATGGGCTATTTGCAAGGAGAATCACGAATATCCGGTCCCACCTCGTTTTCCATCAGTTCGATAGAGCGCGGCAAACGTGACAGTGGGTCACACCCTGTACCTCACGAGACTCCACGCGGCCCCATCGATTTAAAATCCACTAATAGACATTCGGCAGGCCATTGTGATAGAATTATCCTAGCGTACCATCTAGCCATCAAACGTCATTACCATTCACGCTAATTGCTCTTCTATTAAGCTACACGATGCTCTTCTATTAAGTCTTCGCTCTATGAATGTATCTAACTGGACCCGCGCGCATGACCAATCAAGAAAACAATTGCAAGACTTCTTGTCGAGGCATGACCGATCGAACGAACGTGTACAGACAGGGAAAGTAATTAATTTCTTCAGTCATTAACGCGGCGGTGAAAGAAGTGCGAAAGAAAGGGTAAGGCTATTTTAATAGCGGTTTGAAGGTCACTGTAATTTAACGGGCGTCGCAAAAACCAGGAAAAATGTATCGGAACTTGAAATACACGCGTGCGACTCGGGAAGAGACGTGCTCGTAAGGGGAGTCTCGTGTTGCTGGGGCTAACCCGGCACCCGCACCCGCCAACCTGCGCGCAGGGAAGTGCGTAACATCGCCGATGACTTATGGCGACCATAAATCAAGCCATTGAATTTCAAAGTGTCGATATTTCGCTGTGCCCGTGCTCGTACAACTGGCGCGCAACCCTTCGATCCCCTCTCTGCCGATCAATCCGGCTGTTGGGTCTAACGGTAACCGAAAGAATCCAACTGCACTCAGGGTCTGAGCTTGCTATTTATCCACTAAATTTTTTCTTCATTTAGCCACCAAATCAGTTTCATCCCGTCTAATTCTCTTTCTCCTCCTCTGTATAGGCCACGCAGGACTATTATAAGAATATGGAAATATTAAGTAGCTCCTAGTCCTAGTGCTCTATATCTCCCCGAGTTTCGGGCCTTCAAAGGTCAGGAGTGACAGGGTATCCTCTGATGGGAGCAGGAAGCGGGCTACTCAAGGGGAGCAGTGGGCTATCGGGTTTGCGGTGTAACCGGACTCGGAAACTGCGCGAGGTACTCTCTAACCCTGGCTCCTCTTATTTCGCAAGATTTCCCCCGATGCTCATTGCCTTCTTCCCTAACGCCAACTCGTTCTTAAGTTCCAAGAGCCCGGTTTATCCTCCCTCTTGTTTGCCGCACTGCCCCCGACACCACGCGTTTCCGTCCACCGTTCTCTCACTTACGGTTACGGTACTTTTAGCCCTCGAAGCATCAACTTTCTGCCCCCGGCTCCAGGCCGTAGGAGCGCGCGCCAACAGCCTTTTGCTCTTTAACAGCAGTACACTGCATCGCGAAATCACGGCCGGTGATTTTGTCCAAGTAGCTGCAATGCTCGCTCTAATGGCGCGGCTTTAACTTCATCGAGGCCCAACAAGGTACCATATTGGTTTTTAAGAAAGCGGACGAGAGGGTGGGCCATCACCCCCTCGACAGCTTGTTACATTTACACGTGTTACTTTGCGAACACACGACATGTAAGCCCGTAATTATAGCGCGATCCTGGTCAGTGTGAAAGAGCCAGGGGAATTGTTATAATATTACAATAGCAAGCTTCGATTTCTTGCTCTCCGGTTTCACTGAGACCGAAGAGACGGAACGTGCGGCCCCGTCTCACGTTACGGGCGAAACAATGGGAGGGCGTGGTAGGAGGTATTGCTACAAGGCATACGCACGTGGCGTTTATAACGTTCACGCATGTTTGGGACCTTTTAAGCCACGCAACACTCTCGCAGCTCGTTACGCCGGCATTAAACTAAGTACCCGTTGCAATGACGCGCTCGCTCGCTGCGCACAGCTTCAGTGGCCGCAATCAGCGCCAATTCTGCATTAGTCGTAATTGAAGTCGTCGCTGCGGCTCGCAGCATCCAGTGCGTGGATTTCTAGGGGCGAGGGTGCATTAATGGAGTTACCGGTATCGCGGGTTCCGTCGGGGCCTCCTCCTTGAGGGCGGCGGATTTGCATTGGCGCGTTGACTCAAGCAGATGCCGTTAATACCGCACAGGCCGAGAAGCCCTCCCACTCGCCGGCGGAGACTCACTCTCCCTGCACTGTGCTTTAGTCAATTGAAGGCTGCGTCTGGGAACCGCTGATCGGTCAGAATTAGTGCGTGGCCGTCCTTTTCTCATATCGAGCGACTAAATCCTTACCGTACTAGCAATTAATTGGTCGACTTACTGTAGGATTAGTTTGCGCGTGTGTGCAGTTCCAGTCCAATTCACTCTCTCGCACCAACACACGCTCGCTCCGTCAACACTACCCCGAAACATTCACGGTAATACTATCGTCGTACCGTTTCACTGCCGGTCGCCAGACGCGAGCCAACTCTAGAATGATCCAGCATTATATATTCATTGGCAGGGGAAGTGCGCTTACAAGCGATCGGCGAAAGCATGCACATTCATCGTTTCAATCCCGAGCGCAGTATTAAATGGAAAGTCCTCCAGTAATGAGCGCTGGGATGGATATGCGTGCTACGACATTTCGGGGGAAAACATAGTTTCCCGCCTCCTTAAATACACTCTTGCCTTCTCATAAGGCTGGGCGCGCTTTCCCGCGGGCGGAAGTGTCGTTAGCGCCGAATAATTCTCACCCCTTCCCCTCCTGCCCCTCTGTAACCATCTTCACTGGAACGATCCACCCTCATCCACCCTGAGCCACCCTCAGCCACCCGGTGGCCCCGAAGACGCACGCGTCTCCTGTCGTGCGCATGAGGAATTCCCGCGCGCTCAAGAAGCTGGAAACAAAGCGGCGCGGCGTCGGTGCCTGCCAGGATTTCGGTGGCGCAAGAGCTGGAAGGTTGTGGGGGGTACACGGCGAAGGGTGCAAGGCGCAGGACACGGGGCCTCCGACAATGTCTCGTGATCCTCATGCGCGCATTGTGCTGTCTCTCCTCTCTCTCTCTGCAGGCACAGTGGCGCGCACTTCTGCAGACAGCGTGCGAGAAGAGGTCTTGGAGAGATGCTGAATGGATTCCGAGAGTAGAGGGAGTGTAGGCGCCAAGGACTCTAGCTTCGGCGTTCCCTCTGTTTCTGCGTCTCCTTCCATGTCTACTCTCCCCCAGCGGCCCAGCCATCGTGCTTACTTCTGTCGCGCTGATCTCCGTCTCTTCTACTCTTGACTACCTTCCTCTGCCGCCTCCGCCCCCCACTCCACACCCCTTTACCTCTCTCATTTCTCGGTCTCCTCATCGCTTCCTTCCACGTTCCTCCCGATCTCAGCACCGAGACTCCCCATTCTCTCAGTCTCTCGCTTTCTCTCATTTAACTTAAGATTGGATTGCAGATTACACATCGTACCAGCCTCCCTTTTGCCATTCTATTCTTAACTTCGGCTCAGTGCTGCCACCCATAGCCATCCCCTCACTCCCACTCTTTTATTCTTTCTGCTCAAGCCCCTCCTCTTAAGCCGGTACTCGCGTGCTCAACCTCTCTTCAGCCCCGCGCCTACCTCCAACTCTTACCATCGGCGCGCTTGTCGTCGTTTATTTTTTTAATTCCGTTTATACACCCATCCGCGGATGAGCTACCGAGTGAAATAGCGCCGGAAATGAGAATCCACCATCGACCAACTTCGAGGCTGGAATTGCCTGGCGGACCTTAGCCGGTCATTATTTTCCTCTTATTAAAGCCGCGCCTTTATTCCAGTAGGTATATCTTGCCAGTTCACAATTTTCGAACCTCGACCATACACACAATCTCTTTGCTCCCGCCACTCTTACGCTAACATTAGAGAACGGGTTTAATTAAAGCATTCCGCTCGACTTTCGTAGAGGGATCTTCCTTACAGAAAAAGTGCGGAATAGTCTCTTAACGTAACTCATTCCCTTTTCCGAGCACGGTGAACGAAGTATGTACGTACCTTTTGCGGAGTATCCACAATAACTCTAGCTATATTTCCTAGAACAGTCACCGTTTTGCCTGATGAAGTTACACGCAGCAGGGACAGAGAGAGAGAGAGAGAGAGAGAGAGCCATACGCCTCCGCAGCTTCTTTTGTGTTGTCCACTACATTTATTCATTTGAAGTCGATGCTGAACTCGTACGCACGAATTCCCGATGAATGAGAAGAAGATCAGGAGAGTTGACAACGGTCAGAAAACAATGCAACGGAAAGGCGCATGGTGAAGAGGCCGGTTTGGGAGCCGGAGCGAACGCGGGGGACAGAGCTTAAAACATTACGGCAATTAACGTAGGATGTAATTACTTCGTAAAGTAGAAGCAGTAGAGAGAGAGAGAGAGGGAGAGAGAGGGAGCGAGAGAGTCAATGATTCTTATCCATAGTAGCTTAATGTGGCTTCTGCGGACTTTCGATGTGAAATAGAAATATAAATTCGCCACATGAATCTGCAACGAACCCTGACTATCACGTACACTTTCGAAGCGAATTTAACTTGTTCAGTGGCGATGAGTAGAGGTTGGTGGAAAAGTGATTCGTCGGTAGGTATATCCGGCGGTCCATGAGTGTCGGTGGGTCTCGCGTACCCCGGCAGAATTAATATCCTCAGCCAACTCACGTAAGACCACCGGCGTTGCGAACGGTTGTCCGGATTAGGATAGTAATTACGATTACCGTCGACGTTGGTTCCCACTGACAGGTCCGTCCGGGCGTGCTTGCCCTTCCGTGACATCTGTCCAATCGGTGTTGCTCTATGTGTATGTACGCGAGACAAGGGAATACGTGGACGAGGAGGAAGAAGAACGGATGGCGAACGCGAGGAGTGGGGGCAGAGTGAAAGGAGACGAGGCGGATGAACCAGGCAGAAGCAGGCGGAGGCAAACCGAGTGTAGTGGGTGGACGGTAAAGTTCGGCTAAATGAAAAGCAGTAAGCCGAGCCGAACGTGTTTAGGGGGACGCTCGTATTTGAGGAAGGCACGTGACCAACAACTACCACGTCTCCCAGTCCGTGGCAGCTGCGAAAAGGCTCTCCCCCCGCACTCACTCACTCTCTCTCTCTCTCTTTCTCGCTGTCTGTCTCCCACAATCCCTCCTTCCTCGTCCGAGGGCCATCGCCGCTCCGATTTAACCCTGCTTACCCCGGCAATCATATCGGCAAATACGGCGCACAATTAAAGGCAATATAACGCAACCGCTCTTGACATGTGCATCGGCACGAAAAACACTGCGAGGGAGAGGGAGAGGGAGAGAACCTACCCTTAGGACACACACGGTATTAATTGAATTGTAATACCGAGAATGCTCATCCCTGACATAACGCATCAATACCCGCGGGATGGGCACACGCGCAATGTGACATTGACAGCTGGCACCGAGAATTCCGCACGGCTTTTATACACCGGCAGCTGCGAGCCTACTTACTCATTGCTCTGGCTATAATATTAGAAATAATAAGCCATGGCCTGATTTCGAGGGGCTCAATCTCGCCGTTGGTGTTTGTCAATCGCATTTAGAATTTTCCCCGATAATGATCGATGATGAATGTGGCGGGCCTATCTAATGACCGGACACTTGCGCCCGGTGATCCATCAACGGGACAGATACACGAATCAAGGGGATGCAGCTAAAGAGCATCAAAAATGTAACATTTCAATCTGGGAGGTCAATAATATTTACCAGCGCCGCGCGAACGCGCCGCCGCCGCCCACTGCTCCCCCGGTTCCGCGATCAGCTCATTCGAATCGATTATCAGCTGTTAAGCGTGTAACGCGATAATGGGACTAATTACAGAAATAGGGTATCGTGATAACATGGAATGATATTGCAGCGAAATTTGATTAGCGCGTGTGTCGTTTTAATGAAAGAGCATCATTTCCATAAATTGCTCAGTGGCAAACAGCAGGGGCGAGAGTGCTTGTGAATTGAGAGTATCGGTCTGAATTTACTAATTCGAATTAATGACGATGAGGTATTTCATTAATAGCCCGCGAGGTTTCTAGAGGCAACCAAAGGAAACATGAAGCTGAAAAGTGAAGGAAATAAGGATTAAAATATCGAGCGTGTATTTCATAATTCGTACGAAGATAAAGTCGGCAGACATAACAGAGCGGTATCATGGATTACGAAGAAGAACCGAGATGAAGGAGCGAGGAGAGGGCGATCGTATAAAGAAATCGAGGAGAAATGTTAAAAGCTAAAAAGGAAGGGTGCCGCTCGCGCGTGCCGCTTTCTTTTTGCATTCGACGGAGACGCGCAGTCGCCACAAATAACTCGGCGTAAACTACGGCCGCTTTGTGCTGCACCCGGCGAGGCTTTACGTCGCGACAACTACGTGCTCTATAATCGTAAAGCGACCTTTTATTTCGCCTCTCTACTCTCTGCTCTCTTCTTCCACTCCTCCTCGACCCACCCCTTTTCCATATAATACTTTTTTACCCCGCGCACGAGCTGCCCGCGGAGATATACAACAGCCCGAGAGAAGAAACGGAGCGGAAACCCCTCTGACCTACCGAATTCCATCGCGATACAACGATACACTTATGCATATATATGCGTACATACGTTCAAAGCCAACGAGGCATGACTCAGTTTGTCTCTAGCACAATTAGGCAATCACTGCTTACCAAATACATATCTACGTGCTACGAGCGCCTTATATCGAGAAAGAATACTGGTTCTCCTCCACTTTTCTGCAGTCACCTGTACTCAGGGAGACAGCAACCAGCTGGCGCGCGTGAGGGTCATTATCAGTCGGGCGGACGATCTTGGACGACCTAGTTTCCCAATGGAGATTAGTCACAGCGACGTCCAGTGCAGGCAACCGATAATTAATTTTCGCTGGCCTCTTGGTAAATTAGTCTTCCTCTCCCGTGATCCGCCGAACGGAATGAAGTATGATACTACACACGCGAAGTGGAGTGTAGGCACATGAGCGGGTCGAAGTTGATGGTCGCCTAGAAAAACACACACACGCGCACGACTTCTTACACGGACAAACAAATATGAATATATATTCGGCGGATCCCATAGCCGCTTTACACCCGGTTTAACAGTCGATGGTTATAAGTCGCAGGTAAATATTGTACTGGTAAACAGCACCGGGTCCGCAGGGCCTTGGGGCTTCGGTAGCAGCGAGCCGAAAGGGGTTGTACAGTGGTTTGCACGTGTCACTATTTACATAGTGAAATGCGAAAAGAGCGGAAGGAGAGACAGATCGCGCGTATTATCAAAAGGCTTATGCACGCTTCTCAATCCCTCTCACTCTCTTTCCCCTCTACTCCGGCCCCGCTCCCTCCCTCTTGCACACACACTCTTTGGTGTATCGGTTACCCCGCCCGAGTCTGTCTGAGCCTCCACTTTGAGGCTACTACCCCTGTGCCTTGTGTTGTCACCCCCGATAAACCGAACCCGGGATCCTCGCCCTGTGGCCTCCGCCTCCTGTAGCGCTTTCCGCCATTACTAGGCGAGAGTTAAGAGCTATTTCGTGCTTCCTTTAGAAATTATGCACACTAGAGGAACGCCGCGGCCCTGCGAATGCAATTGGCCCTGTAATGGATTAGAACACGTTTGTCGCGTTTAATAATGGTAGTAACTGGAATAATCCCCTTCTGGCACTGCACTCGCCCGGTTCACTCACTGATCCCCGACGGCTAATAAGCCGAGAAAGTTTCTCGCTACTTGTAGTGAGAAGTGACCCGCCAGAACACTGAGATTGTAGTGAGTGATTCGGTTTAGATTGTCAGATATTGAAATCGTCATGTCTTCAGTACAAGATGCACTACTGGATTTTAGAAATCATAGCAGAATGCAGTCCTCTAAATGCATATATAAATACTCATAGTGAGGAGCAAGCACGGCGCATAGACTCTCGAATGCTATTCAAACAGTTTGGCAAGCTGTCCGCAGCACTTCCTCCAAGGCACTGTCAGAAGAGCGACTGTCGGGTAAGTATCTCTCGAAATACGCCCATACTGGCCGAGATACATCCATATACATATAACCCGAATCCACTCGGTAAATATGCTCTCCTAGTTAGTGTCGTGGTAAACATTGATATGTACGTGAACCTAAGCAGAGGAGCAGCTAGGAGAAGGAGTTTGCTTACTGGGAAGAGGTTCCAGAGTTCAGTGATCTCCCTCGACTGACCCTGGAGAGTTCTCCAAGTGAAACGGCTCCTTCACGATTGGACGTCTGATAATGTGCCTAAGGCCTCAAGCCTAGACACCTCTGTTGAAGTGCTAAAGCTTTCTCTAGTAGTTTAAAACTTTGGAGTGTCCTCGCACCGACAAAATTGTCAGTCATTTAATGTTGCATCCGACATTTTTTAATAAATTCCTTGTTCATACACTTGAATGTCTATAAGAATGTTACTGAATCGACCCCTGCTTTACTAACAACACTTTCTAACATATTTCATAAGAGTATGTTAATGCAATTCTGGTAGTTACAAAGTTCAAGAATGCCGGTTGATTTTCGTAGTTGCACCTTACGTGGGTTTGGCACAAATGCGGAAATATAAATACCACTGGAAATAGCGTTAAAAATAACCGGTACATACCCAACGTAAACCTATTGCGTGTCGCAGCCGCTTCTCCAGGAAGGATGTTATCCTTGTATTTATCTCGACATAATATGCTCTTAGATAAAGCTACTCTAATTTATATTTCCACTGCTCGGATCATTTGTGGAAGATTTGAAAATCCAAATCACGTTCTCTAGAGTTAATTCCATGCCGGACATTTCCTCGTACGTGCGCCCGTGCTGGAGGATCGGGCAAAAATGTAAACAGGAAAGAAAGCTCGTGCAAAATCCGGAAAAAATTCGTAGTGCAGTGTCTAAAATTGTCGCATTCCTTTACGAGAGGCTCGTAAAATAATAGTGTCCCTTGGTGGAATGACTGTCTTTGTTGAATGGCCGTGTCGTTTGTGTGCACACGGTACATTCCCTCCGAGTGTACATGCACACTGCGGCGACGGAAACAGAGCTGAACCACCGAATATACCGATCATGCTGGCAAAGCCGCGCGCGGAATCGTCTATATGTATGTACGAAGGATCCTGTGCACCTTTACGATCCTCGTTTGACATAATGCGTCCCAACGACATGCCTTCGGAAACATTTTCCTATATTCTGAGTCAGAGGTCACATGCGCTTCGGTGCACTTGAAAAGAAGCACAACGACATACCGCCCGAGACCCTCTTCCATGGAACCGACATAACTACTTGAAGTATGCAAAATTCCTTATCCGCCGGATCACGCCCTACGTAGGTCCATGTTCAAGATGGAAACCTCGAGGTGTCAAGGGCACTATAATTATATGTAGAATAACAATCATCTTTCTTCAAGTTTTGCTGAAGAGTTCTTTGGTGCGGTATTTATTTTGCGTTCGATCTTCCAGTTTAATTCGAAGCATCCTTGCAACGCTCTCCTCACTTTTCCCGTCGTCTATCGAGAAATAGAACGCATTACAGTAATTGCGTAATATTGGATTTCTTTCCGCCACTAGGTGAGAAAGTTATTTCGCGGAAAACCAACAGAAGCGTAAGTCCCGACGCGGTACGCGGTAGCTCGTAGGCTCAGAGAAATTCTCGCTGTTGTGTCGTCGTGTGTTCCTACGGTTCTCTAGCAGGAGGCGTGCGCGTGGCGCATCGCTACTGTCGTCTGTTCGGGGGCCAAGCGTGCACGGGTGCGATGGGCTTGTAGCAGCTCCGCTGCTAGACGTTCCGAGAAATAAATGAGGGGGAAAAATATTCCCGGCGATACTATAGGAACCGATCAAATTCCTTCAGGAAATTGCCTGTGATATTACGATGGCCTTGCGCCTCCTCCTCGTCTGTCCCCTTTTGCACTCTTTCTACCACCCACCTCTTTCCGTTAGTACGTCCTATCATATCATGCGTTGCTTCCTCAAGCCTCTCCCGAAAGAGAGTCGACACCGACTACTACGCTGCCATTCTCACGATGACTCACGGTAACTTTGAACCGGAAATATCCTCAGAAGCAGCCCTTTTCCTTGCACGTTAAACATGTGTACCAGTACTTGTATATATTAGGCGCCAATCTGAATGGCTTTTGAGTTACTTATAGTCACCAACGCTTTTAGATATTAATCCTGCAGGTTTGGCAGCTCGAACGTGGCCTCGATTTTTGATTGTCAGGAAAGAGACTCTTGCGAGACGGTGGAATTGACAAATGAATAGGTAGTTCATAAGTCTACTGATACACATATTTATGTAATAATCATGATACTCGCCATTTCGGAAAACGGAGAAGTTGAGCGGCGGTCGACTGCGAAGCCCATGCCAATCAAGGAGTTAACAAAGTTCAATGTATGCTTTCCCGATGGAACTGCACAAGCTTGACACATGATATACGGCATCTTTCTTTCGCCGCGGCGGACCTCCGGCACTCGCATCGCCTTTGAATATGTCAAGAAAGAGCAGGCGGAATGTTGCGCTCCCGCGAGCAAATGCACTAGCTACCTCACACTCGGAACCCATAAAGCATGGAAGCCGAGTCACATCCGGCGCATAAATCTCGCGAGGGTTAGTTGGCGTAGCTAGTGCACGTGGGTAGCCGAGGCTCCGGTCGCTCGAGGGTGAGCATGACAGGACGGCACGCACCCAGCCCAGGAGTGCACGACAAGCGTGTGCCAGCCAGCCGACCAGTCCGCCCTGGGGTAGGAGCCACTGCAGCAGAGCATAGGGCATAGGACAGCCAGTTAATGGTCATTAGCGAGTCGCGCCAGTTTTAAATCTTCCCACTAGCAAGAGGGGTGCGCGCGACCCCTGTCAACCTCCCAAAAGGCTTACACCTAGTTGCGCATAGCCTGCTCCTGCAAATTACCCTGCTCCTCCTCTCTTTTAACCGGTCGGTTATTACTTATTATTATGTCACCCAACGCTACGCGGGCCGCACCCTACCGAGCTCGCCAATTATTTGCGCAGCCCCTTGCTCGCTGGCCTAATGCACTCCTCCCATACGCACAATGCACTCTGATTGCAGACGGGCTACAGTAGAAATCATACGATTCTATAATTCACTGTCGCCCTGGCTTCCCATCATCGACGATTTCATTATGAAGACGCTCAAGGTTACGGAAGTGGCGTGCCGTGTGCGTCTCCGAGTGATCGCCCTGATTCGTAACAATAGCGCGCTAATGTTTAGCGGAGTCTAATCTGTTAGAGTGTCAAACAGTCGCGGCGAATTTCCTGGACGGGGCCGGTTAGCAGGATCGCGTGCAATAATGCACGAGCTCGACCAATTCCTAATAATGATCCTGGCAAAGGGCTCGGCTTGTACGCGCAGCCGAGCAGACCGGTGCGGAGAGGAAGTGCGAGAGTGGTGTAATGTATCAAGCGGTAGTAATTAAAAGCCGTTTCGTAGCCGTTGTAATGGTCGACCCCGTTACGATCATCACAGCGCTGGTTATAAATCGTGTCGTAGGTGGATGTTTCTTGCCACCGCCACCGGTGTATCGGCGCGACGGTGGATGCTCTTTTTTCCACGCGTGCCTCCCGAGAGAGCCCCGCCGCGCCGCGCCGTTCCATGTTGCTACCGAATGCCTGTTCTCCCTCGTAGGCGCCCGCTTGTCATAAATAAAAGTGAACATCTGCTGGATCGCTCGGTTAATGATCATTAGCGGTAGACAGTACCATCTTAAATCTCAGCGAGACCATTGGCCGCGCCCTCTCACTCTCTCCTTTGGCTGCGAACGCCGTGAACATCTCCCGGTCATTTCTTTCCGACTTTGGGAAACTAACCGCGCTTCTATAGCATTCATTTTTCGGCTGCACTTACATTAGATGATGCGACCAAGCGTTGCAGTACTCGTGTACCCGTTGATTGACAAACTGGTTAAAGGTTCAAACACTCGCTATTTCGCCGATTAATCCTTTCAGCGATCAGCGGGATCTAGCTACTACCCTTGCTACCGCTGCTGAGAACAACCGGCTGTACCTAATCCGAAGAACTTGTCAGATCTAGGATTTCATGGGTCCTAAGCCCCCGAGTCATCACATTTTGAGTCACTCGTATCCTTCGTTCTGCCGAGATATAGCCGCACCCAGCAAATTACATAATACTGCGAGATATGATTCTCGAAATAGAACAATAGTCGGAGTCTCCCCGGCATTTGCCCGGATTAGATAGTGTGGGAGAAATACGGGGTTGGCCGTGATTTTTTTATATCGCAGCCGCACTTCTTTTCAGTGAATCTCGAACTGCGTCTCGCTTAATGAGGACTCGTGAAGGTAATGACCTCAGTCCTATAAAAAAAAATAAAAGACCCTTTGGCAGGTGGGGTCACGACCTTACAGTCGTCATTGAAATGTACATTTCCCTGCGGAGTCTAAGTTCAGGTCGAGCTAATTACGTAGTTCAAGTGCTTCCTCGACTTCTGAATTGCGCTACAACTACATTCGTACCCGTGATCCTGGCTGCCCGGACCGCACCGCTCGTTCGCGCGCGCGCGCACGCGGCTATATTTATTTTAGGCAGGAGCAATTAATTCGTTTCGGGGAGACAGCAAAGGGTTGCCATTGCTGAGGGTCAGACCGCTCCAGTTGTAGCTGTAGCCATAGCTTTAAGTCGTGCAGGGGTTCCTATATAACATAGATGTGCCTCCCAGTAGCAATGTACCTGCTACTCCAGAGGGAGGGAGGGACAGAGAGACAGAGAGAGAGAGGGAGAGAGCGAGAGTGGTGCCGCTGGTTTTACGAAGTCGGCGTTAATTGCCTCAAGAGATACCTCCACGGTCGTACGGTAATTCACGCATAAATACATGAAATTACTTTCCGCCTTATTTAGGTGCTCGTTAAACAGATCTAGTGTTATTGCCAACAAACCGAAATGTGCCAGGGCAGCAGAGAGGAACCGCTGCTCGTCGCCCAGTTGCTGTACACTATGCAGCCGCGTTAAAATCTAGATTTAATTATTACGAGTGTTGCGCGTTGCGCGACGACATACGTGTACACTAGACATTGCTTAGCACTCGCCACTGGGTGGCAGGAGAAATAGCTATGCCCAATTAAGCAAGGAAACAGGCGATTCATGACGCGAGCATACCCGAACGCCTTGCAGGATATATTGACACATGTGCGTACGTTTGGTATTTCTTTAAGTCAAGCGTTTTTGATTGGCAGAGTCCGACGCCAAGTGTTAAATACGGTGGACGATCGACGCAATATTTTTTCATACTTATATTGCTTTGTTTGTTGTTGAGTTGAAACAGAATATTTATTTATAAGTGTGAGTTCCTCTGAAGCCTAATATAAGCGTCAGCACTCCAAGAGTGTCGAGATCGTCACTAATTTCTCTGCTATAAAAAGGCAGTGTGTAATTCACGATGTGTTTGCATTGCGGCGCTCGAGTGACAAATACATGTGCTATTGTTATTCTTCAAAGTAGTCGAATGTGTATCTTCCTGTGCGCGCGGCTGCGGAGCCTACCTACGCTCTCCCGCAGAGTGACGTTGAACACTTGAACATACAAAGCCTCTGAATGAGATCAGGGTGAGGCTGGTAGACGCGTGTTGACGATACGCCAGCTGTCCCATCTTATGGGTCTGGAATCGATCGCTTTTCCTTCGAAACCTGTGAAACCCATCCTTCCCGGAAATTTACATAGATCGCGTCAATTACGTATGTCGAGCAATATGTAAATGCATCTGCAGTCCCGCAGCATCGCTGTTTCTGGGATCGATGGATATTTCTCGGGGTTCAGGAATTACTGTTTAGAATTCTTATCTTCTGTTATTGATTATGCCAATTTCAGTAAGTCTACAATGGGCAGTAAGTGACGCTCAACGATAATTGAACGCCGGGTTCCAGCAGTGTGGGCAAAATTGTAAAGCTAACGAGCGGTGAAATGGGACAGTTATCGTTCATATGCTCTAAAGCCGATCTAAGGAAAGCGGATTTGTCGAGCCGCTACTTTGACCCTTGTTCCACCTCACTGGACACGTTTTGCTAATTAATAACGATAAGTACAAATGCGTCTGCACCACAGAGGATAAAGCCGTGGTTCGCGAAATTACTAAGGGGGACACCGCTCTGTATATGTATAAGCTCGGAAATCGAAAGCGATCACAAGGCAACGACATGCCGCATTGTAATATTGTAAGTGTGTAGATCGAAATCATTCCGTAGATTCTGGATGGTATTGGATATTCAATTTTTTCAGGGACTCCAGTTTATTTATTACGGATAAACGGCCGGGACATCATACTCGAGAAAGAGAGGGAGGGAGCGTGCACGCTGCCACTTTTCTGTTCTGGTTCTGTAAGCACACGAGAGTGCATGGCTCCCGTTGAAAATGCTGACGAGACCGTCAGGCAGAAGGGAACACGGGGCTGTTTGTATGAAAATGAATTCATAACGATAAAATCCTTCACGATCGGTACGCAAACGTGCGGTTGGTGAGGTACTAAAAGTTAGAGAATGCGATAAACAGGGTTAGTTCGAAACCAAGGGAGGGAAATAGTAAAAAAAAGTGCATGGTCCCCAGATCCCTTGGTTCGCTCGAAAAGTTATCGGTGCGGCGATGAAATTCGGTGGCTTGCAATCGGTGGGAATCTCGAAATGCAAATATGAATGCTTCTGACTACCTGCATCATCGTATGCGCACTGCATTCCGAGTTCAAGTACTGACTGAGTAGCCACTAGCCACTACCTGCAACGCATCAAACTGTGACACCTTGCCCCGCAGCCGGTATGAATATGTATTCGTACGTTGCGGACCAAGCGCGATTAGGAATTGGGGGGATAGCGGCCAAACGCCTATTTGAATCGATTATAGATTCCTTGTACGGCAAATAGTCGGGATCGAGAGCAGTATATCTGCTTTAGAAAGGGGAACAGTGGAAGCAATAAAATCTAGCTTGGGGCGGCGATCGGTGAAGGCAGCAAATGTGCAACCTTACCATCGCATGCACTTTGAAAGATGACTCCCGGCAAAGCGGGCCACGATGGCGTCGATCTCCGAGGGCAAGGGATCCAGCATAGGTCGTGAATAGGATGTCGGTGAGTATTTGGCAGGGCTGGCTGGGCGGAGATTTATCACTCGCCGGATTTTTCGCACAGTCCGGCTGGTCGCGCAAATCAGTGAGTCGGTGATTCGTTGGTACAAGGCGGATGGAGAGCGCTGAGAGGGAGAGACAGAGTGGGGAGGCGGGGCGCCGGGATCCCGATGATGAAGTAACAAGTAAATAGAGGCGAGTTCGTTTATTGACGTGGGAGACGATTGCATTGCCACAGCATACACACGTACGAACAGGTACATGGGTAATCCTAGAAATCAAGAGCTTGTATGTATGTGTGTGTGTGGGAGAGAGAGGGAAAGGTAGAAGGGTGGAGGGAGTGTGAGGGACTATTAGTTACACAGGATCTGATGTGGATAGAGAGGGAGAAGGAAAAGCTTTACCCACTTTGTGTCTGATACATTCGAACGATCTAGTATAGAGGGAGTGATGGGAGTGTGGTTGCATTCGCGGGTCAGGTGGAATCGAGTCCAAAGCAAACTGTTCTTTATTCAAATGACCACGTACCAGTGCATGTTATACCGGAGGACATGGTCGATCCCACAATCTGCCAAACCATGGTTATCCGATCGAATTTTGTAATCCATCAAATTCGTGGGAATGGCCCTCGATACTATAGAGAAAGGAAAGCCTTCTGGTTTTGAGCTTTTATTCTGAATTATAGCACTCCAGTTTTACATTAATGGTAGCTGGCAACACTGAAAAGGGCATTGAGCATAAAGCAAATGTTCCCGATTGAGGACGACGCCATTGAATGACAGCATAGAAGGTGCATTCATTGGTCATCAAATTGAAGCTAAACATTGGCGTGCTAATCTCACGCGCCAATTTGCTGACAGAATACATAGAGAGAGGAATTAGTAAAAAGCCACATTTGAGTCTAAATTCTATGCGCCTATGGTGTGTATGCTTTGTCAAACGCGGTTAATATGATACTAGATGAAAGTCTAAATAAGGATTACATAAAATAGCTGACTACATAAGCCCATTATAGGTTTATGATGCGTCCGGTGCGTTTAGAAATCAAATGTATAACAGCATTGGTGTTTCTCATTCTGATAGATCGCAATTATCACGACGTTAGCTGGGTTTACATTACACTTTGTAAAATTGAACCTGGCGACTTCACTTGATTATCAATCTGGAAGCATTGTGCGCTCTTGGAGCTAATATCATCGAAACTGACACGAGTACACAACGATCAACTATCATGGAACGCGAGCGAACTTGTCAATATTGAGCCATTATTGTGTTGTAATTATCTAATAATAGGAATATTGTGTTTCGGAATATATAGTTTCACTGTGAAATATTCGTAGACATTCGATCCGCAGTAAACTTGATATATTTTGGAATCAGTGAAACATTAATCGCAGTATCAATGTTTAGCCAATACACCACCAGAATTTGAAACTTCACCAAAGATCAGTAGAATTGGTAGGGTGGATGGATGGAGCGGGCCTGGGCTTTTCATACATTTAACCCCTTCCTAGTTTATAGAGAGTCACTGTACACTGTCCCCCGTGTTTCATTCAATCGCTTCCTCATCCCTGCAGCTCTCTGCCTCGTGACACCCCCTTGCTCGTTATAATTGCCAGCAGGTCATTTTTCATGGGCACTTTAGTGTGGAAACAGCATATACGAACACATACACAGAGCGGAGGCCGGTACACCGACCTGAGGAGCTGAAAGAAGGACGGCGGTGATTGACGACGTTGTTTTTTCGTTGTTTCATAAATCCGGATTCTCGTTATCGACGGATCGGCAACGGGTCGCGCTTACACTTCGGCCGTCGCGTCGCGAAAGCCGCCACTCCCCGGCGGATCGCTTTCAAGTTCCACACGGTTTGCTTGTTGAAACGTATGGCAACACGCGGAATTTCTCAATTACCCTCACGAGATGAATAGGCATCTCTTCCTCTCTTCCGGGGAAATGGGCCCTAGGGTATTTTATGAGTCGGGAGTTCTTTATTATCCGAGAATTTCTGGAGAGATCGATACCCAAGGCCTGTTGGAATTCAGACGAATCAAAGTTGTTTGAACTTATACATTGATTGAATCACTCGAATAATAATCCTCTGTCCGAAAGTATACCTTTCACCAGTCCTACCTCTAGTATAACGCATGCAACACCTATTTCTTACTCATTGTACTCACCACGTGTAAATGCCATAGTGGAATCATTCCACGTACCTGAAACAAGGGGAGCCTGATAAGTGCCGTGTTATGCGTTTCGTAGAAAGACGATTAACGCATGGCGCATTAATAATTAAACAATAAATTCATGGACAAAATGAATCGGTCTAGTTTTTACTATCGTACAAAAGGATGAACGTGATCTAAACCGGTGTTTTGTTTACGCTTTTTGCTGTTTACGCACTTGTAGCGGGACGAGTTTCATTTTCGGTGTTGGTCACTCGGCTAAGTGCGATCGTTTTACCAGGCATCATTACCATTTTGTCGCGGTAGATATTAACACCCTTGCACTAAACCGCCCGACGAATTTACATACACCACGTCTATTACGCCTGAGGAGCGGGGGTTGACGGGCTCCTGTGCGCAGTAACGGTAGGGTCCACAGGGCTTCCGGGCTCCTCTACCTGCATAATGGAACGGGCCATTCTATACTCTTGCCGGGGTGGTGCCGCTCTTCCGCTAATTGATTAATATGACGCTCAGCGAGCACCGATGCACTTGAACATTGCCCGAAAGCATGTGAAGCGTAGAGAGCGATGCACGAAAACAGATTGACATCGTATACACACAGCGAGTACTTGGCAGATACCTTCGCCTGACCTGACAGGAGCACCTCCATCTAATTTCCAACCCGATGCTCTCCTCCACGGATGCATCGCATAACATAATCTCATAAGGAAAATCTAATAGTCGTTGGCTCGTATTCGGAAGCAACTCAGTGCCCCGTACTGCAGCTTGGATTGTCTTGATACTTTGCGTTAAAATACGTGCTTTGGTCTACCAGACGTAACTAATTCCCGGTACGTACTGGTATGCTGCGCCAGGGAACCGCTTGCACAATGCTCGCCGCCGTCTTTTTGCCCGGCGCCGTTATGTGCCTTTCAACTTATTCGCCTCTACCCTTTCCCAGAAGAATTCCGGGAGTGTGCCGGGCAAGCATATGCTAGGGGGTGAATGCGTTAACGCCGGGAATTCTGCTCTCGTCCTCTTTATATTTCTATGCGTATCGCTGCTTAGAGCGGCGTGAGGGTTGCCACTACGCTCTTTGTACAAATTGCCTAATTTATATTCGGCCAAAAAGACGCTTGAGCGTTCACTATCTGATTGCATGTATTGCTCGACCCTTTCTGGGCCGTCCACGATTTCTCCGCGTAGCATTCATATTTTTCGTAAATGACGAGAAGTGATATATTGTCCTGAATTCGAGACGCCTGCGGGGATTATGTATGTAACAATCTGCAACTGGGTTTCGGTGCGTTAAACCGAGAAATGCGACTTCCATCGCCGCAAAACATATTTCCAGCTGCTGTCACTCTTACATTTTGAGATATGTGGAGAAAGCTCGAAACGGTCGCCTGTTTCATGGAAGATTTATCACACGACAGTACAGAAAGAGCCCTATCCTTTCCTTGTTTTTCTCCTATTATAGGAAATGAAGTCTTTCGCAAGATATAGGTAAGTTCAAGAGGTAATCACCAACTCGTAACCCGCCTCGTAACAATAGTCGTCCGTTCTATTACCGAATTTTCCCTTATCACATCATCTCAGAGGGTTGTAAAGCCATCGAAACTTTCTCCCGGTCACCACCCCACGTGCGATTGCCGGGACAGTGCGGGAGAGAGCTCCTGTTTATCTTACCACCCATCTCATCATCGTCTTTCTCGATTTCCTCTGGCTCTCCGTTGGAGGCGCACCCGTAATTCCCTTGATTAAAAGTCTTTGCCGCACGTGACCGACTTGTGAATATCCTTGGCCAGCTTCCCTTCGAAGCCCCGGCAGGCCCGTCGAAAAATGTTAGTCATCGCGGCTGTACCCCCACCCTTGAACCCCGTGTCGCCTATATTCTTGTCTTCTCCATCTCCGTCCTTCACACGCTCTCTCGTGCGCGTGCGTAAGGACGCGTATGCCGACTCTCTCTCTCTCTCGCTTCATTTCGAGCCGCGGATCATAAAAAAGGCGACGTGATGGAGAAAGGGAGGCCAATGCGAGGCTGGGAAATGGAGGATGAGAGATGGCCCGGAGAAATGAGAGGGTGGAAGAGTGAAAAGGGTACGATGGAAGCCGAGTGAGAGTGTTGGAAGATCGAGAGGAATGCGCGCGTTTCGGAGCCATCAGGATGAATAAAAGTCCAACGGAAACGTAGAATTGCATGGGGCTAAGAGTTACGGGAAATCATCGGGGCGACGACGAGCGCGGGTGGACAGGCATTGCTTTTACATTGCCGTCCTTATAAAATTGATCTGATATTACCCGACTCCGATGGCACCCATATCATATACATAGAGCTCGGTGCCTTACCGGCATTCTATTCCGCTTTGAATCTAGCGAGCTTTCGAAAGGAAGTCGATGTCTAATGGAGAGACGAGGTTGGGCCGTGGGGGTAAAAGAGACAGGGGAAGTCTGGCTCGATACAGCTTCGTCACATTTCATTCCAGTATCATATCGCGGCAGAATCCACGCGCGCCTTCGGGGCAGAGCTTTAAAAGAGGAACTTTTCAGGGACCTGACGATCCAAGCGGGATCCGAGCTCCGACTATTCACTTACACCGGCTGCGCGCCGACTCCCTCTCCTGAGAGCTCAAGTCTTATCTCTTAAGCCTTTCGCTAGTATTTCTCGATTTGCTCATCTCTACAATCCAACCCCATCGGCGATCTTCTGATTTTACGACATTACCAATTGGACCGCAACAGTGGAGCAAAGTTTTGAATTTTAACTCGACAAGTGTAAGGTCATCGGATACACGCGTAAAGGGGAGCGATCGGGCTGCCAACGAAACAATAAAAATGAGCCCGGAATATATGAATTGCAGTCGGGAAACCGCAGAACGGATGGGAATCGGAGGACTTGTGTTTTTACGATAGTCAATGTGTCCCGTATCTACCACATGCCGGGTTTTTCGTCCATCTGTGCAGGAGGATATGGGGGTGAAAGTGTCGTAAAAAACGTCTCGTTTTAAGATAATCTGAACGAATAGTTTCCAGCGGCGATAAAACGTTCACTCGTTCCGACTTTTGCACTAGTGATTTCACTTTTACGGAGTGCTTCATCTATCCCCGTTCACGAGGTATCGAAGTAGTATTACTGAATCATCGAATCAATGGATCGTTTTCCGAGTAAATAATTACCTTTCTCGAAGGAAGCATTGCATCGCCAAGTGGTTTGCGCTCTCTGATATTAAAAGAACATTCGATTTTATGGCTGTCAACATTATTGCCGTATCGACACATTTCGCCCACGGTGAACATAAAAAAGCCTGTACTAAAGCCGCGCTAATAAACTTTGCCACCGACGCAAAGGCTAGCATTTGTCTGCGCCACTTTACGATCCGATTCTAACCGAAAGCATATATCAATCTTGCTTCACTTATTCAGTGGTTATACCAAGTGGCACTTTTCCGACTGAAACCGCTTGCTATTCTCCTTTTCTTCAAACAACCCGGAGAGCGAAAGGAAATATGGCTGATTGTTTTAGACATGAAGTCAGCGAGCAGCGGTGCAATTGCGTCTATAATAGGATAAAACGTCTGGAATTAAGGTACTGTAGCAAGTTGCTCCGGTTGTGGAAGGGTGAAGTTTCCGTTTCAGCGGCACATCGTCGAGCAGCCGCGGCGTCGTCTGCAGGAATAGCAGCAGGCAGCAGCGTGCTGTGCGGCAGTTGAAGGGCGATAGAAAATTCTTTTCCTCCGGTGTATTACGGCGGGGGTTGAAGGTGGGACGTTGTTCTCAAGCGCTCCCAGCGGGTTGCGAATGAATGTTATATGAGGTATGAGCTTTCCTTTCTCTCGCTTTCTCGGCTCTGCAGGCCGCGTCTCACCACTATCATCACCCCCCATGGCTTTTCCTCCTCGTTGAGAGGAAAAGTGAGACGTATGATGTGGATCGCGCCAGATAACTGAACCTGCGGCCACCTTCAGTCGCGACTTGCCACCGCCCTTCATACTCCGGCTCGATCCAACGAGCAGAGTACAGGAGCACACAAGCATTCCAGACGATTAAAGAAATCTGCATACATCACTCCCACGGTGGCCATACTTCCTCAGCGGAAAACTTGTCGGCCTTAAAAATCGAGAGGTTGACTGGTGTCACCGCGGCGACACGGGAGTCTACGGCGAATTCCGCTACGGGGAAATTTCATCTTGGTAGCTAAGCCATAAACCCTCGTCTCCATTACCACCGCAGGCTATGGCTGCATAGTGAACAATTAACATGCAAACAGCGATTCCTTGATTCCAAGTTGCGCGGTAGATTTTAATAGGCTGCTCTAGATCAGCTGCAACCATACTCAACTTCTACCTCCTGAATCCTATGTAACTCCTCTACAACGGACACCGAGGTCTAAAAACACTATGTTACAGTTCCCTGAACGTGTACACTGTACATACTATTTTTGTGGCTCTCTGTGAGAGGAAAGAATCTCTTATAAGCTTAGAGGACTATCGTGTCTAGCACATTGGCGAGCAGCAGTGTTTTCTTAAATGTAATTTCGTCCCTTGCAAGTATTGGATTAGACCCGGGACGAAGATAGATGCCGATATTACGGCTGAAACAAAGGTTTTAATTGAATTTGCCAATAAAGTTTCCTTTACTCCCTCGCTCAATTGCTGGCCCTCTGGTTACCACGTTAAAAGAGTTTCCTGTACGCAGTTCATTGCTGTGAAATATGTCATTAGAGCCAAAAATTGAATTCTCTTTAAGCACATTGAGCTCCTCCAACTTGCTGCATATTATAAAGGGTGCTTTTTCCCTACTCTGAAAATGTTCCCGTCAAGAAGTAAAAGTTAACTTCCCGGACTTCTCGCTCCTTTGTCTTTTCCAGCCACTAGAATACTGAAAAAAGGCTTGTATGCAATGTCCGGTATATCCATTTACAAAATGTATGCCATTGATGAACCAGTTTAGAATCTGACGAAAATTACTTCGACGTGTCAATATCACTCATTAAACGTAAACTCGTCGTATCTTGTGTGAGTATTCGCTTTTCTCTGCCTCGACCTCCTCAAGGGTGTCGGTAGGAAAATGCAATTGTTTATGTAACTACGTTTCCGTCACGTATTGTGCACGCAAGTCCAATCAACTGTGAAATTGTGCCAATTACAGAGTATAATGTAGTGAAATATCTGTCCGGTGTATGTATAATATCTACCATCATACACTGCCTATGTTTAGCGATTGAAGCGGCTGCGGAATAAGTATTTATTAGAGCGAGTAAGTTCACGCACGTGCTTTGTGCCCTGGTTCCCGAAATCTCTCTAACAGTTATTTCTAGCATTACGTATGAAACTGAAGCCATTCTTGACCTAGCCTCGCGTAGTGAAAGCAATGGCGAAAGATAATACATACATTATCATTTTACCAACTGGCTTATCGCCAGCGAAACATCGCCAATTGAACATTGAGGTTGTGCACAGCTAGAGCACTAAATAAGCTGTCGAATGATGAGAGCAGCGGTGAAAAATGTTTGCAAAATACGAGAGGAAGTCGTGGCGAAGGGGTGAGGGTGGGGTGTATGGAAGAGGTGGGCCAACAACGGCAGCGTCGAGTCGTCTGCTTGACGAATGTAGGGGGATGGAAAACGAATTTTATCAACTATACGCGTCATCGTGGCGGGCGTAATTCAGGAAAATTGGAAACAACCCTTCAGGTCGGAAGTGGAGTTAGGGGATATCAGGCAGGCGAGTACATGCACCGCCGATGTTTCTCTCGCTTTCTCTCGGCGTACTTCGTATGGAAGGTTTTAATAGCCAATCTGCGGGGTGCTGAAACGATCTTTTATGGCGCAGCACATTCAAGCCTGCCAATGTATGTACTGTCTGTGCACTTTCATTCAAGGGTACGCCGCCAATTCGAACCTCTCCAGGAAAGTCTCCGAGTCCCCCGCGGCTGGATTTTTTCGTCAGGGTATACGTGTACTCTCGCTCGTGTACTAATAACGAATGCTTGTTGAAAACTCGAGAGCGTATGGCTATTCGAAAGAGACGGGGATTATTTCAGTCCTCCTTGAACTATAAGTTACCGGGAGCACGTAATGCAAGAAATACTTGGCGTTGTTTCCTCTTAACCTCCTCTTGAGATTTAAATAGTTTTCTAGAACAGCATGAAACTAGATACAACGACCGTTTCAATGTTATCTGTAAGAGAAATTGTCCTTGGAGATGTCAACAATTATTCAAGTTTAGTGAGCAATCCAGACTCGAGCGTCATCCCAGCCAGCCTTCTGAACGAGAGATTGGTTGTATGCGTCTCTTGTTGGCGCACGCGAATAAAACTCGTGACGATCGAGTGTGTCGCGCAAGACGATCTCGTCCCCTCGATTTCACCGAATTGCAATCATCCCCTCGTAGGATCCTTTTATCCGGAGGCGAGATGTATCCAGGCAAGTGGCGGGCGATGCGCACGAACCATCTATGAAATCGCTGCACGCTCTCACTCGGACGAGCGTCGATGCGTGAAATAGCGGGAAGGGTGCTACCAAGCGCAAAAGAGAATCTCGAGGGTGGTAATTATTAGCTGTGCCGATTTCGCAGCGGGGTTCACGGAGTTACGCCAGATATTGCGTGCCCGGTGCCGAAAGCGATTCGTTGAAGGGGGTGTGCTCCTCTTGCCGGTCTGTGACGAAGCCCACGAAATTTACTGTCAAGAGCGACACCGCTGTTGGCAGTAATGGCGGGGTGATGGATAACCCGATAAAGTATACCTAAGGCAAACCAAATCCAAAGAGATACGAGAATGCTTTGTCAAGCAAAGTTGCTCGAATCGGCAGCCGTCTCGGTTCGCTAAAATTCCAAGGTGGAAGTTCTTACTTCGAAAATTGAATACCTCGCGGATATCGCAAAACTCAATATATCCTGTATGTAGTTCTACTTGTAATTAGGAAATCCGGCGCTTGAAAATGAATAATACGAAATTGGGGTTGAATGGCGATATAAATAACAGACGGTAGAAGTCGAGACATAAGAATAATTGGAAAATATCAGTTAGAGAATGGAGCAATCGTTCATGCGAATATTGGCCAATGCAATATAGAGTTAACAACTGGTGCTGCGAGCGCAAATCCCCGAAATAGAACCATTTCCGGCCGAGTAATCTCCCGGAGTAGAGACGTATATACATATACATATCTCGCGGTGTACACGTCGGAAGAACCCTTTTTCCGACGCGGATCGCGTGGGTGGTGGGAGTCGCTGTGACCCTCGTCTTCCTGTTCCTCGGTCATAGCCTAATCCAGGGGACTTAGCCGCTCGACTTTACGTATCCGATGGAATTAGAGGATAAAGATTATTAAGTGACGGCTCGAAGGAGTCGTTCAGAACGAACGGACAGCCGGTAAATCCAGCGTGACGGCTCGACAGATCCTAGTATTTCCGATTTAGCTCCGCTTCGATCGAGCAGTTTTTGGGTTGTATTGTACTCGCTTAAAGATAACTTTACTGCCAAATGTGGCGACACGCAACGCTTGTCTATTTAAAGGATGGGAAAGATGGCACCTTTTCCTTCCACCCCGATCGGCCAAACGGGGAAGGGAGTCCAATTTTTCAAGGGACTTCAGATTACGAGGTGCTCGTAATTCACTGTCCACGTCACCGCAGGAGGTGTGGTCGTGGTGTGTCAGGACACGGTGTCCTCGCAAAACCGAATGTCTGCACGCCTGGGAAAATTACCAGGCTGGGAATAAACCAGTCGCGTTAAACGGGGGGCAGCCTTTCCTTCGCCGGAATCCGTAAACGCGTTACGAACTTTCGGCGAATTATACGGTCCAGGCAAAAGTTACGCTCCCCCGGCCTCCATTCGCCCAGAGAGTGAGGCTGCCTGCTGCCTCGCCAAAGTTAGCGGCACGACACGTAAGTCCTGCCACGTCAGGTAATCGCAGAGTGATCATGTTAATCGGCTAACCGAGAAGCGAACCCTAACTCTCCTCCTCGAGCTACCAGCGTAAGCGGAGTTTCCGCTCAGGTGGATGAGTCGCACACACACACACACACGGAACCCTCACTCTCGAGGGTGGGCTTAAAGTGCGTGCCGCTGAAGGCGGTCGGCCGTTTTTCGGATACGGTATGCCGCGATGGCCTGTGTCTATCTCTACCTCTAGTGCCCCGGTAGAACTTGCCTCTTAGTGGCAAGATGCAGCCTTCCGCTCGAGAGGGTTGAAAGTGGTCCGCCGGCTCCGAGTCTGAGCCCGGCTTCGCCCCGCTACGCCACCGCTCTCACGGCGCAGCGCGGCCGCGGGAGAAAGGTGCAAGCGTACTCTGCGCCTCGATGCAAGAATGTCGGAAGTCCAGGAGGAACAGAGATAGATACGGACACACACACGTACGCCAGAGTCACTGGCAAACTGGTAAACTTTCCAGGAGCATAACCGTCACCGTAAGGCAATGACGAAGTGGCACTCTGCGCGCCGCCTACAGGTAGATTCATCTGCTCCCGTGCGAGAGTTACTTGTGCGTTCCGCTTCCGAAAAATAACTTCCACGGAAAACGACTTGTTATTTCGGATTTATGGTATTTTTCATCGATCGAGTCAATGAACCTGCCTCGGCAATCTATCCCACTCGCGCAATGTAGTACACGTGTTATGAACTCTGAAGATGTAACATACGTACCATGTGTTTATATGGTTTATGTGCTTCTACGAAAAATTGGAAGGCACGATTCACGCGAATACCTGTATGTTTTCGGAAGCAAGTGTTAATAGCCGAGTGTGCAGTTCAAGCTTGGGGAATGTGTGCTCTGCATACAAGGATTTATTTGATTGATGAAATTTCAAAAATGTCTAGAAAAATATCTGAAACGTTTATTCTACAGAAATAACTGCAGCCAAACTTTTGGAGCGAGAAAACACGATGTTCAAGACCGCCTTATAATTTAACTTAAACATCACAGCATTTGTATAATGTGCGAGACCGGATTTATCTGTAAGTAGAGTAAGCAGGCAGACTACTTATTACTTTTCGTAAGGATCAAAGTACACAGCAGCGTGCAGTACATAAGAATGGATAGGAGCAAATGTATTGAATTCTTTCGGTGGCGAACCATTGCGAAAATCATTCACATTCAAAGGGAGCCGCAGTTAAAAGAAGCATTAACCGGTACGGATGCATAACCGCATTAACAGATGCTCGCGTTATCTCTAAGAAAGCATTCCTCTGCAATACCAATCTCCAATTATTGTGTCACTCAAGGTCCGTCAGGCCTGAATTCTATCGCGTTTCCTGAACCAAATCATACGTAGGTTCTCGCGGGTATTAGAATGGACCTTCTATCGTGTGCAGTACGCTCCTAGGACAAACGTAGAGAATAGCTGTGCCTTTAATAGGGGGAAAAAGCGGACCTTTTCAATTGAAGCGGGCCTTTGAGCGAGCGGAGGATGGTATGATCAAGCGAATCCCATCGAACTGTCCGATAACGAGCACTTCCACTCAGCGCTGAATTGGGAGCCTCGTTGAGTCGCTCGTCATCGTTTTCGGAAAGATCCCTAGTGAAGCTCTAGGGACAGGATCAGGAGGGACGTGACCTTCCAGCAGGGCGACAACGCTGCGTGCCTTGGGAGCTGAAGAATATATCCAGGTCTCTCGCCGAGCGCGTGCTCTGCTAACCCAGTGAGACTCGGATAAAGTGACAGATTACCGTGTTGCTGCCGGAGCTGCCTGTACACCGCTACTCCCGCCCCACCCTCACGCCCCTTTTCTCTACGTACGGGCTGAAGACTGATGTGGCTTTAGCTTACCGCCGCGTTACAACGTTGCTCCATCTCCCCCGAATGAGAAACAACGTTAGCACATCCGGACGCGCCTCGAAATCCGAAGGAAGCTGACGTCCCCGCGTTAATGCAAGCTTAATTCCAACTCGCCGGGAGCTGCGTGCATTGTCTCGCATGTCACGTCCTTCTGGGAAGCTTAAAATTCGCATTGGGGAAGAAAGTAGATTCGGCGCTAAACCTCCAAAGTTCTTTGGCCGCAAGGCCATTCAACCGTTTCCTGCCGCAGATTTCCAACCCGTAGCTTTGTGGTATCGTTAAAACAAGGACCAAGGTAAAGAGGAACTCCACCATTTTTAGCCGTTCTAGCGACAAATGTTTGCTTCTCAGCACAGCTGGTGGTACTGTCAACGGCAGCAAAGCATACTAATCTTGTCTTGCGTAACCCTGTTCCCTGTGGTGCCTCGCAGTGGATGAAATTTCATCCGGCGTGTTATCTAGCCAAGAACTGGTGGTCAAGTAGACCCACGCGTACCCCTATGTGACTTCATATGTTCGAAACAACAATGGCAATAAACAAACTTCCGCCTTCCAGAAGTTAGAAATCAAAGTTCACGCTTGACACTTGGATGCATATTATCGCTGATTGGACTCAGACCCCTGGTTAATACACTATACTTAACTAAATACGCAGTACTTCGGCACTGTCGCGTAAAGTACCGAGCGTTTCATGAACGCAAGGTACTCTGAATTTTTGCAGGAAGTAACGAAGCGGAATTAAACGGGGAAACATAAAATGCGCAGTGATGGGTGATTTTATCAGAGCGAATTTATTTCAACGCTGGAGAAAATCGGCGTGCCTGCATTTCGGGGTCGACGGCTTTCAGGTGGAGCAAAGCACGCAGCAAATGCGAGCGGGACTCTAGGAGATGACTGACCCTGTCACCGTGCCGGTTGATAAATCGTTCGGTGTGTCTACCTCCGTCCGCCACACCCGCGTCCAATCCCCGGCATTACCATTTTTAAAGAGATAACAAATGACGCTTATAATAAAGCGCATTCATAACGCCCGCACCAGCAATCGCTTATGACTCGTCTTTTTATTTTTGCGCACGTGGAAAAGCGGACCGAAAGCGAACGCGCTCTCTTCCACTTACCGTACTTTTTGTTACCGCCCCTCCTCGGTATTTATTCTTTGCCTCCTCGCGTCTATGTGTCAACGGGTTATGGAACGTCACCAGGCCCCGATAATTTATGAACCACCACCCCGTACGTGTGGCACGAGCGAGCGAACGATCAATTACGATTTTTCTACGCCAATTGGCGCCTGCTCCCTGTAGAAGATTTTCTGCAGATTGTTATGTTGATGCGGAACAAAGCTCGAGACCAGTAGCTCCCCCCCCCCCTCCCATCTTTCTCACTGCTTTTCTGGCATTAAGTAAAAGGTTGCCATCCATTCTGCACCCGGGTACCTTTGATATCCCGCGGAGATGCTGGAGATAAATCAAGGGAGATCCTGGAGCAACGGTAGTTATACTTTAGCCTGTGCTCGTTCGCTCTCGATGTCAGTGAAACGTGAAGTCTCGAGACGTCGTCGCCGTACTCGTCCCCGTCTCCCTTTCGTTTGTGCCGGTTTGCTGGCGCCGTCGTTTCGTTTTCTTTTCGACTCCTCCGCTGTCAATAGAAGATGGCGTGTCGTCGTCGTGGCAGCTCTCCATTCAAACGAGGGGGCTCGACGTATCGCGATCGCGGGGCGCGGATCGCTCTCTGTGTTTTCAGCGACGTACGACTCCGTTTCCCATGAATAACGCATTTCCCGGGGAAATCGATATGCAGATTGCCAAGTGTACCTAGCTAGCCCGTCGCTACCATGGTTCTCGTCCTCCAGCCTTTTCTACATTTCACCTTATCCGCATCCTATAGTCACAGGAGGCCTGCCGCGCTTAGGATTTGGGTCAGTCAAGATATTGATATCCTCCCTCAGTCCATGGGAAATTCAGCCGGGGAGGCTGCCGTCAAAAAAGAATGGTGAGAATTCTGGAGGGTAATCTATAAGCGCGTAATTGAATTATCTTATTGTCGATAAACTTGAATTGCCACGGACTCAGGCAGAATAAGGCATGTCCCTAAGGCTAGATTTCACTTGATTTTTCCTCTATGCAACAATTGTTTTAATATGACTCTCAGGCGCCAGCCTCGACTGCGACCACGCACTTATACAGGGATACGTGGTTAAGTTTCTTGTATGGCCAAGTTTACCTTATGGCGCGAGTGATGGTGTGCTGTTTACGCTTTTAATCGCCCTGCTAAGCAACATCATGGGCCAGACACTAAACGTAATTATGCGTTTTCCGCGCCGTTTAAGCTATATTGAAAATGAACGACCAACGAGTAATTTCGTTTATCCTACCATAACGCGCGCGCAAAATGTCGATAGGTGAATGCCGATAATTCAAAGCTTTCCAAATACATTGCGAGGCCACTCGAATTGAGAGGTAGAGATGCCTGTGTGATACTCATCGTGCCGATAAATGTCCTGGAGTGGTATGAGTTTACAGAAATGAGCCTCGCAAGCACGTGTATGTGCCCGTTCATTTTTTAGAAATTTTGTTTCATTCTGAAATGTCACCCGTATGGCAAAGATACAAAATGGGGCTGCTAACAATTGAATTAACAGAACCATCAGAGATTTTGTTATTCTGCTATGATATTCAGAAATCTGAAATTAGAGTAGCTGATAAACAATAAATAAGGGGATACTATTTTGATTTCGATTCCTGCCGGAGGATTTTTGTAACTCGATTGTAATGTAAATCAAGAGGTCTGAATAATCCATGCGCGAGGTTGATGGTTTAATTGTTCTAGAGTTAATGAAAAGTATCTGAAACCGAGTGTAAAAACAAATAATCTTCGACTGACAGAAGTGAACCCGCTAGCGGGCGTGTGAAATTTTGAACGGGGGCTTTCACAATTAAATAGGACAATCCAGCAGCACGGGAAATCGTGCCAACGGTGACCCAATTTGAGCGGGTGGAAAAACGAGCGGACGAAGTTACGAGGCTCGCGGTCGCTCGTCACCGATGACAGATAGATGGACTAGCAAGAGAATCAATTAAGCGTAGTTGACGCAGCGCCACCAGAGTGTCATTATCGAAGCGGGCTAATACGTAATGCTTTCACGGATCGATTGGGAGAGGTTCATTTCGAAAATCAACGTGGAAACAACAAACGCTCGCTACCGTTCATGCTGCAACCGTTGAGTGTGATTTCGCGCTGACATTTCGATTGGACAAACCGATCGTCCAGTTTCATTGTCCCGGCCTGGAAGTATTGTGCCGAGGACATTATTAACGACTCAATTTGCCGCAATCTCTGAAATGAGGAGTGACCTTTTTCAGGGCTCGTCCAATCGATCGCGTTGATTGGGCTGGCTCATCACTCGGGATTCCGAGAGCGCGGCCATTCTATCGGCCGATCTACAATAAGACTTATCTACGTCATGATCACCGGGAATCACTCGAACTTTTAATTACTATCGTGTGGCCGCACGTGTGCACGCTCTTTTTAGAATGGGCACGTACTTCTTTAGCTAGAAGGAAAACTCGAGGTCTCGGATTCCGTGACCCGCCCCCACTAAAATCACGTGCTTGATAACGCTTAAAGGGGCTCTTGAAATATGCGTCCGCCCGGAGAAGTATGGCCCGACAAAATGCCATTGGGTAATTAGCGCCCCCGCAATACCGGAATATTCAGCGAGGAACAACACCGCGATGTCTCTTGCATCGCATTTCCAATATTGCTTCCTGTTACTATCGCTGTGCAAAGGTTCGGCATGCGGTATGTGTATAAACGTACACATATGCACGTACTATACATATACATATATATATTAGCACATAGCCACTGTGTATCCATATGTTAAACAGTCGTGTACAGTAGCCCTCAGCCTTGCTAAAAGTGGGACGCGTTGGTTCTTGCCCCATTCCGGTGCCTCGATTGTGCCAGATACACATTTAGCATTTCTCGTTGACCCGTCGCCAAGCACGAGTAACTTGTGCGGGCATTTTCTTATACATAAAATTGCCAGTGATTCAAATCGAAAGCCCTGTAAGACGAAACTTTATACGCATATGTGGGAATGCCGGTGGGAATTCCTTGACTAGAATGGTCACGGGGGGGGGGGGGGGGGCTGTCAGAGAGGGTGGGCGTAAAGAGAAATTAAGGTAAGGAATGCCGGTTGGCAACGATTGGGGAAGGGGCCTCGCTCTAATTAATACACGAAAAGCACCCTCTCGCCCAATGCTCCGGCAAAACTTCAAATTGTCCGCATTAGCTGAACTAATAAAACTTGATGTTCCGCGCTGATAATCACCCTAGATTCTTTAGTTCGTCGTGGTCGTTTTCCACGAGCAATTGCGAGTTTTGCGTACTTAAGTGTGCTGCAGGGATCCTTCGATACTTTTTAGAATCACTATCCACGGTTTCTAAGATACAAGAATTCTCGGAAATGTAAAGACTGCTATTACTTTCGCAGCTGCTGGATCATAAATGCGGAGAGGGAAATCCGGGGTTTTTACGAACATTGAATAGATTCGGTGGATGAATTAGGCTGCTATGCACAGTGGCAAGTGTGCACGACATGAATTCAGTAAGAACACTCATAATGTTACCTGCCATTCCGGCGCAAGTCCGCTCAAACTGCAGTCGCTGTTGGCACGTTGGGGGTGCCCCATTTAGATTTCATTACGAGTCTAAACTGCGGCTGCTCTAACGACACGGAATGTGCAAGTCTCACTACGAACACTACTTAAGGGCGTGGGACATTGCTCTCAAGTATTTCTTAACAGCGAAGTTGGAGGTAATAACCAGGAAGCAAATGCATTGTGTCGGGGGTGCGGGGATACCTGATGGCTTTATAAGACGACCGGGACTCTTGAGTGCAATATTGCAGTAGCCTCTTGCCGGAGATGACAGGCTGGACAAAGCTGGCATAAATCTTGTATGCGCGAGTGCGTTCTTGATAGGCGTCATATAAAAAATTATGGGATTATTGTGTAATCTCGGGTCGACATGGAAGAAGCTCTAAATTGCTGGGGGATTGCTAGATGCCTTCCACGGTAAATTAGAGCTCGTACATAAGGCACGCTTCTGGAAACCCTCAATGACGGTAATAACACTAACTTCTCGTCAGCCATCGTCGAGAAGCCCCGTGTAGGCTGCTACTGCCCCCTCTCCTCCCCACTCACTCTCTCACCCTCTTTCTCTTGAACATAGACGCGCGCGGGTGCGCGTTCCCTCTTGCAGTTTCTATACTAACGGCGAAAGATCACCGTTTGGATCCCATCCTCTAGCGGTGGTATGCCGGAGACAACCCCCATAAAACAAAAAGGAAAGATAATGAAGACATTTATGGAAAGAGTTATCCGACTGCTATTACTTCCACTGGTTTGGTTAGATAGAGACTCATATATACCTTATATTATACCTTATACCTTTCCCCTTCATTCCTCGCGGATGAATTTACAAACAGAAGGCGAACTATTAGGTCGAGCCTTAGCTATTTAGCTATCTGTTGCGTAAAAGCAATCCTTGATGTTCCTTAATTCTATCTAGGCAAATGAAGAGGCAGAACAAATAAATTGGAAAGTAAATCAAGAAACATCAGGAAGAAAGACTGACAAGAAGATGGCAATGGCCCAAGAGCAAAATTAGCCGAAGAGCGTTTAGAAGGAAAAAAGTAAGTTTCTTCGGAATTAGGCGAGTCGTAGCTTATTCGACTGCGATCGAAATTCCAAGCAGTATAATACCAGGCATAGTCTGATCGACAACGACTTTGTCTACTCCGTCGGCGTTTGTGACAGTCTCGGCTATTGCGGAGGGTGACAGTTAGTTCGGGCGTGATCCAGCATAATGCGAGAGCAATTTGGTGAATGGAGTTAATTCAATAGAGGCTCTCGAGCACGGCTCCGGTTCTCTTCAGACCCGGGTGAACGTTAACCTCCGGCAGATATGGTTCTTCTTCGCCATCGGTCGGCGGCTAGCGATTCCGCCTTATGCCTTCTTGCGAGTGCTGACCGCAATGCGGCTCAATTCGGATGCATGTCTCAGTAAAAAACTCTTCTGCGCCAATCGACGTTGTATAGTCAAGAAGGAAAAGTCCCTTGTTTACAAGGAAACTACTGCTAGCGGAGTGCAAAAGAGAACTCGGCAGGACGCATAATGGAACGCGTCTTCAAAATAGAAAGCATATGAGACGGAATGAAATAGCAAAGGGTAGCATATGCAATTCAACCACGCAACTCAGACACTCTTGCATCCTGATTTCGTATTCGATTTTCCGTTTAAACTTGAATTTGTCTAGTAATCATTTGGCTCTGGGGGAAAAAATCTCAGAGTATATCAACTGTAGTTGAAGGTATTCCGCTCAAACGCCTACCGGCATTTCAATTAAACCTCTCCGCGCGATATTTGCCTCTTCTTGTTCGTGGAGTCATACAGCTTGCAGCAGGAATGAATGACGCTGGAGAGCAAAGTCAGTTTTAATTATCGATTTCGCAACTGCGCAGCCGTATAATCTGTCCTATATTCCAAAGGCACTTGGCAGAGCGCGCACGATTCTGCGGCTCTTGTTTTCTCAACAATACACACAGTTTCACCGCGGTGCCTCGGTGTGGATATTTAGAAAGAAGATGCGAATATCACCATAATGAGGCTCGCTCGGCGCGGCTGCATTTAAAGCAGGAGAGAGTGAGAGCGGGAAGGGGAGAGGGCGGCTGGTGCGGGGGAGGCGCCCCAGTGAAATACTAGAGAGAATGGGAAAAAGTGAGAAAGGTTGAGGGAAAGAAAGGAGCAGAAATGTCGAGGTGGACTACATTTGGAACTCGGCACGATTGCTAGCAGCGATCTTTCAGCAGTGAAAATTCAGGTTGAAGATAGATGCGCATCCTTCATCCTTTTAAAAGCTGTGCTGGGAGGTCGAGTAGGTGGCAGAAAACAGCAGGCAGGGGAGAGCAGTTGGGTCTCATTAAAATAACCTAAATTATCCTGCCGTCGCGGAAAATGGGGAGCGCGTTGGCGTAGGAACGATGGGCTTGCCGGCGCGTTCCTATTTCTTCATGCGACTCGGGGGCGACTCGGGGGCGACTGCGGTGGCAACCTCTATAGATTTGCGGGGGCGGTCCGTTTTTGGCAGGCATGAATAGAGTTTAGGGTTTTTGTTGACGTTGTTGCGGTTTCCTGGCAAGAACCCTGTTGCCGTAATATCCGTCGCTACACTGTAGCCCCGTAGTGGTTGGAGGATGTAGCTCAGCAGCTATCGGACTCTGTCACCTTGTTCTCGTTTTTGCAGGATGCAACCTCACATGCGACTTTTTGCCAACTGGATTTCAATAATGGAAACGCGGCTTTCCAACGACGACCGCGTGTACGTTCAGTTGCTCTGATCGTCCGGTATAGACAGTAGTACCACTGACGCGGAACAATTGTAGCATTGATTCAATAAACGCGAGCGACCGCCCTCTCTGGCTCTGCTTCACCCGGTCGCCGGTCGCTCCCGATTCCCATTCGACAATGGCGCATCCACTTTTTTAATTAGCAATATCCGTACAAGTGGATTATCGTTGTTGCGCTTCAGATTGCAGGTTGAGGGAATGGCGGCGGCCAGCGCGGCCGTGCGCTGTTGTATCCATTGATATTACGGGTTGGGGGCCGCACGGCCACTCGACCTAAGGACAGTTTGAGCCACGAGTGCGTAATTGTGTAACCCGATAGCGAGGGTGCAGGGAAGGCAAATATTGTTCCATGTCCTTGCCGGGTCATCGACGCGTTGCACTCTCCCGAGTTCTCCCGGCCTTGGATATTCGCCGTCCGTAAAGCAAAGGGCCTCCATCAGACCTCGACATTGCAAACGAAGCGAACGTACCCGGCGCTCGGACTAGCCGTTTCAAACGCCCGCAAGTGATCCAAGGTACTCCTAGCCTACAGCACGCTGCACCAATGAAGAAATCGAGGCTCAAATTGGCAGAAGCTCGAAACGATCAGAATGCCGTCCACATCGACCAATCAACCTTGGTGCCACCAGGCATTGGTCCGGGCGGGACGGGACGAGCCGTAGCTTCGTGGTTGAATCGACGGATCCGTTTTCACACGAGCCTTCGTAGTCTCTGCTCGCCACAGATTTTTCGGCTGCGGACATACCGGGTAGGCACGGCTTCACTCCGAGGCCAGCGGCCAGTCATGTCAACGTGGACAATCGACGTTGGCCATCAGTTGCAGTTTGCGCGGCCAGTTATGCTCGGGACAATTGTTATTGACAAATCGTAATGCTGGTCATCAGTCATGGGAGGAACAGCCCGCTCGCGCCCATGGCGAGTGTGGTCCACTCGCAGTGTTCGCGCACACCTACATCCCCCACCCAACCTCTGCCTCGATCGCGCTCTCGTATATTCACTTGCCGCACAAAGACGTTTAGTACGTCGATCATCGCTCGAGAGGGGAAATATTGCTATAATAAAGATGTCAAGTAATTATTCGATCAACCTGGTGTAGGAATGCAGTGTCTAATCCTAGTCGAATACTGGACGTGAGAATCGCACCAATTTGTAAGGGCAATATATAGTATGTACATATTGCCCGTACAAGTTACCAGTGAGTAATTCCCGATCTCCAATCTCTATTACGAACAGACACGCGTCAATTCTGACATTTCCATCGGAGAATTATCGACGAAAGAGTGGCAGCTGTTTGGAAGTGGACGCTTATCGCAGTGCACGGGATGCAAAACAGTCTTATCGAGAAACTGCAATCCGGCCGTTTTATTGACACGCTAGCCGCGAATTGGCTAGTCAAATTACGGCGCAAATGCCTGTCGGGGGAATGATGATGTAGGAAATCCTTTACGAGGAGCTCGCTTGCTTCATAAAACGCTCGTAAAGGTGCTCGACTCGTGATTCACGTGTTCTGAAAATACAACGACAAAAACGAGCAAACCCCACTCCCTGGGCAAGGTTAATTATGGGTTAACGTATGGAGTGTCAATGTACTATAGAGAGTAGCACCTCGTACTTGTCGGCTAATAAGGACCTCGATCTGCATACATGTCTACAACTCTTCGCATAATTACACATTATTTGAATGCACGGTGAGGTCCGTCACTTGGCGCAGTTTTATTTCCACTATCGTCCCGCGAGAAATGACGCTGGCCAAGAAAAGCTCGGTGCAGCATACTACTATGTAGTACGCTCCAGGGTCTCGTAAATAATGTTATAATTCAGTGGGACGACGATGCTTTTCTAGGTGACGTAGCGAATAAGATACAAAGCTGGGTATAGAACCGCCTAGTAATACCTTAATAAAGTAACTGTGTACAGTAGTGACGAAAAGAGAGTGCGATTCGTTTGCCAGGCCAGGAAACAGGATTATGTTGTCGCGCGTTGGCGAAAGGAGCAGTGGCTCGGGAGTGGTGGGAGCAGCGACATTTTAGAATGGTATATACGAGATCGGAGGAAGCCGTTCATGCCCAGATAACCCCGTGCTCGGTAGACAGAGAATGCATGTGTGCAAGGGAGGAAGACGGAGCTTCGACGTGGCTTTTGGGGACGGGATATCGCATTATTCCCGACTGAATAGGGTAAATCAGGGTCTCGTGGACTTCCAACGTAGAATCGCCGGCGAACCGGCGGATCGGCGATGTCGAGAGGATGAGGATTGGCTGGCAGCAGCGACCGCCTTGGGAATTCAATTATACTGACGGAACAATGGCACCCACACCGGTAATGAAGGGGCCGTTGCCGGGAGGTCATCAGATTACATGGTATTTACAATATATAAGCCAGATAGCCGCCGGACCAAAAGGAGCATCTTCTTTCACCCGAAACCCTTCTGTTGGGCAACTTCACTCCCGTATATACTCGGCTTTCGTACGGGCGGGGCGCGCACTAGTGCATCCCCGCTAAAATTGGATTGGATATAATCAGTGCTTATTACGGATTATTGGACGAATTTTGCTGGCTAATACGACCCGCGCTGCACTTTCCAGTTTACGCAGACTTGGCGTTATCGTTCGGGCGGATCTTGTATGCGCCCGAGAGAGTGGAGGATTGCTGATATGTGGCTGAGGGTGGGGCTGGTTAATTAACTTTTGCCATTGATTCCAGCGTGAACTTTGCGAGACTGAGATTCGTGGCGAGGGCGATCAGCCGCATAAACATCAGCACGGCTTTTCCGAGAGGGGACACAAGAGACCAGCGAGAGGGGAGGAAAAATTGCGGCGGGGGAACCCCTTTGACGCGAGCCGAGGACGAGTTTCGTAATTACGTTACGGGGAAAAAGATACGGGGTTGCTGGGCCAGCCCCAGCACTCTTTCTCTTTCTCTCTGTCGCACGGTCGGTCATGCGTTTAGAAGCGGGTATAGACTTCGTCAATAACCTCTTTAAAAGAGGCTAAATTCATTATTTGCTCCCTAGTTGCTCGTCTGGTATACAGACCGTTTTTAATGTCTTCCTCCCGTAGCAAAAGGAAGTTTCGTTCGCGGAGACACACCCTCCCTGAAGGGAACCCTAATATCATCGGCAGTCCTATTTTAATCGATGATATCGTCGTTTATAAGACTTCACTCATTCCACCGTCGGAAGAGGAAACAAAGAACTCCCTCCGATCTACGTACAATCTGGGATAGTCAGCAAATCTAATACTGCACCTCCCTAAACTGGCATTGCTAAATCTCCAGTTCTCCGCCGGCACCCACGCCCAAAGGATAGTCGAGCGGCCAACAAAATAAACTCGCGTTAGTTATTCAATAGTTTGTCGCCCTTGGGGCTGAAAATTCGCTAAGCGATCGTGATGCGTGAAATGTGTCTCGCAACCCACCAATAGCGAGAGCTCCTTCACGTTATTCTAGATTTTTCTGACGATCCAGCTAATTCGTGCACTTGTCTTCGGCGGACGATTGCGTTCGAGAGATAGGCAACTGGACGAAGACGCGGTGCACAACATTCCGCTCGGCCATTGTGCACCTGTGGGGATACCTAATAGGCGGCGCGGCATACATTTGCATCTGAATGGCCAAAAAGGTGCTTGCACAGCATCGAGAGAGGCACAGTGATACTCCGCCGCGGGACAGGTAGACTAGATAACGTCCGATGTCGAATATGGAAACAATCACCGAGCAAAGAGGGTGGTCCTGACAAAATAGCCCGATGGTCCGGGAATGCACGTGTCTTTTCACCCCAGGGACAAAGCAACCCGTCCCTGAAAAGCGAGTGGACCTGTATACTTGTTGGTAGCCCATAATTAAAAACTGGTTCAGTTTACAATGCAGGTCCCGGCAAGAATGTATTGTTTGCATAGACTGTTATGCGGCCCACACAGGTAAATGCTTTACAGTAAAGTTTACATAATGGCCTTTTCACTGAAACGACATTTCTCCGAGGAGGGAAAAGGTGAGAGGATCGTTAGATACGACCACAACAAATAGTGGGGATTTAATAGGACCGTGCGTGTCACCGTTTGATCCTTGGTTCGATCCGGCCAAAAAATAACCAATATGCCACCGTCAGTGAACTATAATGTGATTATGAAATGCCAGGGCCGGCGTCGTCCTTGTGGGCACGGCCCAATTGAACGAAGCCATGGAAGGAACAAGTCGCTCAAAGTTGGCAATCGATACAATTGACCGGGCGATTAAACGATCCACGGAAATCGACGTGGATGGGGGACTTGCCGGGCGATAGAGACGCTGCGTCTGGTGCTGGTGAAGAAGAGTAGGGGAGCGTAGAGTGGGGAGGTGTGTGGGGGGGAGTGTGCGGATTGCGGAAGGAGTCGCGAGCGTTTTCGCGCTTCGCAGCCGCAGCAGTTTGGAGTTGCCATTCGGAGCACGTAAATTGCTAACCTAACTTGTTTAGCGGTTTTAGCGGTATTTGATTAGTTGAGTGAATTTCCGAACTGTTTCAGACTCGCTGGCTCGCGCGCACGCGCGGACTATACCCACCATCGTTGCCTCAAATTGCGCGACAGATCTTTCCCGAATTCTAGATGGTCACATTATAACCATGATTTGGTTTGCCGTGCTAGTCCAATCTGATGAGGTTCAATAAAAATAGCAAACGCCTCGGTTTTTGAACTTACCTTGCGAGTAGTTCATGTCCTTCTTTCATGTACCCCGGTAGTTACTCCTTGTCGGAGTCTCGGTTACACGAAGACAAATTAGTTTAACCTGGAACAAACGCACACCACGTTAGAATTCGTGCACGTCATCGGCCCGACTATTGGCTACATCTAACATATTCCTCCTAATGGGAAGGGCCTGATTAAGAGACTAACATCAGGCAGGAAAGTACAAACATTTCGAGTACTATAGACCGGGCCTATAGTTCGTATAAAGTTTTATTCGTAGTACTTGGACTGCCATTCATTGTTTCCCATGGCATCGACCCCACTGGTTACGCAGTCCTGTTAAGAAAGCCTTGGCGGCGGCAATAATATGTGTGTAGTATACATAGCTATAGGGGAAGGATTTCTTGCCTAATTAACGGTTTACGATTTGTTCGTATCGTTGTTTCGCTCCAATACGATTTGTCCATCTGGCGAGTTAATTAGCAACTTACGAGCGTTATACGGAGGCGCGGTTTTAATGTCGTGCGCTTTATTCGCACCCTATTGTTACAATTTGTAACGCCGTCACTCAAACTATCCCTCCGACACACACAGGATAACTGCTGTATTGATGTAGACTTGTGGTCATAAACCGCCAAGGATTATTTGTTCCCGATTTTCTGGTGTTTTATCCTCTTGCTAATAAACTTGACGACCTTACCTCCATTTTCGTAACTCTAATTTTTCCTTAAAATGTCTTCGCATTTATTCAAAACAATTAAACCCACTTGCATCGCGATCCACACTCCTCACGGTTGTTGTACAATACATGCAGTGATGATGCTGCGGTAGTATTAGTCGAGGTCTCGAATTGCGAGCATTTGAGGGAGGGGAATGGGGAGGAGTGGGTATTTGTCTCAGAACGTCTCCTCCCGAAATGCATTCCGCGTGGATAGCGACGAAAGACAATTACAGGAAAGTGGGCAAAGTTGTCTCAGCAAATACCACTTACGAAAATACAATCGAGTCTCGTGGCAATCGAAGAATGCATCGTGGGGGCGCAAGAGAACGCCGTCCGAAATAATCGGATAACGTGGCGGACACTACGTCATCGAGATGAGACTGGGGGATCCCCAGGAAACGGGAAATAAGAGGAGGGAAGACACTTACCGATGCGATTCGATATATGCCGGGGATAAATTGATGTGGGGTGGATTATGAAGGTGGCGACATGTACGGAAAAGTATCGGGACTTCTGGCGAAGTACTCAACTTCTACCATTCATTTCTAATTGTCCACTGCAGCAACTCCTCCGTAATTAAATCCTGATCGTCTGAAACGCAAAGCGTTCGAAGGAGGCGCCAGCCGGTAGTGAAATTGATATGGCATGTTTTCGAATCTATCGGTTTCCATGAATCTAGGGGGGGCCTGGAGTGTGGAGATTGGGGGATGATGGAACGGGGCGTTGGTAAAATGAATTCGTGAAAGGGGGCGGGATTCTTTATCGGGCAGTCTGTTCGCAGGAATATGAGCGAATAAGGTCTGACCATTTGCAGGGTAAAAGGTTCCGGCGCACTGGACTCTGGTACGTCAGGTATGTAGGTGTATGAACTCCCTCACGAGCGCAGACCGAACTACTGGCAGCCGGCAGCTGCAGACAGGGCGGTGAGGGAAAAATTGAATTATCATAAAGAAATTGCGTCCGAATATTTCGTCCGGTTCTATTGAATGCCAACGAGTCGATGAGAAGGCACCAATAGCTTTTCCAATATGGCCGTACCTTGTGCCTGAGACTTGCATCCGGAATTTTAAGAATCAATGCCCTCTGGCCGTGGATATCCGAGAAAGCTGAGGAAAACTAAAAGGGCACGTGTCTGTCTCCGTTCGCGTGCGTGAAACCCTCATGCTTCCTTCCCTCTCTTGTCGCTCGACTCTCCTTTATCTGTACGTAGCGTTGTGCGGAGGAAATTGAGAGGAGAGAGAAAAGAGGAATTGGGTGGTGCTTGCTGTTTGAACCCTTTCCTGATGCGAGCTGCCCGTTGAATTGCACTTCCAGCCTCGCACCATAACAGTATAAGGGGGAAAGTCAAGTTGAAAGGGAGCCAGGATTAGATTGTCACAGACGCTCAAGACTGGGCGCCTTTGCTTGCAGCGACTACCGTTTGTTACTCTCTTTGAGTTGACTGTTCTCTTTTAAGAAGAAGAAAGTACCGCTCTGTATGTTTGCATTCTTATTCCCATGCGAACTATCACATTGCGTGCAAAGACAGCATGTATCAACTTTGACCTACTGTACTACATGAACAATGAACAAATACTTATTGAAGAATCGTAACTGTAAAAGTTGATATTTGTTATATCAAGTGGTTTGGCACTGTGACTCTCTGATTCCGCAAACATTAAGAGCATATGCGGACTCAATTTTAACGTCGATAAAGTACTTCATAATGTAAACCCAATACCGTGTAACGTACTATGGGCAGACGCTACCCGATCCCGTGCTTGGATACCGGGATCAAATCTCCGGACATAGCTATTATACGCTCATTTCAGGTTAATACTTGGCTGATGGTGCATTGACCTAACGACCGACACCGGCCGACATTAAAGTTGAGCACCGCTGATCCGTATCGTGCGGACCGCTTTGTCCGCCCTTATTTGCGTAGTTACCGAGCAAATTATCCTGAGAATTTCGCTGGCGATATTGACAGTGTCGAACGCAGCTGGGACGGGCTGATGACGTGTTTACTCCAGCGCAGCCAACGCTAAAGACCAACCTGGTTTTAAGCAATGCTGTTATCTTCCCGGAACTAGCCAGTTACATAAATGCAGCGAACGGTAAGTGCGGAAGGCTTTACCGAATCAGACTAAATCCGTGGCCGCGCGTAATCTCAGTTGGTGGAAAGCAAGCCCTCACGGTTATAGGTAGCTGCAAGTCGAACGCGAAGGGAACGGGGACGCGAAGCTTCGGTGTAACTTTTTACACAAAGTCCGAAAACGGGTCCGGGAGCGCCAGGAGAAGAGGATCGCCGAAGTACGCTGGGACTTCGCCCGCTTGGACGGTGGGAGCGAGGGTGAGTTTAAAGGTCGTCTCGCGAGCGGCTCGTTTCGAGCCTCCTGCTCCTCCTCCCCCTCGGTCCTATAGCAAGCAGGCTTCAGCTTTGCGCGCACGGTCTCGTTCTACAGGAAAGTAACTACTAGTCGTAAAATTTCCAACGAGCCCCGGCCGCTCGTAGTCGCTGCGGGGGAGAAGCAACGTACGCCTATATTCTCTAAGCTGGTTCATTCGCAATTTGTAATTTAATTTTCGGCACACTGCGCGGTTTCGCCGGCGCAAATTCTTTATTATTGCCGAGCGTACGTACTAGCCTAGGGATCAAATCGGTGATGAAGCCCCTTTTGCAAATAATAACCTTAATATTCGTAAAATCCCGAAGCCCGGAATCTTAAATAAAGTATCTGTTATTTCAAAGCTAATTTGTGAGTTGAATTATTAATTTAGATTAGCTGTCTCCCTATATATTAAAAATAAATCTAAATATGTATTAGAAATTGAAAGTAAATCATAACAGTTGAAAGATAACAATATTTTTACTTGTATTCAATGTATAATATAGCACTCAAATCTCTTTTACTATGAGTGGTCACAGGGTCCAACGTAAGAAATCTTGACATGAATTGCAGGCATCCCGCTGATGCCATTAATTTCACATGGATAAAGCGATTGGCAGTCGTATTAGGAACGGGTATTAAGGAAGTATCCTAGTCCCATCTTTGACTGGATGAAGTATTGCTCATAAATATCAAGGGGAAAACAAGAGGAGGAATTGCTCGGCTTCTTCATCGGGGTGGCATAACGAATTAAACGAAGCTCGCTACAGGGTGCATCACAAGAAAATTAGAAGCATCCTCCGACAGTCAATTAGCCAGCGTGGGCGGGTTGGACGTACCCCTAGTTCAGGCTAGAAAATCGTGCAATACTTATTGCGCGGAGCCAACTGGAAGTGGAACGTGGAAGTCACAGCTGCACGAAATTACGTTTCCCCGGGCACTCAGTTAGTATTAGGTAAACTTCGAAGTACGCGCGACATAATTAGGGCATTCCGAAATAATATAAATTTAAACTTTCTCACCCGGCTGCGAGATATAAATATACCCCCCGCCGCCTGGCGTCGAGCCCGCTTTCCTCGAAAAACAGGATATCTTGAAATTAGCCGTTCACGGCTCAACAAGCCCCTTGGATTCCTTCGCAGGATCTTTACCCATATGCCTGCCACATTTTACATAACAAAGCCCACCCCTTGAGCTATGTTCCGTCCGTGACTCGGTTTTATTACATCAGAGGGTATTGGGCGGGAGGATACTTTTATTAGCGCGATGCCGGAGCATCAGTATGTTAACTAGGCGTCGCATCGGTGGATTTCGGGAAATGATTGGGGTTCGCCGTGGATGCAGCTTTATTATCTTCATCGCGTTAGGGGTGTGTGGGCATACCAAAGGCATATCTGATTAAGAATGCACCCTTCCTACGGTGTCCATGACCCGTGGTTAGGGCTGGTGACATTAATAGCAACTACCGTCGACGATCTACCACCGCCCTCGAAGCCTCCTTATATTTAATTCAACGCTACCGCTAATTTACTCCAACAGTCGACGCATATTCAATCATAGAACGTCCCGCCTTTATTGTTACGGGCATTCGTCTCGCCGTAGGTTGCAATATATCGGGGGAACTGTGTTATGCTATCTCCACGGAATACATTCCTAATTTAAAGTATTAACTTCAGCCATTTCATTTCAATTGTACCATTTGTGACGGCCGGTCGATTACCTTTGATGACAGAGTGAATTTGAAATTGTTATTTAGTAAACTACCATCGGAACGATCGACTGATCACTTCACACTGTTCGCCTATTATCGCGATACTGAAATCGCTAATTGTTGCAATTTTGTATACGTGTGGCTCACGATAATTAACAGGATAAATGAATGCTCGGAGCGTACGAGCCACTCTGACTCGACGGAGTGTTGGTCATAGTTTAACGATATCGGAGGCAAATCCTTATTCGATTGCGACGGTATTTGATTTGGCTGCGAGAAGTCGTGCGCTTGGTTCAGAATGTAGAGTTCATTACGCGCATGCCCTAGAGTAAGTCGCGGACCACTGACTATTGGAAGATCCAATTAATTGCATGCTTCCGAAACACTCGAGCGGCGCAATTCGGGTTACCATCGAAAGCAAGATCAAATGGGGGTTTGATCGGAGAAAGGTTTGGATTCACTTTTCCTATGCTAACTTTATATCATACAAAGGTCGACGCTCCAGAAAGGAACTCGCGATATAAATCGAGTAATATTTGTCAAAGTCTGATTCGTTCCTTTTAAAATTGTCACGTGACGTGCATTAATTGGGACTATAATCGCGTAACTTTCCCCATGGAGTGGAGTGGATGTCAGTGGCGGACCAAAACTGATTGTCAATATATTTTATGAGATTATCCTCCGTGCAGCGCAGAGCTTTCTGCGTTTTTGTGCCTCTCACGCGTCGATCTTCCCGTCGAGAAGCATTCGTGCTGCAGACAGAATGAAACGAGCCGAATTGAAGATTACTCTCTGTCACTGTTTTATACCCTTTTTACTTGTCGTCTACCCCATTCCTCGCATCGTGGTTTACACCTACTCTACTTTCTATTGTATTTTATAGCATGTTTAAAACTCGCGACTCGCGTCCATTTAACCGGCGCCGGTCTGCCGATTTTGCAGGCTGACGCGAATCCGCGTCAGGCTGAATACTAATTCGCGCCCGTAGATTTACACCTTCTTAATTTCGCTGTCGACTTTACAAATTGGAAGGTCGTGACGCCTGCCCCTGTACAAGTCTCGGCACACCTCCCTCCTATTTAATCGTCCTTCGTTTTCTCAATCTTGTTTCCAGCCATTTCGCCCGGTATTTTCCTTTCCAAATCCTTTATCCACCCGCCCTGTCCCCCCCCCCCCCCCCCACCCTTCGATTTACACGGGGCTACTAATGACGCAGCGGCGAAATCATAAAAGTCGTCCTGCAGATTAGCTGCTATAGTGTAAAATAAAGATGTGTGTCGTCGAGAAACCATTCTTAACTATCACATTGCAATTTTGCTTATCATCAACATTTTCTGTTCCATTGTAATCCTCTATGAATTAGAATGGTTTTAGACTTTCTTGCGTAGAGTAGCTGTTATCTCCATAAACATTTCTTTTCATCCGTAACGTGCGGAATGGAATGAGTCGATGGCAGACACAGCAAGTGCGACTTGATGAAGCTGATTTGATTTCAATGGGTGCTTAATCCGGGTACTGCTTTTAAGTGCCATCATTAAACTGCCGATGGAAAGTTGCCTGCCGCCGTGAGCTCATGGCTAACCTTATTATGGATTTCTCATCAAACGCAGACGAACATTTTCCGGACCTCTTATGTACCGAGCGTTCGTAACTTGGAATCTTTATGAGCAGTGATTCCCTCATTATAGGCTTGATATACTTTCTGAAAGAAAAAAACCATGGTCCTAGAGAACCATCCTTGAAAGCCGCAAGTCTACGCACTGAAAAGCAAGTAGCTTTCCGGAATAAAGTAATTTCCAGTCGAGCCAGAACAAGGTCGGTTTCCTCAAAGCATTTAAAGTCATCGCGAAACGATTTACGCACAGACGTTACTTTCCATAGAAAGTTTCGCAATCTCATTTGTGTGTGCGGTATAAGTTACTTACGAGGGGGTAATATCGAGTTACCTCGTTATATCGGAAAGCGCCGGATGTATTACCCGCCCTCTCAGAATCTACCCTTAAACTCGGCGCTTTCGAAAGCGGAACCCCGAGAAAGCCGGGTCAGCTTCTGGGAGGGAGCGGCATTTCTCAAAACTGGAAGGATATTCAGTTGGCTTGGAAAAAATTCCCCCTTCCGCAATGTGCTACGTCGTTCCAGTCTAACGAGAGGACATGTGCAAAGCAAGTTAAGTTAGTTGAGTAATGAATGAATAAGTCGAGAAGAAGAAGTAATGTCTCTGTACCTTAGCAATATCATAGGTTATTCAAAGTTCCCCATCGAGATGTCCAAGCGCGCGCTCTCCTTTGTTACGGGGTTTACGGGCGAAGCGATTTCTCCGCGCTTGCTCAATTATTTCAGGGCACTCGTGGGTACATGCGTACGTTACGGAGTGATGGATGACGTGCTGAGGAACCCTCCCTTCAGTTCCGTCCGACTCTCTCTCTCTCTTTCTCCCCCTCGCGCGCGGCGGCAAACACAGGCACACACGCACGGGCACAGAGCCGCTCTGTAGCCCCGCGTGGCTCTCTCCCGCCACGGGGGATGCCGCTTGAATAATTAGCCCCACGGTGCACTAAACTCCCGCCTGGCTACGTGAAATCCGAGCACTGAATTCGCCGGAGCCCGCCGCAGTACTTTAAGGCTAGACCTCACAGGTGCTTTAAGGGCGAGCTTCTAATTAATACTCCGGCCGCGACGGCTGCTGCTTCCCGCTGGTCAGACTTGCGAATTTCGCGCTGTTTCTCGAAAATGTTGAGTCCAACGTGGGCCACGGCTGCGGGAGAATGAGCGGATAACACTGCCAGCCACCAGGAGCGCGCTGCGTGAGGAAACACGATAATTAGAGGGCAAAGTCATCCCCTGGCCAAAAGGGATGTGATTTTTTGAGTGAGTCTGCCGATTAGTGGAGGCAGAAGGCAAACTTTCGCCAAGTGCTCGTAACGCGGCTAATAAGTGGCGCCACAGCAGTCCCACCATGCTTCCTTGCACACCGAAAGCGCCACAGCCGCGCCGGGCCGCGCCGAATATCTCCTCGCACGAACCGCATCAAATTCGGCAGACCTTCCCTCACCCACTGGAGGAGGTGGCCGCTGACGTCAAATCACAGACGGGCTGATATTTGAATAAGCACGAGAGAGCTGACCGGTGCGTTAATTGCTCGCGTTAGAGGAACCGTGGTAGCGTCTGGCCGAAAGACATTCACGCGCATCCCTGAATTATGTGACGAGCTTTCGGACGACAGATTGGCTATCGGCGGGGGGCTATGCGCGTGGAGATATAGGGAGCGCTCGGGATACACCTTTGTGGACAAATGTCAAGGAGATGGAACGAGAGAGCAAGGATCAATAGCCCCGGGGCCGAGTTGTCGAGCGATCAGAACCAATCGGTACTCTCTACGAGTCACAGTGGTGGTGTGGTGGTGTGGTGGTCGCGTCCTGTTATCAAGGGAGTTGTAACTTCGAGATTCGATTTTGCAGCGGAGCCTTTTTTCAATCAGCATTATCGGCCACTTGCCAGCCCTGACGTGAAAGGGTGAGTAACAACGAGGGGGAGAATGCCGCGAATGAACAGAGACATTCATGGCTCCGAGAGAAGGGAAATAGGGGAAAGCCAAGGGAGAGAGAAAGAGAGTAAAAGAGGGAAAGGACAAGGTAGGATCACCGTATAAAGTGAAATAACTTGGGCCGAGCTTCTACCTACTCCCGCCGACTTCTTTAAGGTCAAATGGGGTAGGTGGTTTAGCGTTAGCAGGAGGCTGCAGCCTTCGAGCCTCCGAAGTCTCGGCACGTCGTCGATGAATGGCCTGACGAGACTCCGCGAGACTTTGTAAGACAATCGCTGGGGAAATCTGGGGACCCGCTCATCCACCCTTCGTTCCTGTCTGCTCTCACCCTTCTGTCCCTCTAGAGTCCTCTTTCGAGGCACGCTTGTCGCTCGCGTCGCCCTGTCTTATCCTCTTTCCCTTCTCGGACCCTATGCTTCTCTGCCTTCCGCGTTCCTATCTCGCGTGTGCTGGACTGCTGGCATTTAATCGTACGAACGAGTCGCGATTAAATTTCTCGCTTCTGAAGGGAATTCCCCTGGGTGGCCGTCCTCTCAGGAATCGCAGGGAAGCCCCTGCCTCTACTTCCGCGGAGGGCGATGATGCGGAGTCCACCACATCACCGTACGCTCTGTTCTATAGTAAGATGTTGGTCTTATTTGTCAAGGAGTGCTGATGAGAGTTTCGCCGTGCCGACGATCAACATTTTAATCGGCTACACTTCACTGCATGGAAAATGAGGTATTTTGTTGAAGCTTTTTTAGTTGCCTTTGACTGCAACAGTCTGTTCGTCTGGCATATCGAGTTCTCAAAAACTCACCGAATTTACATTGGCCAGAGCCAGGCTCACGTATACCGGGAAAGTTTCTTATTTCTCGATGTCGACGCCAACAGCCGGATATTGTGGCAGTTCGCCGGCCATAAATAATTCCTTCTCAGTCTCGAGGTGCATCTCGACTACAACGCGGGCACTACGTGCAGTATACATTAGCACAACAATTACGAATGCACCAACTTTAACCAATAGTCGATCGGCGTACATTTGATTATTCAGCGAGTTACGCAAACTCATTCCACCATGACCCACTGCTCGTCTGTTTTGCAGGATGACAACGACATTCATGACTTTTGATGAATCGCACGCTTCTAGTAGAGGACGCGCTGTTGCTTAGTGAGGGTGCTTGGATCTCTTCCGCCCCTCGCGTCGGAGAATGTAGAATAATAGATCGTGGAAAATTGCTCTAATTAGCGGGCTGCTATAGAAATTTGTTTTAACCAGTTCAGATGTTGCAGAGATAAGTTAGTCAATGGTCGATAAACAGAGACTGAAACAGAGACGCTTGTATTATTTGCGGATGGGAGTGTCTTGATCCACAAAGCGACTGGCTCGCCAGTCGCCAGCCACGACAAATGGGGCGAAAGTGATGCCACTTAGTTTCCACAGTAAAATGCCGAGTGCAATTACAGAATGACTTTCCTGTTTACGCGTTGCGCATCCGAGGCTTCAAGAATGCCAGAGTAGCTCTCCCTCTGAGGCATCTGTTCGTCGGAGCTTTTACTCTAACGTCTTCCTACTTCACTGTCTATCTGGTGAGGAGAGTGCCGTAACTTGACACTGTGGTTAGTCGACGCGCAAACTTGACCGAATACCACTAAGCTCTCCTGCGAAGGTCTACCTTCTCCGCAGGGCCACTACTGTTAGAGAAGCACGGGATACTCGTTCAAGTGCATTTCCGGGAAGAAGATCTCCTCAGATATTTCTCAACGTCACCGAAAGCGCCCCCGAACAAACTCGCGCAAGGGAAACTGATGCAAAGAGTACACGGCTGCAGTTAAGTCTATGTGAGTTTATGTTCAACTGACGGTGTCTCAATCAGCCCAGCCTGATTGACGACAATATATAAGTTTAGACTGTAGACATCGGTCGTGCTTGAAGGCCGAGTGACATATGCATATTACTTTCTACTGTAAAACGTGACATGATTTTTTACAGCGTTACTCAGCACAGGAACTTTTTTACAATGTTTGTTAATGTGTGTTTCTCAACCAATATTCCTTGCAGAGCGGATAACGGAAGCAGCTTATATACACACATATAGGATCGCGATGCCAAGCAAAGCGCCATTATTGCTAAGTCTCGCGAAAACGAAATAGCAAGGTTGTGTTCTAACGATGTGACTGGAAAGACCTTTTGCACAGTGTATTATGTATATGCTCGAAGACAATGCGCCCCAGGAAAATGGGCCATACTAAAAGCTGGCGTACGTGTCGCGCTGATTTATATTATACAACGAAATGTAATCCCGGCCTTATGCATACCAACAAACAATGAACTATAATACTCACAATCGGCTTTCATTGTAAGTCGAAACTCGTACCTCGATATCAATGCGGTGATTGGACTTTTATAAACTCTGCATATTCATTGTTGCACAACGAAGCTGCAACGACGAGTTTATTTCGGGCCAGAAATAAATTCATTTTATCCGCTTATTATTATGATATCGATTTTTCCATCAGGTATTGGAGGGGATGCAGAACACCATTGAAAGAAATCGCTCGATCCAGATAAATGTGTACCTACCGACGTCGCTGAGAAGCTGCAATGGTTCAATTCCATGCAAATCTCTGGGGTATTCCACACGCCAGCCGTGATACCTTTGAACCGTTTGTTATACCGGCAACTCTGTTTACAATCTATTCCTAATATTTGCCGCCACCCCCTCCTTACTATCTTCGCTCTGCTTAAAAATCGTATGGAGTACAAGTGCTCCCTAATTAATAGAAGGATTGTATTTGTACCCTTAAAAATTGGAGCTACCACTTCAACTTCGCCGGTCTTATTATATTCCAAGTGCAAACCAAATGCAGCAACAGATAATGCTGAGAGAAAAATTCCGTTCCGTGCACAAAAGCATTTATGGTTTTGGGAAGACAAGAGGAAGTTTCGCAGGTTAATGGAGCGTGAAACCCTCGTAATTCGAGTTCGTGGGAAGCGATCGCCTTTCGCGAAACGCTTGAAAATTTTAAAGGATCATCTGAAACCACACACGGAGAAGCATACCTTTACATATATGTATACCGTGTGGTGTAAACGTGCCCGGCAGCCTACCTGGGCATTCTCTTACTTACCTCCTGCATCCGATGACGATGCTGCATACGTAACATGATCAAGCTTCGCCGAAGCCAGTGTCTTTTACTTCGCCCGCAGCATGAACGTTCGTGTTCGCATGCAAATATTCTTAAGCCAATTCCCGTTTAGCCCTGGCGGATGCGACTTTCTTTGAAAAAGTATGGAGATCATTCCACTTGCAAAAACCATACAGTGATCCTTGGCAAGAAATCCATTGCATAGATATGCATATACATATATTTTAATTCATCGACTGACAATAAGAATTGTAAGCGGAAGATCAAAGGAAGCTAGTGTTAGTGTTCGGGGTGAATTTGAAAAGTTCGAATCGCAAAGCACTCGGTCCATTGGCATCAACGGAACACGATAGAAATTCTCATTCACAGGAGTAGGAAGGGGCCCAAGGGAATAGAAGAGAAATAGACGACAGGCTCGAGAGATAGAGGGCAGAACGTCCAAATTTGCATTCTTGACCGCAAACAGTAGCGGGTAAAGCCGACACGGGGACCTGCGGCACGGTAGCGGCTCGGTAGTGCAAGGAGGCGAAGCTAAACTGGCACAAACGAGCTAACTTGCTCTCGTTAGTGTGACTGCGTACATCGTCGGCGTTATGAGGGGCGCCGTGTTAATTATACTTACACGTTGTCCGAACACCGTGATAATGCATCCGGTCATCCAAGCTACCATCCGGAATATATACCCACACACTGTAGAAGTCTAACGTCAGAACACGTCGTAGCGCAAGCACGCCTGCCTTGCCAAGCGAATATTATTGCCACCAAGAGCGAGAGCTCCCTTCAGCTCGGCACGCCTCCCGCTTTAAATGCTCATTTCGCCTCTCCCAAGAAACACTAGAAACTCCAGCACCGTTCTTAACTCTCGACGCGCCATCGTTCGCGAAAACACGTGCGGATTTATCCTGCAGGGAAGCACGAATTTCATCTCGGATTTTCTTGCCCCCCGCCCACTCAGCAGTTTCCGCTGCGCTTCCGACGACGAGACAAGCAGTCAAAATTGAAGTGATACTGGCTGGCGAAAACTTGGCGAAATCGACGTGGATGCTATGCGTCCCGTTATGTATGTTCCTCTCTCTCTCTCTCTCTCTCTCTCTCTCCCTCTCTGCGTACACTCCCTCTACATATACACGTATCTCACGCTGGCCCCACTACTGAAAAGGTATTCGCCAGCAAATCACGTTATCGACATCGGCCGCTGTTGCTGCCGCTGCCTCCATTCGGATAAATTCCTCTCTTCGTGTTGTCTTATGTAAGGGTGCGCTGTGTGGTCCAGAGGGTAGTTGGTCAAAGTGTGCCTGTGTGCGTGTGTGTGTGTTGTGGCAGGTCCTACCAACCGAAGAAGAGAAAGAGAGACAGAGAGAAAGGGTGCCGCATGCCGAGTTCCACGGGCGGCGTGTAGCCAAAGCGGCAGGGGATTTAGTTGTATTTTATTCAGCCACTTTATTCCAGGAGTTGTCACAGTTTTACATTTCCATCGGACTGCAGGCAACACCTGGCGCGCCGCCGGCTATTTCTATATACGCCACATAGCGCTTCTCCGCGCCAAGCAACCCCATCAGCAACTCCTCTCCTTCGTCTTTCACCCGCCACTCTCTGCATCGTGCTGCAGCAACGCTTTCAGCAACTACAACAGCACTACCTTCGATAGATCCTATCCACCTTCGTCGCTTCTTACTATACATCCACACTCACCCCCCCTCTCATTCTGTTTCTCGCGCCAAAATTTCGCACCGAAAAAAACTGAAATCTCGTATTGAAATTTTCATTTGGCCGGTCACAAGTCTACGGTTCTCGTGCCGTCGTATTGCAGTATTTTGGCTGGCTATTATAGTTGTTAGGTCCTAAATTGCGTGGAATTCACAAGAAGAACACGATGTAGAATAGGGCAGGCGTGATAATTAAAGCTTCCTCTAACTACTAGGTGTTACGTCACTATAATGAAGTGGTTTTTCCTTCTCGAGAAATAAACATCCCTAAATGTTCGCGTCTTTCAGGCGCGGATCTCAGCCGGAGGTTTAAAGAGCCTCATATTTATGACTGGCAAAAGGAATGGCATGTTTATACGAAATACACCATACTTTTATGCCTTAAACGCCATTTTTCATGGACTCCTACACCCTGGAGTATCTCTTACACGAAAGATTTTCCCGCGGTGGTTCGCAGCGCAGACCGAAATATAGGTTGAGTGCTGTAAAGCTTTATTTCTTAGCCCGTACGTTGTATCGGCGTTCTGCCATTATACTCGAGCTTTAATGCACCTGTGTAGTGCCCATTTCCCCGAAGCCATTTTGTCACGGCGCACAGACCATTAATTCCATTCTCATTCTTTTCTCTCGCGTACGTACTTTCGTACATGCACTGCGATCGAGTTAGATCGATATTGTCACGAGAAATTCGTATTAACGGTTACCACCGAGCGGTTATGTACTCGGTGACATTAAACAACCCTGAAGTTTTCCATTCGTCCGGGTACAAGAAATTCACAAACAAAGCCATTTGACAATGACGTATCAACAATGAATCAAATGACCTCGGCCAGTATTCCTACCCCCCATCCCCCCCTCCTGCATCACCCCATTAAAACACCTTTGTCTTCGCCAAAATGCTCTTGTACGAGGACTATACATTGCTATAAATGGTATATGAATCCAACCTGGTTATCACGGTTTACACTCTGAGCTGAGAATTCAAGCGTACCACTAGCCCCTGAGGATATTCAGCATTTAACACTGTCTTAAAGTCCTTCAAGTATAACACCCATAGTCAGCACTCAAGTGTCTCCCAAGTCAATCAACTATACTTCGGCAGGATGGATCCAATGTACGTTTGCCGTAGCATAGGCTGTGCAGTGGACGATACAAGAACCGTGTTACGTGCAGGTAGAGTTTTGCTTCAACTGTAGCGAGGGAATTTGCGAGGCGCACATACACCGCTCGTTAGTTCCCCAGTTAAGAAGCTGGCACTTCTAAAAGGGCAAGCCAAGCGGCCGTAATCCGGCACTGGCCCTGCTTTTGTAAGTCCGGCGCAAAATTAAACGTCGCGTTTCTAGGCTGGGTGACTTTGCCTCGCCAAGACGAACAATGCTATTCGGGCGCGATGCCGAGCACCACGCATGGTATCATTCGTAAAGAGGGAGAGAGTGAGGGAAAGCGAGAGGATACTAAGGACCTTCGTGCAAAACCTGGCAAAAAAGGAAGGGACCCTTAGCTCGAAGGCAGCGAGCTATGCAGCAGGGGCGAGTCGCATGCAAATTATACGTGCGCGCTCGAGGGCGCCCGCAAAAATGATCCTCCGTGTGCACAAAGCCCTGCTCCCGACGCCCTGTTCACGCTAGGACCCCTCCGTAAACGCCAGGCTGTTTGACGCTGCAGCCCGCTGCAGTACCCGCAACACTGCACCTTGTACCGGACACTTATTATACTCTGTAATCGACACAGGAAGACTCACATGCGTGCACCTCATTGTATACAATGCATTGCCGCTCGCTGCCGACGGTACGCTCGCTGTCGTTCTTCCTCTTAATCAATTTCCAACTGCATAGACGCGTCACTTCTTTGTTCGCTACCTCAAAAACATCCCTCAGCCCGTAATTACAACCTATAGACTCTGTTCAATAGGATCGAGTTACATCATCGGTTTGCTATTTATTGAGGTATAAAGTAATACATCTGAAGCCGCTATTCTGTATCTTTGATACTAAGACTACTGTAGCGACGAAAAGTGAAATTAGTAGCGGATGCCGTGTTGACGCAAGTAACAGAGCAATTTGCTGTAGAATACCAAAGGCAATACTTAAAGTCTTAAATTGTAACTCAAAGTGTTCAATAGTTTAGCGTCACTAGTATCTGAGACCATGCACGCGGAAGATCGTGCGCATCGGATTTCGCAAGTGGTCTTCCTTGAGGTGCATTCTAGGCAATAAGATGGGCGAAGACACGTTCGGTCAGCTGGGACACTTGTACTTCGTCGATACAGCGGTGTTCCTTCGTGCGAGAACCATGCTCGTTCTCCACAATCTCTTCCTCCATCCTCCTACGGTGGCCTGGCTGGTATAATGGAGTGATCCGAAACAAAACCAGGAAAACAAAGAGAACCGCAAGCACGAGCACGCGGGCACACTCGCCCGTACGGCCACGTGCTGCTCTCACCGCAAAGCATACGCTTAGCCGAGACCACTGACGCCGTACATGCCGGCGAGCGAGCGAATATCTATACACACTACATATATATAGTATGCACACCCATTCACATACACAATTGGAAGGCTTGGATCGCCAGCTATTCTCGCGCATACAACCACCAATGAACATACGAGCGGCAAAAGAGCATCGTCTTAATCGCCTCCGCGAGTATTTATTGCACTCGTACTGGAACCGCAAAGCCCACCACTAATGGCAGGCGTAATTCACAGCCGTGACCGAGAAGGGGAGGGAGCACTAATCATAGGAAGACATACGATCACACTGTCTCTTCATTATTAAATCCACATTCGGCTATAACAGCGAATGGATCCAGCGAAATTCAAACATTGGGCTATCCAACACTACTCGCTACGCATTCAAGCAGTCACCTCATCAGACCGAATTCATTCAAGGCAGCTGGTTAGTCGCATTAGTCGATGAGCGGCTCGCGATTCGTTCTAAGCATTTACCGAGCGTTTGATATTGGTCGTCTAAAATTGCTGGGACTAAGCGCGACAAATCGAGTCTCCGGTTATTAATAAAACCCGGGCGTGAAGCACACATCGACGCGAAACCCCTCCTGCGCCCGAATGTACGGGGGCACGTATTTTTGGATGAAATTGGGCTGACGCGCCACGCGGAATACACAGCGGGCGTCGGGAGTCAGTGAATTCGACCACCGCCGCCACCAGATGATTGCCCCCCTAATGCCGTGTGCATGTAATGCAGCGGCCCGCCATCGTCAGGGGAGTAGAGCCGTGTGGTAGAGAGAATCGTATCCAGGCGGGACTGAACGTTCGCTAGATGGGGACAGGAGAATTGTCCTGTAAACGAGTTACGTCGTTGCCGATCGGACTAATTGTAATATTTACTGGAGCCTGTGCACCACGCCCCCCGTCACGCCGATGCCGATCCGACGGACGAGCCAGTTAATAAACTGCCCGACTGTAATCGGATCGTGTACAGCAAGGGCATCGCACGGAAAACATTCTACAATTAGCACTTCCTGGGTCGAAAATATCGGTTGCGCACTAAGCATGGCAATCCGGAATACATTTAGTTGTCATGACCTCACTCTTATAATCGCGGGTGAATACTATTGCTGTTACTAGATAGCAGCTATCTCCGCTGTGAAAAGGAATTTTGTGCCACTCATGTAGGTTAAAATAGATTGGAAATATTGCAAAATTATCACAAGAATGAAGCGCACAACGACGGACTATTTGTAACGAATTCGGATGATGTACGATTAGAGGACGACTGAGGAAAATAGTATAGGCAGGCACAGTGTATGCTTCCGATATAGGACGCGCATATGATATTCTGGGGACTGCGTCACTGTATGTCATAGCCCTGCAGTGGCTCGTTTAATATTTCAGGATCGCTAGCAGCATCGCTTTTGACGGTGCTGTTTTCTCCGCAGGGTCATTCTTTCCTAGGAGTTTATTGAAACGCTGACAGGCACCCATTCCAAAACCCTCGGACGCACGAATAATATATGCTGTACCTCTGTTCTAGTGCAAAATAACCATACGTGCGCTCCTTTGAAATCCATCTAGCCAATATATTCATATCTTAGAGTATTATTTTGAGCAAGCTAGGTTGTGAAGCAAAGCCGGCATACGTTGAACAGATATATTTTGGAGGTCTTGGTGGTCTAAGAGAACGCATATGATAGGTGGGTGGCTGAAGGAGCGCTGAGATCTCGATGTTAATCGAGCATATGAGTAGTCGCGAAACCACCCAAGTCGTCGACTGGAATGGCTAACACATGTTCGCAGCTAGTGCCAGCGCACTGTTTCGCATACCGCGATTAATCTTACATGCGTTCTGCGAATTGCGGCTCCTCTGACACGCGCGCAGCATGCGAGCGGCTTGGACTGCTGAGAGATCTAGAGACATAGAGAAGCGTGTGCAGCCAAGGCGGCCGTCCCGGTACTGGCACAGTTGCCGCCGAGATCAAATCGTGAAAGAGGTAGAGAATTCTCTCATCATCCTGATGAAAGGTGTGTCAGCCCTCTGCGGCTAGGCTGCCCCGAACTCGAACAGTAAAAGTAGCGCAACGCAACACTTCGGCCAGTTGCTTTGTACTGGAACCCTTCTTTCCTCTTACCTTTGCTCCTCCTTCTTCTTCATTTACCTAGGCATGCCTTGTCTCATTGTCAGTCACCGGCAACATGTGCACATATTTATATGGATATGTGTTTATACTGTGGGTGGCGTACGTGAACCGCCGTTCGCTGAGTGCTGAAAGAAACTTTCTCCTGAAATTTGCGAAGTCTAATATGTTCTTCGCTTGTAGAAAGTCGAATCAAAGGTGACAGATACAGTGGAATGATGGCGACGATATACAAGAATTATGCAGTAATGCTATATTATTAATGATTGTAGTGAAATGACCAGATTGACTGGTTGGACGATCCATCAATCCCATAACGAGGGTAATTAATCAACATCCTGCGGAACTCGCCGGGATGCAAGCTGTGTTTTATTCTTATTAATAATTATGTTTGCCGCCCGGAGTTGCGCTGTTGCGCACCACAAAGGACACACAGTAGAGCACCCATCGGCTTGGTTGTTCCGCTCGCGCGAGTAGCTAGCCCTTCCAGTGGAAACGTGCATCAGCGCGAAAGACGAATGTCACTACCGGGGACAGACTACAGAGGGAATGGAGATTGCCGCTACTCCTCTCGATGTTTTGGCGCTGGAGAGGCAACCGAACAATTTGTCAAGCGCTGACGTTAATCCGCTAACTTTACTGCGAGTAGAGTCATAGCTCATCTTACGGAGCGACGTTCTGATGCTTAAGCCTTGGTTGCCGTGTCGTCCTGTCGTCTGTGCAGCTCACCACAGGATCGCGCTTGTCTCCTTTAGGCGGAAGGTGTCGATTCTATGGCAGCATTTTGCCTGCACTTCCCCTTTAACGAGACTGTGGTCGTAGACTAATTACATAACCGTCTGCGTGAATTCACCTTCCAGCGATCTTAGCTTTGAATAACATTCCATTGGTTAAAAGTGGAATAGTCGCAATGGGTGGAGGTCCGCCGTCGAAAGACGAGGGTGCAGTATAATCGCATGGGGACATTATGTTTTTCCTGTCTTACTCCTTATCAAAGAGGCTAACGCAGAGAAGGCATCCAGCGGAATGCGTCGAAGAATGTTGGGATTGGGATTACACCGGGGTCCGATTCGAGGAGCGAGATTGGCAAGCACGGAAAGTAAGTTCCTGAGTTGAAGACCCGTGGAATTCGACGACGGGCGCGACAGTTGGCAACTGTTCTGCGGTTATTGGAAGCCTATATAGATAGTCCACTCGTTCGCTTGAACTCGTGACATTCTAGCTATCGGGAAGTTATTAGGAGGGTGCATTGCGAGGAAATGGAGTGAACGACCGGCCTGGCGCTACAAACGGCTGTTAGATGGGACTTGGGGGCGGCCCCCGAAACTTTTTACACCGCGTCTTCCTCTACGTGGTCTAACATACTTCTAACCACCTGCTTAACGTAGAACAACTGCCACTTAATTATTCATAATTATACTCCTCGGCTCTCGAAGGGTTACCACAATATTACACAACCTATCGTATACTAGATCGAACGTATCTTTCGACCGGACGGGCTTGCTCGCTTCAATATTAAAACTTGCTCCCCAGCTGCATCCTGCACACACAACAAACGATACGCGCCAGGCTGGTCCTAAGGGAAATATTGACCGAAGTAATGCAAGCGTTTGCGCCAATAGTTTGTAGTGTGTCAATAATCTGAGACTCGCGCAAGTTGTACGGCCAACGATGTCGTATTCATTGGCACCTCGCAAACGACAGACAATGATCGCATTGCTGCTCCGAGTTTCATCTATTGGATGAGTTGCAGGAAATGCAAGCTCAGCTATTGTCTCAGCCATACCCAGTGGGAGCAAAATACTGGCAGTTTGTGTATGATATTCTTTGTTACACGAATCTATTATGGCATAAAGGTAAAGTGTGCGCCTTCGGAGTCAAGCATGTATGTACTGCTCTTTGTGGAATTGTACTGCTATTCGCATTAGAGACATTTAACATGATGATTAACCCTTTTAAGCTTTATTGATCTAGAATCTTTTTGAGTCATCCGAGCATAGCTGCGGCGGGACTAACAATAAGACGAGAGGAATGCTCTTAAGATGTGGAGTTGAGGAAACTCGTAGCGTTCGGTGATTACGGTTAAACAGTCGCGGGTACTGGCTGGTTGGTTGCGAAGTCGGTGCCAAATTACGAACAATGGCGAGAACCGAGGGTCAGCTTTCCCGTCCAATCTAAACAGTCGAGCATAAAGTTACCAACTTTCGCGACACCAGCTCCCTTTGTCACCATTTGCAGCAACACAGTCGGCATGGAAAGTAACCACCACACCGGCTCCGCGGGTGTCTCAATAAATAAGCGTGATAGTCCGGACATATTGAGACGACCGCCAGTGAAGACAGCCTGGGTAATTAGTTTGAGGCTTTCTCTTTCCCCATATCCAGCCTGAATTTTGCTTATTGTAAGCGGGTGTCGTATTTTGAATGGCTAAGCTATTCGGAAATTGGGGCTGCTTGAATTGCCTTTGGTTCCATTCAGTCAGATAGTGTACCCGCGGTGGCCGGAAAGCGGCTCGGGCAGTACTGATGGTTTTTCGCCACTGATACGGCGAAAATATCAGCATTTTATGGGTATGTTGTGGAACAGTTAGATTGCTGGACTTGGCAGTGCTTGTGGACAATGCGGGTTAAGCTTAAAGATAGCCCGGTGATACAGTAGAAACGGTTGCTATCCAGTCGGATCTGGCGCCGCTACTCGTGTCCGTCCAGCTGTATGCCTATAATTTTTGGCATTTCTACCCTTGCTGCGCTTATTATAATCGACCGCTTTTCTGCCCTTTACACCGCGTCATCACGAGCGTGTCAGAAGATCGATGTGTGCCGGCCTTGTGATACCCGCATTAGCCCACTTTCGTGAACGGCACTCGACCATAAAGCCAGATAAGGAGAGAGCAAAGTTTCAACGTGGCTAAAAACTTTTAATGCTTCCAGGCATCCAGGGGTATTTAAAATCCGTAAATTTTTATAATGTTTGTACGAAGTTTCGCTTGTTAGATCATCAACGAAGGAGGCGGAAAAATAACAACGGATAACTAACCCCTATCGAAAGTCCATAGCCCCATAACCCCAATGAAAATTGTGATGCGGTCATCTTAAAGATTTCTGTATTGGAAAACCTGGTCTATATTGCAATACATTATTTTGACGGGTTGGAATCTTCTAACATTAACGAAAGCATTAAATCGATTTATGTTATGCGGTTCCGTTAATTCCTTAAGGAAGTGGAAGAAGTCACCAGGCGGTGGCAAAGTAAGCTGTACTGGTACGTTACATAATACAGTAGTAGAAATCCTAGGAAAGAGAATCTCCGCTTGTCGCTTCATTAAATTATATATTAGCATAAGAGTGGAGCTTGTTGACAGGCGATGTTATTAAGGGCTGGCTTAAAATTCGGAGGTAATAGTGCACAAGCCATTCTCTGTGGATACAATGGTAATTAGTCTTATCTCCTGGCAGCAAGATTGTGCGACGGGGGAGTGCGCGGGCGAGAGTGAAATAGATAGCGAACTGTAGGAGATAGTTTCCAGGCTGAATTCCTGCGCATTTCCCTTCGCGTCTACCGTTCTCTCCGCCTAATATCCTGCGTCTCGGGTAAAATCTAGCGTCGAATCTCGCCGCTTCCCGGCGTCGTCCTCGCCCTTGTCGACGTCATCTAGGAGAATGGCAATTTCAACCGGCAGGAAACTAGTTTCGAACGACTTGGATTATCTTTCTCAATAAGCCGCTGTATTAACAAGCAAGAAAACTTAACTACCAATAGCCACGGAGACATTGCTGGAAGACTGATAGGTAACGAATACGTAACATGCTGTGGCAAATGATTTTGCTTTTCGAGAGGATTGAAGCACCCATTGTATTAGAGAAGTCTAGAATACAGTCCATACAAGTTCGGAAGTACCTCATATTAGCAAGTACCTCCCTACATTAAGAGAATTAGAGAAAAAGTCATCTGGAAGGCTACCGATTAAAACCTTGCAAAACAAAGCAAAGTGTAACGCAGGAAGAATCGATGATGAATTAGCTCCTCTGAAAAAGAATATGGTACTATCGTTATGTTAACTCCAAGTGTTAGCCTAAGCATGAATTTCACTTGAGCTTTAGTCAATAGCTGCAGAGTAGTTGGAATGAAGGTCGCGGACCACGCGCGTAACCTAGTTTGGATGTCGCGTGGCGCTCTGAATACATTGTCAAAAAAATGTACCGGCATCGAAATAACTATTTTCGTACAGTTTGGGAAGTTACTTTATAAGAATGACGGAAATATATGGGCATTACAACCGGTCGGTGCCAACAGAAAACTTTCTTGGTATAAATTCTCACAAATCGCACAACTGCTTGTTCAATTCTTGATTCGAGCACAATTGTACAAGTACGTGGCGTACATTGCAGATGTTTATGCAAATACATAATAGATTTTCAATACACAATTGATAAGATTACCACGGATAGAATTTCTAATCACACATTCTCATTAACGTGTGATAGAAAAGGTCTAAACGAGAAAAAGTATCAAGTGGATTACATCGGCGAATGGAAAAGAATTTGCTAAACGATTCCCGGACAGGCGGCGAAGAAAAACTGGCCGATCCCGAGAGAAAATTACTTCCGGAACATTTTCTCATCGAGGACGTCTATCTTACAAAGGAGGGTTGGCCGAACTGATTTTTTTCTTTAGAGCCCGGATCATCGGCTGGAAGTGCAGGAAAGTCAAATTGCCCATACTCCCGAGTAGGGTCTCTCGCCTCTTTCACGGCTGCCACTTTGCTCGCCTTAAGAGGGGAAGACGGTACTTGGACTTTTCCCGGGGAAGAAGCATGGCGTGCGCTCCTGGAGTACCATTTCGAAGATCTGTTCACCTTAAATAATTCCATACCCTATACGTACCGTGGCATTTTATTGGAAGCATACTCATAATGCCCTCCTCACCTCTAACGCGCAACCACAATTCTTTCTTTCCTTTTTTCTCTCGGCAAATAATACTAAATTCAGCGTCTGCAATGTCATAAATGGACATAGCTCACGAAAACAAAAATACGTCCGACCCTGATCCATCTTGAATTAGTTCATGCGGACAATAATGGCATTTTCAAAACAATGCGCGGTGAGAAAAGTTCGTATTCCAGGAGAAGACGCTAAGGTTCGCACCAAATATTGCTCGCCGTTCGGGCTCGTTGCAATAAAGGGTCCTCTTTGTACTTTTAAGCAATATTAGCGCCATAAATTATAAAGGCTAATCCCACTCTAGTGATTCCGGCTTTTCTAGCAGTGAATGGATCCTGCCGTCGCTTTCTTTGTCCGTTGTGCCTTTGTGCACATCACAATATTTTAATTAAAAGTCAAGAAGAAAGCTCAATTATAGAGGTACGCGCGCAGCTCTGTCTTCTCAGCGAGTTTATCGAGAATCTTGGGCACCTCTCTCTCCTCCCCCTTCTCCCTCTCCCTCGCCCACCTTTTTAAAGAAATGCCAGATAGATTCGTTCCGTAGATATTATTGCCGTCTATATCGGACGCCGCGATGGTTCGTCATTATGCCGAAACATAATAACGTGTCATTAGTTCGTAATGTGTTTGCTGGTACGTTTGCGCATCCACTCGGGGCGGCCCGGAGCTTACGAACCCGATACAACCTAATTATCGCCAACGTGGCGCGCAGAGCACGCCTAACCTATTATTTTCACCCGATAGTGCAGGGCTAATGTAATTATATATCCATTCCGCTTTTGATGCGGCTTTAATCCGTTTCACTTCGCCGAGACTATGGCGCCCTTACTCTCTACCGGCTTTCTCCCACATGGGCTGGAGCGCGCGCGCTGCCAAACGAAACAACGAATTTCCAACACCACTCCACATCCCTAATAATCTCATCGGCACTCACATCACGCCCTACACACGTTTCTAAATATTAGTTAAGCTGCTGTCACTGGCAGGTTGCAGGCAAGTCTTAAGAGATGAAAAAAGTGTATAAAGTGGAAAAGTTATTTTTTATCGCACATTATATTTATTTAGGTGTCTTTCACATTAATTACAAAGAGAAATTATACCCACGTTTTCAGAAATTTCTTTCACTTGTCCCATGTGGATCAATGAGGTACAAAAGTAAAAAAAGGAATTCTTGTCGGCTTATGCGAAATGTATTTTCTTTTTTTCACAGAAAAGTCGTGTCTAGAGGTTGTTTGTATTTACTCATTTTTATGCATACGTCAAATTGATGCAACGTGTCGATGAGAGTTAATTTACCGAATACAAGTTCTTTCACATTCAGCTGTTGACCGCTTCGAACGATTAAACTCCATCCACGGGCTTACCCTCGCCATAAGCAGGAAAGTTGGTTGAACTCTACTTGTCTCTTGTTTTAACGAATCGTGACACTCGCCCGTACTAATGAGTGCTCCCTTGAAAGCTCCGTCGTAAAAGCGAGTCTATAACGATCGTTTATCTACCTGACGTAAGTTTCTACAAATTGACGTTAAAGTCAGCTAGGAAAAGGGAGAAACGAACGTAGCAGTCGGGAGAGTAGATACAGTCTCTCTAAAATGTTAGGCAATCAACTAACGTTCGGTTGGCTCCGTTTCAGCGCGGAAGTTTCGCGCCGACGACTCCACGAAATTTCTGCTTGAGCAACGATACCCCTCGTTATAGTTTGTGCTTAATCATCGACCACCACGTGGTCATACTTCAACGTTTCGAAAAATGCAGAAGCTGTTATCCCTTACTCAATCAATACATAAAAGATTCCCCTAACCGTTCGGAATCTATATTTATGAGTCGGTGAAACCAAGAGCGAGTAGAATGAGCAAACCACTTATTTGCGCTGAAAAGTGTGAAATTGGACGATAATTATACGACGTCGAAAACAACGCGGTGGGCGGACGGAGAGAAAAATTGGACCTAATGAGATAGAGTGGTCACAAATCTTCCACTAACGAGAGCCCTGGCAGGAAAGGGTCAGATTAGGAGGCGTGGTGGCAGGTGCCCCGCCAAATTGAGATTGGAAATAACGCACGCCTCGGAATAACAATGGTCCTTACGGTTCCTTTTATCAAAAATACGGTAAAAAGGGTAAAGCAATAAAATATCTTCTGTTCCGGCTCTCGAGTTTACTCAACTTGGACAACGTACCTGTATTATCTAGAAAAGATTAGCCTACGATAGAAAAAGGTACCTCTAAAGAGCTGTCTACCAGCAAGCGACAGGCAACAGTGGCTAGGTACGAACGGGTATAATCTTTTAGAAAAAAACAAGCAACACGCGCGCCCAGCACCCGAAACGACGGTGAACCTGCAAGGTAAGAACCTGTTTCGACATTTTCGACAGCTGTTGCTTTAGTGACGTGGGCCTTGTTTAGAGCCCCATTTGCGTGAGCATCAACGCGTAATGGGGACTAAACAGTTTCCGCTCTTAGCAAGTGGCCCGAGGACCTTGAGGCGGCACAAGCACAGGAATTGGGCTACCGGTTAAAGAAATCACAGGAAATCTATCCATTAGACTGACCCGTGCGCAAGTGTATACCGTGCACTAAATAGATCTGTCACCTACGTGAAAGCATCGTTATTAAGCGTAGATAAGGAAGCCTACCGACGTCGAATATGATTTTGAAATTCGGAGAATTGTAAGACACGCTTTACTTATTATGAGACCTTTCGAGTTTGTTAATAGTGAGTGCGAGGACATCTATATCAAGTGAAATGATAAAATGCTACGGGAACAATGTATTAAAGGACGGTTGGCAGTATCCGCAACTGCGACAGGAGTTTCGCGAAACCTATTCTTTAATGCTTCAGCGAAATCGTTTAGACCTCGCGGTAACTAGACGAGGGCAAGGGAGGACAGATACTCGGTCGCATTTTTCTCCGCGTCCTATCTAGAATCTTGGCGCCTCCGAAGTAGCGGCGGGCGGACTTGGACGACACCAGAGGCGGGTAAGGTAAGACGAAGGAAGCCGGGAATAAGGAGCGGGGTGCTCGTGCTCGTGGCCTCGAATAGAGGCGAAAAGAAAAGAAGATCCTCGAGACCGAGAAGAAATTGCTAGCTCGTAGAAGGGACAGCTAGAACGACTGGCGCAAAGGGCGGTATACTGGCATCGCGGTTTCTTTAAAAAATACCCTCCAGAGGAGTTTCTAGCTGGAGTACGGCGAGTGCGCTGCGGCTCGGATTGAACGTATCCATCTCTCCTTGCGGCTGCTGTCCACGCGCAGCGGCGTCTTCCGACAGCCTCAGCGTTTAATAACGATTCCTTTGTTGTGTCGGAACAACGATTACGGCCGGCACCGGGAACAGCATCCACTAGCGCTCGAGTGCCATCGCCGTTACCAGCCCACGTCCTGGCCTCCATCAACGATGGATAATGAGAAGGTGGCCCGAGGGATTCACCGCGATAGAGACTGACAGAGAAACGGAAGTGGAGAGGAGGCCGGCGAACAGCCGAGAAACGGAGGGTTTCTGGCTTGGGCGCTTACCGCGCAACCTGCCTCTTTCTCCGCAAATGCTTGGCCAGAAAGGAGGCGAGAAGAGAGGAGAGACGAAGGGATGCATTTCATTGACTCCCACACTAAATCGCGGACGCACACGGCCACGCATACACTCGCGCAGTTGGCAGACGTCTCGCACACAGAGCCACGTTGTTCAGTCGGCCCGCTACTGAAGAATCGAGTCTGCGTCGAGAGCCGAGAGAGGGTTTAAGCTTCCTGTACGGCCGGGCAGCAAGCATCTGCCGGTGCAGTATTTTATCCAGTGCAAACGGGCAGCGGCCGGTGCCGCGACCAGAACCACGAAAGCACCTCGCATCCAGCCAGCCGATATATATCTGATTGGTGAGATTTAACGAGGAGGACCCGCGGCTCGGATAAGATTCATGGGGGCGATCTAACTACGGCGGGAGAGCAGCACGGGAATGCCTTTCTTCTCGGCGACGTGAGTAACGAGCGCCGCGAGAACCGGGCGTGGCTATACCCTGCAACCTTCTCTCGGACCGAGGAAACCTTATCGGCGCGAGATTAAAGGCCACACCTCTGATCGACACCGGGATCGACATCGAGCATTCGATCGAGACATGCCTAAGGAACGCGACCTGCCCTACCCCCGCAGAGCGCGAGCTCGCGCGAGCCTTATCAGTCACGGATTTTAAAACTGGTATTTCCATTAACGCTTAACTCATCCCGCTCGTGGTCAATGTCGACCATGATCTCCCGCAACTCACTTTTACTTATCTCATGTGTGCACTCTTAGTCGCACGACTCGGCGACTTTGACATTAAAATACGATGTATTATTACCACTGTTATATTTATAATAATCCAATTAGATGGCACATACCATGTCTATGAATGGTATGCACGTTAGTATACAACTCAAAGGCTATTCTATACAGGAGAAAACCCGACTGAAATGAAAAATGGGAAAGCTAATAGGAATAACCATCACGATTCTACTTGTTTTATCGATCCCGCCCGTCCCGTTCCAGTTTATTTTATAAACCTTAGTTAGCATTAATGACGCGGTAACTAGTTACCCTGAAGATCGATAGTATCCACCACTTCGTTAGAGCGAGAAACGGTTCTGCCACATCTTGTATGCGGAATACGGCCAATAATGGAGTGTGAAAATTTGGAATTCAGTGGGCAAACCAAGGTTTTTGGAAATTGATAATTGAAAGAGAGGGATGATGAGCCTGAAACAATGGTGATCGTGCATTCATTCCGAATCTGAAACATTACAGGAGTTTTTATCTGAATCTGTAGATGCCTGAGAAGTAAAATGTTTATTAGAAAGTGCTGGTTAATTCTATCACTTTAGGAGTTTCTCTATAAATATTTTAGTTTATCAATCTGAGGGGCAAGAGAATCGACAGCAGACACCGAACGGATGTGGTAGTAGAGTGTGCCCACCAGCTCTTTACACCAACTGCATTTGATTCGGATCGTGAATCGGCAGGAGATTGCTGGCGGAGCGAGCGTGAAGGGAGGGGGTGATGCTTATCACGGGAAAAAATCCAGCGAGCCCTTTGGCTCTTCGGAACGCTATCTGCTGGATACAAAGTCCGCGGTAGAAGCCATAGTTCATGCCACATGGAAAGGGCACAGTCGTGTTTCCCTGCGGGATGCCGAAGAGGTCCGATTTAGCAGATACGGAATATTAAAAGCGACATTTTCTTCGACCTGCCCGCGATACTTTCGATTCGCGATATGCACCCCGCCGTACAAGGATTCTGCCAAGATGCACCGCCAGAGATATCAAAACCTAATGGCGAATGTAGGTCCGCTATCGTTTTTATCCGATAGGTAGACTGTCAGCTGCGACGTGCTGGGAAGGAATTCTTGTAAAACAGGATCCACTCCATTAATATAACTCGACGGCCAGGATCGATGGGTAGAAGATTTTCACGGATTATCACAATGGATTCATTCGATGTATGCTTAATCGAAGACGGTAGAAGTTGGACAATTTTAAAGCACTAACAACGACCAATAATCTACTCATAATTTGTTGTAAATAGTTTTTAAGGTATGTAGTATTAGTGTGATTCGAATTTGAAGCCTCACTTATTTAAATGGCATTGATAAACGTGGACCTTGTACAGTTGGATTGGTATCCTGAATAATCATTTCCCCAATACATCAAGGATGCAAGACACATTAGGGCAGATCACACTTGGCGTTAATCTAAGGCAACTGACGGAGCGGATCATTAATCGCAACCGACACTACTGCACCGGCTTCACAATGCACTACAGAATTCCCAACCCTACGTAACCGAACCTCGCCAGGCGAAGAACCCTTTTGTCCTCATGTTCGTTTTAAGCAATCCCTATCCCCCATCGGCGTTCGGAATTATAATGTAACGATGTCAACGCGCATATTATAGAACGTACTATTTCTCTCCACCCGAGATTCGGTATGGGCTGCTGATAGTGATTCACCGTTACACAAGAATCTGGGGGTGGAAGATCATCAGCACAGCCCGCCAGTCTTCGGATTTATTAAAATCATAGAGAAGAGAGTGCCGGCTGACACGATCCGGAGTCATTATTCCGCTCACAAAAACTTTAGTTAAGCTCGCTCGTTCGCGAGAATTAGGTCCTTGAAGTCCAATGTCTGTCTAGTGTACGTCCTATTTTCCTTGGAATCCGGAGACGGTCCTTAACGAGTTCGCGCTTCTGGCTCGGCTTCAACCACCTTCCCTTCCCACCCATTTCCTTTCTTAAACTCCCCGGCGACACTCCGTCTTTCCCTCACTTTCCTTTCCTCTCCCCCTTGCTTTGCCCACCTTCCGCACCCTCGCGGCGCGCTTTCGGTGCGAGGGGTCAGGAATTCAGCGGATGGCACTTGCCTGCTGCTCCCGGCGGGTACCTGCATCGTCATCAACGTCAGTTGCGATAATGAGGACATCTTGTATCCCTAACAAGACGAGTGTCACACCTCCTCGCACTCTGCTCTCCTGTCTTCAGCAAGTGGAGAGCGTTGATGGCGCGGCCGCGCGGATATCATAATGCGTTGCCGGAGCCGTTCTGGATCTGCTTATCCGACGAAACTCAACGTCGAGGCACGGAGCTACGAAATCGCGCGTCTTGAAACGCGCCCCCGACGATTTCAGGAAAGCGTACATGGGTTATACAGCGACGCCCGGATGGACGCGTCATGGTGCGACTCGAAATTTAGCGTGTGATCTACTGTCGAGACAGGTTGTTCTCCCAAGCGTTTCCACAAATTCCGATTGAAGCACGTTTTCCAGCCCGCATACAGTAAGCTGCTTTACGCCATGTCACATTCACGATACTGCAGTCCTCCTTCTTGTTCGTTTACATAATGATCTTAACAATATGTCCTAGTTACATTATCTGTCTGTGGCATTAAGTAGAATGCCGCGCAAGCAGTGTATGGGGTTGCCACACTCACTAAGCTTCCCTAAGGAGGTGTCGTAAGGTCCGCAATTATCGAGGGGATCCGTGGCGTACACTTCATCGACAACACCTATCGACCCATCTACTTTCTCGCCCCGGCAGCGCTAGATCCATTGTGCAAACTCCTCACTCGAAGCGGCTTGAGCAGAGGAGGACCTGACGGTCAAGTGTCTACAAACTCAACCTTGAACCTTTCGGAGTTGAGAAGAGCGAATGTTCCCGACGCGGGGCGACACGAACGTGTCAACTCGAGCCCTCGACAACTTATCGAAAAAGTTTTCCAACGCCTATCGTACAGTCGGTTCCATTACATCATTGTGGAAAACTTACATCTCATTATTAACAGTGCGCGGGCAGTAATTGTTGGGTGATTGTCGACGAGCGAGCAGCGCAACACTCCTGGATTGAAACTTTCCCTAGCGCTTCTTTATAGCAAGCATATTCGGAGAAGGCATCAATATGTATGTAAGTCGACGTTCGTTGGGGCTTCGTTGTCCAGCTTAAGCGGCGGATGGATCACCAAGGATGAGAATTAGGGGACGGGAAGGAAGTATCATAATACTTGTAAGTCGTGGGACACATTAAGAGGATCATATCGTTCGCATCCGCGATCCACCAGCCATTTCAGTTTGATCCGTGTGAGCTGCGGAGGTCCCTTGTCGTCTGGCAGGTAAGAAGACGAGGAAAAGCTGAGTTTGACGCAAGGAAGAGAGCATGTGCGCAAACCGTCCGCCCAGACGGGACGTCGGTTCGCCGCCCTTAATCCGATAAAGGTGCCTATACCTGCCCCTGAGCCACCTCATCCTATTAAGTCTGGTATTAATAAAAGTACACATGCGGTTATTGCTTCTCCTGACGCTCCTATGTGCCCCCTGTATCCAGAGGACCAGAGTCCCTTGGTATGCACTTTATTTTATTCATGCAAACGTCTACATCCCTTGGGTGGATGGGGTTCCTGCCTACTCCCTCCTACTTTCTTATAGAATCATCAGATAGTCCTAATGACTCCATTTTATGCGCATCCACGCGCCTTTCCCGCTGCCCCCCGAATTTCTAAATACAGTCCTTAACCATTCATCATTCTAATTGGTGGCTGGAGGATATATAAGGTCGAAAGTGAATATGTGCCCACAAAAAAGGGGAGCGCCTGAATAGTAGTGGAAAAGACTAATGGGCCGTCGACAAAAATGCTAAAGGATGGAGCCCGATTGAGACAATAAATGTTTCAATTTCACATCCCAACCTTTTTTTGTAAAAACAATTTGAATACGAAAATGGATATCCGTCGGGGCTTAATTACAGATGAAATTACTTGGGAATAGTTCGGGTCAGGGAATGCTGATCGGAGCGCGGCCTCGGATTGGAGAGGGCGAGGCACAGAGCGCGACAATTTATTTTTTCCTTTTTTAATAGACAGAAGAAGACGGAGATGGTCGCTCATCCATCATCGTTAACATTTCATTCGACGACAGGCGAGAGCGGGCGGAAGCGCGCGTTAACTAAGAAAGGTGTTTGTAAACCCGGTCAGAAAACAAACGTTTTGTCATCGCTGAATAGTAAAATAACACCCGCGCGCACACCATAACGTCGCATGAGCATGAGTCGCAGCCCGGGAAATTAGCAGCTACTAGTTACGCAAGCTTGCATGCACATGTATCTATTCACAACAGCCAGAAAATCCTGATATGTGCATTTTGCTGCGGAGTCAAAGGTCTTCCGACCCACAAACCTGAAAAATCATGAAATAGGGAAACAAGAACGATGCAAATACCACAAATATCGCAAACATACGTTGCTCCAGCGCGAAATGACAATTCCAAGCTCCACGTTTAAGCTCTGTATTATCCGCGGCATGTCACTTTAGCAAGCATCATCTACCTGCACATGCAAGCGTATCCCGGCCACCATCCGAGGTGTACAAGGGGATAAAGCTCACTTTTTTACACACGCAAGGTGAATTCTGGGGTTTCGGGAGAGTAATGCAAAATGAAAAGTGAAGTTGTTGAACGGAATCCCGCTAGTATAGTTGACGCATTGCACTTGGAAAATATAGGTCACTGCGATTACGGTTGGCATACGTATGTACTTGTGTATGTATCTGTTGCGATTGACTTCGGAAAGCGGGGCTATGATGCAGCAGAAGCTCACAGTTCGGCTGTGTAACTAGTGACTACATACACCAACAGTTCGTCACTTGTGTATATTTTTGGCGGTGTGCGTATGTGCGTGCGATATCTGCTAGTGCATTATTGCGTTTTATGCCAGTAGGTAATTCTCATATAAGCACAATACACACCTCCGGCAAAATGGCATTCGCCTGTATAAATAGAGCATACGTGAACTCGTCGCTGTGATAAACTTGATCGATTTACATTCGGCACCTATATGAAGATCTGGGCCAATATATAGTAAACTTGCTTTCAGTGTTTTTCGCTTTATCTCTTACTTACTGCACGCTTTTGAGTTATTATCTTTAAATTTAATTGTCTCCGTATTAAACGTCTGTTTCATCACCAGTCTGGGATATTGTTACTTAGCGTCAGTATCATACACTATTTACATGAAAAGTATTTAAATATTAAAGGCACAAACAATATGAGGTGATTGGTCGGCCTGCCAAAGGGCCTGCCGAATTCGTAAATTTCGATGCCAACCAAACACGATTTGATGAAGGGGAATCAATGTGAAAGAGGACCGAACTCAGATATAAATGACACAGATGTTTGGTACTGACACGATTTCGAAATTCGGCAATGCATTGCGGATCCGCGGTAGTCATTCAAAGCCATTAATTTGTACAGCACTCCGTAATGTGCTAAATGAAAGGGGAATACACGCAAAATGCAGGCACAACAGTATGCGTGCAATTCATTGCAATTCCGAGGCCGATAGCAAGCAATCATCAGATATTACATCGGGAGAGCAGGTCAAATGAGACGAAAGCCTTATGAACTGCCATCCATGAGCACGTAACCAAAGCTACTAACCACTCACGGTGACTGCACACACTGGCGAATAAAAGTGGAGCGTCCTAGAATTTCGTAGCAATTAGTCACGGTTAGAATCGACGCGGGTAGATAGAAGGTCTGGCGCGATCCCTTTCAGCCGATGAGCCAAGTTTTATTCTCGTGGTAGGTGGGCCGACAAGTGTGGCGAGCGGGAATCGAAGAATGCCGCGACGGCAGGAGACGCTTCTCGTTAGCACGAGTAACAGCAGCCTTCCAGTAGAGCTAATTGGTATTCTTCGGGGCGAGGAGTGTCAGGCCTTTGACTTGGAGGCGCTATTTCGAGGATTCGAGTGGCCGGCTGCTAGCAGACTCCGGAGGGATATGCTCTCTTCATTTCCTCTGCGGAGCGAATGGTAAGGCTGGGAAGTGCCCGGGCACTGTCTGCCAACAATGCGCTGGTCCTCGTGGACCTTGAATCTTGAATCCTCGTAGACCGGTTCCATCCCAGGCTTCGCGAGCGCGACTCCGTTTAATCGGTCAGCGCAGCCGGCGCCATTGTCCTATCGCCTTCCCGCAGAATCTCCTCAGTTGTGTTCGTGAGCCGCTGTGGAAGCCTCCTGGCTCTCCTCCTTCCTCGCCTAAGCGGTATGTCTTTCACACTTTTTTCTCACTTCCCCCGCCCCGTCAACCTCTCGTAAGCAAGGTACTAGCCTTAAACTTGAACGCGTGAGACTGGCATGTGCATTGTGTTACCGCATTGGGACTTGAACCTTTCCATCAGCAGGGAGATCGCCCTGGTCTCGGCCTGTCATATTTCGCTCGTGCACTTGGTATGCAGTCCATGTGCCATTTCAACGCCCACCGAATTGTTGGTGTGCGAAACATGTCCAGGGAAATGACACTGCCCGTGTGCCCTGCGCGTTCGTCCTGCCGGACGAATCCTTCTTCCTTGATAAACTATGCTTCGACCATTTGTCTCTGCTTTCGACATTTCATTGGGACTTGGGACCTTATATCTACTTACTCCTATCTGTCTCGCTTGTATCACTTTTAAACTTCCGCATTCCACTTGGCATCGCTGTACCCACTTCCAAAAATACTGTTGGATAATTTTGTTTGGGATAGTAGAGCCGTGAATGTACCTATGTGATCCGGGGGGTGATCTAATTCATTACCGCTTAATTACCGTGAGTTACATGCTTAACTAAGCGGAATGTTGTGGAAGAATCTTAAATGCTCGCTCCAAGGAGACTATAATGCACAACAATTCCGCGCGATGAATGTGCTTTATTGGAGCGCGGGTTATCAAGACAGTGGAAGCCGACCCATATTCCATCTAGTGGCATTATCGCTGACGGATTGTTTGTGCATTGTGTGCACTGCTTTATCAGCGATTCGTTCCAGCTGCTCCACACTATTCCAAAACTCGTTCACAGGCAAATTGTTCAACGTTGCGTCACTAATTATCACTACTATTATCGAATTATGTACTTCGATCAAGCAAGCGATCAATGATAGTCTATCGATTTTGACGTATCAATGGAGACGTCAGAAGTCTGGGAGGCCGCTTTATGAGAACTGTGTTCCGCAAGTAATTACCACTGAAAAAGATGTAATTTTCGGAAGTATAGAAAGTGGAAATATGTATTTATTGAAGGCTCAAAAGGTTTAATATTGGGGAGTAACATTTAAATTTTCCCTCATCATCGGACCTCGGCCACGTCCAACCATAACAGGGCAGCGACAGTCAAGGCAGATAAATTTCCGCGTTGTAATTCACATGGGAACTTCGCTTGTTAGTGTGCGATAGTGCGAGAGCCGGCAGCAAAACACGCATGCGGGCGCGGCACGCAGAGTCGTACTTGCTCGAGAAAGGCTAATAAACGCAACGGACGTCACGGTCAGCTATCTTTTTTTTCTGAAACGAGTGCAAGTCAATTATTGTCAATTGATCGGTGTATATTCGCTCTCGTGATTTGCGTCGTTGGCACTTGCGATAAAACAGACTAGTATCTTTGACGGAACAGTGAAGGATGCAATCTTGTTGAGTCTTTGGACCATTATCAAACGATAGGCACGTTGCGTTGTATCCTGTTTGCGGCTTAATTAAGATATGAACACCACGCACAATATTCCTTTACGAATTTACTACTACATAAATAATATACTGGCGTTCATGGTACAATGAATCCTGTAACGTGAAGTTAATTAAGCAATCGGTGCACACGGCTGATACGGGAATGAAGCACTGTTTGCAAATTTTCTGCATTATTCAGTGCTCCGACCTCGAGACCCAGTTCGCGCGGGGCACCGTGACTGAAATACTTATTTTACGTCTGCATAATGAATTTCCAATGTACGCAGCTACCCAGTATACCTTCAATATTTGAAGCTATGTATTTTTAAGTCCCCCATTACCGCGGCAAATGGGTTGCGGCACATTCGTTATGACAGTCCATCGCCAAGGCCGTAAACTTGTAGTACTAATTTTTTCATTAGTTATCTCGAAGAGAATGCACACGTCAAAAGAATTATAACCAGGTTACAGAACATCCGCTAAAATAGGCATGTATACATATACCGAACAGACGATTGTACTATGGATACGGTCGTCTGCTCAGTAAACCGGTATAGATGCTCTCGAGAAACCCGGTTTAGCTGTATGTCTTAAAATTTATGAGAATGTTAAGAAATCGCTACTTCTTTCACGGACTACGGTAACCCTGAGGATAACTTGTGCAAATAGCAGAAAAATCACGAACGCGCGCCAGTCCAGGTGATATAATTTATCTGTGCTCCACACCTTGTTTTAATGTAAATAGGATACACGCGAATTGGAGTATTGGACAAGTTCGGGTAGGGAGTTCGATAACTTCCCTAACAAAATTTCTCCCGCCTGCGTCTGTTTAGTTTCCGCAAGCAGTAACGTATCTGCACGCACTGCGTTCGCGTGGCAGCAGAACCGGAGAAGAGCGAGAGTGAGAGAGAGAGAGTGTGTGTGTGTCGCTGCTAACCGTTATCGTGACCCCACGTGACCTAGAAACAAACGAGCTCGCTATTCAAATTGTCTATGCTTATACGAGGCAGAAGGAAGTTTCCAAGCCTTCGCAAACAGGTTGTCATCAATCGGCGTAAAACTGACAGCTTCACTTTGACGCGAGATCTGAAATCTCGCCTTCTGATAAGCTTTGGAGACATCGCCTTCAGTGGCAAAGTATAATATTTACTTAGCGATAACAATCGGTGTGCTGTGTAGAGGGGCGGCCGAAAGTATTCATGCGTATGCTGAGTGTGCGATGCTGCATTATGTGACGATGAAGGACATAAGCATGTGACTCGGAGATTTTGCCACAGGAATACCGACCGTCCAATATCGAAGCTCAACAGGTAGCGCAATAAAAAGGTGTTCTACAATAAAAAGTTTCGGAGATACGATACTCCTTGAAGCATTGCAATATGAAAATATCACCTGGCATGTGAAAATATCAAGATTAAAAATATCGCCTGGGAATATTGGTAACTTCTGGGTTTTAAAATAACGAAGCTCGTACGGCACTTCACGGTCATGGCTCTTATTATCGACATCCGCTCATTAACTTATCATGGCAGGTAGATCCTTCCAGGATTTCTTGTTTCGTTTTAACTTTGAACACATAAACAAACACAGTAATAAACGGGAGTCGCAAAGTATTACGCCACTTGCATACCATTTTTAGGACCATATCTTATGAAGAATCCTTGTTTTACACGAGTCTGGCTACGCGTTCACATACATGTGGATTTCCTCGAAGAAGGTAAAGTGTGAAAACAGTGATTTCTTTCGAGATAATTTAATGAGCCCATTGCTGAATTCCCTGTCAGATCAAAGATTGCTCAGTCGCACGTGGCAAAATAATTTCCGGCTGGTGAAATACTGTGTTGTGGTGGTGGGAAATATGCGCCGACGAATTCGGCAGCGGCACTCGTGACTGCTTTTTATTGCCGACAAATATTACTCGACGCGCCTACACTGATACGTAACTTTCACCTCAAAAATTGTATCGGGTGTGACGAGAAGTGACAAGGCAATTCTCTGTCGTCAGATGTAATACGCAATCTTGGCCACGATAGGAGTTCGACCGGCTCGGACTACTGCAAGAGCTACTCGAGGAGAAAGAGCTGTTGCGGTCGTGCGGCGTGTTCTCGCTCGTTCGTTCCCCCCGATCGAATGTTTCGAGCGATAATTCGATAGTCATCGCCGCGCACTCGAATGTGGGGACCAGTGGAACTGATGATTCCGCTCTGATCGATACGCGCACGGAAACGGCCGAAAAAGTGATAGCGGTACGGCGCGACCTTTGAAACGGAATGCTTATCGGCACGGTCGGCGCACATTAGAAGAAGGCCAATAAAACGCAAGGATCCTCCAAGATGGGTGAGTGTTACTCGATTAACCTTCAGTCAGCCAACTTTGCACACTCGTATAATTTATTTAAGTGCACTTCACTGTCAGTGTAACTAGGAGAGATCTCGTGTTACCAAATACTGACATTTCAGGCACAAATTAATGGAATTCCAATTCTTTTCTATACACGTATCCCTCAGCACTAGTGGTCACTATCCAATCTCACCTTTATTGCTGATATCGCACTACTGCCTGTCACTAAGAATGTGGTTGACATTTAACCTGTACATATTTAGCCTGAGAGCTCTTCTCAATGTCCCAAAATACACGAGCGTGTCAGACAACAAATAACTCTGAATAAGCAGAATGGAGAATGAAATAATGTCTTTGCACTCTTGCGATGTCAGTGGGGTACATGAGGTACCTGTTCGCCGTGATGCTGTGCATCGCGAACATGATCATTTACGGGCTGAAGGTGAACATCTCCACGGCCATAATCGGCATGACCACGGCGAAAAGGGGAACCACTGGCACCGGAGATTGGTCCAACGAATGTCCGCAATTCACTAATGCAGAGGGCTCGCCGGCAACCGATTTGGATGGCCCCTATGACTGGAGTGGTGTTGAGCAGGGCCTGGTCGTCAGCATATACTTCGCAGGTTACCTTATCGGCATGTTCCCGGCTGGATACTTCTCGAACCAGTAAGAAGAATCTGAGCGGCACATAGTTGACCGATGAATATAATCAAAGAAAATCCCTTGTAGGTTCAATACAAAGGCGGTTCTGTTGATTTGCGTGCTGTTCAACGCGATTTTCACGCTGGCAGTGCCGTGGGCAGCGAATTCCCTCATCCTGCTCTACATCTTGAGGTTCTGCACGGGCCTGGTGAGCGCGGCGAATCTGCCGGTGGTAAATGTTCTTGTATCCAAGTGGGTTGTATACGAGGAGAAGAGCACGTGGGTCGGCATCATATATGCCGGAACCTCCATTGGAACCGTCATATCGATCCTCTCTTCCGGCTTAATAATGTACTCTCTCGGCTGGGAGGCCATCTTCTACATTCACGGCATTCTGCCGTTGATCTGGTGCGTCGTCTTCTACATCTTCTTTGAGGACACACCCGAGGACCAGAAATACATTACGGAGGAGGAGAGGAATCTCCTGGTGAATACGTACGGTCACAGATCGCCCGGCACCTCCAAGCTGAAAGTACCATGGAAGCGTATATTCAGCTCAGTGCCCTTCTGGGCCCTCATCTTCGCGAATACCCTCGGCAATTTCTGTTGGTACTTGCTGCTCACGCAGCTTCCATTGTACATGAACAAGATCCTTCGATTTGATATTAAATCGGTACGCTCGCACTTCCGAGTCCTAGCACCTCTTCCCGCCACCACCCGTATCGCCACCAGCTTCGCCAATTATGGCCTATCATATTGAATTCGTTGATATTCGCATTGTAGAATGCTGCGATTAGTTGCACACCGTATCTCGTGAACGCTTTCACGAATCCGCTACTGGGCAAGGTACTTGACTGGGGCCGCAAGAACGGATACTGGTCGCAGACGACAGCACGCAAGACCGCCGTATTCATAAGTAAGTGCGAATGTAAATACCAAGACTAGCACGGACTCGGCTCGGGTACAAGGTTACATTCTTTTCAGGTTGCGTGCCGCCCAGTATCTTTTTGATAGTAATTGCCTACACTGGCTGCGACCGACTCACCTCTACCATCTTTCTGTCGCTGAGCATAATTATCACCGGTGCCATTTTCGTCGGCCACCTTATCAACCAGAATGACCTCGCGCCAAACTTCTCCGGTATTCTTATGGGTATCACTAATACACCCGGTACAATATCCGCCTTTATCGTGCCCGCATTGGTCGGGGCACTCACCAAGGATGGAGTAAGTACCCAACCATACCCTCAGAAGCATCTCCCTTTTGCTATTCGATTTCTTTCATTCCAATGATTCTTCACTGCGAACACAAATACGTCCCCCCCGTTCGAATTCCTGCGAAGCAGAACTTAAAAGACCATTCACGGTCTTACAGTTTTGTTAGAACTTCCACCCTTCGGTATCGAATGCCTGGAGTGCAAACGTTTCCAGCATTTCCTTGCGTGACATTTCAAATGCCTCTAGCCTCGTAATCTTTATGCACATGTCTCTTCGGGCATCCCTTGCTATTTCCATCCCGCAAAAAACTACATGGGAAATCTATTAATGCCACCTTTATTATACAGCATACCATGCTTCGATGGAGATACGTTTTTTGGATTTGCATTGCCGCCCAGTTGCTGGGATTCCTAATATTTGCGATCTTCGGCTCCGCGAAGATTCAAGAATGGAACTATCCCTCCATAGAGGAGGAGGATTGGGAGGGCCAGCCACGGCGACGGGTTCAAGAAACAAAGACATAAACCGTCCGATCTAACCTACAATCCGATGCGATGTTGTTATATCGTAGGAAAAAAGATATTGGACCATCACTTCTGCACCAGTCATGGTTACTAGTGTCCATCCAATTGTATGGTCAAGGGATTATTCCAGGGTAATGCTAGACGAGAAATTCCACAAAGTTATGTGAAGCATTTACACTTGAGATGTTTGATGCGCATAAGGTTGATGCACCTACATTTCTATTTTACCATACTTGTTCATGTATACACCTATATGTTTTTTACGACTCTACTTTTTGCCAACTTTTTACTCCAATGTGCCAATGTGGTTGTGCATTGATACATTTAGCATATTTGATTAAACCAGCTGAAAGCACTGCTACTTGCGCTTTGATTCAATGTAAGTCCCCCGCCGCCGTCCTTTGAACGGGAGATGATATGAGATCGAGAGGGGCACCTCGGAGGTGACGCGTGCCTGCTGCTAGTAGCGGTTACCCGGCGGTGCACTGGTACGTTTCGTTGGAAATTCCTTTGACGCGTATCGAGGTGGCAAAAGATCGCGTGCACGCATAGGCCGACGCTGTTGGAGAATGCGCAAAAGTCTTGAAACGCGCGCGTGGATACGCACAAAATCACCATGCGCGACCAATGATAAGCAGCGACGAGGGCGAGTGTGTGCTTATGAGCGGCAAGCGAGCGAGCTACAGTAATTAGAACGGCGAGACCAGTTATAATGACGGGCGACCAATTAGGGGCCCACCTGGTACAAGAATTTCTCTTATCCCAATTACATAGCGATAGGGCCTTTGCCACCGTCGCTACCCCCGGGGACAAAGACTCGCACTCGTGAAATCCCAGAAAGAGAGTGCCGACTCACGCGCCATTGCTAATAGGGGACAACATTGCAGCGCAATGGCTTACTAAAACTTTCCGCCCATGTTTCGACGCGCATAAAAATACCGCGAGATCATTAGTAGGGTCACACGTAACTTCATGCACGAGAAATTCCGAGCGGTACAGATTTTACTACAAATTCAATGACTACGTTTATATCAATTAGGTGGAATTAATTAACGGAGTAAGTAGAATCGTCGCACACCAGGTAAAAGGCGGCGAATTGCGAAATTCCAACTTCAGCTAATTCCTTTCTAGGTGGGCAGCTCCGTTAGCGTGTATTTGCGGGGTTGCTTCATCGTACTTACTAATTCATGAGATGAATATTTTAAGGATAAACAATCGCGGTATGAATAATGATTGCTCCTTAACCTTTTGAGCAAGTAAGCTACTCCTTGCTACTGATTCGACCGAAAATACTGGCACGCCCGTCTGCAAGCAGTGTGCATTGCAGTCGTCTGTTGTACTAGGTAGTACACATACATAGACACCACCCGGCGAAACCGTGAGAAACCAGAGGCTGCAGTTGCTGATTTCTTTTATCGCTTCATCGATTGGTCCAGATTTCCTTTTAAGTGCCTTCCACCCGCGGAGCATCGCAGGACTAGAATTTCCTTTAGCAGGGTGCTTCCAGGGAGAATAGTTTTCGATAAGTAGGCAATCGCCAGTCCCGTGGTGAGCGGATACCATTCTCCCCGATACAACGAGCAAATTTCCTTGCGCCCCTTGTGTCCCCGTTCGATTTCGCGTTTCAATGAACCACGAGCACCTAGCCTTCAAATAGCCGTGGTTCGATGCCGATCTCAGCATATCGTGAAACCGAACCGGCGATTCAGTTCATCCCCGCGCCTTCTTCGCGTTTATCTGGGACTGCTGAAAAGTGGAAATAATTACGGTACCCATTGGGAAGTCGCCTTATTGCTCCTTAAAGAAGAAGTTAATGCCCGATCGATCGGCGGCCAGGCAAACCGCTGAGCGACTGCAATCTTGACCCATTAAAAAACCCTGCCAGGCTACCGGCAATCTGTCCAAGCGGCAATTAATCAAACTGCAATTATAAGTTCTGAGAGTCCTTTGTTGGGAGGGCGAGAGGGAGAGAGATAGAGGGTGCACGTTCGCTAGGTTGGCTGCTACGGTGAGCAGTGGAGGAGTGGATGTAGCCAGAAGTCGCTTGACGGGACACTTAATCAATCCTCAAGCATGTTACAAGGAGAACGCGGGCGGCGAGGCGAGCGTAGGCGCACGACGTTAACGCATCCGGAGCAGCACTAAAATGTCAGGAATTGTTAATCTACCTTGGTGCGAGCGCATGCTCGACGCACGCCGATGTCGTCCGCGTATATCCCTAGACATCTTGCTACGGGCAAACCCCTACTTTCCTCGCTCCTTGAACCCCTAGGTTCGCTGCCCCTTCTCTTCTCTCGGGCGACCTCGGCTGCGCTCCCGGGAGCCTCTGGGAGACATTCGCCGTCGAGTGCCAGTAGACCGCACCGTTATTACTAGCGATAAATCGCCGGCCTTAATAAGAGCTCGTACTACATAGCCGGCCACGTAGGCCAGAGCCGCGCCAGGAACGATGTTCCGGAAGAATGCTGATATTGAAAATAAAACGAAATCACGAAGTTGGACGGACCTGCAACATATTCAAAGAACCTCTCTGCCCAATTCTCATTCGCGCGGTTTCAACACTTTTCTTCTTAATCCAGAGATAGCGCAATTGCTCTCCACGACTAAGAATCTTATTCAGACGGAAGAGTTTTCTACGTCTTTTTTCGTTTGGTATAAAGTTTGCTGTACGAGTAAAGTGTACCATTGAGCATACAATTCATCAGGACAGGAAGATGTTCTTTTATGTAGATTTGACAGCTGATGGCTGTCGTACTACGGAGGGATAGGGTTTCACTAAGGGGCCAACCAATTACCCGTAAACGAAGCGCTTTTCACTCGACTGAGGATGTGGGTCAGTAGCGGCAAAGGGTGATCTGAATACGGGAAACAACAAGCGGAACGGAAATGCAGCTGCCAGCAGTTCCTCGCTCGCTATCCTTAAAGCCTTTCCACAGTAATCACTTTTACCCGTGGAGCTGGGCTATTATAACTATCACGAGCCACGTGGATATACGTGAGTGCATCCTTGCATAATCGCACGCGTCAGTGTACGCGTTCTAGAATTTCAATTTTAATTGTAGCCTGGTATAAAAACATACAGAGCAAGCTTTACATTCGCGTATTGCAAATAAAATATAGCGTAAATCCAATATAGAGCTTTAAAGAATTAAGCAAACAGTACCAGCGTATAAAGAACGCTAGTGGCTTATATAGGTGGGATTCGAAGATCGCAAAGGACTCGATATCGCAAGCCGATTATACAATGTATAAAGGAAATCAGTCACCCGGTTTATTTCTATTTGACAAGAGCTATATTTGCGCAGTGGTACGCTCACGTAGCCCAATGTTACTCGACCATTTCGCGTACAGATTATCCAAGGAGTCTCATACTTACTTCAAGCGCACAACATTGGCAAAGTAAATGGTGGTAGCCACAGAGGCGAACATCATGTAAAAACGAATATAGCCGCGGGCTGGACGGAGATCCAACTATAGTAGGATCCGCACACAATCTCCCATATATGAATGCTCCCCCCTCTCATATATGAGAGGTTGTGTGGGGGGCATTCCCAGGAGAGATCGTTTAATCGGTGGTCGTTGCTGCAGCATCGGATTTTGATTATCGCGGGCCATGTCACGTTCGTCCGTTCCTTTGTTGACGGATACAAAAAATGCATCACACACGTAGAATGGTTGGCCGTACCACTCGCGGATGCACCGCGGTATAAAGCCAGTGTGTGTGTGTGTATACTGTGTGTACGTGTTTGTCAGGGAGAGTTGGGGGAAGTAAGAGAGAGAGAGAGAGAGCAAACGCCTACTATAGTGTAGCAATTTTCCAGGGATACGCGGGAGTACAACCTCGTCCTCTCGTGCCGTTGCCTTTGATAACTTTTAATCATTGACGGTATTAAACCTATCCAACTGACTGTATGCCGGACACTGAGCTGCGCGTTTGCCTCAATCACCTTAGCCTACTCCTTTAACTTTTCTTCCTTTATTTACATTTGCGTAGAAATATTATCTGTATTTCTCATTCATCCAGACTCACCGGGAACGTAATCCTGATGTAATTCCGATTCCCGTCGGCCATTCCGGAATATATAAAATCGGTGATAATTAATTTCTATACCAACGTTCAAATTTAATACACAGGTTTTGAATAATTGTACACTGCCTCACGCCGCATCATAAAAGGAAAAAGTAATAAAACTGGATTAATTAAACGTGGCCGACGAGAAACCTGGATGTAAAAGTCAGTTGGATAAGCTTTTACAAGAATCACTATTAATGCGTATGTTATTAAAGCCGTGAGTATTACTACAGTCTTGTATAATTTAATTTAATTAAATATCGTGCACCCCTCTAACAATACGGGCCACGCGTGACTCGACATTGCATTTAATAAAGTCGAATAGGCACAACGCTCTACTCCTTTCATGAGCTTTGTCCATTGCTTCGTGTTCGCACTTTATTGTTATTTCAATTACGCTTTGACGGCGGCACAGCCTTTCAATAAGTCTCCGAATCCACCCCTACGGGGGGCGCGCGATGTCTCCGCCACCCTTGACCACTTTTCTGCACCCTGCGAGGCCATGTACCCTCTCCCGACCTCCCCTCCTGCTCTAGACCCTTAAAAGCCGCCGGCATATTGCGCATGCATAATTTAACGTGTTCAAACAAATAACGAAGTTTTCGCATGCTGATGAGGATCGCCACCGCATCCGGATTTCGGCTGCCACCGACTGGCAGTGACATATTTTCATTTGACACGCCGCCGCGCCGCGCACCGCACCATAGACTGCGAACTCTCTGAGATCACGGCGAGCATAACTTCCGTTGCCACGTTCTTCACGTTACACTTTTTACCCTCCCCCCGAACTACTGCCGAAGAGACATGACTTCGTTCACCACTTTAGTCATTGTGCCTGCAGTCACTGGGTCCATGGAATCTACTGAACTGAAATCCACTGTTTAATTTAAGCGCGAGTCCCCTCAGAATATTCGCATAATTCTGCTAATTACGTGGGAGTGCGCGTTCACGGACATCCGGCTGTGCGATTTTTAAAAAGAAAAAGAAAAGCTATTTAGTGACATAAATAAAATAAAAAGCATACAATTAGTATCGTTCGATATGTTCCTGGGAGAAAACGGCCCCTAATTAGAACATCCGCCCAAGTACGTTGACCAACAAATCTGCAGAATTCAACAAGTGAATTATCAAGTGAAAATTGCCTTGAGTGAGGCAAGAGATAAGGCGGGAGAGCAAGGGGGAAGAATCTTAGATGTTTGTAGAGTAGGGTACGGAAAGGAACCCAGGGGGGCTTGAAACGAAGTGCGAAAATGGTACGGGAAACAAAAGGACAAACTACCACGACTTCTCGATAAAACCAACGCGTACAATATGCGCCGCAGAATTTATTTCCCGCACAAATTGATTGCGCGCGATGGCGTGTAACTGTACGTGAAGGGCGATGAGCGTGTAATGTATTTTTGAAATTTAAATTACCAACCGGTTATAATTGTTCATGTTGGATGCTGAGCCAGTCAGGGGTGCAGAAGGTGTTTGTAAAATACTCACAATACCCTTCTTTCAACACCACCCTGTTCTCCGTCAATCTCTGCCTCGCGCTAATGTATGTTAAATAATATTCAATTCTCCTGAAGCCTACTGAGCGTTGGATAATTTGCGCGTGGCCTTTATACAATATTACTCAGACGGTAGTCCCCCGGCGTCCAATCGAAACAACCCAATATGTGCCTCCGATGAAAAGTTCTTTAACATTTTATTCCGCACTCAGTGAAAATGTCAATTTCACACACGAAATTGACCCAGCAACAAGAAACGGCAATATAATATGAACTATACTGGATGACTCTACAAGAAGATGTTCGTGCCTTACAACAATCTTATGAATCTTAAAAGATCACTGCATATAATAAGTTGGTGTAAGCTTTACAAAAATAGAGCTTAGACCAAGTATAATCCTCATAATCTAAGCATCACGTCAGCTAGCTTGGTTTTCTTCAAAGTTTACCCTCGCTCTATGCTGATGTAAGAAGTATGAATATCTCAGCAGGAATGCTAGATGTGTTCTTTGCTTTAATCATTATCAAAGATATCATATGCACATTTCCCGTTGACGGAGCCCTTGGCTACAGCATTATTAACCAGAAAAGTAAACTCGCTGCTTTCGTGGCGGACACGCTCCCATGCTACGAGCCAGTGCCGTCAGGATTACATAATGCTCGATGAAAAGCTAAGCTGCTACGTGCGCATGCGAGTATAACGGGGGTGTTTGCCTGGCTGGCTGGCAATTTGCCTTCGCATATCGCGGTCTCACTCGAAGTATGAATAATAATGACCCTGAATATGTGAATTACGAGACGATTATCTACAGCGATGGCTGCAACGGTTATTGCAGCAGGGCGCCTACCAACGGGGATCGATGCGGTCACTTGGCATTGGATCTCACGTTCGTGTTACTTTTAATGGTGTGGAATTAATGACCGACAATATCAGTGAGGTGCCAAGGGAACTTGACCTGTGTGAACTTGGTGTCCTACGAAAGTTCTCCAGATACGCATGCATATGCCGCTAGATAAAATGCGCTTTCCTATTATATGTATAGTAGGTATGTACACGGTAGAGAGTCTCTCGATTAGACTCCGAGAAGTTACCTATTCGCCGTTCGGTGCTAAATACTTTTACTAAAGTTTCATCAAACTTTGAACAATGTATTTCTAACACATCATTTTTGTTACGCAGGATTAGGTATGATTAAAGTAGTAAAGGCATTTTAACAATCCAGTCCGTGAAATATAATATCGCATGACAAACTTTTGAGCACATAATCACCCAGCCGTAGAACCGGGTAAATTAACGAATCTCTAGAATATTTCGCCTTTGTCCGGCCTACGTCGACATTTGTACGAAATTTCTGCAACTTTTCACATGCCACAAAACGATATTACTGCAAATCCAGCATTAAACTTGCATGAGATACTAGTGCCGGCATCCCCCACGCGGGGCGCCAGCTGCCGGGCTTCCAACCCCTTCGCACGAGGGAGATTATCGGAAGAATGCCGAAGCTCTTACTCTCGCGTGGCAAAGCGATGCTTTCACTTCCGCGTAATGTGGGCCATGATCGCATACAACAAATTAGCGGTTTTTCTCTTTTGCAATATTTCTTTGTAATTTGTGAGCGACGGCGATGGACAATGCGCTAAATCTCTTTGTGTATATTTTGGCCAACTTGGCGCACGGTGTCCCCATACCGTGCAAAGCGCTCGCAGTTGTTTCGCCGAGTTTAGTATGCAAATTGACTTGAAGCGTGTAGACGCGCGTGGGAAGTAACTCAAGTATAGCACATGCGAGTAACGAGGGTTATAGGCGCGCAAGCTCTCAGGCTAGTGTTTCGAGGTGCGCCCAAGTCGCTCGTCTGTATTGTCATCCACTCGAGGAGGGCGCATTCGAGGAAAGGATGAAGAAGAAAGTCGGAGTGGGAAAGAGAGCACGAGTAGGGATAGGCAGGCGTTGCTGCATAAATTTGTCGAAACTAGCCATGCCCTCGATCCCTTATGAATATCGGACCCCGGAATTTGACGAATTACTCGCTACCTGTTATGGCACGACTCTTCCATGCAGATGAACGCCCCAATGCGTGCCTGGGAAAAGGCCTGATCCCAATATTCTATTTTCGTTCTCACTTCCCTAGCTTTTTTTCTTCACAGAGTTTTCGTGTGGGAATTACAAGCAGGCACTACCCATCTAGCTGCGCGTAGACTTAATAGCTGGGTAGAAGGAAGGGATGGGGTGATTGTGCGGACCGAAAAGGAGAGCTTAAGAAGATGCTGAGCTATGCGTGAAAAATAATATCTACTTTACATATTTATGGGATGCTAACTGGATCGTGAAATACTGAAGCATTACGAATAAATGTGGAATACTATTATCGCTTGACGCGCTATATCACACGCGAGTCTTAAAGTACCGTTAAGGGCCCGCTTAGATAATGCATGACTTCTGGGTGCACCTCTTTGCCCGTATTGTATTATCTTCTTGGATATAAAAACACGCTTAGGACAAAGTGTATACCTGGTCCGGGGTGCGATGGATGATTGTAAACATACCATTGCCACTCATGATTATGCAATTGTGTATTGCTTTCTAATTTACAAGCACCAGATTGCACTACTTTTTTAGTCGGATGCGCAATTCCTCGTGTGGCACACTGTTAATTATTGTGTTGGATTTGAAAATTCTAGGATGTAAATCGAACTGTTTATCCTCTAGTATAATCGGCTTCATCGCTTGATTCATTCTCCTATACATACACAGGAATGCATTACCTTCGTTATATTTTCGCGGTCGCCTAGGAGCACTTTCTTTACTTTATAGCACCATAGGTTCTTTTTTACTGGGCAATTATGCAAACTGCAACGCGGAAAGTACCCATAGGAAGTCTCCAGCCAATATTTTTCGGCGTTACAATTCAGCCTGTCATGGGGGCTTTTGCAGGCGCCACTTTTAAGCACGGAACGATTTTTTTCAGTATAACTGACCATTGGCCCTATTGCAGTCTAATTAGGATAATCTCTAACGCGCTATTAAGAAACTTTGTCAAGCGATGAAGTCTAAAGGCGCAGTAGTTATGTGTCGTAGATCTCAAGTCTAGCCAAGAAATTTTTCCCCTGGACGATCCAGGTAGCATTCTGAGATTTTTCGTTACTATTGCGACCGCGCACCAAGTAACTTCAATATACTGTGGGGACCAATGTAGGTCGCGGTTGAGAGCCATCTCTTAATTAATTAACAGCGGCTGGAGTGTATGCAGTCGGGAAGAAATGGAATTAGTGGGCGAACGATGGTAGAAAAAGGTGCAGAGAGAAAGGTTGAACATTCGAGGAGTAGGTATTCGTTATCCGTGGCATCGGAGAATAAGTGCTGGGAACTCCTATCATTTAAATGTAATCGTGGAGGAGAAAGATCTCAAAAGTTGTGCAAACCATCCGAAAACGTCGGAAGTAGTCTTAAATCTCCCAATTAAAATTAAAAGGCAGCGAGCGAGCGAAGAAGGAGTGGGCGTTTCACGAATGTTCGGCACTCCTGCGTTAGGATTAATAGAATAAAGTAATTGCAGGTAATGCACTTTTTGATTAAGACAGAAGTCAGCCGGCCCAGGAGCCCACCGTAACATTTCTGGATCGCAGTCTGATTCGAACAAAAAACTACGCGGGCAGAAAGAAGAAGCGGCAAGAGCCCGTACGAGCCTCGCTCGGCGAAGTGTTCAACCTCTCTTGGCAAGTAGGTCGAGCTAACACTAAGTGGTCCAAGCAACGCTTAATTAATTACTCTGGCTCGGTTTCCTCGCAAATGGCAGAAGCATCGTTGCATCTCCCATTATTCTCTCGGCAAAGTGCGGATCTTCTATATGTATAGAAGCATTACCAAACCTTGCCTTAAAACGTCCTTCTGTTTCTAGCGCGCGCCCTCAAGACGAGTGGCATTCCCCCTGTTTTACAAGCGGGGAGAGCGTACCAAAGCCATAACCCTGTCCGTGGTCCGTAAAGTGTGTCGAACTGTTTGTTGTTATCGCATTTCCAGAAGAACTAGTGCAACTACTTCGGCCCGCAAAAACGTATCATCAAACCTACTCCAACAAAAGTGAGCAGCCTCCGCAGCAGGTACTATATGTATAACCTCTCAACTTCTACCCCACTCCCACTCTAGCTCTATGCCTCACCGAGATCAAACAGTTGTGTTGGGGAATACAAATTCCGCTCGGTATATTTGACATACAGGTCCGCTGGGTTTGTTGGTCGCGATTGCATCCGGAATATTTGTTTCGAGAACTTTTTACATAAACGCATGGGACAAAGACCCTTTAACTTTCAAGCCATAAGTGTTCGAATGAACGGCACGTAGGGCGGACCTAAGTAGACATTGGCGCGATGCCAGGGCAGAGGTTGCCTTGCGCGCCTGATCCCTACCACTTCGCACTTTAGCCACGCTGCTCCCCGATCTTTTATAAGTTTACCTTTTTGCCGAATTCCAAGTTATCACAGATCAAACAGTCTTTCGTAGTGCACTATCATCGCTGGGACTCAACGAAAGCGCGTCAAGACTGTGCGCAGTAGAGGAAGGGGCAGTGAGAGGGAGAGAAAGAGAATCTAGAGGCTTTCGTGGATGGCGGTACAGCTACTGCACTCGGCGAATAGAACCGTCAACGCCATATCCTCGGCACTCTCAGTCGTCGCCGTGTGCTCACGGTAGTGGCTTAGCGGCAACGGCGTCAACGAAGCTGTTATTCCTGTAGGGCTGTGAAAAATATTCCGAATACTTGTGTGCCACTTTAAAATTTTAAATCGAGCTTAGTTGCCGGCACTGGGCCCCTAACACTCTTGCTCCTCGCTAGCTCGAGAGCACACCATTTCACACATCGCGTATCTTACTCCGAACGACGATGGAAGGATGGCTTGCTCTTACCTCGTAGTTACAGGAGCGTTAGCAAGAAATAATCTCTTTCTCGAGGCGTGCGAGCAAGCGAAGCAGCCAGCGAACGGAAGAAAAATAAAGGTGGAGTCGGGTGCTATAGCGGATCTCGTAGCAAGGAGATATTTATTTATGATGATTAATCACGCAAACCGCTCAAGGCGCGCTCCTGGTTGCGCGTGGTCTCTATGAAAGTAAAACGGCTCCGAAATTGAGCAAACATTAGAAGCTGAACGTTAGCCTGTGTTAATCACGATGCTAATGGTGTTTCGTTAGCCTAACAAGTCGCGCCTACTGCATTTCTGTCCGATTTATTTACTAGAACTATACCAGTGCAGCGAATCTTTGTTGCACCTTACAGTCCCTTCCCCGAAAAGGTCAAAATATTTTTCGTCTAGTGTAAACCAGTTTCAATTACTCCCCGCTACTGTTCCTTTTCCTACTTTCGTGGATACTACTTGGGTGGTACAATATACTTAGCTCCTAACTCTAAAATGATAAGCAATTGACAAGCGACTCTAACTCCGTCGCAATTCGATTACGATTAATAACGCTTACTGTTTTACAGTACTGCGTACCTCAAAAGTCTCTTGCGCCGACGTAATTGTGCCTCGGCGATGCCGATGGTGTAATCAATTTCCATTTTATACGAAAATTATTCTCATTACAATCTGCTTTTGTCACTTCGCGCAGATTAGTGGGGTAATTGCATAATAAGTCCGGTGTTCTGCCTGTCCTCTACGAGTCGCCGAGCTCGTTCCCATTTCGATATCCAATGTAGGCTGAGTTAACAGCGATTTATAGTAATTGTGTCAGCCGTAATTAAAATATGGATTTATTGTTTGACGCACTTCCCCACCCGCCGTCTGGATACAAGAGAACACTTTGACGTTGCTTTATTTCCGACACGGGAGAAAAAAAGCCGTTTAATTATTGCGACGTCAGCTTCCTTAAATGAAAGGCCGCAAATTACCCATCTGTCGCAACTCATGACCCTAACGTTTCACCGACCGGCTCATAAAACGAGTGCTAACATTGGAAACACCGGTTTCATTTTTCAGATCCTGAAAAATGCAAATACACTCCCAATATTGTTCATACCAAGTGTGGTATCGAAGGCTATTCTTCCATTATTCTAATAACTGCGTGACTGATCATAAGGTCGGCGGATATCATCGGGAAGTTTTCGGTTCTACCAAAATATAATATAAGAATCGATTCACTCGTGACTGCATTCAATCTACCGTGGTGTATTTATCGGGAATGCCCGAGTTTATTCAGCTTTGGGTTTGCCTTTTATTCTGCCGGCAAGTCATCCTGATTATGTAGGCAAGAGTGGCAGGTTCAGGGGAATCGAGTGCAGGCTACATGCATTGTAGGACAGCTAAGAGCGATTCGTGCGAAAGGGAAGGAAGGAAAACGCTTAGACCGACCTCAGCAGAGCGCCTGCAACCAACTTACAAAGGAAAGGATCATCCTCTTTGGACATCTGACATTCCGGTGGTGCCACTGACGTCTTTTTTAGCCCCGACATTTCTGCAGCCGCGCGTGGAAGGAATGTTTCCATTTCTCGTATATCGACGCTTTCTGAGTGACATACGAACGATGTTGCGCAAAGCAGCAGGTCCAATATTAAGTGGAGTCCGAAAGTAATGCGCTTACAGGCCTTTCGAATAGACGCCGAGCAGGGCGATTATACCATTAGAGTACAAACATTCTAAAACACATTGCAACTTCAAAGGATTCCCCGAAATCCGAAAAAGTCTAGCGTACTAATACTTAATCACGAGCAGACCAGTGATTAAGCATTAATAAGAAAATGTGGGACGAGTCATTGCAACCGCTTCAGAGCGCGCGTTTATTGTGCAGAAATGACACAAATTACTCTTCGTCTGGTCGTATTGATATTTGACTGGGTAAACTTCAGCAATTTGGCGAAGTAAGACAATGGCTTTTGGCTGGCTTTTGACTGGGTAAACTTCTGCAATTTGGCGAAGTAAGACAATACTTCTTGACAACATTTTCGATACTCTTTCAATGAGAGGGTGATCTATAGTGGACCGACGTGTGAGGAACATAGTAACTAGATCTGACAAGTAAATCAGGATTCCGATATACATTGGTGCCGACTAAATATCATGTGCATCCGACTGAAACAAATTGATTGAACTTGGTTGATTAAATGTCTGGGGAAACACGGCGCAGTGTGGTCGGTTTACAGGACGAACCTGACGGTGTGTCCCACACGCCTGACATCACACAACTGGACGAAGGGAATGAAGAGTCAAAGGTGTGCAGGAATGAGGCGAACAAGAAAGAGAAGATCCAGCAATTGGATGTCGGAAGCGCATTCCTGTGGTCTTCATTTGTCATTCGAGTGCGCGAGATTCTACTTTCCTTTACCTATTTGTTCTGCCATCACCATCCTTTCCCAAACTTCGCGCCTTCGCCCTTTCCATTCTCACACCACCCCTTTCTCGATCGCGCTCTACTTCTTTTCCGCATGGCTCGTCGATGTGTTCCTTCCCACACGAGAGCACGACTTCTTTGAATTCGGCGGTCGCACCGACCTGTGCGGACGTTAACCGGATATTGCGAGAATGCTGGAGTCCCCTCGAGCCTCTAAGGAATTCGACCCACGTAACTTTGAGATGGGGCCTAAAATTTTAAGGGTTTATCTATATGCATATTCGCCAGACTTCGAACTTTTCTTAATGACTTTTTTAAAAGTCGCTGCCGAATAAGCGAGGGGATGAACCACCCCACAAACTCGCGGGGACTTCCCTGATTTATGCACTGCAGTGAAACTTACGTGAAACTATTAGGTCGACAAGCTGATTGGTCTGGACTTACCTGAAACAAGATAGAGAATTATGTTATTACAGTGTGCTATAGATGATTAGCCTTATTTCGTAACATATTTACAGCATTCATTAAATCTTGTTAAATAACCTAAATTTTGAGACGTGGCAAATAATGAGCGGAAGAGAGGAGGGGGTGGGGCCGTGAAATATTAGTTTCGTTTTGCACACGAATAGATAAATGCTTATAAGAAATATCTGATAACTTTTTTATATAAATAAGCCGGTCGCGGTAGAAACTCGAGGGTGAGAAATTACGTGCTTAAGAAACAGATGGTACGTCGCAAGTGGGATTTTTAGTGAGCAATGGGAAGTACTGGTAGCACAGACAGACCGATTAGTCTTCCATTATACTCAGGTGAATGAACCTTTATTTCCACTGGCTTCACTATAGAAGCTCGGCGAATAAGGCCATTCATCGATTGGTTCCATTTCTGGCTCTCCTACATTTCGATTTGGGGTGGTGCGACGTTGCGGCAGCATCTCTACAAATCATTCCTCTTGTGATCGCGACGACCACTTGATAGCGTTCATTAGAATCTACGAAGCCACTTTCTACGAAAGATTGAGTGAAAGACTCTCTGGTCGCAGTAAGATCATTCAGTAAGCATTCTTCCATTATTGTCGTCATAATGGACAGGAGATAAACTTAGTTTCCTTCAATTTCTTGCCACTATAGATAAGGAACTGGTTCATTATGATACTTGTTCATATTTTCCCTTAACATCAAGTGAATGCTGGATTCCATGAACCATGTTCCAATGGAATTCCTGAAAACCGATGTCCGAGGCTAACCCGGGCTATTTAAGGCTCTTAATTCCAAAACTTTAGGGATTAATCCAGCGTTTCCCTTGCTGTTTTAGCACAACATGTCATTTGTAATATCTCCCACTTAATTTATATTATTTAATTTCATATTTTTACACCACTGATACAAAAGTTAAGGTTTCAATTGATATTATTTGTTAATAGTTATTCTTCAACCAAGCAATGATTGAATGGACAATTTCGAGACAATACGATTTCACAGAAGAAGTATCAGGACCGAGTCAATAACAGACAAAAAATGCTCATATGAATCATTGCGTAGGAGTGTTAGACACATGCAGCCTCAATAAATGCCCCTTTGCTAGAACTAGGTGTACTGTAGGAGTTTCACAATTTTAATACTTCCAGTTACAACACAAGCCGGTGAAGGGGAAAATGTGTAAACAGTTATATGAGCCTTAACGCTTAACCATAATACTAAACATTGCCGCGGGAGGCTGAAACTCAACGGTGTAAGGTACCGTGCGCGTGGCGAAGCATTTAAATGCTGAAAAAGCGAGCACGCTAGGAGGTAAGCGCAAACATAAACAAGTGGAATTCCAAAATCACTGGGGATAATCACGATCGATGTTTACTGCGAAACAACGGTTTTGCTCTCCATGTGGCGTGTGCGTGTGGTGCGAGTGCGAGTACAGTACGTGGAGCGAAAATGCTCGGCAGTTCCATTGACGCGGTGGAAGTGCGCTCGCTTTTTCTTAAGGAGACGCGGTGGCCGGGAACGCTCCCACGGGATGACGGCGCTTCCCACCCACCCGTTAAGGGCACAGATGCGATGAGCGGGAAACGGTGCGGAGACGACAGGAGACACAGGTGCGCCGTAGACATCTGTCATTTCTCGCTGCTGCCGAGAGAGAACAAGCAAGAGCGCGAGGGCTTCCGGCAACGCGAGAACGCCCCTGCCTTCTCTCCTCCACTTTGCAACCCTTCGTCGAACGGTTGCCTCCCATCCGCCGCCAGCTGTATATCCGTCGTTTTCACCCTACGAAAATTGGAGGCGCGCCCGATTGCAGATCGATCAAGGATGACTCGTGAAACACGCAGCCAGAGAGCCGGAGAGACTGAGAGAGTTTGCGAACGCACCGTAGACACGACGCTCGCACAGACGCATACGCAGCACCACAGCTAGGAGGAGATTTTCAGAGAGCGTTGTTGCAATCTCGTGTTTACGAGAGCTTGATTCACCGGCAGGCACCAGTGAACCCAACAGCGTTTAATGTCTGACTCGACGCCTCGGGTCCTCTCTGAAATTGCGATGCACGGAGCTCCCGAGTACTCGTAATGATGAGTTGCCGCGTGGATTCACACGGAGGCGTCAGTTTGATCGACGAACATAGCTGAAGATCATCTATCAAATGTCAGGGGTTCACGAATAAACTCCTAACCAACTTGTGTCACCTTGGTCTCTAACGAACTACTATTAATTAGATCAGAAGGTGCGCGACCACCAAACTCTCTTTGACGCTATATCTCGCGTATCACTTATCCCATAACTGTCCCGCTCGAAAACTTGGGTCAATCCTAATTCTAGAACACAGGAAACGTTGATCTCTTGAGTCGCGAATCCCCCTTTACCAGCGCACGATCACTAACTGAATCCCAGGAATGGGGTAGCTAACTTTACATTCGAACTGATCTTAGAGTGTGCGCTTACTTCACCTGCAAGGAAATTATCATTGATGCGATGGAGTCTGGCGTACGCTACTACCCTCGGTCCTGCCACCCCTCTGGCTATGTGGTTGTCCGTGCCAGAAGAAGTTGCGCAAGAGATTAAGTCGTTCTTGATAAAGGAGAATGGCTAGTGCGATTAGAGTGCGCGGGAACGGAACGAGTGGAACTAGGGACCACGCCACATTTTCCACCGACGAATACGTTCAAGAGACTGTGAGAGGCAGAAAGAGAGAAAGATAAAGCGGCGGGGGGTGGAAAAAGTCAGAATGCGGGAGTCGCCCTTACGGATCTGGAATAAGAAGTTCCGAGTGTTCGAAGCTGCGGGCTGTTGGTAGGCGATAGCAAGACGAAGTAGAAAGGGGTAAGCGCGGCGGAAGAAGGAGCCGGCCGAGGGAAAAGCGAGATAAATCGAGCACCCGGGGCGACCAGATAAAAGTCACTAACAAGTAACAAAGGTTTTGTCCGACGATTGGGGAAGGGTGGGAAGACAGGAAAGGGCAAGAGACGAAAGAGCGGGCTACATATTGGTTCCAGCGTGTTCTGCCGCTCACGCCACACACGCTCGTTCGCTTCTTCTTTACCGGACCTTTTGTTCCCCCGGACTTCTAACTCTCTTTCCGGAATTCACTCGGCGTGTTTCGCCTCTAAGGCGCAAACTGTGTGCCCGCTAACTCCCCAGCAACCTAGCACCAGCGCTCTTCGACCACTTGCACTCGGGCGCCGCCGACCAGCTGCATGGGGAGAGTTCGAAAATCCTTGGCCAAGGTTACTCAAGCGACTATTAGCTGGACCTGAATCCCGAGGGTTCTAATGCCGTACAACCCCACTCTATATACAGGGTAAATCACTTGCCTTTTAATCGTTCTGTCACACTCGAGTTCCAATTATTTTCATTACTGGTACAATTCGATATTATAAGTAAATTTCAGTACTTGGAAAAAATTCGATGAAGACTCTTTCATATTCAAATTACTCAACACTGTATAAGTATTACATTTTCAACGGCCTATATCCATCATTAGCGATTCAAAGGCAAGGAAGTAACCCTCTATATTGCACCGTGCAGTTCAGTCTGTCCTAAGAGATGGGACTTGCATCCTCTGCATTGCCTTTACGTTATTATGAGATCTTTCCTGCTCTTTGATAAACTTTACTTTTTGCATCGCATGCCCGGATCTGTCTGACAAGTGCGCTCCTATCTACTCAAGATCCGGATAAATGCAATCGCACAAACGTGATTATCGTTGAAGCTGTGAATCCGGTACTGTTGGTATTACGTTAGGCATACATATGTATAGGGGAAATAGCCTTTATAGAGAAACATAGCATTACATCGCATCGGGAAAGTTTGTAGTTCGCAGTAAAAGTTGGTTGAGCAACTGGAGCATATCTCTCGACTTCCGGGATTTCTACGATAGCGCGCAGACAGTGGCTGTCCTTCGTGGCGAGGTTTTACAATATACCGCTTCGTGTGTAATTCACTATACGCATATATTTACCATCACCCTCCAAACGAAAGTAAAGAAGTGTAGAAACTTTCGGGAAGACTGAGGAAGCGCCGGGAAGAAAAGGAGAGTCATTTGTTATGCGTGACTGGCGGTCAACCGAACTAAAATTGTGCTAGAAACAAGGATTGCGCCTGGATTGCGAGCAAAGGAGTGAAGAAAGTATAAACTTTGGCGGGCACTCGTGCTGTGAGAAGAACAAAAAAAAAGAGGGCACAGACTTGAACTTATCTCGCCTCCAGTAAAACTTGTATCCGCGGACTGCTCGACAAAACGGTGGAAAGTTCCCTTGAATAATATTTTACTTGGCCCATTCCTGCTGATGGGACTCCCATGGTATATGTATATTATTGTACTCATACTCAACGGCATACCCACAGATAGTGGTTCGCAAGAAGGAATGAATAGAGGCTAATCTTATAAAATGGAATCTTGTAGTATTTAGTCTCTCGTTTCCATTAAACATTTTGCCGACTTCGGCGGGGGACATAAATATGCTCTATCGAGCGAAATACGTGATAGTGTTGAGGCATGCAAGGAATAATCAAGGAAAGCTCGTAGCCGACATTGTGGAAGCGAGACCGAAACTGCAGTGGCCAGGCTATGCGTACAGGAAAAGGGGATAAATCAGCATGAGGTAGTGCGACTCTCGGAGATACAGGTGCGAGTTCGCTCGTGCTGCCACCGAAAACAATAAAGCCGGGGCTGACTGCGAGTTTTTGATCGCAATGCGATAAACGAGTAAAAGAGGGCGGCTCTCGGCGGCACGGTCCGCGTCATAACTCTTGCTCCTTTTCGGAGCGGGGGTTAAAACGGGCTCGGAAAGGCGTAAGGTCGATGAAGCAACGGTGCTACGAGGCTGATATCAACTTATCTTCAAGCTGAAGGCAAGGTGGCCGCTGAGCTTCTATCGGCCACGAAGCCGAAGCTCACCTTCTTCCTTCTTCTCATCTCAGCCCGGCCGATACCCGACCTTGATTGAAAAGCAGATGACGCGGAATAAGGAGTTTTCCGGGGGGTCCAGGGAAAATGTCTTCTACCCCCGGGGCTCTCCAATTTCTCAGAAACGCGGAATTTATTTCATTCCCCTGGGTCTGATGTGGAAGGAAGCAAAGATGAAGAGGAACCAGGAAGCGCTGGGTTAAGAGGGGGAGGGGCGGAGCAGGGAAGGGGGAGATATCAAAGCGGAGCCGGGTGAGGAAGGACGAAGAGCGAGCCAAGGAAGAGTGTAGCCTCGAAAGGAAGAGCGAACACGCGATATCGCTTTACTAGATATTCTTCAACGCCGATAGTAGTTACATATCTTCCGCCAGATGCGCCGCAAGATAGAGATGGGGGCGGAATTTCAGCCCGTTTTTGACAAATTCGGACGGCGAATCTGCAAGCGCCGGGAGATTTATTTCTGAATCGATCCTAGCCAAATATCGGCCTGGGGATCTGTCAGAACGTCGTCAGAGATCGCTCGCGAGTTTTCTGCAATAGGCTAGGAAGGATGGCAAGGAAATTCCCTTGCTCGCGATACCGCACGGTTCCATACGTTATTTGATACACCGTTCTACCAAATATGCGCGTGATACTTCGCTCGAGATCTCCGGACGAAAAGCTGAAAAATTAAACGGTCTACCAAGTGCGGATAGGAACGGCGGGAGAAGACGTACAGGAGAGAACATGAAGCCAGTAGACATCCGAAAGAGCGATCTGCTGGAATCAAATCGATATTTTATGGCCCACCGGCGGCCGGCTCACTTGCTCGACTATGCTGCACGTAGCGGCAACACACATAGGCACGTGGGCTCCATGCAGTGCGTGTACCGGGAAATTTCGACCAGTGAAGCAGTGGGGTCGCCAGAAAAACCTACGGCTGGGTCGAGTCACGTAGACTCTTTATGCGAGGAGCCACTTACAGCTTCCTTCGGAATCACTCCGCTCGTCAAAGGGCCACCGGTTGACTCCCCGGGGAAAAAAGGGTATGATAATGGCGGCTGTCTTTTCGGTGTGCCATATGAACCTTTCAAGAGTTAGGAGATCAATTTGCCGGATAAGTACCGCGACCCTCACTTAATATATCATTCAAGATATAATAAACTGCAGTTACAGCGCTGAAATCACCATTGGTACAAGGTAATCTTAATGACATCATGAATAGCGATAGTTGATTCGAGCCATCTACGTTACAGAAACACATTTCTCCCTTATCAATTAGGTATACCTCCAACTTAAATTTCGTCAGCAACGCCCACCGATAAGTTTGATAAACCGTCCACAAATATCACTGTAAATTGCAGGAATTCCTCCTACGGACGATGTGTCAGTATCAGTAGCATACTTCCACAATAGATTCGCAGAGTTCGGAGTGAGAATCGTCCCCATAATAAAAGCAATGATCTTCGGCAAAGGAAGGCCAAATAGTTGCCGCTACTGGGTTCGTGCGAAGGACGCATCGTTACTCTTCATCTACGGGATGGTCTTTAATAGCGATGATGGTGAAATATCATGGCTGGATTTCTTAGGGCGAACCATACACGAGACGGCAGGGAAAGATAGAGCTAGAAGTAGATGTGAAGTTAGTGAGGGGGAAAGAGAGGGAGGGAGTAAGAGGATCGGCTATTATTTCGTCGGGCGCTTGACAAACGATTACGCGGGCGGCACTTTCGCGAAAAGTAAGAAAACACTCTCGCTAAATCATAAGAAGCCATTACCAGAGGCGCGACCGGTCGTTATAATAAAGGAAGCGGCGCCGAGTCCAAGGGTTCGTTCACTCGTTTCTCCCCGTGACCTTCCTTCCCCGATTTGTCAAGTTCAAAGGATCGCAGTCCCGTGTTTATCTTCCTCCTAATGTCCCCTCTTTTCCGCGCCCGCTGATGGCTCGGGCTCGATGAATTTTTCAAGAGGAGAGGAGGGCGCGCGTGAGTGAGACTCCGCCGTCATTCCTCGCCTCGCGAGATACCTCTGCATTACGTGAACCAGGGATAGGAAGAAAGAGAGAGATGAAGAGCGAAAAAGAGAAGAGAATGGGAGAAAGAGAGAGGAGGATTATAAGGCACCCCAAGACGCGAAAACCACTACGGACGTGCCGACATTCGTCAAGATAAGATGCCAACGGGGAATCCGAGCTAAGGATCGGGACCGGAGCAAGGTGATTTTAAAGGCGAAGAAGCAGATTTCACGTCTAGTTAGTGGCCGTGGAGGCATCCCCCACCCCCTCTCCTCACAATGTCCGGCTTATGCCGGTTTAACACGATACACCGATAATGATGGGGTCGTGGCCTCGTATCCACTCGGTTAGCTCGATGCTCGCATCGAGTCACGCAATAACGTGTGTCACGCAACGCAACCTGGCCGTGGCGGAGACCGAGTTTGCAGCGGAGGGGACACACCGATTGTCACGGTACCGCGACCCTTAATTATTATTGTCTCCCGTCTAGCAGTTCATTACCCAGCTCGCCCCCCTTCTATCACGGCGATGTTCGTGCGAAAGGGGCTTGAGGGGGAGTAAGAAAAAATCCGGGACATCGGTTACGTGCATTCCGAAGTCGATCGCTTGTGGAGATAGGCGACGCCTACATTTTCCCCGGCCGTGACCATCACTCAGTCCGGCCGGGATAGCATCATGAAGCGCTTGACGAAGAAGCTTTCAAGGAAGCTTCCTTAATCTCTCTGATAACCCCGGGAATACACTTAGCGCGGCGTAGGTGTTACATGCAACGCCGCAGTCACAAAGCATTATTCGTGGGAACCTCCTGCTCGCCCGGGGACTCTTGGATTCACAGGCGTTTAGGTCAAAACAGACTTGCGAAACGAGCCACGCAAACCGCATGTCAAGCATGGGAAGCAGTAGCTCTACCTGTGTTTGGTTTGAGACATTTCTGAAATGTTGTATCGGAAAAAGGATGTCCGGGGCTTAATCCCTTTCCCATCCAAGCAACCGAACAACGTTATACGTATACTAATAACCCATAGCGGGTTCCATCGGACTGTCCGCCTTCATTCGTTAATTAAGTGACCTGTATTGTATGTGCTCTGCGACCAATAGTCAAACCAGGTTCAGAAAACTGTTGACGGCAATCCTGTAGAACGTTGAAAGTGTTAGGTCGCCAAGCATAAAATAAAGGTCGCTCTGTGATAGCAAACTTATGCCGTGCATGAGAACGAGGCATAAAAAGCGCACGAAAATATTCTTGAGGTTATAGCCCTGTGACGAAATCCTTCTGTTCGAGAGAACGAACTCTTTGCAGATGCCGCCAGTGGATTCCTTCTCGTACCTTTGCTTCTCTCTCTCATTCCTACTCTTCTGTCATTCGTAAATAACCCGAGGTGCATACGAAATCCTTCTTCGAGGAAAGAAAGTTACCGCCCTGAAGCAGTTCGCTAACTTCACCGGAAAACCCTGCTGCATTTCGACAGATGGTACACCTATGTCTGCAGCTTACAGCAGATACATTTTTGCCAAGCACGATCTAACGGAGACGAATGCCCGCACCCATTACTGGAGTATGAATCTTTATTTCTGCCTACGTGATGCGAACTCCGACCCAATTTCTGTGCTGTGTTCCAACAGGGAAAGGCACGAACGCGCCGGCATATAACACGCGCTCAACACGAATGACATAATTGATCGACTAATTTAGCGTCTGTCGTGCTTTCCGAGGAGAAATAAATCGTGAAAGGGGTGACTTCGAATACAATTTAGAAGTTAGCTATACGTAGCGAATTCTCATAGCAGGCGCGAGTCGGCGCTGCAGTCGACGCTGGCGCCGAGGCCGAGTCCAATAAAAATGGTATATTACTAGTTAGGTACGCGCGCCTCCTCGCCGGGCCTGCAGCACGATTTATTGAAAGAACACGTGATACGAATACCGCTGCACTCTTGATACGCGCGGCAATTTATCTATTCTAATATCGTCGGAATCATCGCACCAAGGTCGACGTACTACCCTTGTTAGCGGAGGGTGACCGGCGTCTGGGAGGCGTGGGTCGAAGGGTAACGAATCGAATGCACCGTAATTAAAATTTATCGGCTGCCTGGCCGCTGCCGCACATCGACCTCGCCTATCAATTACCCTCAAGCCAGCCAACCCCTTGCCGCCGCCGGGTAAAAAGTCGAACAAAACAGAAACCAAGCAAGATTTTAGCAGCATCGTCAAGTTCTCCATAACTTCTCCTAAGCCATACACATTCATTCACTAACGGCCAAGCTCTTCAGTTCTTAATATTAACAAAAATAATTCTATAGGGGAAGAGTATGTAGGTGCAATTCTCTATTCCTCTCTACAGTCAAGAGCACTTTTCATGATCTTGTGGACGGGATCACAAGTAGAAAACCACAGTACACACTCATAATCGGAAAGATGAGTCATACTGGGAGTTTCCACGTTTTACTGAATCCACTCCCAAGGCAGGATGTCACGAGCTACTCCGTCCACTCGTCACGTATCCCTGCGGTTCCTCAAGAACCGTGCGGCAACGTAGTCGGACAGCAGTATACTATTTATAAACCCATCTCCGATGCGTCAGCGTAACTTTGTCGGTTATGGACTTCAATTCCGATTGCCAAATGAACAATGGGAAGCGGTTGAAGCAATAGTAATAAACTTTCGGCTCGTGCCAAGAAATAGCTTTTACGCACATGTATGTGGAATAATTGGCTTAAAGACATAAGTGGAGAAATAATGTACAAATGCAGTGAAAATCCTTTGCGATTACTAGGACATGTGGCTAGGGATATACAGAGATTCATTGACTTCCCATTAGGATCGACGATTTCTACCGTAGAGAAACGTACTGCACTTACGCCAAATTGTTTTTGAAGAATTGCTCCACAAAGGGAATTTGAGCAACGTCTATAGAAAACGAAATCTCTCTGTATACGTATGGTACGGAAGATTACAGCTGTCAGTTGCTGATTCAACTGGACGTTTGTACAGTCACAGTAGTCGGCAAGAATTTTATTAAAGCAATCAGAAAAGCTAAGAAAAAGGTCGTGAAGTTCCCGCGGTTGGTCTTATAGCCCAAGGTGCTATAAAAGCTTTGGTAATTCAACATTTAGATTATCCGCGTTCGAAGAACTGGGTGGTGAAAGCATAGGAACAATAAGCGTTATTATGCTTCCCTCGACTTCTCATTATTTCGAAAAATGAAATTACGAAGTATGACTGAAGACGGATAATAGGCATCTGGTGAACGTACAAAGCGTCAATTCTTCCAAGTCGTTGGAGAAATTCGGAGGCATACGAACATTTATCCTTTCCATTTGAATGGCATTACGAGCTTCTGTAAGATGCATTTACTTTCCCTCATCTCAGCATTGCTACCGGGCGCGTCGAAGGACAGTGCGACATCAGGCTGTCCTTTTAACTTTCTTTCACATTAAACGGCGTGACGCAGCTAAATGGGTTGGGTAAAGGCAAAACCATTATCCTAATTGGACGGCAAACAATTTCCGATAACCACCGAAGCATAGCTCTAATCCTCCTTTGTACTGTCTTGCGAAGAACGGAGGCAGTCTCTTCAGTACAGAATACAAGGAGAAATCAAACAAAACGAGAGGAGACAAAACGAGCGGGCGTGCAGCCAGGAAGTGAGGAAACGCCCGAAGTTTATCTCCGCTGTCTCGGCAATGAAAGGAAGAGAAGATGAGTGACTGTCTTTCGTTCAGGTCCTTACTTTTCGCCGAAACCGGTAGTGCTTTATATTAATTCGGATGTGTTAAGAAGACATAACTAGCGCAGTGATCTGCTGACAAATATTTGAAATATCAATAGAAACAAATTTAGTGCTAAGCTTAAATATTGTACACACATCTATAATACCAAGCGCCAAAGGTATCTGAATCCGACTTCCTGGGTGTTTCTTGACAATGGGAACGAATATCCGGGACGCAAGGAAATAAAAGGGTTTAAACTATTATGCCACTGCCATTGACGCAAATACATTCCTGTCGCGTTCGGCCGTAATAAAATGTTCGTCGTTTCCGTGCGTCGACCACGTCCTCCTGTACAAGTAACGCACAGGATGGTAACGAGCGGTGTTTCCAAGGAATGGCACCTGCGTGTCGAAGGTACGTCCACTATCGTCGCTGGCCCATTGTGTCCGCGGAGAAGAACGACACTTTGTGCGGGAAGATCGGAGGAGCCACGTGACATCCGGCAAACAGAGGACGCCTGGCCGCGCCCACCTTCATTATCATGTGCGTAACGTTCAATGAGGAAAGCTTTCGGCGCACGCCCACGTGGCTCGCACTCTCTCTCTCTCTCTCTCTCTCTCCGATTGTGAGTAAAAGACTCATCCCGTCGCGAGAGAAACCTCCTTTCCTGTGTATAAGAGCCGCTGGGTGCCGTCAGGTCGATTCCACTTAGGATTATGCGCTCCTCCCATAGTTGTATCGCGGAAATGGTTAAATCGAGTAAACGAGGTTGCAACTCGACCGACAGGCACATGTAACGTAACCCATTCAGGCAGCTCGCCCACACGCACTCTTGTCACTCCTGTCTCACTCCTGGTGGGCCACCACCCAGCCGATGCCTATCCTGGAATATTAATTCGGTCCGTTCACCGCGGAATTGAACAGACAGACGTGCGTCGCTGCATGATTCACGAAAGAGATGCTAAACTAGCCCCTGAGTCATACCAGAAATGCAGGTGCCCCCAGGGAGTTCCGCCCCTAATTGATGGGACTCTCGAATGCGCCGCCGCGCATCCTGATGAGATCTGTCGTTGATTTAGCCCGATCGTAGAGAAGTACCAGTCACGTTTAAGTAGCCATTCATTCGTCACCTCTGCTCGGTGTTTCATTGTGCACACTTAGTGTGTATCGCATTGAGACCCTATGGTCACACCAACTGCATCCTCTCTATCACTGTATAATGTCTTATTTCACCGCTGGCTTAGTTAACTATTAGTTTATTTGGGGGTTTGAGCATTCTATAATGTACATTTCGTGTTTCTCCAGTTTTGTAGTGGTGACCGTGTCGCACTTAGCAAAAGTTGCGATAAGTTGAACGGCGCCGATCACTGCTGACCATTAATTTAAGTACTATTTAAACTTCCCGCGAAATCGGGATTTGAAAAAGCCTGTTAAACCTTCCGTGTATAAACTAGAAGAATTCTAAGACACGGCTTAGAGAGGTGTCAATCTTTGTTTGGCCAGCCTTGCCACTTCCTTCGGCGCGCTCGAACGTTAGGACGTCAGGGCTTTCATAAAATTGCTGTCAGTCATCGTTAGTAAGGAGCAAACCAATATTGCGACTTCTATTGTTGCCTTATTGAGGCAATTGTTTATTTTCGACATGAGTCCGGCGTCGTGGTAGACCCTTCGAGATCGTTTCTTACAAGATGAGACTTAATGAAACAAGTACGGTCTAGACTATTAAGTCTGATCATAACCAATACGTAAAGCAACTGTAATAGTGCAATGCTCAGTCAGACAGACTTTTATTAATTAGTCTTGTTATGATTAAGTTGCATGCCGCCGAAAATACTTGCGAGTATTGACTTAGTGGTCGCTTCTACTGGCGTACACTTAGTTTTTAGGACAGTAATGTCGTGCCATAATTTAAAAGGCGCGCCGCAGCAAAGGTTTCGTATGAGTACGATATCAAGAGCCCTTATCGAGGACGGGGCGAATATTCGATCAGGAGTCTGGTTGTGTAGAGCCGGGTGAAACCACTCCCTTCGTTGCCAAAATCCTGGCGGCTTGATTTATGCGGCACTAAACAGTTTTCGACCCATGGACATTCGGGAATAATTTACAAGCGAACCGTGCGCCGGTAGGGAGCAGTCGCGCTCGCCTTCACGACTAAATTATTAACTGGCGCTCGATATCTCTTACCGCAGATTCCCAATCTCTACGCTGAAGTAATTACACGTTTATCGAATCAGCCGTTCTCGTTCACCGGTTTCGTATGTCCCTATCAGTGTGACAAATCACTGAAAATTAATTACGATTAACATACTTAGCAAGACTTCCGGCAGGTTTATAGATCTTTTCTCTGAACTCTGCTGACAAGCCGGTCCTATTCTCGTCTACTCAAACTAACAACTAATACTTCTCCAAAGGCTAACATTTATGTTGCTGGAGCATCGCTTTAACTGAAGGGTATTACACTTTTTTTCGTTCCAACATGTGCTTACCCAATGACTGAATTCAGGTTGTCGATCGAAGAGTGATTAATCAGTTCCCTACAACGAGCTTGTTCGCATTTTCTTTGAATGCCGATTAAACAAACTGTTGTCTGATCACATCGCTTCGTGTTCCGGTCGCGCTGGCGGTCGCGTCGCGTCGCCCGTAGCCCCCTCGACGTCTGGACAATTTGATTACAATGTAACTGTCGATCAGCCGATTTCGCTTTTATTAGCTGCCGACGAACGTGATGTGCGCGCCGAGCCGTCCCTTCGCCAATGACAATCGTCGCGTCGCTCTACCTGCATAATGAGAGCCCAAGCAGGAAGCATCAAGCTGATGACGGTTGTCAATCAGTCGTTAATTAGTACCCGTTGGAGTCCCGCGTGCTCACTACCCCTGGCAGTCGTGTAAAACAGTTGAATCGCCATGCCGTCCGGCCTATAGCTCGATCCCGGCAGATGTGTACGCACGCGTTTCGAAAAGGCTGGTACAGGTCCCTTTTATGTGCTTTCGATCTGCAATTTCCATCAGCGTGCTTTTCAGCTGCTGCTTTCAAAGAACCCGTCCCCCTCACCCAGACCCCTCGTCATCCGGCAGAGTGTACCACCTGCACGAATTGAATCGCGCTTGAAAAATCAACAGAGCTTTAATATATCTCGAGCGGCGCGTAGGTCATTATTTGTACTTTTTACGAAGTTCGTATGTGAGAGCACGACTTTTTGCGTATACACTGAGAGAAAGATAAAGAAAAAGTTGGTGTAATGGAATTGTCGTTTTAGAGTCACCAGGGTAATACATTGCAATTCCAATCTATTCGTTGTTTTTAATTGGTCGTGTGTTACTAATGACTCTTTACAGCACAGATGGGCACTGCGATATTGTCGACAGCTATGAACTGTGATGATCGTTCTTCCGATTCATCGCAACCGGTGACCAGAAAGTCAATCAGTCGTTAATTAGTAGCCGATGAATAGCCATTACCTTATCAGGGAGGGAAACGCGCTCAGTGGGACCGGACCATCGCAGCGTCCAGAATTCAAATGGCCTCGCACGTGACACACGTGCCAGTAATTAATAATCGATTTCAACAGAAAGCACTTGCCGATTGGATGTGTATGATAATGTCGCAAACTACTCACTCGCGCGTCTTATTTCGAGATCTGCACTAATTGTTTGTCGCGCACACAAAGGCGTGGCGAAAACGTAACCACCGAATCGTTTTTACTAACGCATGGGTTTTAATTGAAGAATACGTTTTTAAGTTGAGCGTGTTTGCCCCTTAGTTGTAAGTAAACATAGTTTCCCTGTAGTGATTACACGTTAAGTTTCACGTAACTAGACTATATATAAATAAGTTACTGAAAGTTATTTCGATTACTGCCAATATCTATTAAATTGCAGGAATAGTCGGTGGGAGTTATTATTTTTTCCTGAGATGGGAGTTAACCAATTTGTCAATATCGAAAGACAATGGGGTAATATGTAGGTCGCGAGATGCATGTTTGGTCGCCATCTTGTTAGTCCATGTCATTGACCTGATCCGTAACTTGTATTTTTCACATATATGCAGGGATAAAGTGAGAACCTCCTCCTCTCCAACGCCACGCTTGTGAGTGATCATGACACTTATTTCTTCTTGTCAGAGCATATTATCCCTAACGACTACCGGCGGCAATTTCAAGACGGTTAATAGCGCGGACAACAACCGTGTGTGTATGTACCCAACGACTGCAACCATTTGCCTCTTTGTTTTTTATGAGACTAAGTATTCAACTTGTCAGCTAAACGACGCATTCTAATGGTGGCGGTATGAAGATAATTACCTTTTCAATGCAAATTACGTTTTTAATTTGATTGTGGTTTCAAAAATACAAATGAGTATATGTATAAACAATGGCATGTAAAACGACAACAGCCTATGGGAACTTGCTTCAACAGTATGTGGGATTTGTATAACCCTTTAAAAACTGACTGGGTATATCGGTATTTGGCACTCGACGATGCGATGCCGGCTCGAGAAGTGCGATTAGAGAAAGCTGTTTTTGCGACGAACTAATTTGACCGGGATCGCAGCTGCAATTTTATTAAGTGCCGATTCACCGTGCCCGCGTTTATTGCTCGAATCGAACAATCCCCGACACGGCAAATTATATATCTCCGTTAATCGTTAATGTAATTGCAGCCGAATACCACTGGGTTGCCGAGTCACCGCTCGTTGCGTCCGTGTCAAAGTATCCCGGTAATGACAATTTATTTAATTGCCATGTGCCGATGCAATTTTCAAAATCGTTCACGAAGTATTAAAAAGCACCGGTCCGGCAGCAGCCCGATAATCACGCAATGGCGTCAAGCCAACAAACCCATTGCGGCCGCAAGCGACTTTTCAACCGTGCAAAAGTAATTTCCCCCCAAAGGTCGCCCGAAACGCATTATCGGCGTTTCGCACACTTTCGCACTCGAGAGTACGCGTTGCCACGTATGATACGATTCCAGAGGCGGCCCAGAGTATCGCTCTAAATACTGAATTATCTATATGTATTGTACATACGTGCGAATTAACCCTGTACCGACCGAGAATAGGTGCTAATCAAATATTATTAATTGCAAGCTATAATTTCACAGGCAGGATAGTGAAGTTATCATTGGTAACAGAAATGAGTGATTTTAAAAATAATCATATGTATATACCCACATGCGCTTTGTGGATTGAGTTACATTTCTACTTAAAACGGTTAAGTTAAATGTTAAGTGCAGTATAATAATTTTTTCCCAATCTTGAATGGCTCGCGAGCATGGTACGAGCGTACCTACATATGTATAATGTGAATGCCGCTTTATAATTCAAACGAGTGAAGGAATAAGAGGATGCCGAGGCACGCCATGTATATAACGAGCGCAAAACCGTGGTAGTATGTATACCTGTATCAATGTGGGTATGGCGCGTGCGAAAGTAGGCCCGGCTTTATGGGTCAAAGGGTGACGCCGAGGAGGGTGAGCCTGGGTTCGAATAAAACGTCTCGTGGCGAGGTATCGCACCAGGCATGACGTATCGCCGGAGATTTATCATTTTTACACCTGGGGCATCTCGTGCGCCGATTATGGTAATTACGGTCGTTACCTGGTAATTCGACGATCGAAAGAGTCCGCTTCTCGAACGTGTCCCTATCTGATGCACGGCTCTGCGAAATTCTCTCTTCCCGTCCCATTCCCTTCCCGCTTCTTGTTTCTCTCTGCGCTCCTCTCGTTTAGTCCGGTCTGGTCTGTTCAGCCTTCAGTCTGGCCTTCGCCGGAGCTCGTGTGAAGCTCGGGAGATCGTGAGCTCGGCAGACGGAGGGGGCTACGAAACGGAGAATCGTCCGGCGAGGGTAAAAAACGAAGAGGCAGCGACCGCCGGAGAAGAGGCGAGGGAGATTTATCGTCCGGACCTTAAGATATGGGAGGCGGAGAAACATATTTATGGAGTGCGTATGAGAACGAAATCAATATCGGACTGATATGGATGAGCAGAAGGATAACTCGCGTACATACTACCCAACTTTGGTTTTTCATCCGACAAGAGACACGCGATGGCTGCGGAGCCGATCACGTTGCAAATGCCTGCATGTGGTCGTGATTATGACAGGTCCATCTATGGCGAGGTTCATTATTTTGAACAATACTTGTCAATATTCATTGAGAAATGTCGCAACTTGTCGACAAACCTGGGGTTACAAATAATTCAGAAAATCTGCTGTGACTTTTAATAAACTTTTCCGTGTCGCGCAGAATATGAATAAAGGAATAAAAATTGCAGGAAGGAGTAGAAGGGTGACACTACAATAGAGTTGTAATCCAGAGGGTTGAGGAGCGCGTTGTAAGATTACTTATCCCAATGTACCCGCTTACTGCAGCTGCCTTTTCTTTAATGCAATTTTGCTGAAAATACTTGGCACAATTCGAGGGGTTATACGTCTGGCTGTAAAGCAGGCACAATTACATTTGGCGTGGCCTCGGAGTCAGGGGCTGGGTAGCTATCTAGTTATGCGTAGCTGCGCTAAGGCTCGAGAATCGGGTACCTCCGCGTAAGTGGTACATCACGCTAATACACATTTGTTTCTCGGCCATTATTCAGTTGCACTACACCCGCTGGATCCAGGTAGATTACTACTTCATTTTCCGGATACTCGCATTCCTTATCGTCGTTTTCTCTTCTTGCACGCGGCCACAGACACGCTTGTCCAAGCTTTCCCCTCCTTTTCCTTTCTTTCGCAGAGGCATGGAATCCTCCCCGGCGCTCGTAATTTTTCATTCAGTATAATATGCGCGCGAGAATACACATATTGGATGGGAATTTTAATTTCTAGCCGGCAGTATATCTCCTGGCCGCATTGTCTCATTGTTCCAGCAGCGGCGAAAACTCCTCTCCACTCTTTGCGTTAAAGGCAGATCGGTAAAGGCATTTCTCTCCAACAATCAGCGCCCACATTTGGAGTCTTTTATTGTACCTACCCTTGGAATTATACAGTGTCCTTGCTCAAGTCGGTTACCGGTAGCTGTTGCCTCCTTCATGCCGCGCCGACTTCCACAAAACAGCTTGTGCATTTTATGCGGCCAGGCAAGAAGTTACAGCTTTCACCTCTCCGAAATTCCAGCGGCGTCCGAAGCGAAAGGGTAAGCTTCGGATACGGAACTTCCGGAAGTCGAACTGGCTGTATATGCACACTGCAGGGTTCGAGTAAATGCTCGACGGCTTTATCGGGAATCCCACGAGTTGGAAAAAGATAGAGGGAGCGGTATTGTAAGAGAGGATACGAGCCGTATGTCGTCGCCTGCAGCCACCCTCGAATCTCGAGGCCGGAGCCGACCCTGAGCTCACTCTATACGCCTTGAAACTTTTGTGACAACGGCGCTCGCGACTGCTTTTTAATGGGAACCTATTCTGCTAAATTGCGTATCTACCTGCAGCTGCAATTCGCCGATTTCACGAGTCCTAGTGTTCCTTCTTCAAATACAAACTGTCTTTCGCGCAGATACCTACGGGATGGAAATGGTGATGGTGGATAAAAGGGTAGTTGATTTAACGATTTTCTTTATACTTTTGATAACTTTATAGCATCAGACCAATTATACAAGCCAGGCTAATTATGTATATCCAGAGTAAATCTTGGGCAAGTTGGTCACATATATTCGATGGTAATAGCACGGCTATTCACATTATCGGTGCATTGGTTCGCCGAGCTCATATATCAAGAAGTAATTAGAGCAAGTCGAAAATCGAGCCCGGAGCAAGTATCGACGGGAGGAGTTGGTCGGGCAATTGAACGGTTGTTCAGTGAGATAGGCCATCATAAACTAGAATACGTGTTAGCGTGTGTGAACCAAAAACCACGTCGAAACGGCTATACTACGAACGCTGCCCGTTCTCTTTTTACCGACCCTATCGATTACGCTCTATCATATCGGATATCCCACTTGCTCTCATGCCTCGACGTCTCCGGGAACTGTAAGGTCGACCAATGACCATTATTGGTAGATTGGGATGTAATAAAGCTTCGGGCGACACGTGGATCATCCCTGCTGTTCTGCTGTTCGCCGTTATTGGGACAATATTATAGGACATGACGCGTGTGTTTGTCTGCATCTGCATAGACTTATACACTCTGCTACAGTGTGTTTCTATAAGTATTATAGCATATGTATATATGAGCGTAGAAGCGACTGAGTAGAAATATAATAAACAAGTCCTTCCGAGGTAAAGTGCGAGCACGCCCCGAATATGACGGCGAGCCATATATTGTGGTTAATTGTAGGTGGTGCTTAATGTCAGAGGCGTTCCCTGCAATGCGTAACACGGCGATCCACCATGAAATTAATTCCAGAGATCAGCAAGCACGATAGCCCCGATTTGACATCACGCGACAGCTTTGACGACGCTAGCGAGATAAACAACATTGTAAATTGTGATATTTAATAGGCGGCGATTTCCCGGCCCTTGCATTTAATGGGTTAGAGGTCAAAAGGCAATAACAATTTTAGGCGATCACGGGCCGAACAATGAAGCAACGCATTTCCATCATTCGTGTAGTATGTATATTTATCGAGTAGCTTTCGGTAAGTCTCCGGAATACAAAATGTAAATTTCGCCAATCAGAGCGAATTTGACAAATCGATTGATCAATTCACATTGTGGCGGTATTAGCGAATTCGCGACGTTGGTGTGCGTGTATGCACTTGGGGACTCTGTAGCTTTAGCGAACTTTCAAATCTCAGGATCTTCGAGTTCCGACCAATCCCTCAAGGCTAAGGCACGAAAGCGCACGCGCTCTCGTGCACGAAAGTCTGCAACTCTTGGCACCAGCTGTCGCAGTAGAAACTTTTGTCGAGACCGCTTAAGTACCGCTCGAGTTACTTGGAAACAAATTGTAAATGATTTCCGACATCCTTATGACGGGAATGACCTGCTTGAATCACCGTGTAACAAATGGGTGCTCTTTAAACGTGTGACTGCAGCACACCGACCACATCAGTTCTGACAGGGACTTAACAGACAGACTACGAGCCTGCTAGATGGCTGTTTATCGAAGGCACAAGAATTGCATAACGAAATTCGACAGATGCCTCGGGGACTTGGACACACAGTCATTAAGATTGCAACAGAGCCGTCACATTACTTTAAGTGTTCAGGGCGAACGGCATCCTGAGCTTCTAAGTTTAACCGGGCGAGCTAGTATTTGGAGTGTTACGATAACATCATCTCATATGTTTGGGAAAGCGTGTCAAAGCTATGACGAAAAACCAAGAGGTAACTCACGTGTTCGTCTATCAATATGGCGGCCATACGATACACTTGCGGTGTTGCGTTCACTTCCGTTTTCCGGACGACCTTACGCGGTACACAATCTCCTTGGAATAATTTCCTTTGACTTATTCGATATATAGGAAACCCGTTGCGTCGCACAGACTGTCGATGACACTCTTTATGATAACACACCGTATCGACGATCCGTGCTTACACGTGCTCGACGACCACCTCAAAAGATTCTCGGAGCGAGTTCTCTTGGATATATTATCACGATTGTCTCCCGTGGAACAGTCAATCTCTAGTTGGAGAGACTGACTCCCCTTACGGACACGTTCGGAAATCGCGGGGCCCGCCAACTAATCGCACGAACAGCGGCAGAATTTTTATCAGGTTTTAATCATAGGCGGAGTTGGACGTTCGGTTAAAGCGACGAGGATTCGCTGGAGAGAGCAACATGCCGGGCTGGCGAGTCATCGGTGGGATTAGGCGGATAAGCCGTGGTGAGATCACTGGCTAGAAGAGAAAGTAGTGCGCCGGCGAAGACGGTAACTCAGCGAAGTGCGATTCGCGGAGTCCTCTCGACTCGACTGACGGCATGAGCGGGCCGCGTCTAGAGAGCCGCCGAGACGGAGGGTAGAAAGGGTGGGTGGGAGGAAGGGGGGGTGTTAGAGGGGCGCCAAATCCACCCCTGAGATGGAGGAGGCGCGAGAAGGAGATCGGCGATGCGCGGGAGGAAGATGCGGCGCCGCGCCGTGTGCCGGACGCGCCGCCGCCTTGACGCTGCTTCCGCGCTGGATATATATCCACCTTGCACACAATTCGGGGGTTGCTCTCAGGCGAAGACGAGACGAGCAGGGGGCTGGAATGCGGAGGAAAGGGAGTCCGGTAAACGCTGCGCGAAGGGGGTAGTAACAGTAGACTGGCTGTGGCGAGAGAAAAAAGGAAGACAGCCAGCCGGACCCATCCCCAGATACGAAGTCTCTCTGAGCAAGTAAGTGGAAATCGCTGTAGGTTCCCGCTCGACAAACACTCCTACATTGCCGAGATATACTCCGAGACCAAAATATACCAAATATTCTCTCACTCATATTTCGCGGGGAACTTACTCGTCCCTTCATGGTAAATCGTACATTCCACGACAGCACGCTTCGATTCGGTCAGATTACAGGATTGATCAGCCTGCTAGTATAGCACGAGCCAACCCTTCCATCCCTCATTACCCATTTACGTATCACTTTACTAATCCTATTAGTCATTCTAACTAATTCCTATCATTGTAATTCAATCTTCTTCCATTACCAATTTTAACGGCGGTTCAACATTAGTCTTGCTACACTTTGACCCAGTTTAGCATCTCCAATGGCCAAACCACCCGGTTTGTGCAAACAGTGCGCTTCGCGATTAACTTATACATCTACGAAAGGCGCATGCTCCAATGTCATTCGTTACCTCTTCATGATTAATGTGATAAAGAAGCTGTACAAATAATTTTTATTGAAATGATTTTTATGTGCAATTTTATATTGATTCTAATACCATCAGTGCATAACGGAATTATGCAAATAGTCAGATCTGCCTGCATCGCAGAGTGAAAGCATACGCATAGGATAAGTTTGTATATCGCCATCGCACACTCTGAAACACGAATTTGAACAGCTCAGTGGGCATCATCTATAACCTGTCGCGTTGATCCTGAAAGCGCTATGACACATCTACCTGACAGAAAATGTACTCCTTTTAATATGCTTCGATTTTCTCAGGTACTCGGCCTATGAAGTATATACCGCGAATGAATTGCTCACGCACTTCGTAAAGCACTTTTTGACTTACAGTTCATTTATAGAATAGATTGTCAGATAAAATCTGCATAATTAATTCGTTTGACCGAAGCGATCTGAAAAGCTTAATATCGACAATTGCTGCCACCCACGGCCGGTAAAGGGGGGTAGAGGGGTAGAAATGGAAGAATGAGTGGTTCCGTCCGCGGTAGCAAGGAAAGGGCGAGCAGAACAGAAGCGGGGCGGACAGGATAATTAATTTTATCGATATCGAAACTAGAATTGCAGTTTCACCGAGGATTTAACCGTGGAGCCGGATAGCAGGAGGCAAGCGGAACGGGCTAGGGCCGGTTGCTCTTGCAGCCTCATACCAACAGCCCCATCGCCATCCTCCACCGTCTCAACCAGCATCCCCATTAGCAAGCGCCGCGACGAAAAGGGAGAAATTAAAGCGAAAATAAAGCGGAAGGCAAATAAAAATAAGAGAAATCGCCACTCACCCTCCGATCCAACCCCTTGCAGGCAACGAAAGAGAGGTGGGGAGGCTCGCGTTGGGTTAGGTTGGACTACCACCAATGGCAGGTGCATGCACGAGTCTTTCGAACAGTTTCATTTACCTACCCGTAATTTTATAGCGAGTCGACTTTTCCCTTCCAACCCTCTTTCCTATTCCTTCGTGCACTCACCACCCCCGCGCCGTACCAGCCGCGCGGAATTCGTGAAAAAAGCCGCTAACGTGTTCCGCGTCCCCTTACTCGCTCGCCCCTCATCATTCCGCTTGCGTCTGACTGTGCGCACACTTCTTCTACTTACTGGCCCGTACATCGCTGCCGACGGTGCAGCCTGCAGCGGCGTTTCCCGTGGTCAGACGTCATCGTTTTATTGTGCTTCGCCACCCGCACTGGTGAATTTCACTGGCGGAGTAGTAGCACGGGGGTTGGCCCCCATAACTCGATTCTGCCGAACATACGAGGGTTCTTACGATTCCGTACGATTCGGTTAACTGCGATGTGCATCGAGCTGATAACGAAGTGCGCTACCATGAGTACCATGCACCTCTCACGTTACCCCGGCTGCCGTGAAAATGTAATAAAAGACTGCACTCGGCGATGCAATGGACAGCCGCGCCCTTAATTAAATAATGACGTTCTTTTATTGCAACAGCTTATCTTTGAACCCGTTCACGGTACAAAGGCACATGTCGGATATAGCAATAAGAATCAACTCAGAATTTACTTAGTGAAACTGGCTTGGGAAAATATTTTGATCTGCTCTCATGAGTGTGCGCAACTGCATCCGGGAAAACATAAATAACACCGTTGGCGATAGCGGAAACGAGAGCAGGAGCAGACTTCTAGCGGACGGACGTATGTAGGAGAGGCGAGTAATGCGAGTGCAAGAGGGCGGCGATTCTACGTAGAGTCGTGTGCATCCAGTAACCGTATTTCTCGGAGGCTTTCCCAAGTACCTTTTTCTAAGAGGCCGAAGAAACGGAGTGCCGAGGTGGCTTGCACCTGACAGCTGGAAAATAAATATTTGCGCGTATTTCACCGATTAGACCATTATAAGCGACGCGGGACGCTTGCTGAGACGCGGCAAAACGATGAACCATCCCGGCTTTCGATTCTTGGGTCCCGAGCATATTTCCCTGCTTCGCACTGACCCCCCACTCTCTCTCTTGCCGCTGACTAGTCATTCCACTCGATATGAAAAGATTCGGGGGCATAACACGCTTCCGCATGAGGCCACTCGAGCTCCTAGAAGCACTTTTTTATCCTGATTTTCTTCCTCACTCCAGCGGCTATACCATTTCCAGCCAGTGCTTGGCTTTCAACGGAGGCAAGCTCATCTCAAGATTTGGAAAATTCACTGCGATCCCTGCGATACACCGACTATGAAACCCCCCAACCCCCTACTAGTTGTTTCTGCCTCGTGCGGTGAACACTACAAAGCAACTCTACGTTCATATCATGCTGATTCTCCGGTCAGTTCTCTGTACGAGTACATGTTGAAATTCTATTGTTGAAATTACTTTGAGTAATGGTTCGAGTGTTATATACATTTTCATCTAGCAGACACCCTGCTTGGACATAGAATACAAGTGGGAATTGAGCATCTCCCTCCGGTTGGGTTGTTCTCCGTTACTCCGTCCGGTCGCAAATCGTCACGAACCCGACGAGCGCACGCTACAAGCCGAATTGAATCTCCGCGAAATCCCGGTAGGCAGAACGCCTGTGGTACCATTGCAACCGTTGCTCCAGTTGACGTTTCAGATTTTCAGGCGGCGCGAGCGCATTAGCATGCGCCGGGAATCGCGTCGGCTTCGACGATGCGTGTCACGTCGCTAGCTCGGCGTCGCATTCCTGTGGAAGCGGCCTTAAAGGGCGACACGTCATGCCGTTTAGCCAGACCCCCCCCCTCCCTCTCTCTCTCTCTCTCTCACCCCCTTCCTCCCTCCCTCTTTCTGTAGATCCCGTCTAAAGAGAGCTTCGACCTCGCTCTGTATTTCGCAAAGGCCGCTGATCGCCGCGACAAACGCGTGCACGTGGTCAAAGGGCGCCAGATTTGACGTCGATTCAGACCTTTGCCTGGTACGTGACCCCCACAAAAAATCGAGCATTGCGTTACGATGCTTCAATCACTGATCATTGCAAAGGGAGAGCGCTTGGTAACGAAGCGAGAAGGGTGGCTGCCTTTGATTCGCGCGCACCAACCCCGAACTGAGAATGTCTTTTCGTCCATTTCAATCCCTTTAAAAAGGATGCCGCTATACATCACGCATCGCATAGCGATGTAGAGTTCACCCAATTATGTATATCTGAAAGATGTGTGTTTACTGTTTGATGTTTGACCTCGGGTCCTTGTTCAGCAGCGACTTTATCTGCCGGGATATTCTACTGAAACTATATGTATACGATAATTTACTGTTGTAAATATACAATGGTTGAGAGTACAAAATGGATGGAAGGTGGTGGCGGCAGGGAAAGGGGCCTGAAACTACGTGACGTATAAAACAGCAAGCCTTTTCCAACATTGCCGTGCCATTTCGTTGGAATGGGTCAAGGGCACAGACATCTCCAAGGAGAAGTTCCTCCCCTCCCTTCCTTTTTTCTTCCTTAAAACAACAAGGCCATATTTTTCAGGCCTGAAGAATAACACGGGCAGAGGCTTAGGGGTAGATAGGGGGAGCGTAAAGTTAAAACCAATTCAAATACAGACGTCTCTACATGAGGGCATTCGAGTGTGATCTAATGATTCCTCGAAGAAACGATTAGAACATATTGAATATCGATCAGCAGCAACAGCGTCATCGGTGCTTATTCATGTGAGTTGAAGATTGACTGGATGCCATTGGCAAAAGCCGCGGGCGCTAGGTCGAAAATGATTTAAATGCACTGGAACTGATACCCACTTTCACGGGGATTACGGGGTCGGGAGCGAAGTTACACTGTAAAAGTAAGGAATGGGTACGATTCGAAAAGGGGTAAGAGGCCTAGTGCCAAAGCGGCTTGGAAGCATCCCAGTCTCTTCTAGACTCGCAAGATGGTGCTGGCGTATTTCTCAAGCCATGGCGCTCGAATCACATGGGGTGTTAATATGTTCAGAAAAATACTAACAGAAGCACCATTTTGCAGGAAGAAATACGACAGGGGACGGTAGTACATTACGATATAAACATTATACATTGCCGCAGGCTTTACGCGCCACGTTCTGCCTTGAGTGCCACCCTGCTTAACCGGCAATTCTCGGGATTGCCGCTGGTCAGTTAACGCCGACAAAATGGTAATGATGCTTGTCGGAGCTTAAGTCGGAGTGGCTGAATCACAAAAGCATTCCAACATCGAGTAAAAGAAGAATAGTTGCGTTACGCAAGAAGCATCGGGGGCAAGAAGCAATGTTATATTTCTTCCCTGATAAAGGCGGATCTGCTGCGAATACAAATGTCTCCCTTCTTCGAATTGCCGTTGAAATACTTGCGCTCGCCCACTGATGGAAACGTGAGTATTATGACACAGAGGGGAAACGCAAGAAGCAAGTATCGCGCAGCAGTTATACAGAAAGTTACGACTGATCCCGAGGTAGCAAGGAAGCTTATATATATTTATAGAAGATCGGCTTGCTTAGTCAGGTGATGGTTCGAAGTAGTGTATGTACTAGGAGCTGTGTGCTCTATATTCCCCTACGGGACAACCTTCCACATCATTTATTTCAATTGCCGACGCCTACACTGCCTTGTTTATAATATTCTAATGCAGTCTTGCCATTATGAGACATTTTGTGAGCCTGATAATTAGAATAGACATATTCGCCGTCAGAATTGAAGAAAGTTTCTTGCACCGGATATTAAGTACCTACCAAAACTATGGTGACCGGAATCTTTGAAATGGGGCTTTGCAATTATGGCAGTGTTTTAAAGCGACTTCAGTGTAGTCCAGGTAAGCTCGCAGACCTCTTTACACTGGCATAAGGTAGACAGGATTACATCCAGCATCCCCTAAATAAATAAATGCTAGAGGGGAGGGCGGTGAGTGTAACGTCGTTCATGTTAAACCGTCTTTCGTCCGAACTCTCTTTTTCCCGCCCGTGATTTAAATATTTAGTCTGACGAATAATGCACGGCAAAGCGGCTAAAACTCTATGAACGGATTCGGACTGCTCGTTTCGAGTTCTGCGCGCGGAAGTGTGGTACGCTAGAATAATTCAGAATATCATTTCAAGTTACAGGTTTCTGGATCCCACTTTATTTCACTATGCTGTTCGGTGTGCGGGTGCGAGTTACACTTCTTCAATGTCCGCCTCCTACATAATTAGCTGTGATCAACATTTCATTGTGCTGAAATCGAGAACTTCCTTTCTCCCTCTCTATAAGTCTCAACTGCTTTCCCGAATCTGTGACACAAATCTTCCAAAAAGGTGGATGAACGCTAAAAATACCTTAGATGCCCGCAGTCCAATTGGAATAACAAATACAAAAAAAATTTAAAAAAGGAAACGCAAGCACGTGAGTTTGGAGGTACATATGTTCTTAGTTCGATACTTGAGGAAGGTGCGATATTCTCGTCCTTAAAAGCAGTCCTCCCCAGTGGTAGGTAGCCGGGCGGCGTGTGCACCTGGGGCAATAAAAAGGTAACTCCCGGGCGGGAGTTTCTATATCTAGGCTCGCAACGTCACGATAAATTCCATTAGTAGAATTTATCGTGCACCTACACCACTGGACGAGCACCTAAATCAGAGGGGTCAGTGGCTCCCAACCACATTGGTTCATGGTATTCGCGCGCCATTACGCGGTTTCCTACTTCTAGTTTTGCCGCGAGAAAACACGCGCCGTCTCCCAGTATTGACAGTATACCCTCGACTCAAACGACTCTGTTAGTTTCTCGGCTTTGTTTACATGATCATTTAAAAAGTAGATTTTTAAGATCCAAATTTGAAAACCCCTTATAAAGTCTGGATAATCGTAAATGGTAGTTAATTGCGCGCGCGGCAGGGGCTTGTAAGCGGCACAGCCAACAAGAAAATTATTGCGTCAACTAGCTGGAAGAATCGGTGCAATGCACGTATTAAAAATAAAAGAATATGTATATGCATACATAATATACAATCATATGTTAAAAATATATACAAATATGAGGATAGAAGAACGGTACGAGTTGCAGCAAACTGTGTCTGGCCGAGGGAGCGCGGAGGATTAAAACGTAGAAAAGGATACGTGCGAGCTGTTAAATAATACGATAAAAGCTGGCTGCCGCTAGCGAGTTGCGGAGGTGGGGTAAATTTGTAAACGAAGTAACGGCCGGTAATCTTGACGCAGCTACGGTTTTCGCGTGCATGAGGACGTTCTTCCGCCACAGCCGGAGAGACTAACGACGTCCTCGCCCTCTTATCTGCTCGGTCACGTAGCCCTGCCGGGACGTAGACGACCACACCAAAAGACAAGAGTCCTAGAGGGAGCGGGCGAGACCATGTACTACGACATCCTCTCGCCTAGCAAAGCTGCGTCCACCCTTGCACACGCTGCTGTTGCTCCTTCACCCTTCTACTCCTTCTTCCCGTGCGCCTCTTACTTCTGCGCCCCCTCCTCTTCGCCAGAAGGACGAAGCAAAATGCGACCACGCAGGGGATAAGGATCGCTAGCGTTCTCGGTTAATTTAGCCGGCAAGGAGGTGCCGTAAATAGGAAACGTCGAGGTTACTTCCGTGGGTCTCCCTCCGTAAGTCAGAGCCATATTCGAATCGTGACCGTGCCGCGCGTCGAGCACATTGCTTCCCTCGTACTCCCACTTACCCTCCCCGAGTCTTCCTGTACGGCTGTACACCCCCACTGCTGCTGGACAAACCGGTCGCCGGCGGCAGTGACGTACGATATGGGATATCACCTGACTAGTGTTACCTGCATTGCGCAAGCTCTCATCCATGTAATATTCATAGGCTGCAGTTTCTAGTTTCCTATTCATTCAGCACTGTTTCTCTGGTTGATCGTCCTTTTCGACGATCACTAGTGGAGCGCCGGGGAACACGTTCCCCCGTGTCACCTACTTTGCCACCATTCGGGAGCCTCGTGGAAACAAGGCCAAATGAAGCCTCGCTGGTAGTTGTGGACATTCGCCCGGAAAGTTGCTACGTTGCTAGAAGAGACGGTAGGGAAAGATCATTGCGGCAACCCTATCTATTAGTAAATATGTATGCTTCCTAACTATTGAGACATAAACGTGTACTCTCGGTAAATATGTATTTAACTACTGGATGTAGCAACATTCTGGGGCAAAGAATCCCGTCGCGGGATTAAAAGTGCGTACAATGCCCACTGTTTACTGACAATGAGAAAGCTCGGTAACTGGGCGGATGTATGACTCTCAAACGAGAAAAATCCACTCAAGCGGCTTGTATTATACAGAGCGTAGCTCCGCGTATATTCTCGTGAAATACATAGAAGCAAATCAGATTAACGAGGACATCGAGCTTGTCCCTGAATGTAACACGCTTCGGAGTCCGTCGAAGCGACTGCATGCGCCGAGCAGAGACACGCTACACAAATCACAACAAAGCCGATGCATTAGCACGACATTATCCCAAAGCCCGTGTCACGTTCTCTCGAAGCTTGCTACGATATAAACTGGACTAGTAGAGCTCCGATAATCAGATTTATCCCCATTTGTCCCATCCACCCCCCGTAAGGATAGGGACGGCTAGTGAGAGAATCCTGCTTTTTCCTCCAACAGTTACCATTAGCACCGCGGGAGCAATGGAGTTGTGCCGGCGATCAATTTAAAAGCCGCAATTTGCAAATCGGCTTAGAGTGAGAGTATCCTAGCCGCGGCGAATGGCTGGAAAATTCTTATCAACCGATCGCGGGAAAACGGGAGCACCGAGGCGCGAGACGATACTCGATCTCCCAGCTATTCTTCCGGGTGAGTCGACAGCTAAGTCCTTCCGCGGTGGCCGTGGTTAAAACTTGGAGAATTTCGATCGAACTGCGCGCATGAAGATGAATGGCCCGCGAATTGCAGACTAAGTAGGATGTCACGCGGCAGCAGCCCTCCAGCTATTTCCTACATCCACCCCTTTCCTGCCACTTTACAAATTTATCCCTCCACCTTAAGCCCTCCCGCCGCTCGCCCACTGCCTCTCCTTCCATCGTGAGTCGGCGAGCGGGATTTGTCTGCGTCTATGCCTGTGTGAGTGTGTGTATTTATGTGGTTGTCTCTATCAATGCCTCTTCCCTCCTCTGTTCATTGCCGCCGCAGCATACCCTCCATTCGCAACTGCCACACCTTCTACCCCTCCCTGCCTTTCTGTCTACAGTCTGTGTTTCATATACAATCGCGGCATCCTCTGCCTTCTCTTGGGGCTCGGCGTAACAAACGCAAGCACGGCCGCATCCATCATGCGAGCCACTTTGTCACAGCGGGATCAACAGCGCTTAAATTGTATTCGCGATTCGAGAACAGGCCATAAATTCTCATCGGAACGACGGGCCCATTCTCCTTAACACGCGCCGGGAGTACTCCGTGATTCAACGGGCTCCTCGTCCTCTCTCCTTACCCTCGCGCGCACTATGATCCCTCACTGTTCACCTTTGTTTTCTCGTCCCTGTCGCCCTTGATTTACGCGGGCGTCTTTCACTAATTTCGAGGAAGCGAGCTTCCACCTCCGAAAGCAAAAATCTCACCCGCTATAGTGACAATAAGCGAGGGCGATGGAGTTACTTCGGTATCGCCCAACTGAAAGACCTAGTCCACGTTCATAAAAGATCGGGAAGGAAGCAATTCCTTTTGAGAGTACCGCGCTATTAAATCTTGGATATCCCGGGCAAGCAGGAACAGTTGGCGAACGGGTGTACCGGAATAAATCTGAAATTTCACCTGCTCAAATGAAATGAGGATATATACTTTTCCAATGAACCCCCGCGCCGCATGAAATTGTTGAGTTAGCCGAGAAAAGCTGTATAGCATTACGGCTGTTATACGAGGCGTACCTAGAAATCGGGCAATTTCTCGGCGGAGCGCTTCGAACGGCACGCCGGAGTTGGTCGCGTAGTTAGCGCTGAAATACCTGTCGTTAACTAGAGCAATCTACCCGGAGCACATGGAGGCCGTATTCACGAGGGAGCCCCACGGTATACATGTAAATGTAGGTGTGTCTGTGTGTGTGTATATGTCGAGCTTGGGTACAACGGTCACATTGGCCCAGGAGCACGTGTGAATGTTCGACGAATAATGGTTACCGAGCGACATTTTCGAATCGCATTGAGAACCGAGTGCGGTCCGCGCGCTCCGCGCGATTACCTAGCCACCACCACCACCACCAATCCCCTTCCGGCCAGGCGCTCGCAGTTATTCCCTTAATTTAATTAAACGTAATATTTCCCTTGCGCAATTTTTTTCATCCAGTGGTCCGTATTGCGTTTCTGCGCACAGGCGAAAGCGCGTTTCTACTGATATCAAACCGCCATTTTTATTCTCAGTGTTTCCAGCAGGCCTAGGAGAGGGGGGAAGGGAGAAAGTCGAACAAGCGCTCTCGTTGAAAATGAAATTCGAAATGGTCGGTGCTCGGCGGCGGTAACACCGGCAAATGAATGAGCCCGTAATCGCTGGTGCTTAGCGTTAAGGTGCGATGGGGTCGCTCGCCCTGAACTTATTTCGGGAGGCCTATTTGCCAAATGTCGATAGAGTATTAACAGAAATCAATTTCACCCGTCGGACTCGATCCGACGCTGGTACTAGCGCATACTACTAGCGCCGTGTATGTATTTTCGAGTCGGCGAAGCGCGTAGGGATGCAGATTCGGAAGGCTGCGGCAGCCACGCGCTACTGTGGTCCGGTACTTATGCAATTACTGAAATGGCCTTTGTAAATTGAATCTCAACCGCCGAGCAAGGATATCGAGGGAAAAAAAGTTAACGTCCACACCATTACAACGGGAGTGGTTTAAACTGGATTACCCAGCGAGCTCCTGACCGCTCGCATTCCCAGCGGTCCTAACTATTTCCGGGTATTGGAAAATTACTGGTATCCACGGAATATGGGAAATCCTCCCATTAAGTGTACCATATACAGCCATTTGGATATCAATGTTCGTTTTACCTATTTCGTAAACTTTCCATCTCTCTAACCTATCTTCCTACAACTTTAGAGAAAGTGTTCCTTCCGACAAAAACATGTAATTGTTTCTCACCCCATGCCATATAAACAAACGAGAAAAATGGATTATGAGTTAATTACTCTTGAATTACCCTTGAAAATCTTTTTAACGGAGGACGATTAAATGATTTGCAGTTTGCACCACCGGGGGTTTTATATTCAACTGATCAAACTGCGGGTCAGTGAATTTGCCCCGGCGAGTTTCATAATCGATCGATCATGCCTCGGGTCGGTGTAAGGAGATGTGATTTTCAGACGGCCTTTTGGAACTGATAAGTACTACTAATTAAGAGGAGATGGATGGCATTGGATAGGATAGCACTGTAGTTTTATGGGCGAATGCGAATTTGGTATCCCTCGGCAATGGGTTCTCAATTGGGCCACCTATATGTATGCATGTGTATTATGTAGAAGTAGGGCGCGAACTCGTTAGGGCATTAATATCAAATCACTTGTTCGTGCTGGCTGGCCCAACTGCAGTGATTGCACCCTCCAAATGAAAGGGAACAGAAAGCTTGGAGCCCCAACTACAATAGAAGCTATATACGCTGCAAATCCGATTTAGTAATTCCGGTCGGTGTTTTCACTTTTAGCAAGGTATTTACTTTCAGGATATACTTGCATCGTTGGTCCCTCAACACGGTGGTGGTATAATACTGGTGACCTTAATATTACTAGCGATTGCAGCGAGCCTAAAAATCGTGGATGTTTTTCGAAAACAAAATGAGAGAGTCGGTCGAGCGCAAACGCCCCTCCATCATTACGCGAAATTAGTCGGATGAGTTTCTGAGAGTCAATGTCACGAATAATTTGATTATCCGCCTGACCTACTTGCCTGCTAATTCGGTCGTTAATAACTATTGGCGATCGTGCCTGCTGCTTGGAACTGACACGGTAGTAGCTTATATGCTACGATTCATCTTTAATTCCCCATCCTGACATTAGGATTTCTTGGGAAGGGAGAGTTATGAAATCATGCAAACGGTATAACGATCAAACGCAAATATAGTCTTAATATTTCTCCAGATATGATAGCCTATACATTTTAAGGCGAAAATCTTAGGCTCAGGGCGAATATTACGGATTTCGTAAAATCTTAAATTCTCGACTTCCAAAGTGGCAAATTTAATTGTACATGGTAGAAAGTTAGAGCAAAAGTGTTTTGTTTAATTCTCAGGAACTCCGGAACATCCGGACTCGCGACCTGCGTGTACTAGCTAGAAAAAATCAAGGTTAACGGATGCGAGGAAGAGCAGGTTAAAAATATCTTTAGATCCGGTTTATCGTGGAACTTTTGCGCTTTACTTGCTACTATGGGGACAGGATTTTTTTGTCGAAAACTCCTTCACAAGCCTTTTACCAAAGCGTTATTCCAGGGGGGTTTGGACTCACATGCACGCAAGCGCATTTGCAATAAGGTTAAAAAAAGAATGGCGTTCCTTGAAAAGCTTTCGAGTCCCTTTAACCATTCTTCCTTTCGCGTTTCGAGTCGGAGCGTATGGAGTCTCTCTATCTGCCACACTATGGTACACCGACGTCACTTTTTCTGTATTCGTAATTACTTAATACATTATTAATAGACGGCTGACTTTACATAAGCTCCGAGAGAAAGTCGGGGAAATTTCGAGACGAGAAGTTAAGCAGATTGCCGCGACTGGACATTTGCATACCAAGACTTCCAGCAGTTTCCACAGTTTCCGCCTATTTCCCTCCGGCGCGGCGCGACAACGCCGACGGCGGCCGCAGCCGATGACGCTCACGCTGGCAACAGCGGCGCGTCCATCCTTAGCCATGCTCAGCCATCCTAACCGACGTTCGCATTAGACGAGCCTTCGGACGTTTAAGGTATCTATGTTTTGATAGTGAACGTGGAATCCGCCCGTCGCAGCTATGGACGCAATGGTAAAGCCACAGGAGAAATCTGAAGGGACGAGCACCTTCAAGGGAACGCAAAGAGGATGGAGAAGAAGAATCGATAATACGGTGCGATTAAAGGGACGCCGAACTTGTAAGGAGAAACTTTTGGGGCTCCGCACTCTCAAGGGTGTGCCGTGGTAGTATGCGATCAGAATGTAATGGTGCGAAAAGAGCAGTTGGCAGGATAATATCGCCATATATTGTAGGCGAACCGAAGAATTGTAATCACCAAGTTTGCACAGAAGTAAGGGAGATCCTTGCCGCGCTAACTGAATCGCGCTCACTGCTTACGCCTTACGCATAGGACGCGCAGACGGCGGGTCCACCTTCATTCTGACGAAAGCATGGCGGCAGCTTGGATGTACTCGAGGTTGGAAAGGAGGGCAGTTTAGCCCTGACGTAACTTCAGTGGTAAATTAGAGGTAATTTGTGATGGAAAGGGTCCCTCGACTGGGCAGTTAGTGGGCCAACAATCGCTGCCAGAACAACGGACCCGCTCGTCCAATGTTCTGTAGTTACTTGAACGTTGGCGCACAAAGGCTCCAAAGGAGTCGCTTGAGCACCTCTACTCTACTATACCGTTCTGCACTGTCACGGCATTTCGACGAAAATTCTGTCACACCCGATCTCCATTCGAACTTCTGAATTGTTCGTTATTCTATCTAATTAATAACTAATGACAGTTCTTGATGAACAATACATTCAATCCTCATTTTTTATACGTAGAGGGGATCAATTTAGCAAAACCCTCAAATGCAATCACGTAGATTCTCATTCTCTACAATGCATGCAAATTTGCTGTGCTCCAAATTGGGGTAGTTGCCCCATTCGCCCAGGGAGGAAGAGTGTATGAACTCGTCGATAGGAGCGCGGATTAGTATGCGTTTGAAGACAAAGTAAGAAAGTAATTTTCGTGGGGTAGATGTACGTGGAGTATTCCCAATTATCCGAAGGATCGCACCGAAAAATCGCATCAACCTCGTGGACGTTAACTGGAGCAAGGCAGCGTCGTAATACCAGCTTAGTTGAAAAGCTGAATCGCACTCCTGGGGCAACGCCTCGCTCGTTGGCTCGGAACCCTCCTAACTTACGAGCAGATTAAGAAACTCCCGGGCTCTCGAAAACCAGCCTCCAAACTGCCCCGGGTCACTGCTCGTCTACGAAACGATATCCCAGAGGAACCCCTTGGAATTCAGCAAGATATCATTTTCCCAGCCACTCTGTCCGTGTTAATTACAACTGAGCTTTATGTTATTAACCCCGAGCACTCGATACAGTCGGAACAATGGACTCCGCCGTTTTAGAAAGTTATCATCTTCTTGTAGTGATATCTAGCCTTCTCCAATTTATTATTTGCTTCGCGTGACGCATGTTTTCCCGTCACCTTCCCGCTACACGTCGTATTTATCATCCGGCCTCCGTACTGCACCACAACTAAAGGTACAAAGTGTTTCAAAATAGGATTGGCATTATATTCTACAGTTAAGTTTGTTGCAATTATTGAAAACTGTGTGACTTATGGTCGGCCCTAAATTTAGCAGTCATCTTGAGCGAGCGAAGTGTATTAATACGAGTATGGAAATTATCTGTAACACGCAGTGATATATTATACGATTTCATTGAAATATTAAACCAAACTTTGCGCATTCATGCTCACTGGCTACCCGATATTACGAATTTTACATAAGCCATATTAATGCTAATACTATCCACGCGAAATTATATTTCGGTAGAAATGAATGCGTCTCGCTTACATCCGCCGATAGGCACAATACGCGCTTGGGAAAAATAAATATTCATATCGCGCCAATGATAAAAATGGCGTCGGCGGTGAGATTAAAATTTCGCCCCGTCAGTACACATACATATACCAACTCGCGCCGTACATCGGACTTTCATGCTTTGCAGGCAATAGGCTTTTAAATTCCGTGCGCGCGGAAAACGACACACGAAACATTTTTGCCGGCCATAAAGACACTACCGAAGAAACCCTATTGCACGCTTAATACCGAGGGCTGCATTCGCTGCATTCTTGTCCGTACTCGGCAGAGGCTCGAGTGTACAAATGCATCAACGTCTGGAAAACCTAGGGACCAGCACAAGCAAGAGAAAAATGGTATTTATGCATATACATGTATCGGTGTGCCGTGTGCCTCCGCCAGACAGAGAAAGGCAGCACACCAACTTCCGTGGAATCTTCTGCGGTGCGATAATGCTATAGGACCAGCCTCATTCTTGCCCAGGCGAGATTAAGATTATAATTGTGCAGTGCCGTAATTACTCGTTCTCTTCCAGTGCTCCGCTTTCTCATAGCGGTAGGTACAGTGTACGATTTTAGCGGAGCACGGTGTGACCCTCTCTCACCCTCCATCTCTCTCTCCGGTTACCCTAGTCCTCCCAACTTGTCGCAATCTTCTGCGAGACTAAAAGTTTGCAGACTCAGTTCAGCACGCGACTGAACTTGAATTGAGACTACACAAGATCATTGCTCTTGCGTAGTCGAGGTGCGCAGTAGAGATGCGGAAGGCATTGGTCTCTTCTAGGTTCTCGTTGATATAATATTTGTAGTTTGCGTGTCGGAAAAGACTTATTTGGAGCGAATATGTATAGGTGTTTGTGCACGTCCAAGCGAAGAGGTCAGGGCGTGGAATGCAAAAAGAATCGACACGAAAGACGTGCTCTGTTTTCAAATTCAGTTTTAATGAATTCCCAGCTTCGCGAAAAACCCGATGAAATATGCTAATTCCCTATTAAGAGTCGTTCCGCTCTAAGAATATCGGTCACACCTGTCGCCGTGAGCAGCAACGAATCGATTAGTTCATTGTAGTATATATATTCCTGTTGGTGTCCTGATATAAATCGGACGGGCCAGACAAAACCATGCCAGACATTTTACGATGATTATTTATTATTTGATTATTGAGTTCTTGCTGTATTATTTAATTGAGTAGAACTTTCCATTAGCACGGACCACTGAAATCTTTCACATAATCAAGAAGGGTGCGCAAACGGAAACCTTCAAAAGTGCAGTCAGCATGTGCGAGTTGGTGTCAAGGCACGCGCAACAGTGCACTCAACGTAGATACGGTCCTAATGCTGCCGAATTCGTTTACCGTACTTGTTGTCAGTCGATCGGCAGGGGGAAACGGGGAAGTTTTCTCTGAAAATTACGATCGGGGCCGCGGTCGTAAATAAAACGACCAGTGGTTCCGTATAACTCAGTGGATTTCCATACCGTGATAAAACAGATGCTTGGACCCAGGGAACGATGATTTATAAGATCTTTCCGCTTCTCCTCCAAATGTACCTTCTGTGTCGCCGAGAGTAATTCAGTTCGGCCCGCCGAGAATTTGTGATATCAAAATATCCCAGTATTCTTGCTGCGCCTCCTGATTATATTTATTCCCAGGCCCGTATCGGCAGACGCCCGGTGAATTCGTAAGTGCAGATTTCTATTAGTTGAGGCCACCTTATCCTTGCTGTCTGTATTCTTGGTAGATACATACATTCCACTGCCAAATACGTGTGATGAGTTATAGGTGGAAACGTCCAGGACTCCTAGCAATATGTTTGGAAAAATATGGAGGGCTCCCCGTAGACCGCGTTCCTTATGTTCTATGCAACCGAGACAATATAGTAGTACCCCTCTAATGATGCCAAACCAATACGCTCGCAATTTTCTCGAAGGAATTTGAAAGAACTTCAGTGACGGAATTTCGAGATGGTATACTTGCGGAATAGTCGAAATTCTGCTCGAGTTAAGTTTGTTTTGATCACACTCCGTATGCCACACCAATCTGTCGACTGCGGAATTTATTCGATACGCTGACAAGTACCATTTGTCAAGCCGTTCAAAAATATCTACGGGCAACCAGAAAGCTCTACGCCCAGTCGTGAATCCGGGTTGCCCTGACAAAAAGTTCCGCTATCTATCAGCTACGACAGAGCTTTGCTTTCTTGATACGAGGAATCCAAAATACATTGGGCTGAGTTACTGCGGCCTAAGTGTCTCGTGGCAGTCGTGGCACACATATCAATGCGAAGAAAAACCATACGCGTCAATATAATCCAGTGCGATACTTTTGTAAGTTTAAATTTGATTCGCTGTATTCTAAGTATACTATATGTATACTTGAATAACGTACGTATCATGTAAGAAAGAAATATGCGGAAGATGTGATAATTAATTGAGCATTTTTATACCCACCTCGTACTATAATAGAAATAATCACGTTCATCTTAGTGAAAACCAAAGAATTTATTCGCAAGGATTGATCGAGCAGCGCATACGGGAAAATGGTTGAATTTTCCTTGGAATAATCCCAGCCGTGATTTCGATGAATACCCTGATGAAGACATCGATTATACTTTACACCAGCCGAAGGAAATGCAGTTCTAAGGCATGGAGTGTATTCGTCGAGACCATCGAAGCAATTAGAGTCGATAAATAGATTGGCGTGAGGGGCAGGGTTGTGGCGGGTGGTAGGAGTCGAGGGAGATTAGTCGGCGAGTTTTCGTAGGAAGAATCAGACGAACGAAGACGGGAAGGAAGAAGGGGAAGGAGGGCGTCTACTCGCGAGCAGAAGCACCGTGGAAAGTTCGGCACCGGTATATCGGCGAAGATTCAAAACGTTCAATTAAAAGTTCGCTGTGCTCTTTCCCAGCGGGTGGAGGGCGAGGTAGAGGTACCTGCCCGGCTGGTTTCATTGGACATAGACAACACACAAAGGAGGAAAACGGGGCTGATTTCGGGAGGGAGCCGAAGGCACTCATCGACTTCGGATCTGTGCTGGTGGTGGATGCCGATGTCGGATATCCAGTTGACAACTACATCAGCGGAAGTTCGGCATGACGTCGATAACAATTATCGGTAGGATGCTTTAATTATCCTGCCCGTTCGACGGATCGAGCACGCGCGCCCAGCTACGCCCTCCAAGTTTCGAGTAATCGAACGAGGATGGTGGCCGAGAACGAGAATCAGTTCGTACAATCAGCACCGGGAATGGGACCAGTCTAAGATGTCGGAAGGCATTCTCCACCAATTTTGCTGTTCGAGTAACAATACTCTGAATGGATCGATCCGGGAGTTCATGGTGTCCAAGTTCTTTCAGACTTTCGTCCATTTCTGATTTTAATTACGATGCCGCGAGAATACTTACGGATAAGTAGTCCCCCACCTGCCAAGATGTCGTCTGGGGTTATTATGAATTTGTCAGCGTGATGATCCGATATTGGGCGCTCCAGCGACTAAAATCTTCCTAGTGGCTTGTCTTTCGAGATTATCAAGTAGAGGAATGCTTCGTCGAGGCGGACTCGAGGGAGTGATTAATCAGAAGGGCATTCGAGCTATAAAGTCTTTCGTAAAATTTGAATAGCTTTTTCTGAATGTGACGGAGCCGCGAATCTTTCAAAGTTTTTAGTGGCGCTCGAAGGAAATTCGTCGGTAGCAAAAATGGCGACCAAGTTCTTCGGATAATCGATAAGCGAGGCCAATCGCATCAGATAATGACGCGAGAAACCCAAGTGGAAGCTCGAACTGGAGTACTTGGGAGCTTGGGAACGAAGAGAAAAAGAAGAGACGAATGCTGCGATGTTAATTAATATAGCGCGCCGGAAAGGCGAAAGCCCGCCGGTCGGTCCAAAAACTTTTCGCATTTTCACGTCACCGTGAGTCGCCGGCTAGTCTTAAGTTCGTGGCGCTCTTTTCTCGTTAAACTCTCAACTGCATTCCTTGCATCGTGAAATTAACGCGCTGTCGTTATTACATCGGACTCCGTAGCACGATTATTAACTCCTCTGGGGTGGGAGAAAACTGGGACGGTTGAAACCCCGGGGAGCCTCGATTAACATGTTGATGAGCAAAACTGTTGAGTAGGAATGCGGATTTCGAGAAATAAGTACACGCCGCGTCTGAGCCCCAGTCATTCCATTTTTGGCTTATGTTAGGCATGTTGTAACATCCGATGTACCCCCAATAATACAAGTTTTTCGAACAAATCTACAACTTAATGAGTTCCCTTTCAAGCGCAATATAACGAAACAATGAGAAGCGCAAACTAACCGCACAAATTCCTTGCAAAGTAAAAAGGGGACAAATTGGGGATAACAATTTTTTCCTGGAATTTGAATAATCCCCTGGCAAGCGAACGGAAGTAATCTCCTCCATTTCTTCCGGCGTATTAAAACGGATATAATCTTAATTCCATATGAGTTCAATTTGCCAGGTATCCTATTTAAGTCCCTGCAAAACCGACTTAGAGATGACAAACTGGCAGGGGAGTTCTTGCACTTACGGAATCGCGTTGCTTTTATTTCAAAATCCGGGAGGATTTCCACACTGGTGGAACGAGTGGAGGCCGTGGCAGAAATATCGGGGTCGGGCTGTAAACTTAGGAAATACACGAGGCGCAAAAGAATACGCCGGCAAGTTCTGTACTATAGTTGCCTATGTGATTCGCGAACGGTCCGATCTTCCAAGGCGTGCATCTCTGACTGTATATTACGATGTTTATTATACATCGGTAACAGGGCAGAAGTGGAGTCGCGTATAAAGGCTGAGAGGCAGGCTGTCGCTTTAATAATAAACTTCAAGGGTTCGAAGTGGCTTCACTTCGCAACCCACGTAAGCAGGTACCGATGTCAAACAGAACGTTCGTGCCTACAAAATCTACATACTATCAACCGGTTTATTCCGTAAAGCTTCGTTTCTCCACGGCGAAAGAACCCGGTTTCGCACAAGGTTACACTAGCGTGCAATGGCGATCGACAATGTCTTCGTGATTATTTCTTCCCACACTTTAGCCGGCAGGTTCTATTTAATCGACCCGATCCTTATGCAAATGCGCTCGAGGTGTTTTAGCGAACTGGAAGTTCGGCGACATAAGTTGCGTGTGAAATTGTCCATAGAAATCCCTGAAGTCTCGCGTTTATAGCGTACGAGTGTCGACATAGATGCAACTGACGTTACATCCATTCATACGAAAGAGTCCTCTCCGCCGGCTAGGCGACTGTGGGACGAGAGGAAGTTCTGCGCGAGTTTACTCGCCGCGGAGCTCGGAGAGATTTCCTTGGATCATACTTTATAATTGAAGTAAGTCTTAATGGGATACAGTTTGCATGGAAAGGCGCATCGAAATTCAGCGCATTCGATATAGAGACGTCGCGGCCCACCCAGGGCTTACTCGGTACATGTGGCCATGATATTGAGCCAAGCACACCAGGAAAACCCGCTGCATACATGTGGTCTATTACCATTGGTTACGGATAGGATGCACACATGCAACCGGATACATAATGTACAGGCTGTGGATGGTGTATAAGGCGGCCGCCGACGGTAGCCAAATACCGATCCTATACATTTTCCCACCCTCGAAATGAGGCTTTGTATCAAACACGGAACAATGTTATTACCACACTCAATTGGTATAAGCCGTAGATTGCGGATTATCTACACTCCCGGTTCCTGCCAGAAGGCTGCCACCATGTCTGCTCACTAATATAATATTAATCGTCTAACAATCATGAATGCCAATTGATATTTTGAGGCGGTTGATAGCAATTCCGTGGTTATTGACGCAAATGCCGCCTATATACTGCCATAGACTCTAATTTCCACTCGGTTAATGCGGTTGTGCCACTTGAAATTCTTTTTCCATTTTTCCCTTTTTCACCTTCGCAACTTTCCTTCATGGGGCTTTCTCCTAATCGTTTAAAAAGCAACAGATTTCTGTCAAATCGTTTGTACTAAATGTGACCCAATTGGGGATCCTTTTGCGTGCGAGTGGGATTGGACAATTAGGGTAGAATGTGGCACGCAGCCGCCGTCCAAGCACCGTCTTTCTTTGAGCGATGAGCATTGTGTGGTTAAGTTATGCAAGTAAGAGTGTGGTTGTTGGATGGTATTCGGTAAACGTTTAATAAGCGAATGTGGTGGTGACTTGGGAACCGTAACTGCCCACTACATACACGCACCTGTCGAAACAGATGAGAGTCTTTCACTTTCACAGCCAATACAACTTCTGTTTTTTGTCAACGTGGCAGTTGCTAGACGCGGAAAGGAAACCACAAGATGTTTTGGACTGCTCTGTGGTTGTATGTATGGCAGCCTGCTTTCACGATTAGACAAGCCTCCGCCGGGAAGTATCACATTCTCTTCCCTTGTCATGTTTTTATTTAGCAAGTCGATTTTCAATAGAATTTCCAAGAATACTACAATTGAAAAATTCTGATCCACGTCAAGCGACTAGCAGGATGGTTAGTCCAAAGGATAATCTTGCACAGCGTTTAAGTGATGGATGGATGGGAACCGGAAGAGGATTTGATTACCGATTCTCGGAAGTCCATGCGGACTATCATTAGGCTGTCACATAGCATGATTCACAAATCAAATTTATTATGACTATTATGTACTTTATAGTGTTCAGTTCACATCACAAGCGACACGCCTTCTCGCTATACTAGGCACTGCAATACCAATCACCCGATAATAATCAACATTCACCCACTGTTTATCTTTTAACGCCATGTTTCAGGGCCTGAGGGGTAATGGTGTCGGCGAATAAACAGCAAGCAGTTGATTTCAGGCAACCACCATCGCCCGAGGGCTGCAGCGGACACTCGGCAAAAAAATCAAAGGGTACCTTAAATGCGGCTCTAATCGGAAGAGGGTGAGACACACGATTCGGCCGGGAGTGTGGCGCGTGGTGCTGGTGAAATAATGAAAATATTGACTTTTGCGATGGTCACAATGCATTATCCCGGCGCAACACGCGTCCTTGGAATACACGTGGTAAAATGCCGGTCGTGGTACACGGCAAGTGTTTTCAAGGATCACGCGTCTGGCTTTTAGTGGCGAGTTTTTCGGGCGCATCCTAAGCAAACATTCATCTCTCCGCGATGTCGCGCGCTCGTCCACCGGACTTTTTCTTGAGAAAGAATGTGTCCAGCACCCCGGCGTATCCTGCGACAAAACGTTCGTCCTCCCTAAAGACGCATTCTCACTGCGCGCTAGTAACGTTTTTCGGGCCCCAGGCCATCGATAAATATTCTTAGAAATCGTCGCAAGGCTGAGAGCGTGTGGCACCAGGAGGCAGACGGTGACGGCAAGCCGGAAGGATGCCTGACCCGTTCTCACACCCCGATTTTTCCAAAGATCCATTCATACCTTTTTAAATGAACGGTGATGATGCACGAAATATCAAGCAGAGAATATAAATTATCCTGGAGATGGTGCCGCGGAGGGTCGCACTCTATCTGCTGGTAATATCAAGGGTGGAAATAGAAACTTGGCGAACAAGATGGTACAACGATACATCGTGGTTGGGAATTCGGAATGGCAGCGTAAATTAAGTTTCCTTCGCGAGACTATTGTGTGTTTCGAGTAGTATGTATAACCTCAAAATCCTTGAAGAAGTTTCGATTTTTGTACCCAATACCGCAGAGATGATTCTCATATCTTTGGCAACACCGAAACTTCTTGTTCTCGGTTATAAGGGTGTCGCAACATTTCAATAGTGATAGTACTAAATTTTATTCTCCTTTAGATTCTCTTTTAGATTTAGATTCACCGAAAGCTCCCCTACTATGAGTGAATACATAGCATTCTCACTCGATTTTATACACAGTACATTACAATTCTGCTAAATCTCAAATTCCATACTTTGTTGAATATTGAGCGCAAGTCGATAAAACTTTGTTCTATCGCACCCTCCCAGGATTCTCCAACATAGTAAGTCTGAGCTCGCGAGTGCTAGTATGAACAAGAATGGGGTTATAGTTCCCGCTAGAGCAACTCTATTTCCACAATGCTGTTCGTAACAATTCGCCGGACAGGAGCGCGTCAATGCGGAACTCATCCGGGCGCCCGCTGTCACGTCACCTTTCATTAACCCACGAAGCGTTTCCCTCGCTTAATTACAATAGCAATTTCGCTAATTGGGGCAGAAGCCGACCGGGTGCTCTCTGCTCGCAGCGTGTGTGACAGTGCGGCCGGGAGCACGACGACGTTTCACCACGTACGTTGATGGTGTGCTGGACCGCCGCTCGGTGGGTGGCAATCCGGCAGCGCGTCTCATTCAGCACTTACATACATATTTACGTTCCGTCACGCGACTTTTCCCGAATCGCTCGATTACTCTCGGCACGTGTGCCTTAGGTAGAAAGGGAAGCAAACAAAAGATTGCAGAAGCCGGAAAGAATCCGCAGCCGTCTGTGCAGCATTCGTATTTTAACACTTTGGATTACGCTAAACCTACGCTTAGTATAGCGCCACTGCTGCGATCCACTGTGCATCTCTAATTATTGGGCGCTCCGTAGAACTTGCGTGCTCTTAAGCGCACGCCATGCACGGTTGGATCCGCGTATATATACGGCGTGCCCATGGATATATCGGGAGGGACGGGGGGAAGAGAGGTGTGCAAGATACATTACAAATTAGATATTACGCTATTACTTAGCAACGAAATTAGCCGTCACCGAGTCTCTGCAATAGCTACGTCGGGTAATACGTGCTACGCCTCAGCTCTCGCATCGCCCCGCTATGGCTCAAGTCCTGGGGTTAGACAGTCAAGCAAAACCGCATTTAACACTGGTTCCGATAGTTCGACGGTATACTACCGACCCCACCGACGTCACCCTGCTTGTAATATTACACTATTTCGTTTGATGCCTTGCCTAACAGTTTAATGATAATTTAATAAGAGAGGTTCAGAACGCTGTTGTAACAACGAACTGTTGTATTAATTGTTTCACGTTCTTTAATTTGCATATTACCATTTCGGACTGTCAAAATTGTTTACATTATATGTACGTGTATTAGAAAAATTCTTTTCAGTTCTGCATTGCGATCTTTTTTAGCGGATATTGAACACGCAATTTTGCAGGGAGGCCGACATGTTCGATGGGAAGGACCACCCACATTAATGTTGGACGGAAATACTAACATTTTCAAGAAAGCGTCGCCCCAGGACGGTATTCCCCACAGAAATATCGACTGGCGCATGTTGCGAGCGCAACTATTTTCGGCGTGCGAAAGCCAAACGTCGTCGCCAAAGAAAAAGAACGGCACGAGAGTACGACGATGGACGGTGGAAATCGGCCACCCAACCGGGTTCCCCTAATGGTCTCAATGACGGAACACCTCCGGACAAATAAAACTGTCGAGGCAGCAGTCCTTTGAACAGTTGTCACTGATCCCGTGGACCCACAGAGACCGGGAACGCGCTCAAAACTGCCAAGATTAGACACAACAAACTCGGGCGAGCTACACGCCACGCATTCGGGTCGGCAGCATACTCGAACGAACGGTCTTGAAAAATGAGTGAAATATGCCGACTCTCTTCGGCAAATAGAATCAACACCCCACACCCCAACTTTGCGAATAATCAATGGTAGTCTGGGACTTTACGTAATCGCATGTGTGCATTCCTCGAAACTAACTAACTAAACAGTCAGAGTACTTGTCAATTTCGTAAGGCGGAGATTCCAAATCAGAATAAGACCATGCAAGGTGGGAACTCCCCGCGCGACATAAATATTCGACGGAAATCGATGCATTCTCGGAGCGGGAAGAGCTCCGAAGCGTTTTAGAGCTCGCAGTGGGTAGCGTGGGTAAGAACACTTGGGAAGAAAAGCGGATCCCAGCAGAGCGAGACGCGGCTGAAGGTGGTGATGGCGGTAGGGTGGGCGAAGTATCGCGCCTCCTGGCCTATGTAGGGTTACGGCGGCTGTTTTGTTATTTATGGTTGCATTACCGAAAGCGGCGTAAGGACAGTAAGTGCGTGAGAGAGGCCGCGTGCGGGGGCTAAGGCACGCATAAAGTGGAGGGGCACATTTTTACGATGCCACGGCAAGCTTAATCCCCGACTACGATCGATTTCACACCCTAGTGAAAAACGCGTTTCTCCGCGTGAAAGCGCCTCTTTATGCATTCCTCGCCTCTGCGAAGTGGAAGACGCCTAGTAACAATGCGAGTTCCGCGAGCACCGCCTGGTATTTAATGCACATCTTTGTCCAAACTTTAGTCCAAATTCCAACGCGTTGAAATCCTGCACGTGTGTGACGTGAGATGGCGGTACAAAAGTACAGGCATTGCAGGTTCCAACTTTTATGGGAGTATAGGGAATCTAGCATATTTCTAAAATCACCGAGATCAATAATACACGGCACAACCACGGATTACATATTTATCCTCTCGTCATCTCTGTAATGCTTGACATACATATCCGGCCGTCCAATATTGATACGGGCCAGATAAAGCGACCAACTTTTAATGCCGTCACCGTGTACTGGTTCAGCTTGTCCACGCCCTTCACCAGTAAACTTCGTTAAATAGGTTCTTTCACAGCCGCAAAAAAAGAGGATGTAGAAGGCGTTAATCGAAGCAGCGAGCTCGTAGTTTAAAACTCAGATCGATTTTCAATTTTGTTGACGCGAGTCCGCTTCTTCCGTAAATTTTAAGTAGTTTCGTTTAAGTAGTAAGCTCCTCCCGAACGACGGCCAGCGTCGGTAAGTATTAGGGTGCGGTGTGAGAGTTAAGACACGGTTAGTACTAAGGCGCAAAAAGAGAATCAGAGAAGGCGGCTCAGAGCCGCACCACTGCTCGAAGGCAGCACGCTGTATCCTTAATTAAAAGAATCTTCGTTTACATGGTTCGGCACTGCCAATCACTGGCGGCCCTTTAATTACCAGTCCAGCTTTCTTTTTCATTTGAACTTTGCGTTGCTCGATCCATCGGAATTTATGCTTCCGCCCTCATTTACCATTTATCGGCGTCGTTGGAGGTGAGAGAAGTGCGGCTACTTGACGACGAGATATGCCCGGTTTTATTTCGCTGGACTCGTGCGATATGCTAATCGCACTTTTCTTTCGTTACATGCGCACCAGCTCGGCCCGGAGCTCTGCTCAGGATAAGTGTGAAGGCGAGATTCAGCCGGCCACGGATGCTTATCGTGATATATTACCGCGCCACCATTTTTATTGCGTTATGTCGTAAGATACCGTTCAGAAACGAATAACCCGCATATTTAATATGACAAACAAAAATGGTTTCACGTGAAACCTTGCACAATATCTATGCAATTGAACCTCTGTTATACTCCATTGAATGAATCGTTCTATCGTTCTATACTAACTATCGTTAGTAAGGGCACTTCAGATAAGCCAACAACCATCCGTTTAGATGGCGTTTCCGCCAATTGAACCCAAGATGCATTCAACGCTGACGGTGTGTGCTGGTGCTACCGGCGTAGTAGACCTGATCCGTTTCACTCGATGGTAGCAGCTAATCAAGCGGTACTGCAATACCACCAATGCCAATTTTCGAGAACTTCGAATGGATTGGCTACCCTACCAATTCCTATGTTTTCAATCTATTGGGTTTTGAAGGAATGGAGAACTGGGCCATATTTCTTGGATTCTTCGGACGATAGAAGGGTAGGGCGTGTAAGACGAAAGGTAAGAGGAAGTTCAAAACAAGAAAAAAAGTCTTGAGTTCTTGAAAATGCACGAATAGACTGGATAGTTTTGGCTCCAACTATATGTATATGTATAGCAGTACGCCATTCCTGTCGAACCATTGCTTTTTACGGCAATGGTCCAGCAATATGTATGTACGTATAACATTATATTATATACATATATATATATTTATTTATTCGAGAGGAATCTATTGATTGCCATTTTAAATTTCTCAGGCCATTTGGCGTTCGGCTCGAGTACTTTATAAGGTCGAAACTACCTCGCCACTTTTGAGACTACATGCCTGCCTGTTCAGATAGTAGCCGAACTTTTGCCAGTCCCTCTTTCTGTTTGCTAGCAAGAACTTTGGCATTCGTCCTCGCCATAATACTCGCGCTCGATTGGTTCCGTTTCGTGCGCCAGCGGCGAGTGATTGTTTTACAAGGACTGAATAAAATCCTATCGAGCGCGGTGTATCTCTTGGGCCGCTTCAACGGCATAATCGAAGTTAAGGCCAGTTTTGGGGTATGCAGTCGAAATGATGCTCCAGCCATAACTACATCCCATTCGAAAACTACTCTCGTAGCCGAGTCTCGATCACGCTACTTCAGGTATATATCCTAATCGATACGTGAGCGCGGAACGAGGTCACAGGAAAAGAGTGAGAGGAACCCACCAAGGGCGAAAGAGAAAGAGCAACTCATCGCGGCAAGGCCGCAGTATCGGCGTAAGCTTGAAAGCATCGTTTCGAGATTGAAATTTTACGGATTCAGTGGTGCACGAGGATCGCGTCGCAGCAACGGTGCATCCCTCTTTCAGAGGAAGTATCGGAGCGCAAATGACGAAGACACTCATACAAGGGCGCCTGCCGAGTGCCGCCCCAACTCTCGAGATCTCCCGTTGGGATCTCGCGATGTATGGAGCGACAGCGAACCGATAAAAGGAACCGCATGCTTTTTAATACGACGCTCGCACGCCCATACTTTTATGCATTCATACGCCCAGGCCCGCTAAGAAGGCCCGCTAACCCAACCCACCTACCCACCTCGTCCTCGCGCGCCGCACGCGTGAATGCATGTATCGCGTGCACGCTCGTAGGCACGCGCACGCGCACGCGCCTAGTGCAAACTTTACTGCAGTTGCTAGTCGCGTCACGCGTTTTACAGTCTTGTTATTTACGTCGCTCTTGCGATGGCAATGTGTACGTTCGGAGGTTCCCGCTTGAGCCCCACAGCGCGATGCGACAGGCTCAAATCCTTAAGCATTCCCACAAGGCTTCGGGCAAGATATTACGCTAATGGACCCGATACCTCACTATCTTAATATTATCCGCCGGCGCTTTCGCGCCTTCCTTATTCAGCAGCCTTTTCACACAACTGACACTCTCTTTCTAATCGATCTCTCCTTCGCCCGGTGCTACTATTCCCCCCGCTACTCACTCTCTCTCTCTCTCTCTCCAGCACGCGCGCACACATCCGAGTGAACTACCGAGAAAAATCCATTCCGCATAAACACCCGGTGTACGTACTGGGACGCTCGCACTACGGTTTTCCGATAGAGGAGATGCAAAGGTTTCGAGGGATCTTTTTGCCGCGAATGTGACATTAAACGATGCCCCTACTTCTTCCTTTTCCGGGATGATCCTGCTGAGCGTATCCCAATACTTACGGCGAATGCGCCCGTGATCTGGGGACTACTACGAAATTGTGGAATGGTACGAACTCGTAGCGATGGACATTACGTGCCTTGGTGTCTTTGAATGTAGCTGGATAGAAATTGCTTTGGAGAAAAAGGCAGTTGCATTGCACTTCGTTACGGCTTCCTTTGGATCCCGGTTGCTTGTTATCGGACCCTTTCGAGTGGCGCGTATTCGAATGATTGGTTGTATATTAACAGGGTCTGTCGCGATATCGGCGGGTCGGCGGCGCGAAATACAGGAATCGTCGGCACAGGAAAACGTCAGAGAGCCGAGCACACCAATAAACAACGCTTCAAACAGAGACATTTTTGATTGCTCTCGCAATCAGAGGGACATACCGGGCGCCGCTTTGACATTGGCAAATTTTCGGCGGCTAGATGCGCACCCGCGCTTCAGGAAACGCGAGAATTGAGTTTGCGGAATGGCATCATTGGCGTGGTGCGGCGCAGCCGTTCTGTTTTCACTGCTGGCCCGCCTCGCCTAACAGGGAGTTTGCGGGCGACGTGGCGTGCGAGGGATGCTGTGCTGCCGGCGCGCATAGCTGCCAGCCAGTCCAGTCCAGCAGCCCTGTGTATTTACATGTCGTACACAGAGACAGTAAACAAGCGCGGCGCTGATTTAAATAATGTATCTCCAAACAATGTCCTGCAGAGGTGCGATGCCGCTACTGTTTCATTACCAGCCTCTAAAGTCCCGGTCGAAACCAGTGCGATGTACCATTCGGCTTTAACGAAAAATGCGGTGTCACGGATTAAACCGATGTAGGACTTGTGTTCATTAGAATCCACTTTCATGTCGCATTCGCGGGCTAATAGCGTTCTCAAGTTTGTCCCCTCAATAACCATACAGTTTGGTCTTTAAAGGGTAACATCAACGATGCCTCTAATGACTGGAGCACAAAGAAATAATGTCCGAATAATTTTTGAGCCAGCCCCTTAGAATTCTGTTAATAACTGCGCCACTGTAAGAAGTACCATTAAGGAATGCAAATTGATTGAATGAAATGTCGAACATAATATATTGCTTTCATACGTATTTGATTTCGAAGGGTTATGAAAAACATTGAAATTGAAATAGATTTTCTTCATGCGAATATACGCAACTGCCCGAACCGCGGAACAATGTGACAGCCGAAGTTGGCCCTCACTCGACTCTCGGGCATTGGGCAGGAAGGTACAGATGTGTACCGGCAGAGAGTACGAAATTGGTGAGGCAAACGGAAGATGAAACACAAGCGGCAACAATGGGGTTTCCTGAGGCTGGAGAGGGAAACTGTAAGAGCGAGAGTTGGGTACTGGGGAGGGAAGCACCGAGGGGCCCATCAGCGAAAAGAAGAGGGGATGGGTCGGGGAGAAATGCAGTACGAAGGGGAGGGAAATTAATACGACGTAGTATCATTGTCTCTCATTTCGCATCACCCCCAAATGCCGAGAACTCTGAGGAATTGTGGTCGGATCCTGGAGCCGGAAAGTTGGAGGAGTCGGAGGTAATCGTGGATAATGACTTTTTGATTACAAGACTCGTCGACGACGGGCGTCTGCGACGACCACGACGATAGCCCGACGACACGGCCAAAGAAAGAGGACCTCGGCATGAGGATCGAGGACTAGAACACTTCTGCTCTTAGTCAAGAATTTCCCAACTCCCGGTACCCTGGTTCCTACCGCTCTTGAACCTCATTTTTCCGATCCTGATCCATTAAAAATCAGTTCACCGATATTTAGTTCTATGTAAAGTATTGCAGCCGACTTGTCCCCACGTTACGTTCAAAGGTTTACACACGGATTTTCGCTATCGTTGTCTCAGATCAGTATTGCCAAGTTTGCTTTGAAGAAACTTACAAATCAATATCTTTTGACGTGTCCCTTTGGTTTGTTGGATGGTACATACCTGTAACAAAAAGGGCAAGTTTATAGAATGGTATCACAGTCTCATTGCGTGTTTCTACATCGCAAACCGTACATTATAATCGACAATCACTTAAATTATACATATTGTAGGACTTATATCGGTTGTGGTCTGATTGGAGCTAGAGAGGAACTACGACGTGCGGGAGGGGGCATGTGATCCAGTAGAGGATCCAACTATTTGCGGTTCGCATTCGGGATAGTACGGATCCAGGGAATTGTATCGTGTTCAAGGTAATAAATAAGCGGGGACAATACGACGTACAGGATATGATATCGGACTCCGACCTATAGTGGACACGTAGCAAACCCATAAAGTGGAATGATCTACCCTTCCTTTATCCTTAGAACAACCTCTTCAGAGCGCGCGTTGCGCTCGATTTCGCAGCGCGAACATTTATCCGTGATTCGCGAGGGATACTCCGCGAGGGATACGCCAAGCGAGGTATAAACTCGATATTGGATTCTTTCGATTACCTGCCAAATGCTGTCCAGCACAAAGATCGAGCGTTTGTGGCGAGCGATGTGCAGAACAGGCGGACAGTAGTTTGGAAAACACTGATTAATCGTCACTATTTTAAAGTACAGTTTTATTAACACTCTAGGACATCATGTGCGTATTTCACTTTCGGCAAATAGCTGTTAAGTCGTATACTATAGTTCGGTCAGCAGAAACGAGCTGTGCCATTAAGAGAAACACCGTTAAGGCATCGGCGCAAATGATCGGCCTGGGATATCAGTAATCCAGCAATAAGAAAGTGAAGCTGGGATTTCACGGTGGGTGTGGTGGTTCACTGGCAGAACGAGTTTTCCACCCAGTAAAAAAGGAGCGCGCAGCTCCAGCAGCCGAAAGCGCGATAAGAAAGCAGCATACACCCCGTAAAGAAAGTAATTGCCGGCAACAGATCATACGCTCAGCTTCGTCCCGGCGTGTAAAAGGCATTTGTCCGCGGCAGACGTAATAAAGCTTCGTTTTGCCGGACCGGCCTCCGCGATGTAATATAAAATGAAAATAAATCAAACCCAATAGTCAGCGCGACCATTAACTTCTATCCCTCGTCGCAAGGAGGCTCGGACTAGAAGCCAGAAACATTATGTATACTGCACAATCTTTCCTTTCTTAGTTTTTAATAATCATAGAATCGAACTGTTAGCATGAAAATACTAACCTGGGAAAGTATAGTGGCGAATCAAACATTTGCCGAAACAATCGTGCGCGCGCTCGGCACAGGTGGTGGTTTACCGGGGCATTCTTTAACTCGATATTACTCGAGCACGTGGAAAGTTCACAAACGAGTTTTCGCCCCGGCGACAAATTCAGTCTGTGTAATTCACGGGCGAAGTTCGTGTTCGTAAATGATATTAATCCCTTTACCGCGTGTGAAATGTCAAGAATTCCATTTTGGCGCAGAAGCATACGGAGATGCAAAAGTCCGGGACGGAAGAAAAAAGGGAGCGAGAGAGAGAGAGAGAGAGAGAGAGAGAGAGCTAGGTGCTATGTTGAATTTTTAAAGTATGCATATTTCCGTAGAGTTGAAAGCCCTCTCGTTGATGTCCAAAGCGGCGGGAATTAGATTACCCCTTGAGGCGGAAGGCGCGCACGGCGTAACTTACTTTTTCACTTCTCACTCCCCTCGTGTCGGGACGCGTTAACGCGCACGCACACAAGCGAACTCCCGTTTGACCGACATCTAACTTTCCCATTGAGCGCGCAACAATTTAGCGCGCGTTCCTCCCGAACAGATTAAATTACCGGCGGTTAATGCGTGAAACGTAACACGCCGAGCTCTATATTCGCAATACCTAGAAGCCGTGGCACCCACCGTTTCCCGAGAGAACAGTTCGCAGCTCGATACGTTACCTTTGCAAAAGGGGTGTTAACTTTTCGGAGCGCGCACCTTCGCTGAATACATGTCTCGCATCGCCTGGCAGTGCACAGTATTCTAATGGCGAAACGGTCCTTTCGCGTTCACTCTGCCAATCGTAAATTACCCGTGGCCGAATCAGAGTAACTCTATGGAACGCGCCCGACCCGCTTACACATGATCATCAGTCCGTTTTACTATTTCAGTCAATTTACTATTTCTGACGAAATGATTAACTTTTGATAACTATATCTGAACACCCTGTACATCATTAAAATATAATTGGACAATAAAACACTGGTTAGTTGTTGTTCTTGCAAAAACGTTTCACCGCAAATTTCCAGTTTCATCACAGGCCCGCTATGAAAAGGATAATCGTGATGTGAAGAGGCTTCGTATGTCCTTGTGAAAGAGAGCATCGAGCGGGGCGTAATAACGATCCCCTGGACTTATCAGAGTACCCGACGGCAAGTATTCGTTTGCTTGCATTTGTTGCGTGACCGAGCCCACGATCCGTTTTCGACGAATCCCCACATATGCTGGCGGATAGCAGTGTAAAGATAATTGAGGCACGAGAACGCGACTAGGCTGGCCGACGTGTCCTCGATCAGGAATTACACCTAAATATGCCCTACCTACGCAGTAGACTTCTCCCGGCAGTTCGGCAGCAGGTTTACGAGGAAGGCGGCCAGCGACGTGAGGCACGTAATCGTCCCTCGTAAAAGCTCTGATCGTAGGGGGCCCCACATAAAACACGCGACACGACATATCTTGGAACAACACACCAACCCCGTTGCCTGATCTGCTCGCTTATCCGTGGTAACCGTACGTTTAATGTCGTGTCGTTATTAAGCGACCAGGCACACCCGTAATCCACTAATCCCCAAGGTATTGCGAAGTCCTGCCTTAGCTATCCGAGAAGAATGCTGGAGAAACGACTGAAACGAGTACATACCATCCTTGTTTCGTTAGTAGTTTTGAACTTGCATTCTGGACTCATGCCATACAATGAGTAGGAAAATGCTGATATTAGATGGCATTTACAGTGCTGTGAATCGCACGAAAAAACTGACATTTTCTGTGGGAGTCCCTTAATTCTAGGACATCATATAGTCGGTTATGTATGTATGTGAAAGCATGCTCACTGGGACGCGCTGTGATATGATACTGTATGTATGCTATTATTCTAACCGGATGCTTCGACTTCACGCCCATTGCATTCAAATGAGCAGCGCGAAAGCAGGGAAAAATGCCGCGCTCGTCAACAATTTTGATTAACGGAGTACAGTTCGTGGTTTTTTCGCTGTGACAATCTCCCCGGTTTCCGGCGGTATGAATATTGGAAAGAGGTTTTAATGTTTTGCTGGAAAAATGTGATACTACGCACAACACAGTGAAGCGCATTTGGAAGCGCTGAGCCATGTCGTGTTGTTAACAAACGATGCAAGTCGCGGGCTAGTGTAGCTGTAAAATGCCAATGCGCACACATTCGCGCTCCAGTCGCGTATTATTCAACATTGCATATGTATACTAAGCTCTAACGTTAGATGCTAGCCTAACACCGCGAACGAGCGTCTGCACTGCAGCTGCGTGGTACACCGTCTTCAATAGTCGAAGCGCGCGTTCCGCCAATTGTCCACTGCAAATATCGAGCTTTATGCCGATTAATATGCAAACTCATTTACGATTGAGCGTGCTTGCAACGAGAGTGAGTATGATGCACGTGGCTTCCCGATATTCGAGTGATTGGCTTTCAATATCGCAACCATTGCTTCCAGAATTATCCATCAACTTCCAACTTTCGCCCTGGCAAAGCGCCTATATCCAAAGTGAACGGAAAAGAACGCAAATGCAAGAGTAGAGAAAGGACCAGGCGGAGCGCAAATGGGAAAGTTATGGTGCGAATAATATCAAGAGGTGAACATAACTATGTCGAGCTCATTGCTGTTCGGGCAGCCGGAAAACTGCGTGCACTATTTTCCAGCGGCGATGACGAGTGCGCAATAATATAATTCGTGCCAGGCGCGAGCATTTATTTTGCTGTCACAGTCCTCTGTTACGTGCCCATCTACGGCCGCGTATCGGATAACGCAGTCAAGCTGATCCAATAAAGTCAATTATTCCGCGGGGAATATTCCATTGTAGGAATTTCGACGAATCATCGACGGAAACGAGCGATTGGATTCCCCGACCGGCCTACGGCCAGCCGCGAACCAGAAAATCAAATTTAGCTGAATTTTCAGCGTCGATCGGGGATCTGGCGACGTGCTTGGACTCCCGATACTTCCTCCGCATAGTTTCGTAATAAAAGCGGCTGGCAACGCACGTGAATCTAAGAACACCTATTGTTAGGTGCAGCTCCCCAATCTCCGTCCCTGTGTTTGCCGTGTGTTTATGCACAATTAGTGAAGAATTATTATCAAGATCACTTGCTGATGAAAGTTAATGTACGAGCGGGACTGTAGTACCAAAATATACGATAACAAAAATGTGTCGAGTATACAAAGTAATTTGCTGACACATAGTAGAAGTATTAATTGCAGTGGATTGAACATAGCACCGCACTTTCTCAAAGTGTCAATAAGTCCGATATCCGAAGGGATTAAATTATGCAGTACCGTAATGGAGCCCTCTTAGAAAATGTTGGCTAATCGAAATCGCAGTAGCTGTTATTCGTCTCCAATATTTATCTACCCGAACTATTGGTCAGTTTACAAAAAGAAGCTTCCTAAACAGGCATGGCTATTGTGGATACACAGAGTCTCCAGCAAGGCAGCTGGTGCAGGCCCGCAATTGGGATTGCCCATCGAATGGATCATTATCGCATTGTCAAGTGTCAAATAACGACTGGGGTAACTCTATCTTCCTCTATTGATTAAATGCTGATCGAGCTCATACATGGCGCTAACCATTTCATTATGCAATACTAGTTGCGCAATATTTGGCAGACCCATATTGTTCATAATAAATCATCATTGCGTAACAATAGTTCATGAGGATGCCAATAAATTTTAAATGAAGCTTATAGTTTAATTACATAGTTTATTTGGTTTAATTAAAAAAAATACTGTGGATATGTAGCAGACGTAATCATAAAAAGCCAACGTGCTACATACAAGTATGTACATTCGATATCCAGCAAAATCCCGATCATCATCTGTCATTACTCAAATTCATAATCACAATGAATGATATGTAAATGAAGCCAAATCCGAAATTAATTAGCGAAACTCATTCCTGCACATTACATAGGTTTCATAAGTATTCGCGAGCATAAAGGCTTTAATACTGTTCCCTGGTAAATTACGCAGAGGTACCTTTGAAATATCCTGATATCTATGCGGTAGTATAGGTAAACCGTGTATGTGCACTGCGAGTTTGACCAGTCGTTACCGTTTTCCCTTCATCAAATTGTATAGAGGGTCTTCTGTGAGCAGACGAAAACCCTAAAAAATCTATATTCACCGTGTCATTGAAAATGTTCTCGACCAACCCCGGGAGATTTCAGAGTTGTGACAATGGACTCGGAAATCTGCGGGATGGATTGCGAATACGTAAAGTTGAAATGACCACGCTGCCGTTGCTACTGCTCGCAAATGTCGCACTCAATCGAACCTGCCCTTTGTTGCGGTCGAATTTTTAGGCGTGCTACCAGGCTTCCTGTTAGGAAACAAAGTACCGGGAAATTATATATTAAGGACGGTGAAAATTACTGTTCACATATGCTCGCGGACAAGAAACAAGAATCGCCAGGATAAATTTCGCATGGAACGTAATGCGGATCGATATGCAGGGCAAGTTCCTGCATATCAAGTTCTGAATATCAAGTTCCTGCATTTCCTGGGATGATGTTACTTGGGGCAGCAGCCGTCAATAAATAATTAAACTCTTTTTCTCTTCCGCTATTACTTACGATTCGTTCGGGTAAGGGATTCCATTGTGGGAGGATTCAAATCTAACGAAGAAATCTACTTCCCTTGCGCAATTCTACTATAGCATAGGTATATCCGCACATCTTCTCACCTTTTCGTGATCTACGCCTTGCGTGTGGCGTTACAAAAAAACTGCCAATTCACAGCTGCTCAAAGGCGTAACGCCTAATACTTGAAGAAGCAATACCAATGCAAGTGGATATACGACAAACTGTTCGATTTCTAGAATAATCTACCCGTGGGTTGTATGTCGCATCACTGGCAATCATTATGGACCGCCGTGTATCCGTAAAAGACATGTGGAGCGGTACGTGTTGACTGAGCTTCAAGGGAGGTATACATTCGCGCAAAAAGACCCATGCCTTTAACTGCGTCAAGGAGCGAGTCAATGCTGAGGTATGTTAATGGTCTCGCGGGGTTAATTAGTCCTCCAGGGGAGTTTTTTACTCCACTGGTATGTACATCTTCTTTGCTTGCAACTCAACAACCCGAATGCGTGACAGTGTGCAGTAAAACTCATGACTGCGGAAAAGGCACTCGACTATGCAGCTTACGGCATGTCTGTCTCCTGAATACCAACTATTACTTATGCCATTCACCGCTTACTACTAATTACTGCGATTGATATATATATATATATATATATTTATTCTGCTAGTTGATGGTATTCTACAGTTTATTCTAATTTCCCTAGATTGAAAGTCTACAGAAAATCTTCAATCTCATTTTCGATCCCAGATGCGTTGATCTGTTGAACCAAGTTGAAAAAAAAACAAGTCAAATTAATCACAATTACATAGATACTTTTACCTATTAAGGTACAATTAGATAAGTACATCTTGCCTAGGTACAGCAAAATGTTCCTTATTAAGACGATATCGAAAATGGAATCGGGCTGAATTATGGTCCCGTTATCTTTATATCGTCGTCCGGATGCGAACTACGGGGAGGAAGAAATGTGAAGAGTTCGTTTTCGCAGTGGTAGCCGAGCTCGAAATCGCGTCGGCCTCTTCATAATGAGCTCGCCGCTGGTATCGCCTTTAGTGGAGATAGAACGAGCAGTCTGTATTGCCAAGTCTTTGAAAAGGAATTTCGCGCGAATGGCGGAGTACTTAGATCTCCGTGAAACAGAGCGTATAACTTTCCACGATTGCCGCATTTTTCTCGCTCGGATTTTTATGATTACGAGACCCCACGAGGAACAAGCAGCACTCGAGCAGAATTCCTCGTATAAGGCGAAGAAAACCCTGCAAAATCAAGAAAATCTCGAATGAGATTTGTCAGGACGCTCCGACGAAACAATTAAAATCGTATACATAGTATAGCCATGAAATTCTATTCCGGTCAGCTTGACGTGGCAGAAAGATTTTAGATTTTTATACGAGGAAGCGTGTTGAGTTTCCAGAATGTACACAACGGTAAATCTGCTGGGAATAGCATACATATATGCTTATAACAATGATAAGACGGCGATAGCAGGATAATTCAGGCTACAGCGTGTTATTAATAATTTCATACGAACTTGCCAGAAAAAGCCACACCAGATTAGACATAGCGCAGTCTCGTTACGAATATCTGTATACGAATATATGAACAGAAGGAGAATAAATCGTTTATGTTGAATCTTATTTTACAGAATGAAATGTTCTGCTACGAATCTAAGTAGTTTGCTCCTTCATGTATCAACAATTCCCCGGTTAGGTCTATTTCGCGCCCGAACTCTACACCTGTTTATTCATGGAGTTAAAGGTAAGTCATTTGACTCAATTAAGTTAGTTATTAACTCAAATGTCAACAGATCGTCAACAAGCATATGGAAGCATCCTTAAGTGGATTAATTAATAGAAACAAAATGCATTGTTAACTCCCCTCCCTCTACTGCTCCCCACGCAGCAGTGAAATTCTTGGGGCGCGCATGACCAGAGAAGATTGTTGGGTCACCAAGTTCGACATCCTAATTCAAGCCGGTCTGGCCGGTCGAGCTACCAGCGTCATAAACCAATCTGAAAACTTCGATTGTGAAACTTTCCCTGAGATAAGGTGCTGAAGCAGCAGCGAAGAATCCCAATATGCGTTACTTCCGGGTCGCACAAGTAGAGCAACAGATGTCACGATGGGCTCCTCAAAGTTTAAAACTCGAGGTTCGATTGAGAAGATATAATTCTTTGTTCGATTATTCTTTGATATAACGTATGCACGCCTTTACTATACATGAATTGTCTAGTAGTAGATTTTGGGCGTGAAACGTATGTATAATACAATGGTAGAGTCGCGATGCATTTTAGTAGTAGTAGAATGAAGAATCTAGAAGAGGAAGATCTAAATAGAAGAATCTAGTGTAGTTCCAAGTAGTTGAATATCGGGTGAACACTTTCTTTAGTTGAAAGACGGACAATGTTATTGCAGGCAGAGTAATTATTCGCTGATAACATAATCACTGGTGCCTTTCTAGCCAGACTATCTTAACAGAAATAAAAGTAATTGCGCCTCAAAGGATCAGTGGCAAATCGCGATGAAAGCGGTTGCAGTTCATCCTCGCGTGGGTGAGCGTTTCTCATTGGCAAAGTTGTCGGATGAAAAACGGGAATCGCAAAATATGAAAATACGGTTGGCTGACGTGGTGCTATACATCTCGAATACAGCTGAGAACGCAGATTGCAGGTGTCAGCGGCTTGGCGGTCCCGCGTTGAACTTTCGCCAGGCAGTCTTTCATAAAAGTCAACATCGGCCACCGCAACGAGTAAGCAACTCGCTGCTGTTATAACCGCAGTTCTCTCCTTCTTCCCTTCCGTTAGCTCATCCCTTCCCCGCGTGCTCTGTCCCAGTAGTAACAGCCAGTTTATTCAAATTTGATGTAATATCTTCTCGCGCGCTGTCGCATGCTTGCTGATGCACCCTGGAGAAATTCCGTTTGGACATTAGGCTACCTAGGGTGCCCGCCACCTCGGGCTAACTAATTCCAAGCTCCAGAGCATTATCTCCAACATGGTTTAGCATTCCGGTATACATAAGAGCATTCCTTGCGCAGTAATCAATTTTTAAGAAACGAAAGAGGAAGCTTGCTTCTTAAATGCATCGTATACCTTCACCGCCGCGCCGGTAACGATAAATAACGGTGAGTAGCTATTCGAACCTACGGAAATGCGCGGCTCAAAGGTGTGAAATTTATTCGTGAATTGTAAGCATCCAGTTTATTTTGTGCAGCGTGAAAAACTTAATGCTCCATTAATTTGAACCAGTTATTATTGAAGTTATAGTGAGCAAGTACATATTCAAACTCACACATAAGTTTATATTAAAGTCTCATGGATATTTACATACTGTATATACGATGTTAGGTTTTAAACCTGCGGATTATCAGCCTCGTAATGCAGCACACCCACCTTTGGGGAAAGAATGATCTCGAGCGCAAAGTAGAAACATGTGCTGCGCGTCGATATATGTATGTCATCGAATATCCTGATCTCCTGTGAACCTCGGTTTCGAATTACACCGACGCTCTTTGGAATACGCGTGTGCTTCTGATGTCTCTGCAAAGTTTACAATAGCGATCCCGCTCAAGGTTATGCCTCTCATTGCTGCCTGCGGACCTGGGCATTTTTCCTCGAAACGAATGGCAGTTATTCCTTCGGATCGGCCATGTCCACTGTCTTCAGTAAATAGTCCACGGAGTCTGGACGGGCTCTTGACGACATCGGCGAAATGCGGCTCGCGATAGCAGAGCTTGAAGGCAACTTTACGTCTTCTCATACAACTTCGATGCCCGGATGGTTACGTATAAATATCCCCAGGATGCTTTAGACATTTCCTGCCAACAATGAGCAGGGTCTAACCGAACTCCCTCGCACCAACACAAACTCTGTTCAATGTTTTGCAAAAGGAATAAGAAAAATCAATACTGCAGATCTACATATACATGATGCAACAACAGACTATTGAGCGACAATTTCCGTCGAATATTCCATTTGCATACATTATGCTCTGGCACATTTTACTTCAATCGCAAAATACCAATACAAGTTTTCCAATGAAAGTAAGTGTAATTAAATTTAGCGGATCGTGAGTCTTCGAAGATCAATTTGCAATGGTCAGTCAAGCACTATGCCAATTTTGGATTGTGGAGGTGGACGTGGGGTGCTCGCTCCCTCGTCGACCAAGGCGAGAAATATTCTAGTAACTCTGACATACATCTCGAGAGACGTTCATATGTATGCTGAACGGCAGAAGAGAGGAGTTCACTGATCGGACTATAAAGAAAAGAGTAAGGAGTAATATCCACATAGCTGGAGATCAGAATATCCTCGAGCGGGAGACGATGAATTTGCATAAGTAAACGTCACCCTCCGATGTTAAATCTGCATGGGCATCCAGATTTGATATTATTATCATACGTTCTTCTCTAATTGACGAAGACGCACAGATGGTTGAAAACAAGCTCATCGAACTGTATAAACGCGAACTACCTCTCCCCATTATTATTCTGCTTGAGTCTATATGTGTGTTTTACTGCAGTAATTTATCGCTTCCCACACGATGAACGCTGCGAACAGAAACATATTGCGAATTTTAACGGATTTTAATAAATTAATTTAACGAATATTTAATTAGTAGCACATAGAAATAATTATAATGTAATATAATTTCCCAATTTAATTCATTAATTGTTGAAACCTTGCAGTTTATAGAGTTTATACTTGTGTATATATAGTTATTGTTAAATTTAAGAATAAGCAGGGTTTCTCATTAATTTATCAGCAGAAATGTTATAAGCCAATTTGTATATTGAAATCCATACAAGGTCAGTCAAAAATGACGTTCATAATTGGATATATCCCATACACACATCTCAAGAGAGGTGGGCATCAAAACGATTCAAGAGCGTTTTCTCGGCGTAATAGAAAAGAGTAACGTCGAGGAACTCGATAGAAGCAGGAGGCAGGCTACTGCAACAAACGAATTTCAATCTCCGGCTTTCTCTTACGAATCAAAGAAGTAAAGAGGTTTTGGCGTTCTTCAGTGGCGATAAGACGCACGAGAGCGTGGTAGGTGAGGAAACGCGATAGAAACAGGAGATCCGGGTGTACAAGACCAGCTGAACAAAAAGGCGACAGTATAGTACCGCGCCAGGAGGGCAAAGCTTTGTTCTGGGTCTGCTTTGAAAGGCGACTGATGTGATGGCTGCTGTCAGGCTTTAATTACATTAGAGTTACCACTTTAGAGGTCTCCGACCTACAAAACCAGAGTCCACTGTTGGATCAGTGAATGAATGGACGCAGTTAGCCCCGGACATCTATGAGACATCCTTTCTCCGCCTGTAGGAAGCACTATGACAAATCTGGGTGCGCACGTTCCTGGTTCGCGTGAATCCGTTTCGAAAAGCTCGGGGACATCCTCTGCTAAGCGAAAAGATAGTTGAAAAATGCAGGCCGTGCGTTGGGATGCGTGGGGAAATAGCTATAGCCGAGATATCCACTCGCGAATTTTAAAGTGCTCTCGAGGAGAGCGGACTTGTCGCGTCAGGCTTTAAATGCGAGTTGAACATTCCATAAAACATGGCACTCGTCATGGCTAAAGCACGCCCTAAACTCCCATGCAGTCTGGGCTACACTCCGCTGTCAGGCTCACGGGATTATTTATGCGGAACCCCTTCGGCCCGATGGTCGTTTCCTCCGTATTTATTGGCTCTCGAAGCGTCGCAACGCTTGCCCGCTAGCGGGCCAAATCCAGAATCGATTCGAACTGGTCCGAATAGCTCCTTAACTTACAGTATCGCTCATGGACAAGGAAACAACCTTAACTGAGCGGACATATGCTTCCCCTCTACAATTCGAGGGGAGACTGGTTCGCCTGAGCATTCTCAATAACTTTCGAGTTCGCAAAAACAGAGCTAATTTTCTTCCACCATCTTCCACGGCTAGACTTTTTCAGCAATACATAGAATGTCGATCTTCAAGGACGTTATTTCTTGTACTACCCGGCAAGCTGTTTTCAGCCTTTGACCTCCCCTATCACCGCAAGCGTCCGCGCCAGCAGAAAGTGACATTAATTAATTTGACCTGGCGTTCGATTTAAATCGAAATGATCGGCACTTCCATTTGCAGTGATGTCTCGCCCGATGACAAGAATGTTTTAATTACGCGCCGCATAGCAGACCATGAACACACCGCCACGGGTCCAGGTTAATGCGGTAATTCGCATGCAGTTTGACTGCATTCGGCAAACATCAGGCACAAACTCGACAAGCCAGCTCCGATGTCACAAACCTCCCTTCGTTCCGACGATGCTGCTGCCGGCGCCTCGTTTGCCTGTGTATACTGTTTCACCAGTTTCAAAGGTTCGATGTCGACCTGCGTTGCGTATACTCGCAAATTCCCCTGCGGAATTGGGGCTTTACTGTAGATTGATTACCCCAAAGAAAACTTATCAACCATATGAATCGCGCAGCTCGCAGAGATAACATTCGAATGATATGTGGGAGAGGCACTTCTTCAAACAGCCGGAATTCCAATTCCTTCAATTACAAAGGAAAATTAAAGTGATGGTTTCAACTTACTCTCATTCACAGGACGAACGAGGACAGTTTCCACAATTTCAAGAACGAAGTTAAATTCCTCTTGCTGTCGACGGATAGAGGTTTCGTTTCAAATAGTCCTCACTAGCGCCCGTCGACACTTTACGCTTTGCTAGCGTCTGCAACGCATGGTCGTGTGAGAGTCTCCTCTGTTTCCGGAAAATTGAATAACTCACTGTTACTCTTGCACAGAAGCGTAAAATAATCTGATCCTACCTACAAACATAGGCTTCTCAGCACTGGCCCGTCGGACTAGAAAGGAGAATCAAGGCGTGAAGTGTAAGTAGTGAAAAGCAAGTGAAGTTATATGTGGCAAGCGCAACACTTGTTGCTGAATGATAATGCTCGCAGTAAAAGTCCGCAATTTCTCGGGTGCTGTCTAGCAGATATTCAGCGCTGCAAGGCAATCAGATCACCCGGATAAAAACGAGAACACAATTGTTGTTCCTCTTCTCTAAGTCGAATTAGATCCCGACCGGCACTGACCGGATTTAGGAATATTTCCTTTCCAATCATTTACTGGTTCAATATTTACGGATATAAAAGGGAGGTCGAAGACGAAATCAAGGGGATCTGCAGGAGAGAGCGCAACTTCAGATACGCCGCGAATTTCAAAATCAATATTTGGAAGCGGACATCGGCTATGTTTGGCGACCAGTTCTAGGGGAAGCTCTCGTTTCGGTCTCATGCGAGGAGACTTTGCCCCGAGAGCGTCTGCTCGGGCCGTGGGGCCTCCAACTTATTGCTCAGCAAATATGTCGGTAAAGAATACAATAGAACAAGATGTTCAGAATGTAATACAGCACAACAGGAAGTACGCGATAGATAGAAATATCGGCCGAGTGAATCGAGTGTGTGCATGGCATTCTCTCGTGCGGCCATGTCAGCGGCGCAAGATGAGTGTGGTCCCTCAGTTACAATGTAAATTTTATGATAATATCGAAACAGCATTCAACAAGGTAATCGCGCATAGGCAGAAATGCTTCGCGGTTCGACAGTAGTAAAACGGGACCTGCATATATGTATGTATGTATGTATGTATGAATACAACACCTACATACATAAAGAACTAACCGAAAAATGAAACATATTCATATACATGCATAAACGCTGTCATCGAATCCAATGCGGCATGAGAATGTAGGAGGAGTCATCAAGTCAAACACGCCGAGGAAGTATATAGTGTGTAAACTCGCGGGGCCTAAAGATCGCTCACGGTCAGTAAGAGCAAGTCTCTCGTTCCTTCTGCAGAGACCACCACAGCCGAGCCCTTCTCCCACACAGCCAATATAAATCACGGCCCCGCGGGCTCGACTTCGTCTCCCCCTCCCGTTGACTCCACGTTTATCCCTCTCCAATCTCGCTCTTATAGCGCAATCCTCAGCACTCACAGACAGCGGCACTCAAACCAGAGCGAGCCAAGGGTTAAATAAACATTCCTGAGAATCTCGGCCCTACAGTTGCGCTGCACTCCTCTCAACCCCTCGCGACTTTCGAGGCACGCTTGACCTCCGTCCTAGTGGCCAATTATCCATCTGGATCGCCGAGTAAGCGTCCCTTGAGTCAAGCTACTTGCGACACGTCCTTACTCTTACTCTCATTTGCAGTTCCGCTGATCAGGACACTCGCTAGAGGCTCGACGCCAAGTAGTTTGAAAGCGCATGCGTCAACCGACTGCCCGCCGAGACTCAGCGTGTCTGCTTTTCCCTAATCAACGGAGGTAATAATACATTTTTAAACGTGTAACATGACGGCGACTTTTTAATTTGGTCGACGCGGTTAAAATACAGAGGTACGTGGAACAGTTGTCGGTGTTGGAGTTTTAGGGTCGCCTGGGTGAGCCTAAGGCTACATGCACTCCTCCTACGATCATTTAGACGCAAAAATAAAACAAAGTTTTTTATGAGAGCGCGCATGCTTCCGGCTAAAAAATCACGATGTCTTAAACCTCTACGATTGTTTTGTCGCAGGGGCCACAAATGGAAAAGTGTGCGGCTAGTGTAATTCGGGAGTGCATGTTGGGGAAAGCTGTAGGGTCGTCAATGGGGTAAGGGATGGGAAAAGTCTCAGTGCGACGGAAAGTCGCCGCGCCGCGCCGCGCCGGCAGGCTCGTAAAGTTTTAATATCCTTTGGCGCGGGCGAATCCCCGGGTAAAATAATGCGATCGGTGCGTTTTTCAAAAGTGGCTTTGCTGCCTGCCAATCTTCCAGTCGTGAATTCGTGCGGCTTTAACGAATGTCGAAAGAAGTTTGAATCGTAAAACTTTTGCGCCATGAGAGCTCTGCAACTCCGACGTCCCAATATCCTTACATCAGGCGCTTCGGGCCTCTTTAACAACGGTTGAAATGCAAGAATAAATGGATGGTGTAGAATTGTATTCATACAAGATAACGCGGACTAAAGCAAAAGCAATGCAGCTCTCCTTGATGGCGTCAATACTATGTGTCATAACTATTCACTTCCCGTTGCGAAATACTGTTGCGCGTAACAGGGAGTTTCTACAGGGCCTTGAGCTTCTTGAAAGCTTTTCATCCCCGTTTAATTTGCATGGCAAAAGCCCTGCCAATTGCAATGTATGCAAAAGGGGCAGGACCGTGACAATTCTGACTTTCAACTCTTCGGCAATCTAAGTTGATCTGCTATGGCATCGTTATCCAAATTAAGTCAATGACTGAAGTTTGATGAGCGATTGGCGCGGCGGCGCGGCGGTATCGAGAGAAAGTCACTTTGTGCGGAACTTCGGGCAGAATCAAGTCGATTGCGGATAAAGGGGTTATTCGTGTTTCTCTAGATTCCAATTGCCCCGAACGCAATGAAGGTAGTTCAGATGCGCGAAAGACACAGTAAATTGGACGATTAACAAGGTGATATGAATCGAGACTGTCCAGAGTGGTGGCAGCAGCGCTGGCAAAAATAGATATCGTATGCGAGTCCGGTGTCACGTTTACTATGCCTAGGAATGCAAATCGCGCGCACAGGTGGGTCGAATGGTTTGGCTTCTCGGCGACTGACAAAGCGAAGTAATCACGATCCACAACGGGTAATTAGTTAGCAGCCCCGGCACGGGGCTTGATCGTTTTCGATTTTTCTCGAGCATGCCGCGCGTTAATTACCGGCCCGGCGATCAATAGTAGCGCTTGTAGCAGTTTCGAGATCAAACGACGGCGACCACTGCAACATGTAGTACACATATGGATTGTTGGAAAAATTCTTGTTCCGGAAAGAGCGCTGTAAACCCCCCGAGGTTTGTCCAGTTAGCTGAGCGATTTCCCTTGCACTATGCTCGAACAATGTGTACACCGATATTTCTTCCGCCGATACGATAGTAATTACATATCGCCGGTGGACGACCCGACCACTTTCCGCAAACTAAGTCTTGTTCACATCGCAAGAGCACATTGGACCAAGTTAAAAGGCGGAATGTCGGTACGTATTCCCGTCGGAATTCGAGCGGCTTTTACATCATGCTTGGTAAAATTTGATTGATTAGCGGAAGGGGCTGCTCTTTTTTAGAAATGTACATATTTCGGTACGCTACGCACTGTCCGTTTTTCTCCTGGGGATCATGGAATTCATCTGTTTTTACTAAGCCCTTATTAATTCAGGTCCGTATTATTACGACTGTGCTATTATTGGAATTCCATATATCTGGGGCGACGGGATAGTGTTTGAATTTTTCTGAAATTGCGCTGTTCTTGTCAAAGGCAATTTTTTAGATGCCCTTAGTACGCTCTGATAGTATTACGCATAATTGAACAGGGCTTACAAAATACCCGCATTTATGAGACAGTCGAACTTAATGCCAATGCATGAGGAATGATATTGCTATATACAGATTTATATCAACTCAAAGCTGAATACAATTAAGCACAACCGATACCGGTATGAAAGAATTTATAATCCTGAAGCGAATTTGATTGCTAGGAGGCTGCGTTCGTTCGATATGCGGATTATGTATAATATTTTACATCCGATTAATATCAATTGCGCCCGCTCATATTCGACCTCAGTTCTATTAAGTTATCGTTCATTGCACAAATCCAAATAATATCGGCAACCTACACCACTACATTACATCCTTAGGACAAATAAAGTGAAAATCGGGCAAAGCAACTGTCATCGACAAGAGAATTTACAAAACAAAATTTACAGACCCTTGTGTCCAATATCAGCTAACAAAAAGTCCTGAAATACATTAGAGCCGTGTTTTCAATACGTATCAAGCAGTGTGTTTCGCAAAGTAAAATAGTAAGAGTCACTCAGGTTAGTGGCAAGAGAACCTCACGACTTTGATGAACGGTACGATTTATGCCCGGCGATACACCAAAAAGATGCATAGCATCGTTGGGTGTCGATACGTTGCTATATGTAGGTAGGTATTAGGTATCGCCCGGGGCCCTGCGGGGAGAGAGAGTATGTGTGTATATGAGAGAGAGGGGGGGGGGAGAGGAAGAGAGCAGGGTTGTGCAGAGACGGCGAAAAAAGTACCGGAAAGGGAATACATTTTTTAACAGGGCCGCTAGAGTTGGCTTGCCGGATTAACGGGGAAAGTGGATAAACTGGGCGTCAAGGGCTGGTGGTATCGCTGGGGATGAGGGCCGGCCGAACGCCGGAGAGGGTGGGTTAGGTACTGCCAATAAAACCGGGGGTGCCAGTATATCACGCGGCTCTGGCTGCTCGTGTCCAACGATACAGTCCAATATATTACCCAGATAGCCATGCTAATTCAGCTCTAGCCCGGCCGATTCCCCGCTCGACTGCTTTCAGCTCTCACGCCTGTCCAGGGGACCGTTTACGCATCTCTCTCTCTCCCTCTCCCCCTCTCCACCTCTTTCCCTCACACACACACACAGCGACTCACTCTTTCACGTCTACATGCAAGCCTCCCTGCCTATCCACCTGCTTGCCTGGCCCGAAACGAACACGCGCACATCCCTCGCGTGCCGTGTTCCGACCCTAGCTCGAGCGTTACACGTTACACGTCGAGATAGGTTTCGTCATTCCCGTGGTCCGGCGATCCTACCTAGAACCCGGGCAGGGATTTCTGGTGACATTGCATCCTCGTTACAAGGTATTATACGATCCGCCCTAGTAAGGGAAGATTAGCCATGACCGGAATCTTCGTTTGAGTAGAACGAGCGATTCGCACCTGACAGCCACCTCTGTATCAGTTTCCCAGCGCGTGTACGATTTTCGACTGGTTTACTGTGCGACATATCGGGCACCGATCGTCGATTATGGAGGATTCATAGTCGCGGCCACGGATTTTCTTGGATCTCGAATCAAGCACCATTGGGGTAATCGGGATAATTTCGTTCTCGCAGGTGTTGGTTCATTTTTATTGCATTCTTTCGCAGACAGTTTTTGTTACACCACAGTTTACTTTATACTGTAAACAGATGCAATATTTTTGCGAGTAAGCCTAACATTTTGCAAATGAAACCTTAGCGAGCAGAGCATTTCCAACGATAAAATGTGATACAATCACCGTATGAAGTCACGACCATGTGCCTAAATTTAAAGGCGATGCAACGACGAAAGGCGAAATTTCATAGATTGTTTTGTCAACGGGGCCATAGGACGAGCTCATTTATACCCGTGCGGAATTAGCAACAAAAACGAACGATCTTTCATTAGTCGTGAGAAATCTAATTGAATTATGTCTCATTTACTGCAATTATTAGGCGGTGCGCGGAAGATTGTGAAAATTAGACAGGAATTGCCGCAACGAGATTGAATTAGGCTCGCAGGTTTTTACCGAAGCGGAACTACCAACTACAAGAACGGAGACTGCGGCAACGAGCAGGGCAAAGGTGCCGAGTGAATCAAGAAATACTTTTTTCGCTCTAACATCTCCGCAGCTTCTCGCGTAAGACAATTAGCGCTTGTAGAGCGACGAAACAGCCTGGCATTACAGCTATCCCTCCGATGTAAACTACGTTGGCTCCCCTGCGAAGTCGTGAGGCACAGTCGCATTTTGCTACGGTCTCAATTAGCCCAGGCTTCGCAGTTCGTTAAACCCCTTAAAACAGGTTCGCTGCTGCCACTGCCGCTGTGCATATTACACAGCGCGCTAAATGTTTTTAGTGGCATGGGCATAAGCTCTTGCTGAACCGAAGACTACTGGCAGAAGGGGTGAAGTGCTAGAAATCAGCACCGGCGCTCAATCTCGCCCAGAAGTGCACTAAATTCACAAGCTTTAGAAATGGAAAATCTTTTCGAGTCAGGCATTATTCCCACCACACCTAAGACGCGAGTTCCATTATTCCACAGTACCTTTACAACCGCTGGTTGTATTGTCGCGCTAAAAAGAATGTTCGGAAATATAGGAATGCGTGATAATTACAGGATATTTCCTCGCGTACATGCACAAGTAAAGGAAAGTAAAGCTGACGAATCAAAAACGAATGAAAAGACGTCGTTCGTCCTCCGAGAACGTTAGCTCGTTAATTACGGCGAGGGTAAAAATCGAGTTGGCGCAGATGTCTATCTGACACGCTTGAGGCCGCCAATGACATTACCGTAGGCTGACTCCTTTCTAAGCCGCGAAGTTCTTAATTAAGCCAGCTGGGCCACGGAATTCCTTTGATTTCAACAATCGTACGACCCTCGGAGCGATTTCAGGGCGAAAGGGAGGGGGTGATGGCGCGAGGGGGAGCGCCCTTTGGTTGGTGCAGGTATATTTTCGTGGAAAAGTTAAATGCCGCGCGTGCGCTCGGCTACGTGCTCAAGGGCTACACCGGGCGTACATTATTTCATTAGCCGTACTTTTCCTTAGCCCGAGCTCTATACCGCCAGCGTCCTTCTCTGTTCATGTTCGAGCTGCTCTCTGCCAGCGGCGAACCTTGCGTCGCCGCCAGTGGGGACGAGGTTGAGGGCCAATACTTCGGAGGTTACCCCATTCTAACCGGCTTTCATATTAATTAATTTGCTCAAGAGTTTTAACGACTTATTGCACTTCAATTAACTCATTTTAAATTGCATAATCCCCCGGTTCCTACTCCGCGCGCACTAGCGCTCGATGAAAATCGCCTTGTAATGAACCCGCGGCCGCTCAGCAACGAGCTCTCGCCCAATTTCTGTCTCGCCAAGCTCAATCTCGTTTACCGTACTACCTCCTGAACCACGCGGTCTCTCCGGCTAATTTCATTGTTCAATCACCTTGATAAAAGGTTTTGTGAATCCTCAAGAACTGCGTGCTTCGTGTTGAAGTTTTTAGGTGGATTGTGTTAGGACAATATAAGCGATTCTGGGTACAAACCATGCTCAAAGTCTCGGGGGGGTGGCCCTCTCCAGACTGACACGTGTAAAGGCGCGTCGAAAGGTATAATACCCCGAGTATCCAATAAGTATCCTTGTTTTTTAATGGAAGCTCCTGATTCCGTGCAGCCCACGCGCCCACGCACCAATGCTCTATATATAAGGCTCCCCTTTCGTGAGGATATGTATAGGAACAGTGCAAGAATAAAACAGACGATGCGAGCAGACTACGAGCATGCGGAATCACGAATTTGCAATTCATGAGCTTAAAAAGGAGTTAGCGCCGAGTACTCACCAATCAAGTAATTTTGATTCCAAAGCAACAGAAAACGCTTGAAGTCTTTGGACCGAGATTATTAAGTTTAATATGTATGTTGCTGCAATGGATAACGGAATATCACAATCCGGGAGCAAAAGTAAACGCACCGTCTTAATTTAAACCTATCACCGTCATTCCTAAGGAAGATGGGTCCAAGCCTTTTGGCAAGCGTGCACGATTGTGGTTTGAATAGAGAAGTCGAGACAAATAATTGTTAATGAAGATCGCTAATGCGACAGGACAGAGTGGGCGAATGTGTTATTGGAGAGCGAGCACGTCGAAATATGTCCATAGCTTTTTGGATCGCCAGGAACTTGTTTGTAGCGGGGGAGTAAATCCGATCGGCGCACCGTAATTACAATTCGAACAAAGTTATGCCGGTGGCAGGCTCGCGCGAGCCCGGGGATGTGTCAAGTATTTAATCAGGACCCGGGTCGAATCTACGTGAGACAATGGACGGCGGCCGGTCACCCCCCTACTAACCCGCCGGGCCGCCCTTTTTGTCAGCCACCCTCTCTCCTCGCTCCTGACTCATTGCTCTCACTCCCTCTCGCTCTTACCCTATCGCTTCCTCTTTCTCGGACGGGAGTCGCAGTCATTTTCTAACTAGTGAACTAGCTTCACGTTTCCCCCTCCTACATCTGCCTTCCCTTGGGTTTTAGTATGACTAGGGGTGCAATTATGTCGACCTCATTCCAGGACAGCTTTACTCCTCTCTTCTCATTGTGCCACTCTCTCTTTCTCTCTTTTCCGCTTGGTTCCGTGCACGGTCCTCGCTCTCAGGGCGAGCGTGCCGAGCGAGCAGACTCTCTTCTTTCCTCGTTTGCCCACTCGCCTCGCCATTCTTTGACTTCGACTCCACGCTCGCTCCCACTCCTTTCCTACCTTCGCGCGCACTTGCTCTCATTTCGAGTTACCAATCTCCCTCGCTCTCGTTCGCTCATTTTTCGTTACGCCACACTTTCTGACTTTTTGTCGACAAGTCTACTGTCACCCTGTGCTCTATCCTGTCCCTGTTTTATTTCGCCCCAATGGTACGTGCATACACGCACCCGCACTCTGCCGCGCGCCCACGGGTTTGTTAGGCGCAGCCGACTCCGGCGTCGACGTTCCCCCTATTCACGCCCGGTGCCTATAGTCTTCCTACCCATCACACCTGATCATTTAGAAACGCGTTGCAACTTTTTGCGCTGCCTGTTATATTTTCTGCGAATTTCCGCGGAAAAGAATCGCTGACTCAGAAACCATACCAATGTTGTATATTTCTCGGGTTTCGTTTGAAATCAAGTACCACAAGACGTTTTTAGGTGCGCAGGGCTCAGATACTTTAAATAAACAGAAAACCCGAAACGCGGCACAGCCTAGAAAAGCGTACATTGGACTAGTGTATATAACATTCTGAGGAGGCTATTTCTTTCCGGAGAAATTTGTCTTTCACATAGTTAAAACATAATTAAACTCTGATCACCAAAAACTCAAGTTTGGTTTGACTTGCAGTTATAGTCTCGCTCTAAAAAAAAAGAACTGCGCAATCCGGCAAACGTCTCAGGAAGTGTAGCACCGATGCCCTCGTTTGCGGGCTTACAGTAATAAGCAGAGTGCTATTTGAGTGTGAATTCATGGTCCGTCGCTGAGTGGAACAAGGGTATAAATCACGCCACGGCATTCCGTTTGTAATTCTTGATATCTGATCCAAGTTGCATGCGATTCGTCGGCATTCACGCTCTCGCTGCACAACCCGCGCGTCCGTGCAGCGACGTAGCTCCCGACGGGCACGCGTGATTCTACAAATTCCCGCGTTACATGCGAACGCCCTATCCACAGTGTTACAGAAAAACCTCTTGAAATCTCATCCAAGTAACTCTTAGTCTGTGCGCGTTGGGGAAAGACTCCACTCTTATTACATACTCATAAAGCAAACTTTTTAAGGAAGGCTATACCAATTTGTAAGTAAAACATTGTCAATTAGTAAGTTGCGTGTGGATGGAACCCGACTGGTTTTGCAGTACAAGCGCAGGCAGCAATCACTTCTCGGCGATTTGGTAATACGCGCAGTAATAAAGAGGCGAAATAAAAATACGGGGAGAGTCGTGGTAAATTAGACGTCGATTTGTCGCCGCGTGATTGGAGGCCTCTCGACAGGGCGAACTGGAAAATCTAAATCCGTCGTGATTGTCTGTCAATTATTTATGATTGGCACCAATTTGTCCAATCGAATGTAAGCCCTGCCGGGATGCCGGGATTTACTAGCTGTCATCCAATGTTCCAGACTGTATCATCCGCTTCTACCGACAATCCTAGCGCAATGGACTCTCACCGAATGTATGTATCTACTAGTACAATATAAATATGTGCATTCTTTTATTAGAGATCCTCTATGTGCGCGTCCCATAGACACCCAAGTTTTTCTCCCAGTTTCGCATTAATCTAGCAGGCGTTCGCTATGTAAGCATACATACTATAGTGCAAACAGAGGCGACAGATTTAACGCAACGTTACACGGGGCGCGCGCGTAGTAACTCATTTTTCGAAATAAATTCGCACTCTATTGTGCGCGCCACTCGAGAGCGAACGTGTGTTTAGTGATGATAATCGCGGCCGGCATCGCTCAATAAATTCTTGCCTCTCCGCAAGCCGCGGGCACAAAAGCAGTGCCCCGGCCGACAGGAAATGTGTCGTGCTCCCGTTATCGCCACGAATTCCTACGTAATTAAACGTGTATAATTTCAACAGATTACCATGCCATCATCGACATCGCAAAGCCGTGGACGTCGGCGCATACTATTCCTAGAAAAAACCCTCACTGCCAGGCAACCGAATGCACATTCCAGTCGTACACGTTCTAAGTTCTCTTATTATTTCCCAAGAATCCGAAAAAGTCCGCACGCTCCCTTTGCTAGATCGGGATAAGTCACGATACACGCTTGTGAATTAGAATGACGATTGAACGTTGGTATGACACTTTGGATTTTCTGACTAACCAGATTCTAAAGAGTTGATATTACAGCGACAATGGGAAGTAATAGCGTTTCCTGGAGTAGCACATCATTTTCAAATTAAACGCGTGAATACAGGTGCGTCTAGCCCCAGAATTTCATTAACTCATTTCGTGAAGGCGTAAATGAGAAATCGCTATGTACTATATCATTTGTGCGAAACTCAATATCAATAGCAGCGGAGGCAATTCATTCGACTCTCCATGGCGAGCTATAACGAAATCGGGTACACAACTATACATATATGTATGTATGTATGTTACGATTAAATGGATGGAATGAAACGGCAATTTGTACATTAATTAAAAATAAATTTCTTGGTCAAAGTTCGTTCCTTGCAACTGATAGACCAAAACTGGCACTCGTGTCCCTTATCCATAGGGAGGGATCTCTTATCTTCCCGAAATTACCATACCACACTCGCTTGCGGGCCAAAATCCAGCTCATATAATCATTCTCTGCGTCAATTGCATTGTATCAGTTCTCCAGTTTTTATTTCCCCCATTAGAGTTATCGCGGGCATGCGGAACTTTCGCTATACTGGTTGTACTGCGCGTGAATGCAGACTGCGGGAGCTTGCGTGCTTTCCTATGACGGATTTCTTTGCACAACCCGACTACCTGGCCGACGCGACGGATAAAAAGCAGCTGCGATGCGAGATATTAATTGCGATGGCATGGAGGAGGGTGCAATTAATACTGCCACCCGCGTGACCTCTGTATCGTTTTTATCACTCTGTATCAAATGGAATGCTGATGCATATATCTTTGGCGGTATCACTGTGCATTAGCCAGAGGTGCTCGTTACACCGCCTTTTTCACCTTATCCTCAAAAGCAATTTCCTGAAATTAATGTAAATTCCGTGTGCCCTTCGAGGGTGCACAAATGCATTTTTTCGAGAGATATAAAAATCAAACGCATTAGTTTTGCGGAAATGTGGAATTAAGAAGTTCCGGTTTTTTATCATATATTACATGTTCAATAAATTACCAACTTCATAGTAAGTTATTGCTTTAGCGCAATTGGCTATAAGCAATACTTCATAAATCGACGGTGAACTAGGTAAAACCGCGCGTAGGTACATTCGATAAGTACTAACTGACTTACCAGTGACTATCGCCTATAATTATGCAATAGCGACGATCTGCAATCATTATCACTGATATGATAATCTGATGGACCGCACGACGTGAGTTCCTGACCGCAGCATAACCAAACGCCACGCTCATAAGTCACGGCAAATTAAGCTTTCGTTAATTTCTTTGATAAGACGGCCCTTTTTATTTTCTGCAACGACACGCGCGGACTAGCCGGAACTTTCGCCCACAATGTGAAAGGAGATGATTAACGATGTAATATATAATCCCTAGTATGTTATTACCGGTGAATTACAAACCAATGGCATACATATATTTATACTACACTCGAACTTCACCCTCCCGTTTGGCTTGAACCTCATTCCAGTGGTCCTAATCGTCGGAACTTACAATTATTTCTAGCACACTCGCCCTTAGAACGAGTGGCTTTTCTTCTGCCTTACTAGATTATACCGATACCATAGTGTTAATAAAGCACGAAAAATAATCCGAATATATGTAAATTGTTTCCTTCTACCAGCAATGCCGCATCGGAAGGGGTAGAAAGCCAGAGTTGTGACGCTATCACAATAACAAGGTGCAGGGATATTCGTTGGCCGAGAATTCCCAGAGGAAACAAATCTTGCAATAGAGTGAACTGTTCATTTTAGTATGGTGATATTCGCATACCTTAGATATCTAGCCTCTGCTGGGGCAACGGTCAAGCGTTAACGATATTCGATAGCATAAAGCATTTGCAACTCTTCTACAGAGTTCCTCACAACTTGACAGTAATTAATGTGGGGATTACCGAATAATACGGAAAACAGCGCTTGAAATTTTAACTCTGGTGGCACGCAACAGCCACTAGAAAACACTGTTCACCGGGCCGGTCGCAAGGACAGAGAGAGGTTTTGTGCGCGCGGTGATGATCGTGATTACAGATTCATATATCAACGAGTACTTCCTCGGTTATACATAGTATATCGGGGGAGGAGGAAGCACTTGTTGCTCATACCGAACTCCGTGTAAAACATAAATGTTTCCGGCCGACTTGGCTCGAGCAATTTCGTCTGCGAGCAAGTATAGGCGAGCACCGTTGCAAGTACAAGTACAAGTACAAGCGAGCAATGAAACAGAAGAGGGAGCTCGCGCTTAAGTGTACGATTCTCGCGTTGCGGCAAGCGAGACTTGAAAAAGGCACGGAGGACTCCTCAACTCACCGGTCTCGTTGACGCGCTGATTACAGTCGGCGTGGCTTCACGAAACTCGGTGTTTTCCTGTTGCCTCAATCTGCTCTCCTGGTCCCTCGCCTGCTGCTCCTGCTTTGTTCGAGTGCTGGCACACGTGCCTCTAGAACTTATCTCTTGTCTTTGCAGTCCCCCGAAACCGACTCGCACAGATCGTCCCGCACTATTGCACACCACCGATCCCGAACCCTTTTAACCTCCAAGTGTCCCGATACTTTTTATTAATATGAAGTTCCGTCACTGCCAATAGACGACTCGTCGAGAATCGCTCGTTCAAACCGATATAATCGAGAAGAACTTGGTCAACAATGGGATAACTAAGCACCACGTGATCACGATTATAAATGAGAGTCTGGGCGAAAGCTCACGTGTCACCGAACACCGTACAATCGTGCCTTCGCGCTTCCTTCCACAGAACGGGCACGACGACACCTTCCGACAATGAGTCTCTGTTGGTGCACTGGTCGATTGATTCGCAAGTGCGTGACACGACAGAGTCGAATATCTGCCGATCCCAGTGGAATTAGTTTATTGCCGGTGTTCCACGCCCGACGAGCAATTGCAGTTGCAGAGCGTGAGGCTTTCGCGCTGGTGGTGGCGCTGCGCTCAGAGCCGGCAGACGCGCTCAATTCAAGCGCACGCTTCTCCAGCGGGACATAGAGATAGACAGGCAGAACGTAGGTGGAAAAGAGTCTGGCACCTCGAGATTCTTCTCGACTCGAACGAGGGCCAACTAAATAGAGAATAAACGAGCGATAGATTTGCGAAGCACGAGGCAGACTGGCCACGTGGGTCGGGCAGCTACGTTCATCGATTTTGAACTTAAGCCCCCGGTGCAGTCTCGTGACTCGTTCGCGAGGTTGCGGAGGTGCATCGAGCCCGCGGGCTGTCGACACCAATGACCCCCGTCCTCCAGCACTATCAGCAAGAATCTGGAGACGAGATCAAGATCGTGCCTGAGTGAACGGGAGTGGTTTTTACATAAAGCACTCTATGTGCTGTACCGGTACGCCCGGCACCGAGCGTGATACTGGCCTACGCGCTCGAGCCAGCGGTCTCGTATGTTTATGATATCAAGCGGAGAGCGTTCTCCAGAACCTCGCGAGGAACACGTCCGTTCGCGAACTGTTCGCCAAACGCACTGAGGTTCCTGGCGGCAGGTTCGCCGGTGACGTTGTGCCTCTGCGAGTTCGATTCCCGGATGGGCATGCGCCACGTTCTACACTCTGGAGGGAGGCTCTCTTGGTTCCGCCGGTGGCGAAGGTGCATCCGTCGGTGGGAGGGTGGTTGCTAGGGGGTTGTTGTACCCTCCCGCGCTCATCCTCCCGTCCACCTGCTCGCCATCCCTTCACGTCTCCTTCGGTGCAACCATCGGCTCCGCGCAGCTCCTAATGTGAATTGCACTTACCGCACCCTAGCGCTGCTTTCAATATGATCCCAACCCCGACGCGGGATCCTCCCTGGCAACGAGCTTCTCAGATTACTCCATTCCAACTTTTTTGTAAATCCCCTCTAGGCCGATCGGCACCACTGTGCTTTGACCACTGCATCCAATCAAAGAATTGACATCCTGTTGACATACCCTATTTCAATACCAATACATACGATTTCCCCCCCGATAACTCTCCCTCCCTCCCCCTCCAGCGAAGTTAACAGAAATTACATCTCTGGCACTTGTTGCTCTTAGCCAGGTTACAATTTTGCCGCTGTTCTCGGCAGATACATCACGCGCTTAAGTAAAATCTGCGTTGACTCTCAAAACAAATTTTATTCCAGAAAAGAAGCTTGCAGGCAACGTTTCACCACTTGCCAGTAACAACACAGCTTGTACTTTGGTCTTTACTTATTCTGTAGTTTAAGAAACTCCTCCACACAGAATGAAAAAAATCTCTGCTGTTTGTAGGCTACTCGTACCTTTGCAAAGTCTACTCTTTATTCTAAAACGTAAGGAGCGCCGTTTCGCCGTGGTTCGCTAGTTAACCCAGACATGAGGTACTCTACTAATATGCGAAGGAAGTTGCAGGAAGTGGCCGGCCGCAGAGCCCATTCCATAGCGGGGAAGGTGTTGGGCCAAGAAAATCGTCGCACGGGCTAAGAGGGGCTCGACAGCCGGCTCGAGAAGGAGAATGCACGAGTTGCAGTTTCCATTGGCCGATCGGGCATGAATCCCCGCGATTCCAGTGAGATAGAGCGAGAAGATTGAGACAATATGCGTCCGCTGGCGGCGGCGGCGGCGGCGTAGACGGCAGCGGCGCGCGGTTGTGGAAGGAATGCACGTGCACGAGGCGCGCAGCCCGTTTAGCCGTGGCCGAGAGAACGAGAAACCCAGTTAACCCGGTTGCAGGTTGATTACACGCGGCAGGTGTCACGCGCCGAAGTTACCAAGTTTCCGCCTAACCGCAGGAAATACCTTACGAATTACGAGCGCGCGAGAGTTTCCGCCAGTGCGCCCCAGGCGGTCCGTGCACTGGAGTTAATTGGGCGCTCGCGCCGCCCGCGCACTGCCCATGCACTTTCCATCCAGTACCGTGCTGTTGGTTGCCCTCCCACCTCCTGAACCTCTTTTCTACTCTTAGATTCTTTGTCGCCTTTGCCGCCGGATCCTCCTACTGCCACTGGAAGAGGTCAACCGCCAGTGATATCAGCACGCAACCGCTCGGCAGTATGTATACTCATTTTTTCGCCACTTGAGTTCTTCCCAATGTCATTCGCTGAGATCACTTAGGAACGGGAGGATCCAAGTGAAACAGAACACTGATGATGGGTGGCCACGGATAGATTGATGGCACTAGCTAATGAGTGTTAGATATGTCACCGACATCAAAGACGGTTCTGGGGTAAGTTCCGTGCTGTTTCTTAAAGTCGACCTGCGAGAAACCAGAAAGCAACTTACATTTTAAATTCGATGTTTCTATTCAAGTCTCCTTTTCCCTGTTAGAATCTTTTTCTGCAGGCAGAGTGGCGCTAATGTATGTGCCTTTTGGCAGCTAGTTTCAATTACAAATTAGACAATCCTCCGACACGCACTGCATAATCGAGTTCTGCTGTCCTATCAGAATGTGTCAACACGCTTCTGAATTAGCCCGTCCCGTATCAGTGGGACCGGCCGTTTTGTATAATTGCGGCCGCGGCGCCGCAGAAAGCTGTTCCGCCATCTGTATGCGGAGATGCTCGCGTGTGCATTGCATGAGTATTCATACCGAGACCGAGCTGGTCGTTACATCGTATGTGGAATTGCTCGGCAGTCGCGTTCCAGTTAATTTCTTACGGCGTGCACAACCGAGAACGGTGTCAAACCTCCATGGAACGGAAGGGAACGAGTATTCTAATCCGGCAAAATAGGTGTCTCACCAACGAATAGCAATCTCCTGAAATTGCAACTTTCCCCAGGATCCCGGGGACGAGTAACCCGCAGGAGCGCACTTTCAAACGAATTTGATGAGTCCAAGGTTTGATTCCATCGAGCGACGGCGGCAACGGTGCGGGCAGCCCTTCGTTGAATACACACTCCCACGAGGCGAGCAATTGATTTAAAAGTCGGGTGGGTGGGTCATCGCTTCGTCTCGAACATGAGATCCAAATAGACAAATCGCTCAGTGGATGAAAGAAGCTCCATGAACTTCTTCTAACTTATTGCGCACGAATGCTGGATAGTCCTGCAGACGGGAAAGTACATTTCATGATTAAGAGCACATTCAGATACATACACTTTTCACGATATTCTTTAATTTTGCTAATCGCGTAGATACAGAGGATCAGTTGACATGGATCGCACATGCTATCCCGACTGAAAGAATTTCAAATAGTAACAAAACGCATTTTGTGCCTCCCTACAATTGACTTGCTGACATCAGCAAATTCTGAATACCTTTTAATTACGAGAACAAAAAATCACATTACCCACACCAGGGAAACATCTCGAGCGAGCCGGATAATGCTGAAGATTGGATCGCGGTAATTCTATCGGCAGAGGTGTGCAAAATCACAAGTGCAAGCTCGGCTGCCGCTGAATTTCGCAAGGGGATCAGGAACGGGCGGGGGGGAGTACGCACGAAACGGAGGAAGCCTGATTGAGTCGGGACGAAGCTGGTGTCAAAGGCCTCTGTGTAAGAATACGGGCTAAATACCGTGGCTCTTGGATGATCCGGTAGAATAGACGCCATGGAAGACGGAGAAATTCGAGGACGGGGCTTTTGCGACGAAAGCTCACCGACTGGGAATGCAGCGCGAGAAAACGGAAAGAGGAACTGAAAGCCCGGCTAGGCACGCCCCATCCATCTTTATTCCAGTGTCTCGGTATTAATTTCACGATCATTAATTGTGGGGACATTATTAACTTGGCCCTCGACAAGCTTCACCTCTCCCTCCCACCCTTTCTTCTCTTCTCCTCGGGGAAAGGGGTGAGCCGGCGAGGAGGGAGGAGGACTGAGACGGTTTAAAATGCGGCAGGAATGCGCGAGTAAAGCTCCATGAGACGAGAGGCCGCCGGAGAGAGCCAGCCCGTCCATGCGACGAAGGTCACAAATGCCCCGTTAATGAAAGAGAAGTTAATCACCGTAGCTAGACAGTAAAGGTGGCAATGCTTCAGCCACAGACGCACTTTCTGCTTCAGGGGTTAAAGTCCTTGAATCTTCCATTATTAACAAGCCTACAAAGGACGCGTCTGATTGCAACATCTTTTAACAATGGAACTCATGTCATTGCTCAACCAAATAATTCAGAATTTGAATAAACGACACGCGAAGATTTACACCCTGCATTTTGTATCCTGTATGGCAACTTGATTTTCTCCGATAATGTGGTGGAAACATCGTGGGATCGCGGCAGAAGGAGCTGTTTGTGGTCGGCATTTTTCCCACCCTTCGCAAAACTTCTTGGCATTGAACCGGTGAAATAACTTACGCAGTCTCCCAACCCTCAGTATGACAAGAAAAATGCGTTTGCATCGAGCTGGCGATTGGAGGGTCCAAAATAGATGATAGAACTATAATTCGAGAGATACCGACAGTATCCTAAATCACGCATTTCATGGTAAATTGAACTACGCCTCGCCACTGAGAATACCCTACTCTTTTTTGCAAGCTGGACATAGACAAAATTCCTTTTTCAGGAGCCATTTATATTTACAGGAATTTACAGGATAAAGCTGTATGCGGTGCGAGCATGGCACTAGTGCAGTATAGTAGTTGAGGTGGCGCGTACGATACCAGTGCTGCATTAACATGTCCGAATGTGCAGATCTGGTAATTACCCAGTTCGATGAATTGGGGCATTGCTATCTCTCCGTCCCATAATTCTCCCGCGATTAAGTGATCAGGATAACAAGATCCCGATAGCGGTATCTTCGGCATTGATCTCAATCGAATTTGCCGAGCGCCCTCTTAGATAGTGACACATTTTACTCGTCGACTCGTGAAATCCGGGTCGCCCTGCTCCCTACAGTACATAAGTTTGGGACCTCTCGAATCGTGTCACCCCTGTGGGACGATCCTCAGGTTCCATTCCTTCTTATCCCGCATTTATACGTATATATATACATCTACAGATGTATGCCACACATTGTTGCTCGTTTCTTCTCGCACGGCTTTGAATTGACATGGAGGTAGGAAACAAACATCAATGCGCACACTTCTTCAATTTCGAAGAACCACCAGATAATGGCAATATCTCGAGGTTCTTGCAAGTTCTGGAGTTAGAGATATCGTGTGTTTTCCATTTAGTTACAGAGAGGCGTTGTGTGACACTGTGTTCGACACGAGTATTCCATCCAGATTACAAATTTGTCTGATAACTAAGCAAGATGATTTGATTCAGATTTGATTCTACCCACGATGCCTAGAATCTAGATGGCTATAAAAAAGTTAATGTGGATCAGTTCAGGTGCGTCTTATGACGAATTACATTATATAAAACAGAGTGCTAAGGAATAAAGGTGACAAATGGTGACATTGCAGAATTTGACTTGTGTGCGAGTCTGTGTTTGCAGTAGGTATATTACGATTGTTGCTCAATCTCTCTTACTTGTCATGAGTCCTGTGTTCACAGTCATTCACGTGCGATACCTGCACGAAACTGGCCCTCTGGCAGAGGCTACCAGAGAATCTAACGAATTCAACCCATCAATAAAATCTGAGACTTATGGGCGCAGCCGTTGGGGTAGACAGAGAAAAGAGCAGCGTGTGAGAGTGGTGGGTGCCTGGTTTTGGTGCGTGCGATGTACAGAGAGAGATTCAGCTGTACGCCGCTCCGGGACAAAAGGACGTTCGTGTATGGCGAGTTGGCACGGGGCAGCTCTGCTCGAGCGCAGTCACTGTGAAATTAACGAATTTTTCACTATAGGCACATTAACTGACACTGGCCGGGTCAGCGAAAGCGTCGAACCGTTTATGACAATGACGCCTGAGCGCCACCGATACTGTTCAGTCTCCCGTGTGGCCAGCCCTTAAATTGAATGTGTTAACAAAAGAATTACGAGTAATCAACACAATAAATAATGTGATACTACGGGACCGTCAGGAGTGCTGAGTATCGCTATTTACAACGCCATTCGATGTGAAACAAACATCTGATTAATAAAAACTTAAGTAAGCATAATAACCCAATCGACCAGAGGTCGCAGAAGTTCGTATTCGCAACTTGGGTATGTGATCAGACGGGAGAGCGTCGCGCAGGATAAAGTTCCGATGAATAAAGTATGGGATTGAATTCATCGGATGCCAAGAGGGAAGGGAGGGATTTGGTAACGATTCATTCGACGACGCGACGTTCACGGTCCACGCACAAGTTTCGTGCGCACGATCCAATTAACTAGATACTTTCGAGACGTATAATCGTCACTCTTCTCGAAATTAACTCGGTAGGTAAGGTACAACCGCGTCCTGAAGCCGGGAATCTCGAAGTCGAGGAGCGTAAGCGGCGCAACGCTCGCATAGAATTGCCGGCTTCCTGCAGCACCTACGGCCGTCGGCCAAGGCTAATAGGATTCGCGAAATTAATTACCCGCATTTGCATAAGCCCCCGTAAACGTTTTTCTTTTCCTCCCTACACTCTACACTGTTCGCCCTGGCCGGGGCGGCTAGGTGTGCGGTGAGGGGTAACGAACGAGTAATTTTCATGAAGAAATTCGTGATTACGTTAACGATATCCTGTTCGACCTGCGCATCCTACGTACCTCGCCACGCTGGCTCAGCACTCCTCTCATTTTTGTATTCCCCCGTCTTTCCCCTCCGATTTCTTTTATACTAACTGCAACAAGCTACCCCGGCTGCGCCGGCGCCGCACCGTTGCGTTTACATTGTCAAGGACGACATTGTTCCCTGTCATCGTGCCGCGTCGTTGGTTGCGGCTGTGCCAGGGATAACGAGCTTTGTCGTCCAGGATAATTAGATTATCCACACCCCGGACCAGCTAGGGAATTCGTATGGTTCTGTGTGGGTGCGGCAAAATGAAGCACCTGCCGCCCAAGAACGATACTCCGCGGAAGGGAACACATGTTGTGGTAATTAAGAAGAAACCGCTTCCTCCTTAGAACCGGAGCTATCCACTTACAAGGAGAACCATCAGAGTTACAAATCTAACTAGCAATGACTTTCGACATCTACGAGTAATTGTCGATCCTTAATTGGAATTAAATTGATACCCATGTTAGCTTAACATATCTATACATATTACATACTGGGGGAGTCCTGTACATATATGTGTATATAAGTTTTGGGAATATGCGTAGTATATGTTGTTAAATTAAAAATCTGCGACGCATCACACGCAACGAGAGAATAGGCCAGCCCTATCAAACAGCAATGCATATGCAATCAATTTTCGCCATGGCAACACACAGGGATTCTTTTGTAATGTCTATTTTTCGCTGTCCCGTGGGACCAGTCGAATTGCAGCCCCACACATCACACACGTGATCTCCTCATGACAATGGCACGCAGAATATTATGAAATTTCCATTGCGTTTCCCCAACCTCGCTTTCCAGATCAAAAAGCTCGAATCGCTCATAATGCCTGCTCCCTCACGGCGCCTTTGACTTCGGCGATCCGGTCTGATACCACAAGTGAGAGAGACAGAGAGGTAATCTGAATGTGAGACTACAGAGGTAGATGTACATTTCCATGGGTGCCCGGCATGAAACAGCGAGCCGGTCCAGTAATTACTTTGCAGAAGCCGAGACGCGCTCCAATGGATGAGAATGAGTAGCACAGTCAGCCGAACATGTATGTGATCCCATAGTAAAGCGATGAAACATGGAAAGTAGAGTTAGGCGCGTGGCGCTCGTGGCGGGCGAACCAACGAGCGAGCTACTCATTATTCCTAATAGAAAGGCTTCCACACCGGCTCCAATCATTTTAGCCTCTGGTTTTTTCCCCGCGAAGTAGGTAGATAGTCGAGAAAAAGGGGCAGATATGTCTAGCAATGCACCATCGACCGCAGTTCTTTGCACGTGTGTTGACTCGTTCAGATCGAAGTGTTGCATGAATTTGTACTCCATCAGCCAAGACAGCAAGAAACGATGCAACTCCCACCCGGCACGCAACAAGGTATTTAACTCCCAAACTTGATCAAAATTATTTTCATGAGAAAATTGTTTCGGCACTCCCAATTACGAACAAAAAACTATTGTCGGAAAGCTATTTTTTGGTATAGACGATTTATTAAATTTAAATGTAAGTACGGCTAAATCTCCGAAATCGTGAGATATATTCCAACTTCCTATTGGTTTACAGGAAACAGAGATTCAAAGAGGATCCATGTCATGGAGTAGCTGAATATTTCCGAGGTGACTTTCACACAAATAAGAACCACAATTCTGTAGGCTCGTAAAAAAAGCACATGCAATATTAGTTTAAACGAGATTCTGCCGACAGTAGTGTTGCAATGGTTGTGCCGAAAACCGCCAAGTGCATCACAGTGTACCGCGAACGAAGTTGATCAAATTATGCGTGCCAATTAGCAAACAGTGATCCCAGTATGGTCGGTACATTTAAGGAGCTCCGTGCATGGGAGATAAAAAATTGAATTTCGGAAAATGCTATTATGCCGTGTACCTCCATTCTCCGTCGTTTTTCCGCGAAACGCTTACAAAGTTACCCTGTGGAACAGCCAGTATGTCAAGAGATCCAGTAACTTCCATAAAACCCTAAAAGACCATGCGTTATTTGGTCATCTCGAAACGGTGTTTTTCAAACGGCATTAATATTGCCAGTAATACATACGCGTTTAATTGTCCAACGTGTCCTCTACTTGCAGGTAGAGATCATGGGGAAGCTGAAAATTGCCGACATGACTTTTTCAAAAATAAAAACTACAACCCGGTTTGTAAACTCGTAAAACAGGCACGTGCAATATCAGTTTAGACGAGACTCTGCCGAGCGTAGTGTCGCAATGGTTCTGCCGAAAATAGCCAAAGTGCATCACAGTGTACCGCGAACGAAGTTGATCAAGTTATGCGTGCCAATTAGCAAACAGTGATCCCAGTATGGTCGGTACATTTAAGGAGCTCCGTGCATGGGAGGTAAAAAATTGAATTTCGGAAAATGCTATTATGCCGTGTACCTCCATTCTCCGTCGTTTTTCCGCGAAACGCTTACAAAGTTACACTGTGGAACAGCCAGTATGTCAAGGGATCCAGTAACTTCCATAAAACCCTAAAAGACCATGCGTTATTTGGTCATCTCGAAACGGTGTTTTTCAAACGGCATTAATATTGCCAGTAATACATACGCGTTTAATTGTCCAACGTGTCCTCTACTTGCAGGTAGAGATCATGGGGAAGCTGAAAATTGCCGACATGACTTTTTTAAAAATAAAAACTGCAACCCGGTTTATAAACTCGTAAAACAGGCACGTGCAATATCAGTTTAGACGAGACTCTGCCGAGCGTAGTGTCGCGATGGTTCTGCCGAAAATAGTCAAAGTGCATCACAGTGTACCGCGAATCGAAGTTGATCAAATTGTGAGTGCCAATTATACCGTGGTCGGGACGTTTAAGGAGCCTCGTGTATCGTATGTCAAAAATTGGGTTTCGAAAAATGCTATTATTCGATGCTATGTACTATGCTGTGTGCCTCCATTCTACGACGTTTTTCCGTTTTTTTCTGCACAACGTTTACAAAGTTACGTCAAGGAATCCAGTAACTACATTAAAATATTAAAATACCATGCGTAACTTGATCATCTCGAAATAGTGTTTTTCAAACGGCTCCCAGAGTATTTCCAAAGCTAACGGACAGATGTAACTGAAATTCTGCTCCGTATAGTTATCCACTTCTCATGGGTTTATTTCGTCACATGCCACATCAGTTCATATTGTATAAAGTCAACCAGAATTGTTTAAAATACAAATTTACGTGTGTATTCAAGTGAACGACATTTGGTAAAACCTTAATATTTTTGAAAGCGACTGAGACAAAAACAAGTTGGTCAGATGAATCGAAGGCAAAACTATCGTAGTGCCCTAGCCTTATCTATCTCCTAAATTAAAATTGGCACCGCGAAGTATATATGGCATTACGAAATCTAAGCGTTAATACAGCGCGCCAGCTAATGCAAATATTTTAATGAAAGTTTGAGTATATGTGGTCCAAACTACGTACTTTATTATATATAAGATGAGTTTTCGAAAGAAAATTTGGTTCTCTGGGAAAAATTGACAAAGTGTTTCACCATTTTGAGGTTCCACTCGTATGTGATACCTTAATAGTGATTCGAGACCGAAACGTATCGTGTTCGCTCGTTACATTAATTCTCAATGGAAACACACGGTTTAATGGAGAATTGTGGTGAGGGTTGCGAGTGATAACGTTCTACATAATTAACCTGTAATTGCATGGGCTGCTACGGAAACGCGAGCATTTTATAGGAGAGAGTTAGGGAGGGTGGGTGGCCGGTAAGATGTGAGAGAGTGCGAATGAAATTAAATCAAATTCGTGAAACGGATACCGTGACAAGGTAATAATCGTGTGTAAAATCGGCCGGTAGCTATATGAAGTAAGTGAGAAAATCCGAGCAATATTGATGGAGCGTCATAAAGTGATAAAGGCTTCAATCGCCAGAGAAGACAGAATCAACAGATACAATGTGGCTCATGTGCTCTGGAAACACAGAAGGGTGCATACAAGCCTGTGTTGGTCTCCTGTCGGGTCTGACTCCAACGAACCGCCGGTATGTGTATAGTACAGCGTGCCGACACCGTTGAAAGATCGAAGCTCGATTGAATGGCAATGCGCTCGACGGCCCCGAGAATAGATAAACGCCGATTGTGTCTGTGAACTTGAATCCGCGACACAATGGCTCCAATGAAACGCATCATTATTGTCGGTCTCTTCCCTCTACTGTCATTGTCCCTCTCACTCTCCCATTCATTCCTTCCGACCGGTCATAAAGTCCTTCTCCCTCTCTCTCACTCTGTCAGTGTCTCTTCATCTCCGTTCCTCGGCCACGGCTAGATAGTATCACGAGCCAGAGCTCTCGCGAGAACGTTCCTCATGGGAAGCGCACTCGATTCTCTACATGTGCACGCGTATGTCAGTGTGTATGCCAACGTGTGTAATGTATCGGGGATGCCGCCAAGCTCAGCGGGATTGATTGGAAAGTCGACTTAACATTAAGCCGAGATAATCGGTCCAAACAAATCAAGGGCCACACTTACATCCTACCAAAAATAGGTATTGCCGTATTCCCAGGGTCGAGTAATGTCCCGCTAATTGCATGCGATTGCTCGGCCGATAATGTCGGATATCAATAAATGATGAAATTAGCCGGTGCAAAACGGACAGCGGCGCGGGATAAAACATGTTCGGCAGCTGGACACGCTTGCTGTAATGTGTATTCGGAACGGAAAAGCAAGCAGGGAGGAGAATGGCGCCGGGCAACACGCGTATTAATTTCGCCCGACTTGGATTTTATTGACATTGCGACCGGACTGAGTGACGGAATATTGTGAAAGGGAAAACAAGGTCTGGCGCGTCGCTGAGAAAAACGATACACCCACTGAGCGCGGGATGTGGGGAACTCCTCATCATCCTGTAATATAACTGGCCGCTTCTAAATAGAAGGATTTCAACCCCCCGCGTACACCGCGATGCTGATTATCGGAGCGATAAAGTGCGCCGCGAACGGCGAGCTTTATCTGGCCGTTCTCCTTCAGTCGAATAAGAGGCTTCGAATCGGATCGAACAGCGCGCAATGCTCCACTCGAGCCGCGGAACATTGCGCTGATTAATTCGAATGATCAAGAGGGGGCGAGGGTTAAATCATTACGATGGCGGCGGAAGGTGCAAGTTGGACGAGAGAGCAATCGGAGAAAAGTGGAAGAAGAGGGCGGTTGGTCATAATATGAAGGAGTTGGGGAAGAATAAGGGCCATGAAGGTATTCTCGATGAGGGGGGATCCCGCCGTGGGGCATAAAGAGAAAGAGGGAAAAGGGCGCGAGGGGCAGGCAGTGGTGCTTCCCGTAGCATTGAATGCTGCAACGGCCTCTCTCATCCCTGCCGACCGCGGCCTCCGAGAGCTCGAGCCAGTTCCCTTTCGTTTATTTTTCCATGCGTAATGAACTCCTCCTCCTCCACTCGCTCGTCGCAGCAGCATCGATAGACCGCCGACCATAGCGGACCACTCGCCGCCGACTGCCGACGAAACCCTATTTCGGAATTCTATGCTATTTCACGACCGACCGTGCGCCCGCGCTCTTTTCATTGGCGATGCCGATGCCTGACGGCCGGGTGCCCGAGCGGCCTAACCCCTTCTAGTCCTCCGCCGCATGCGCGTTAACTATGTGTGTAGCATACATGTATGTAGCTACACATAGTATCCTCAGCTTCATAGCTCCTGGGGAGACCGGGGTTGGATGGCAAGCGTAAATTGTTTCTAAAATCGCCGCTGTTGAGGACTGCAGTTTGTTTCTTAGCTAGGCAAGACGGTGTTATGTATTAACGCGCAACGCGTACAGGGATTTTACTGTGAGATGGGGTTAATTGACGGAGGTAACAGATTGAAATAAACAGTCATTGGCTGAAGAAGTATTGCAGTTTGAAAAAGTGGCTGGCAAGGCAACAAGTAGCACGTCAATTCCGACGACACGCCGTGGATTCATGAGGTACCCAACGCAATCTTTAAACCTCAGGGGATTGTTTTCAAGCAATGTTACATGGTTTTGTGACGTGTGACCGCATTAGGATGCAAGAACATAAGGATGCAACTAATCGATAACCGTCGATCACGTTCGATCAACGAAAGCAAGCTAACACGGACGTCTTGAATCTACGTGACTAATTCACGTGAGTCAGTCAATACAGGAATGTCAAATATAAGCAATGACAATCTAGTCCCAACACGTCAATGTTACTTGCCACGTGGCTGTAATTACGCATTACTGTAATTCGCGATATGTCAATAGTTCCGTCGCCTATACGCATCATCGATTAAGCCATTTGCACATCCCACCAAAACAAAGCACTCAACATTTGTTTCGATCGACAAAATCTGCTTCTCACCAAAAGGAAATCGTTCCAATTCTAATAAAAAATTCTTGTAAGATATTGAAACTCATTTGTTTCAACATTTCTTCGGAGCTAAGTGTTAGTACTCTTTTATTACATCGGAGCTTGCGGAGAGATAGGCTCTCAAGTATCTCGGTAAGTCTGTCGGACGGAGTCCTACGGCCTGTAAGCTACTAGATTAATCGGAGGAATATTGCCATATCTCGCATTGTTAATATTTGTCAGTGGAGTCTTCTCTTTAATCTGTTAGGACAACATTATGTCGCCGCGAATCCAAGAGTAACGAACTTGAAAAGACTGCGGACTTGACTTATTCCAATATTGAACAGAATCTTTTTCTATACAGGAAAGAAGCGTGAGATGATAACCCGTAAACACGATATAATTACTGCCGATGTTGCGCAGTCCAATATCTTCCTCGCGAGTTGCTCGGACTTGCTCGTATCCTTCATTATTGCGGCCGATGGTGCTTTTACCAGAGGAGAGTTGAGGCGCTCAACGACAAATTGAACTAACGAGAGTTTGCCTAGTTTTTGCTCTTTTCATTTACCTTTCGATTGCGGTTTACCTACCTCCAAGAGTACGCCGCTTGGCTCGCTCTCTCCACACTCAAGCGACACAGTTAAAAGGAGAATTTTGTCTTAATTTTTAGGACGCCGCGAGCCAGATCCCCACCCAGGATTGCGCATTTGGAGTGGGTGTTTGCGATAAAGATTCTGTACACTACAGTGGTATTTATTTTGTTAGATGATTACCTGGTGAGCCACGCAAGAAGTCAAAGTGATTATGCATTGAAAAAAATAAAGACCGCAAACTTGGTCACTCTCTCGAGATGACATAGCGTTCCCGTATAATGTACGGAGAGGAAAGACAGTGAAAGGGACGTTTATTGCCACATTATTGTATTCATAATTGGTTACATTAAACGGTCCATACCATGAGACAACATATAACTTGCGTGGCGAAATCAAAGGGAGCTGGCACTAACTTTCGTACTGGTAGCCGGCCCTCCGCCGTGATATAAACACCTTTCACCGGTATCGTCAGCATCCGCGAGCCACCTGGTCATCAATAATCCTGTTCCGATCATGATCGCATCACAGCCGAGCACACTCTCCAGATACACGTGGGACTGCTGAATCTGAAGCACATTGTAGCGCGAGGCTACATGCACGGGCAATCAAGTGTTCGTAAGGATCCTTCGAGTAGGTACAAAACACGAGTAGCGTGGCTTGAGGCGACAGAATCTCTTGGGACGATCTGCATCGTGCCCGAGAAATGAAGCGACGTTTGGAGCAGGTGCGCGCACTCCGCTTGGGAAATCACGACCAACTCCGACCTCCGCATACTTTTTGTTTGTTAGCCTCACCGACCTCCTTGCATTGAAACTTGTTTATACGCAAGAACTGCTACTGTGTAGAGGGTGGCTATTTCGGACATGAAGCGGGACCAAAAACCATCGCTGACACACTGCCCCGTAGATTTCGTAATCGTGATTGTCATTTCTTAATTACATGTCAGCAGCTTGGTTTCATGGCAGTCAATTGACAACAGGTGGTCGTAAGGCTTCTCTGAATTATCGTCAAACGTGTTTTCGTGATGCAAGGAAAGACCTTCATGTTTACTATGCACAGTATGCATGGTATATGCTTCCCGATTTAACATTCCCGAGCGGAGATTGAATTTTTCTCGGGAGGAATACTGAAATGGGTGGCAGTACAAACCTGGTTTCGGTTAAATGTTGTCGAAGTCGCAAGTTGTGGAATGTACCAAACTTTTACTATAAGTTATAATTTTTCAGATAATCATGTTATTTCTTTGGGGAGTGCTTTTTGCAATGTATCTTGTTTGCATATAGGCGGTTTCGGGAGGTGTTAAAGATGCATGTATAAAGACCATTTGGCTGGAAGATGGAAAGAGGTGTGTGGTCACCATTTTTTCATAAGTGAGGCGCGGCTCATTTTTCAACTGCCCAGATGCAGTTGTCGGGTACGCCGGTGTTCTGGCAGGTGACATCTGCGGGGTTATTGTGTTACTTTTACTGCTCCTCTCGCATGTATATATACGGTGGACGCATAAATACGTTCCGTCGGCGTCAGAGGGAATACCCACTACCCCGTTACTTCTCCACGGTCCGCTTTTTTAACTTCTTACCACGCCATATAAGTAAATATCCGACATATTACAACGATGAAACCGACACTCATTGTCTAATGTCTATTGTCTGTCCGTAATTTTCTAACTAAACCAAGTATGCTGTTCTAAAGATCTAGTGTGCTATCAACGTGGTTTTCTCGAAAATTTACAGTATTGCCAAAACAGAACTCTGAAATTGTTAGCGCTGATTCTCAGTCCTGTGATTGTTCAAATCAGATTCTTCATTTATATCCTAGTTCCGTTGCCCAATCTGGAGCATACAAGTCCGTATTTCATTCAAATGGAACAGGAACATATAATACCCACAGAAGTTAAGCACACACCCTCTATGCATCGTAGGATATGCAACATCGCGGCGAACCGGTTCCCCAATGCATTGAAGCCTGCGCGAATAAACACGGTCGAAGAATCAAGCTGGGCTTGCATCAGTGGCTCGCGATGAAACTGTTGGATGGCCGCGTTCGGCCGTGTCACGCGGTGCAACAATATAGAATGAACGGCACTCCATATATTGCAGCTCTCTCTCTCTCTCTCTCTCCCTCTCTCTCGGTTGGACATATAGAGCTTTCTATCTAGTCTATGTGTCCGATTATTTGCACGCTCTTGAGAAAGATTCGCCTGCAAAAACCTGTTATCATTGGCACTGCCTGTCGACCTTTCCGCATTGTTCCCAGCTGGACAGTGGCACGCGATCGGCTATCACGCCAGCGCTCGAGCTTTCAGCTCTTTTCGACCGGGTGGTTACGCTCCTCGCGTATGTTGCACGGTAGCGCGTGATGAGGTCGCCTCTATTCGACTGCCAGCTGAAGCCAATTTACCTTTTGAATCGTCAGCATTCTTTGATTTTGCTGATCGAACAAAAATTCGGTTCGTTATTGGAATACTCAACATTATTGTCTCGACCCGGTGCAACACGCATCATATAATACCCGAGTTGGTTCAAGTTAGATCTATTACATTGCTGACCTGCTATTTCGTGCTAAAACTATATCTGGCGTAATTATTTTCACGAATGAACAAAGCGGCGATCGATGTTCGCCAAATCCCAAGGCCAAAATTCTCGAAAATGGAAAATAGCAAACGAGAAAATATCTGTACCAATCAACACAAAAATCATTGTCCGAACGAGTATACGAGACCCATGTGATATTAAGGAATGGCAGATTCAAAATAAGCAGGTGTGTTTCCTGAGCAGCATTGTGTTTAGGCGCGTCGATTTACCGAAAGTCACGAGTTATCCTACCTGAACGGCATGCAGGTTGCTCTCCTTGCGCCGGGAGAGCAGGGTACGGAGTACGAAGAGAGTGCAGAGAGAGAGCAGGGTGCTACGGCAGCAGGAAAGTACGTGTGTAGCGGACCATGACGTCGATGCATTATTTATCACGATGTAGACAAGCATTCTCATGTTAATAACAGACCCCATAGTCGTTACTACCATGTTACACTGTGCTGCCGCAGAATTCGTGCCTTTGAAAACCAGTGCAGGATACTAATGGAAAGAGAGCCAAGGGGACCATGGGAGGGGGGACGATCGACCTATACATCACATGCAGGCACACGTTTGACCGCCCAGAACAGAATTCGATGGTGATGTATAGCGAAACTGTACTCGAATGATCTTAAGCCCGTATGTACATATGGATCGGCCATGATAATAACCCGCTGTTACAGAACGAAATAGAGGAATACATTTAATGGAGATAAAGATTCTTTTAATTTGTCATGCCGCGTGTCTCAGTCAATGAATATACATACATATGTGCATCAATGGAAATATGAGTCTCAAAACCGGTGGTAATAATAGTCCTATTCAAGGAACTATTATGTGACATCGATGGGAAAGGACAGTGCTTCCTCTTCTTCAGCATTATGTATAGCTGTCAATTAATATCTGTGACAAGAAAAATCTGTTAACATATAATTAATCGTAATCGCAAGTTCATCTTTTTAATTTTCCGTTTTAGTCAATAGTCGCCGGTGCTTCGTCATTCATACAAACGTGATGTGTATGTATCTCTCCCACGGAAGCGGCCATCGCCATTGCAGCAATGTATTTGCAGCCTTAATTAGCGTAAAAGGTATCTAATTTTCTAAATCGAACCATCACAAGTCTCAATATTAAAGGACAAATATCAATACTGATGAAAGCTTAAATCGATTTCAATGAAAGGTATCTGTTCCTCTGAAAGTTCTTCGCCCAATGTAGCGGCATAGTGACCGGATTTTCAGATCGCCATCGGAGAGGGCAAATTCTAACGACGATTGCTGCGCCGGTACACATAATTATGAGACGCCCAGGGACTGTCCTCTCCTCATGATTGAGTAACACTCGAAATAACAGGAACTTTACTTAGAAGCTTTACAATGTGTTTCTGAATGTATTTTGATATTATGCGTTTCAGTGACTATAGCTAACTCCTGGAATTTTCGAGTTTACTTTGATTGAAGTGGGAAAAAATATTCCGCTCACTTTGATCAATTGACTAAATTGATCCATTAAATCATATTGCAGCCTTATAAATTAGATTTTCAGGATACACTATCTGAAATGGGGGCCGCACACAAGTCGGGGCCAGAAATAGCCTCCGCAGCAGCGACCAAATTGGCAGAAACGAATGAATGCATTAACGAAGACATTATGCAGCCAAACCCTGCTAATCGGTTAATGGTCCGAGACACCGAGTACAGCTGCCACGCAGCCCATGCACAGCTACGGCTCAACTAGTTATGGTAGCGGCATGAAGAAATGGCTTCTTTATGCAAATTGCCTTTACAGGAACCGATTCATACGACCACTGCTAATTTGCTCCATAAAGCGCCGACTACTATTCCCTCGTACTTTCTCGGTCCATGCATCCATTTGTCAACGTGAGCGCGTCCGTTTCCAAAAAAATCAAAGGTCTTTCTATTTCAAATTTCGCAGTCACTGTGAGCTCGCTTCAGATGAAATAACAGAGCAGAATAATTTGACGCAAATAAAAAGCAGGGTAGAGCGTGGGAGTGGAGGGGGTTGGGGCGATGCATAGTTGCCGAGCGTGGTGTCGAGTGACCGACATGTGTACACGTACCCACTCTATATTTGCAGCCTGTAATCAGATTGACAAATTATTGCGGCGATGATCAGTATGGAAGAGCAAATAAACCGATATCCCATATCCACAATTTGTAATTAAGAATTTTATTAGCGAAGATATAATGCGGGTAATCGTCGGTAATTGGTAAATGGCCTGTAAGAGGTGTGCACTGTATGTGTGGCCCATGTGCCGTCCCCCACTTCCAATCGATCGGTCCTTCGCACCCGCGCACCCAGGGGTCGGACTCACTAGAATTTATTCCCTTATTTATGGCACTAGCAGTCTGGCCGCGCGACGCAATTTCTTGATGCATAATAACTACTGTTCCCAGAAACAATTTCAAGTAAATCCGGTTCCTCCGCCACTTTGAAAATTCTCCTGTCTCGAAGGTACGAGTTCCGCGATTTTCTGCGAGGGTTCCCGTTAGGGGTCACATCAGAGTATGGGGAGGTAATTGTCAAAAGTAAGAGTCACGATATAGCTGACTGGCCTTACGTGACTACTGAAACTTCGAGGAAGATGCAGCGCGCGCTCGTGCTCTTTGGCGAAAAAAACCTGACGCCGACAACAAAGCGAGCATGATCCACAACATTGTGGTTGGCAGCCGTCGGGGGGAGTGAACCGAAATAAAAGTCATAGTGAAAAATCACAGTGCGTGACGCTCTGCTCTTCGCCGAGAAATTGCATCCCCTGCTATTCCAACGGAACAGAAACACTTTCGACCTGGCGGTGCGCAAATGCGATACCTACGCTTATAAGTCCTGCATAAGAAGGCGCACGAGTCGAATAAATTGAGACATACATAAGCCCGAATTGCATTCTCTATTTTTATGGATTCCGCCATTCTACGGCGCAAGAGAACTGACTGCATGACCTTCTACTGGTCGTTAAACGCAAGAAAGTTTTTATAATCATCGCTGACGTCCCCTGCATCGAGCTAGCTTAGCTTAACCATGAAATCGGTTGGCAGAGAAAAAGGGGCAGTCCTGCTCTGCTCGCGACCGAGCATTCACAAACCTTTAGAAAGACCGCCTGGCACCTCGAATATGTGAGGCTTGGCCCTACCATGCATATGGATGGCCCCTGCACTCCCCATGTACACTGTACACACGTCGGGAGTAAATATGTATGAGATCGTGTACATCGAGATTATTCGTTACTACGGCCCGTTTCCTTACTACGTATACGCGCGTCTCCAACTCTTATTTGCGTCCGACTGGGCGAATTCTCCACCTTGTATGTAGATCTGCGCTGCACGACGGAACAAAATCGTCGTCCAGCTAGTTACACATTCGATGGCTCGCATTACGAGTTAGTAGTTCGAATATTTGCCCAGTCTCTTATGCTCTCCTTGAACCAGCCTCTCTAAAGATACTTTCGAGTAGAGCCCTCGAGCTTGGCAGTCCCGGCAATAATTGTTCAAATAAGTTAGCCTTTCGAATTACTTGAAAGCAACCATTCGCGTTGGATGGTCGTGTACATATTATTATGCCGAACGATGAACGGTGAATGCTTTTTATTCAATTCATTAAAGTTCACAGATATTTCAATCGATACCTTTATAGTATTTATGTGCGATGCTTGTTATTGATGGAGTCATCAATTAAAAATTAATAACAAAGATAAATCACAGCTGACTGACGCGAATGGCCATCAGCTCTGAGTGGCAGAACGGGAGAGAGAAAGAGGACCGAGAAGCATCACCAGTGGCCTGCTCTACCATTCAATCGACCCTGAATGACGAGCACCTTTTCACGATGTGGCAAACACGCTCATCTCTTTTCACAGTGAGTCCTCGGGGGAGGGGCTCTGTGATTCCTGTGTAGCTATTAAACTCACATCGGCGTATCGACTCCCTTTAAATCGGGCCTTCTCTCCGATATCACCTATGCCTCTGCCATTCACATTATTCGCATTAAAAAGATAAAAAGTGAACTGTAATTACATACTGGCGATGCATGGAAGCACTTCTCGATTTGTATACTGGGACCGAACAGACCTGATGGTGGAAATCTGGCAAAACTTGTTTCCACCAGTGACTGCGATCAATGCTGAGTTGTCATGGACTACACACTACATATGACGAGCCTTGTGTAAGGCTTAAAATAACCATGCCCTTAAGGAAGATTTCGGCTAGCAGAATAAAAATAGGTTCGAAGACAGAGTGCAACATTGGAGGATCTGTGGTAGGGTCGTGAGGCATTTTGCTACGACTTCATTGTGAATAGTCGGCAGCGAGAGGAGAGGAGGAAAAGATCAAGTTGATGGTGTAAAGTTTCCAAGCACACGCCTGAAATCGAATCTGCATGGCTCTTCGACGATCTCGCGAGCTCCGATACTGCATTAGAAGTTGAAGGAGAACCGTAGGAAGGCAGGCCTGACGGAATGTATAAGTGGATATCAAGTGGCCGGAAGATACTGTTTCAATCCAATCGGCTCTTATTTCACGCAGCGTAGACTCATATTTCACTCCCGGGGTATAAAGCCAATTGAATCTCTTTATAAAATTACCTTCCGAGGTGCTCCCGTCCCGCCAGTTCTGGGAAAAGGCGGCGTAAACGAATTTTGAATGCGATAATCCCCGGTGATTCATTCGCCCTCCGCCGCGTGCTGTCTGGGCAGACTCAGTACACCGAGATTCCATCTGTGCAATTCGACCACTTAGGCCCGTGCAATCGACTTAAAGCTTTCCGGAGAGATGCAAATTTTAATCCCCCCCCGCCCACCTTCCCCCTCGTTTCCAACCGGACATGCATATAATTTGTTTCCAGTGGCACTGTACGGATAATTTCAATACCACAGTGCCGCTAATTCCATTCAATAAATCCGACCAATCAACGCTCTGTTATTCCATGTCAGTACGACGTTATATTCTTATTATATTCTGTGAGGGAATTTTATTCCGGTCGCGAAGATGTATGGGATTCCGAAATAAACGAGAGCCGACGATTTCGGCTAGGATTCCACTTTTCCGAATAACGCGAGATTGGCTGTCGGGCACCGGAAGTGCCGCTCAAATTATGAAAGAATGAAATACACGAAATACGAGAACGGCAGAATTCATGAACGCGAGATAATGAGAAGACAAAGGGAAAACCCCGGACGGATTCCAGGCTAGTCAGAGAAACTAGAGCAGATTGGTTCGGCGAGTGAGCTGGACAGAACGGTTCATGGGCTACAAGAATGTTTATTCGAAAGTAAGAAAAACTTGAATACTTGGACAAAAGGGCGGCGCACGAAGCCGGTGTAAAGCGGACACGTGCGCGCCACGTGGTCCGCTAGTTAATGGCACAGACGGATCCTCGGATCGTCGTAGCCTCGCTAATATCAGGCGCAGATATAGTCAGCGCAAGTCGAAATCGCAAGAAATGATACTACAGATATATATTCCATAGTAATAAGCGCAATAGTTCCAAAGATCAAAAGACAAGAAAGTGATGCGCGAGCCTGCTTGCTCCATACCCCTACCGTCCCGCGTGCACTCACCTTCTTCATACACATGCTCCGCTGCCTGGGTATTATAGAGCTGACCAACAAATTCCCCGCCATAATTTATCTTCCTAACCGGCTGCGACCCCTCGATTAATCCACGGTGCTACCCCTGCTTCTCATACCAGCAACACTGAGCACTGGAGGGCAAGCACGCAAGCGCTGCCTATCACGAACTTCTAAATTCGCGCGACCAGCGCAAGTCATTGAATTAACACTCTATACACTTGGATGCGTAGATTAAAATGGTGAATCAAAACTAGAGGCAGATTACAAATTTCACGCGAAGATTTGGACAATGTCTTGGGCGGTCTGTCGACTTCCGGCCAGGCAGCATGAAAACATACTTGCCTCGTAGAGGGATTTACAGTAGGCGGATCTTCACCACTTCGTAGAGGCATCGTATTACGGATAATAATAGTAATAAGGTTTAAAATGTCCAAAGCCCTTGAAGTAACAAAGCATACTGAATAATAGCGAGTGCTGTTTTCGTTGTATTCCATAGGCAAACGCACTCTCGCAGAGGTTGAGAGATATTTGCGAGCAGCTTGCGGGGGTACGTGAATTTCCCATCAAGAGTGGGTATCATCGCTTGCGGCGCGTTGTTAGGAACGTGCACGTGCTTACGTATTTATCTTAACGCGATATCCCGACTGGGTGGGTGCCTCTTGCCGGTATGTATCCGGCTGCAGCCGCATGCGGGCAAGAAATCGTGAATTCCTGGCTGGTGCGTCGCATGAATTGCTTTACTCGCTGGCCCGGTGCGGTGTGCCGAACTTTTGCGCGGCGCCGCGCCGGCGTAATTCCCTCGTTGGCTTTCGCACTCCTGAACCGGCAAAGCTTACCAGCTATCCACTCTCTACTCTATCTTTCTTTCCCGCCGTCGTCGCGTAGCTCAATTCCTGGCTCATCTATATATGTTTGTTCTTCGTGCACTAATCTTCCGTTCTTTGCCAGTATGGGTGGGCGAGAGCCCGCGTATTAGCTATTCGTTCCAGCGGCCTGCATGGCTCGCCTTCTTTTTGCCCGCCACCATTTTCCCACTATCTCCTTATTCTGCGCTCTGTACGCCTGCCCCTTCTGCCGTGAAAATGAATGAATTTATCCGTATCGGCAGTATCGGCTGGTGAATCATTTACGGGAATATCGGCCGTTCTCAACCAGTATTAAACTGGCTTTAGCGCCGCGCAACCTGCTCCCCACTTTTATATCGCCCTTTGCCCCCAGTTTGCAGTTTCGTTATCGTTCGCTGCCTGCTGCACAGATACAGGTTGCAAATAACATGGACGTAGTGGATCAGTGCAATGGCGAGTCTGGCGAATAATTCGACAAATCGGACGGTGACTATTAAAAATGGAAAAATTCCCGGTAAGATAGGGCGGGCTGCGAATCACCTGCGGTATCAGTGATCCCGTGGCGACAACCTAGTAAATCTGATAAACGCGGCTAATTTGAATATGCTGTGCATTATCAAAATGCGATATCAGTCGCGGACACGTGGGCGCAGGCGTGCGTATCGAAACATGCTCTTAATGCATATAGATTAGATCAATTTATAATAGGCCGGTTTGGCCTGGCCAGCAGTCCACCCTCGCCGGTTGGAGCTGCTGCGCGCTTCGAGCCGCAGACCACTTTTGGCCGCATGCTAAATTTGTATTTATATTTTCTGTTTATTACTATAATGCCGCGCGGAATTATCGCTATTTATTGGCTGTTGGGGCGCGAGCGTATGCCCTCGCTTACATACCACTCGCGTACACGCCGTATTGCATCATTTTACATCAGAGTAAACAGCGCTTGCCGCGCGCGATCGGCCACCAGTAGCAGCAGAGCGCACGTGGCACTGTGGCTACTGATAAAATGTTAAAAGCACTCTCGACAGGGGAGCCGAAGCGCGCGCGCGCGCGCTCCCTCGAAATTTCACGATATAATAGAATGCCAATGCAAACACGGATTTCCGCCATCGGCCCACTTCATTAACGCATTAATCTGGTAATTTTTAACGATCCAAGCATATCCTATTAGCGATATACACGATAAATTAATTTTAATATGCTGCTCGATACACCGCCAAATTGCACTGCCACAGCGCCCCATGCAGCGCTTCAAGTGTACTTTATCGCCGATCCTGATCATCTCGACGAACCGCGTGTTTTTGTAATTGATATAATTGAGTGACTTTCCATCGACACGTCTGGACTTATAATGCCATTACACTTGCTGTATGCAGTCTGGATCAGCTTATGCACGCATACTTCATTTAAATCAATTACCATGTGCACATGCTGAAATTGACGAAGAATTTGAAGCATAAACAGAAATATAACTGAGACGATGCTATTAGCGCTTCGTCTTGCGCTCTGTGGGCTCCTATAAAAACATCGTTAAATTATCGCACGCTTAGCATCTCGGAATTTGAAGCACGAGACTGCTCAATCAGCATTCGATATCCCTGCGGCAATCCACTTGATAAGATCCCTCACTCTCTTGAAACCAGCCCCCCCCCCTGCCCTTTCCTTTTCCCACCCCACCTTCTATCCCTCCTTCATCAGACAATTTTATCCCTCATCTCATCTTTATCTCTCTTTTCGTCCAGAATCTCTATGATGCTGCTGGAGTCCGTGGTTTTCCAATTTCCAGGGAAAATGTATCTCCCCAGTTGGCTCAAGTCTCTCTCCCTCCCACGGTTCCACCCCTCACTCACCCTATTTCTTTCTTTCTCTAATCGGAAGAAGGGTGCCTGCTTGCCAACTGGAAGTTCATTAACGAACTAAATTACCATATCCGTTACTTTTATCGTGCCTCCACGGGACATATATAATGCACGCTCCAGCCCGCGAAATCATTTCCGACGATATTTGGCGCAGCCAACACCGACGCACCAGCAACTAACGACCGTGAACAGAAATTCCGTATAATCTCCTGCCGGTAAACATAGAACGTCTTGCATGTCTGTTAGAACAACAACAACATCATCGTCTTCCTGGCGAATTTGCCTACATATACAGGCAAACTCATTCCGACATACGAACATTGACGACTAATAATATCATCCGATGTATATCTTTGCTCAGTGATATTTGGATTACTTGAGATAATAGTTGTTTCGTACAGAAACTTCTATGGGTCCTGGATATGTTAAATTATTAAAAAACTGTGGCTGACCATAAGAACATTTATATTACAGTAGTGTTACAACTGTTACTAGTGTAACAACCTTTAAGGAGGAGCCCAGTTTAAGACTGGTCAGGTCTGCAGTAAAATTAATTAAGCGAACAAGGTCTGGATAGCCCCGGTTAAGAGAAAAATTATGGCAGCGCTTCCGCTCAGAGGGGATCGTTACATAATTCCGGTAATAGATAGCACGTTCGTACGTTACGTCCACGCGCGCGTGTCACACATGGTACAACTTTTGAGGAGTTATTTCTAATTTATGTCCTCAATTTAGCAACTAATGAAGCTCAGGCAGCTGCAGGCAGCGGAATAATTAATGCTGAACCGCTGTTCCCGTAAAATTACCAATAATTTTTGTTGAGCCTCCCGATTAAACTAGTATGTGTGCACGTTGGTAGCTACTCAGCTTTTAACGGACACGCTCACTCATTCTCCCTGCAAAGTATAATGCCGCTAATTTTTCCGCGTCCACCATGTACACGTGGTGCTGGGTATTGTGCATTTAAATTCAAGTATTCAGCTAAATTAGTTTCCTCAATTACACCGGGCGGGCGCGGCTTTAATATGTGCGAGCATTGGACTCCTCGTAGAAATACACGACCCCCCCCAACACCCCCCCCCCGACATTAAAATGTTAAAAAATGCGCCAAGTAGTTTTGTCTACCTCTCTACAGTTTAATCCCACAGCAAAATTTACCAAAAATATAAACGGATATCATTCAAAAGCCAAGCCAATCATCAAAATTAACAAAAAAATTAATCAAATTCCAAAACAATCAAAATTAAATAAAATAAAATAAAGTCTACAAAAATGGCAAACTGGCTGCGTGGAAACGTGATGTAATTAAGACCGAGACAAAACACCCCTCTATCGTCATTCGCATGGCCAGTTTGCCAAGTTTTTGTAGACTTTATTTTATTTTATTTAATTTTGATTGTTTTGGAATTTGATTAATTTTTTTGTTAATTTTGATGATTGGCTTGGCTTTTGAATGATATCCGTTTATATTTTTGGTAAATTTTGCTGTGGGATTAAACTGTAGAGAGGTAGACAAAACTACTTGGCGCATTTTTTAACATTTTAATGTCGGGGGGGGGGTGTTGGGGGGGGGGGGCTGATATCATGCATTTTTGGTCGTTCATTCAAGAATATATTCTCTATTTATTACAGTATGTAACATAGCCATATCCCCAAATAACACATGATTGGTAATCATTGCTTGCTTCTGTCATTTTAGCCCTTTAGCTTAAGCATTCCTTGAACTGTGAACTTGACAATCATGATGCACGTAAATGAATTAGATGAATAAGACTGTGTATGAGTATGTCGCATGATTAATTGTAAAGATTCTAAAGCGATACACTCAAAACGCAGCCTAATTTATGTAATTTATTTTGGTGTATCTTTACTGTCAAGTTCGCAGCTAAAGGAACGCTTCAGCTAAATCAGCTAAAGTGATGTAAGTAAGCAACTAAAGGTTGTGCGTACCTTGAGTTGCGTACTTGACAGTCTAAAATCCTGACTGTCAAATGTGTAATTCAAGGAGTGCACAATCTTTAATGCTGCAGTTTTCTATAAGCAACTACTGACAATGGCTAGTAGTAACAAAACTATAAGCAAGTATCGATTACCAATAGCCATATCATATGATTGGCCCCAATGACATATGATTGGTAATCACTGCTTGCTTATGTCATTTCAGCTCTTTAGCTCAAGCATTCCTTGAACTGCGAACCTGACAGTCACGATGCACTTAAATGAATTAGATGAATTAGACTGCGTATGAGTGTGTCGCATGATTAATTATAAATCATATGCAGACTAATTTATCTAATTTTTGAATGTACCTTGACTGTCAAGATCGCAGCTCATGGAACGCTTCAGCTAAGGAGCTAAAACAATCATGCACCGTTTGAGGTTATTAGTATCTGTTCATCAAATCGCAACACTTTGAATTCTGCGCTCCCCGAGCTATGCACTTAGTAGTCATCATCAAGGTACACCAAGATTAAGAGTGCGTATGTGAGAATAGCTTATCTTCATACACACTTTAATTTTAGAGTATCTAGACTGTTAAGTGTGTAACTCAAGGAGTCCACAATCGTTAATTAATGCTGAAGTTTCCTATAAGCAAGTACTACACACTTGACAACCAAATACAGCGATTTGTGAGCCACAGACTTCTCACTCTTAGGACTTTTCATAATCATAATTCGCAATAATCACAAGATCACAGAGACAGGGGCAAGTACAGTACAGCATGCACCATTTGAGGATATTAGCACCTGTTCATCAAATCGCAACACTTTGAATTCTGCGCTCCCTGAGCTATGCACTTAGCAGTCATCATCAAGGTACAGCAAGGTTAAGAGTGCGTCTGTGAGAATAGCTTATCTTCATACACACTTTAATGAATTTTAGAGTATCTAGACTGTTACGTGCGTAACTCAAGGAGTCCACAATCGTTAATTAATGCTCAAGTTTTCTATAAGCAAGTGCTGCACACTTGACAACCAAATGCAGCGATTTGTGAGTCACGGACTTCTCACTTTTAGGACTTTTCATAATCATAATTCGCAATAATCACAAGATCACAGAGCGAGGGGCAAGTACAGTACAGTGTTTTATTAATAAATAACGTACAGTACAGTGTTTTATTAATGATTTATCACATAGCATTCACACCTAACCAGCCATCGCGTATGACACATAACCAGCCATGGTGTAAAACATAATAGTCTGCTATGGTATAAAACCATGTTACCTGCGCAGCACTCTGTAGCACTTCGCGGTGGCGCCCGCTCGCGTGAAACACGTGAGAGTAACATTTTTAGGAATTGTATAAAACCGGACGATGAAACTCTTAATCCGCTTTGCCTTTTCCACGAGAAAAATAAAACAGGAAATTCATATCTCCGGAACGGCTGGACCGATCCACATGATTCTTGGCTCATTGGATTCAGAAAAATCAACGATGAAATACAAAATTCTGAAATAAATTCTTGGGGCTCTAACTTTCGCATAAATCGAGGTGAAAGTTTGGTAACTAAGGATAACAGCTAGTGTTCGGGATAATATAGCCTCGGCTGTCGCGCGCCGGAGTGTCATATATATATGGAGAGGGAACTTCTACTTGGCGCGAGACTCTACCGAGTCTCCTGATACTTTGAAACGCGAAATATGCCTTTGGCGCTTCCCAGTCACGCATATACGCAGTGGGATCGAAGCTCCAAAACAAGTTGACGGTAAAAGGAGTAAAAGTAAAAAGATAAAATAAATGATATGCGCCCCTCATTGTTTACGTGTCGATTATTGGAAGCAACAGGAGATCGCCAAAAGGAACAGGGAGAGAGAGGGAGAACCAGGCGGGGTAACCGCGGCAGGTGTTGTTCCCGTTGAATATCGAGGCAGGTAAAAAGAAAGGAGAGCTCTAGCATGCCCGAGGGAGAGGAGAAAGATTCTCGCTGGAGAGTGAGAGTATGCACCGGTGCCGCAGCACCCTTTCGTACCTCGAGGATACTCACGCTCCTGAAACAATGGCTCTATATATCGTGCGACACATGCGTGCGAAATCGTATTAATTTATCGCAGTGGCAATTACAGGGAGCCATATATTAGGCAGTTGGGTACGCGCGCGCGAACGTGAGGACGAGCAGCGCGCCGACAAAGCGGAAGCGTGTGCGAGAGAGACGAGACTCGAGTCGAGACTACCAGGAACCAGGAGGCAGAGAGTAACAATTCTCGGGTAACGGAGAGATGCAACCAAGGGGGGATGGAAGACTCTTCTGTAGCCGTGTGTGTGTCTGTGCGTGGGTGCATTAGAGCAAGAGAGGAGCGGCTATGCGAAGTGGGAAGTAGGGGCTTCAGACTCCAAGTTGATTTCGATTCGCAGGGGCCGCCTGTAGCGACGACACATCTGTCGCACAGTTTCTGTCCGCTTTACCTTCGTTTTTGGAGTTCGGAAACCCTGATTTTTACCAGGTCTGCTGGTGACTTTCTCTCGCGGCCAGTCAGCTTTCAAATCATTCTCATACGGTCGTGTAGCTCTTAAACGCGAGAGAATAATCAGGTATTTGGCCCTCTCTCCTCTTATATGTATGTACATAAGAAACTCGATTAAAAGTTGCGGCCGCTGCTATGCACGCTATATTCTGTCACTTATGCCGACGTTGTCTCCAATTCATGGACTCTGCACTTATGTTTGTCGCTGGATGTTTTTCAATTTTGCATATTGGAATGATGCTATTGTATTGATTGTGCTTGGTCTATGAAAATGTTTTTTCATCCAACCGGAGTATGTCTGTACATCTTTCACCTAGGCCCTAGGTGAAATTCATCGAGTGGCGCATGTACCAGAGTCTGCAGCAGCTCCCATTGAAAATATAGGATCCGAGAGTTTTGAGAGCGGAGTATGCACGTGTGCGTATGTATATTTCCGAGAAGGATGTTCTTCTTCCTTCACGGAACAAAATTTATATGCTCGTCAAAGAAAACATTTCTGTGTACAGTACTCTACCAACTTCCTCATCATCGTACTACATACACCATTATCGATACTGGGGATGTCCCTAAGCCCTTTCGAACGCAATCATCCAGTAACTCGTGCTCTATTTTTTCATCGAATTTACACCATTTCATTGAAAAAACGGATATATAAACTCCAAGGAGAATGTCAGGCTATGGGCGGATCAAAAATCATAAATGAGTGCTCTGGTCAAAGTCTGGAATTTGTATTGGGGTCAGTATATTCGGATTCAAATAAATAAAGTGAATTTTATATCGGCGTGCACGAAAACACGCTTTTAGACTTGAAAGAACTATTGCTGGATGAAATTTGACTCGGATCTCATTTCAGGCTTATGGGAGAAGATCCTGTCCGTAGCACAACAAAGAAAGCAGTATGTATGTACAGTAAATCTTCTTATGGGTAAAGAAGAGACGGCATTAGGCTTCGATACTTAAATTGATTGCGTAGTTGTTTTACAATGGACTTAGATACTAATATTATTCTTATCTAAAAAATCTAAACTATTGGAATTTGAATTTGCAGGTTTGTTAGTTCGTATATGAATTTAACTCTCTCTATCATTTTGGGACAGTGTCATATTAAGCGACCTATTGTTTGAGTTGGACATCCACAATCACACGATGGGTCCTTTATATTGTGAAATCTAAACAAAGTATCTTTGGTATTGTAATGATTGCTTCCGGGTCAGAAGATGGCATCGCTTTCTTGAGTGTAATACCAGTCCCGCCATCTGTGGCATATCGACTGCACCGAGATTCACTTTATCTTGCCATCTTATATTCCGCTTTCCAGAATTCATCCTCGCTATTCCGAACATTTTTTTTAACACTTCACACAAATGCGACAGGATTCTCACGTTGAAAGCTGATAGCCAATAATTTTTGCTAAAATTAAACAGTTAATTTAGACTCACTTAAAATGAAATAGTTTTTGAGAAATGTTATTGGTACTAAGCACATCGCTATATTGCATCAGACCCCGCATTACTAATGAAGCAGTCCGATCAATTTCAATTTAATTTACGCCGCAATAACTTATTCAACCAATTATGCTGCTTCGAGCGAATACACAGAATCAATTCTCTTGGACTATGGTACTTGAGATACAAGTACGCGCATACTTTATCTGGATGACAAAGTGAGATTGTGTGCTTTATTCTCGGCAAGGGGAGAAGGGAGGCACGTGTGAAAGTAAGTTCGTTTACAACTATTACAAGAAGTGGCGAGAACTTCACGAGCAAGGGCAGGCATTTTCCCATGGTTACGGGGTAGGGTGAGGCTAAGAAATGAAGAGAAAGTGAGGGTGGCTGTGCCACATGCAGTTACAACTTTGATTCGCCCTCTTCTTTCACCCTCGCTGAGGGCGGAAGTTAGTAGAGGTGTGGGAGAGAGATAAAAGCGATCCTCTTAGAGTAAGAAAGAGAGGAGGGGAGCGACCAGACGACGCGGCAGGATACGAAGTAGGAAGCCCATGAAGAGTACAAGTGTGGAGAGTAAAAGCGGGTCCGAGGCCGGAGCACAGTATCCTATATGTATGTGAAGGTTTGGGTGGTGGGACTTTCACATCCATTTGTCTCGTTATAGTTTATCGATACGGCCAGCGAAACGAGTCGAATCGACGAGCGTCGTCCACTCAAAAGTGCGCAATGACACTTTAAAACCACTTTAAAGTTCGAAGCGGACTCGTCGCGCGGACAGAGCTGAACGCACGCCGGCGAGAAACTGGCTGGCTCTGGCCGTGAAAGGAGGAAGCTTTCTCGAGACAGAGAACGGAGTCCTCGCCCTTTAAGCGTTGAGACTTTATTGGGAAATAATGGAGCGAACTGGCCTCGGAGTCGGAGGTGCCGGTAACTCGTCGAGCTGGAATTCTTCTTTCCTGGACTTACCGAGCAAGACTAGCTTTTATATGTCCTTTATACCGCGCCATCCTTTGAAGTCGAAATTGATCGACCCTCGCTTGCCGGCCATTACCAGGATCTTATCCTATCAAGTTCTTAGTCTTCTTCCGAGTTGGGACTTCCTCTACTCTCGTCATTTACCTTTCGCTCATGCCTACCGACTCACGTTGACTTTCCCTATAACAACTCGCTGGAAACGCGGCTAAATACCCAATTGATCAGCATACACTGTCGGGGAAAACTTTGCAAAAAAGACCACAATACTTGATATTTTATTGTCTTGGGCAGGTAATTAATTTCAACGTTAAAGCCTCAAGCGATTGGATATTAATTACAGCGCACACTGTGAGACCGGACTTCACATCGTACATAATCCTAGTCGAGCGACGACAAATGTCAGATTAAAAGTTCTTTAATCCGGAACACAGGGCGTGTTGCAGCTCGACTGTCACGCCCCCGCGTGATGACACACGTGACAGTTCGCTATAATGGGTACATCTGAATTACGGTGAATCGCTCTCCCTCTCTCTGTGGCGCTTTGGAGTTGTGGAAAGTTGTGTGGCCGTAATTGCACTTGGAATTGCCGTCGACAATGGGACCCCGCGGTTAATTAGACAAATACAAACGAACTTTATCGAGGATTCCCGCTGCTGCGGCGCCAGCCGATATAACAATGTCGAAATTACGAGCGAGCGTTAAACCGCGACAATGACTTCTTCGGCGTATATCATGACCGATGTTATATCGGCCGCTTTGTATCTGTGTGTGCAGCGCGCGCGCTCACCTGTGGGGTAAACAAATTTGCTGCCGCCAGAACTATAAAGAGAGCCGTAACTATCTATTCCAGATACAATAGTCACCATGGGGCGGCGAGCACTCAAGTGTGGGATCATAGACTCGGAATTAATCTTCCCGCCGATATTGGTTATCGACCTACCAAACCAGTAGCTCGACAACTATCTCGAGGACGAGAGCGAACGCCAAGACGTTAATTTCACGCGCCAACGTATCCGCTAAAACAATCGTGATTTAACTCAGGCTCCGGGAACAGTTCGGTCGAAAATGATGTTAAAGATTTAAATGATGATGTGATCACGCAGCGCGTTATTAGCGCGCAGCTCTTTCATTAAAACCTCGTGAAGCACGAACGGCAGTTCATACAATAATAACATATATGGATTTTCGAATAGGCATATAATAGGAAGCCCAAGAATAACTGGATGCGTATATACGCGCGATGAAATTAATGGAACAAACTCGTCTAACAAAAGTCAGGCGGCACACCGATGCATAGCAGAAGTTGGTTCGGACATTAGCTGCGGGGTGGTGGATGCAGGCTTCCCGATGCGCAGATTCCAATTTACTGAAGCCTCGAGGACACGTACGGCCGCGGCGCCGTTATTTCTAATAGGAGATTCCAAACGATGCATCCGCAACCCTCCTCGTTAGGGAATCAGTAATTGCACGGTAGCAACGTGCTAAGATGCTGTCCGCCCGGAAGAACGAGTGGACGCCTCGGAAGTCCGGAAGACGCTGCCTGTACGCTGCTGGGAGGAGTGAGTGGTAGAGAGCAGTGGCAAAAGGGAGGATAGTAGGGAAGAACGTTATCACTGGAGATCACGCTAATTTAAAGCCTACACCCACTACACGAGTGCGATGCCCCTCTGTTGGAATCGACTTGACTTTTTCTAACGACTTCTTCTCCTTCGTTTCAGCCTCTCTTTTGCTCCCCTTGACGACAAGGCACCCTTTTCTTCTACGAAAGAGTCTTTCTTCCAGCTCGTTCCGAGAAGCGCGTTCCTACAGCAACCCGGCCTTCATTCCAATCCGCGGCAAGGGCGACTCATCCCCGTAATTATCCGATAAGCGAAAGGGAACTGCACTGTTATCCGGCTGGCCTGTTGATACATAGGGCGATCGCTCGGGACGGTTTCCAATTACACCGAGCGACAAGGGGAAACGACTCAATTCCTTCGTTTTCACCTTCGTTACTTCTTACTCCCGACTTTACTCCGGCAACTTTTGTGCATTGGCTCGTTCTGCCCCCCGCAGATTACTCCTTCGCCAATCGCATTCTAATGAAGCTAGGATGGCCAGAAACCCGATCTATATCCATTTCGCGATTTAGTTAGCTCAACAATTTTGTCGTACTGTTATAATTATTTATACTAGTTTAGTTACTAGTGCTATTTTCGAAAATGCTGAGTGACTGCAATTAGATTGCGATTTGCTTGGTTTTGAGTCAAGTCGCAGCTGTATCATGCGTGCGCCACTACAGAAAAGTCTTAACGTGAAGAAACTCTAGATGTCACGTACCACAGTTTCTTAGGCCAAGTAGTGCTGTTCCTGGAACTTGGAGTTAATTTATATATAAACTATGCGCGGACAAATATCAGTGAGATTATAACTGTCTCTTCAATGTCGAGAGCAATTGGTACATAAGTGAGCGATAGCTTATGCTGCTCGATATCGTATTCGGAAAACGGGCTGCGCGAGATTCGGTATCAGCATACACACGAGGCGGCAATAGTGATGCAATAAACGATCGAAGCCCAGCATAAATCGGGACTCTTCTCACGATCGGAGTACCTGAGAGGTCGTGGCGCCAGATGAATCCGCGATAGCGGTAATTCGTTCTCCACTATCAAGTCCGGCAGCAGGAAGCGAATTTTGTGGGAAGGACCATTAAATTCGATCGGCAAAACAATAACGAATCGCCCGCCCGAAGGATCGCGGCTCAATAAATAATGCTCATGTAATAAATAATCGTATTACGGGGGCCATGTGGGACATCCTGCGCTGGCTCTCGAGCGACGTACAGGAGTGCCGGCCGGGTCGCTCGGAACCAGGGGGTCATGCGAGAGCGTACCACGGTCATGATGCTATCGTGATAATCGACGTTCGATAATATCCCCCAATAAATTTCGACTGATAACGAAGGGGATTTATACTATTGGAGCGTCGCGCACTATAAACGCCCGTTACGACGTGCTGCGGGGCCAATTCGTTACCGTTTTGACGCCCACCATCTACGGCTGTCCTGATAATAGCCGCGGATCTCCCCGTCCAACTCCATAAATGGCTCCAATTTTGTTTTGTTATCTTCCCCGTTTTCGGATGGCTAGTTTATTATATTGAGAGTTGTCTTGCCTTGAATGCGACGTGACCCAAGTGTACCGAGATTTCCAGTCCATGGATGACCCAACATCGATTAATGTTTATTGACAAATCAATTAAATTTTCCACGCCTGTTATTTCACATAGCTGATGATTTCGGTTTCTCGCAAAACACGATCATACTGAGGCACGTTATACCACAATGGGACCGTAAGAAAAGCACATAAACACAATATAAGGAAGTTAATGTCGCGTCTTGAGAAGCTTGCGGACCAGATGCCGCTAAAGCGCAACAGATAATAGTTTTTCTCGGTTGTAAAAGTAACAATAGCATGGTGGGGGTCCGCTGATTCTGGTCAGAAGGATGTCGTTGTGAGAGTACGTGCGATAGGTTAGCTGCTACATCCACACGTATAAACTTCATGAACTGTCTTTATGATCGCATAAATGTTTCATGAACGCGAAGTCTCTTTACAGCTTGCCCGGCTCCACAGCTCGCATTGCCGATTTCCTACGCGGTAGAAAATTGCGTCAAATTACAGCAACGGTGTCCAACTGCATGCCGAATCGAATTTGTTTCGAGGTATTCTCGGACGACATCGAAATCCCCGAAGAGCATCCTTTAATATTATGATTATACACTTACGGCAAACTTCTAAGTTCCCCAATTCCCGACAGCAATTTTCGCGTGAAACTTATTAGCATCGGTGTAAGAATTTTTCACGAAAAGTTTCGGTCCTCAGCGACATCAGCATCCTGATATATAATACATGCCTCCCCCGGGAAACAGCCTCCCCCCGCGGCGACTTCTTTTATCGCCCGGTAAAATATGGTCATTATCGAGCTTAATCGCATAATAAAACGTTTTTAGCCCCTTGTTTGTCCAGTAACCGCCTGGGCAGCGAAGTTTCCTCGCAGAGGCGAATAAATAAATTCTTATGGCTCAATGCCAAATACCTTTCTCTACCATTCCTGGGCCACTGCTCTTGGCCCTCTCCACTCCCACGATTTACCAATGAAGAACAAAATGCGACATTGAAAACTTTTCCTTTCCACTGGAACTACATATGCCGTATCTCGGTATCCTGGGCAGTACAAACTTCAGTAACCATCGCCCATCTTCTTCTGCGCCGATTAACAAGCATGCAGAGATTTTGCTAAAGAGTTGAAACACCATAAGGATACCAGAAGGCAACGGCCAGCAGGAAATCCCGGATGAAGTGGATGGGCGAGAATGATACATAAAACACGATGGTGCGTGTCAGTTAAAAGCACGGCTAAAAAGTGCTATTACAGGGCCGCTTGCTGTTTCAACTTTTTACGGGCTCGTTAAACTAATGACCAGACATGCGCCGTCCGAGTTGTAGCGCGAGAGCCCCATTCTTACTTACGCATCTAGTTACCGCTTGTTACAGAAGCGGAATCGCCTCGTTTACATGGCTAGTACTGGTCGATATAGACAAAATAACCGAGTTTCTCCGGGCGTCTCTGTGCCACCCTCTCGCCTTCTCGCAGCCAGCGTCGTTCGTGAAGAAATCGGCGGAGGAAAATAAAATCATAACATCTGCCGTGGAGAAGCGCGAAACTGCCGTAGTAAGGCAAGTGATTTTTGCCGGGATTTCGAGCCGCTATCGAGTCGCGCGAACCGAGAAAGAGAGAGAGGGCGAGAGGGGATGGGGAAGGGAAAGGGACAACTTCCTCATTTGCATTTCAAATCTTAACGATCCTGCCGGCCTAACTCCAAAGCGCTTTGCATAAAACGGGCCTGGTTACGTCGCCCGGATTAATAAAGGAAAGAGCGATACTCTGTTTTGAGCATTCGCGCGACTGAGCCTTCTTCCACCTCTCTGTCTCACTCTCTTCCACTCTATGTGTTAGGTAATTTTTAAGTGCGCACGTTCGAATGCGAGTTCTTTCCGCGTGGCCAGAGTTTCGCGCCGATTCCTCGAGTGAACTTGCCTCCTGGTTTAGGCGTCAGGGCCATTTCCTCTGCTTTAATAAAAACGACTGCGTCTCGAAGAGCGGCGGTTGTGGCATTGATGGTGAGTAAACCTAGGCAGATTCGTTTTATCAATATACGTGGAAGTAGAGGGTCCTTTCGGCGATTGAGTGAATTGGTGTTAAGCCCGCGGTATTCAAAATGGATCGATCCACACATAGCCCATTCAGAGTGGCATCAATTTACAATATATATGGAATCGCTGTCGAAGGGACAGGTCGAATTCGCAGTACCATAGTGGGCTGACCAGGTGCCAGTGGCGGAATAGGCGGCGAAGCGGGATTGGTCAGCGAGCTCTCAAAAATGCATTTGTTCGCACGCCGAACGCAATCGAATTCTGCAGTCGTGGCCATTCTTTCGAGCGGACGGCATATGAAAAAGTGAACAGTTGCGAAGTCAGTCGGCTTTAACAATATTCACGAGGCTGGTTCGATCGGCGGCTATCGACGACTGCTGCATAAAATGGCGAGAGGGCAGCAAGGAGATGGAGGGACGCGCGGTCAAAGGACAAATCAATTTGGCAGTTGGAATTGGGGGGAAATCGAATCGATATCACGCCGCGCTTGATAACGGCGCTCGAGCCTCGCGATGCTCTAGCAGAAACGAATTGGAAGTGTGCGGGAAAACAGTTGCAATTTATTCAATGCCAAACTGCGGGGGCGCAGGCCAGCGATCCGCTGCGCGGCGCGGCCGCGCTGCGCCGGGCCGGGCCAACCGCGTCGCATGAGTGCCGTGGAATTGCACTCTATCGGGCCATAACAATTATTAGCATTGGGACGCGGCATGGAAGTGGCACAATAATATGCATAGGAGGGCTTACAGAATTTCCATTACATTAGCCCTCGCACGGAGGCGCGCGCGAGCGCTCCGGCGCACCAAACGATCCGGAAATAAAGCGGAATTGCATATCGGGAGCTTGACTGCTTGGCCCGAAGCCAACGGGGAACCTTCTAATTCTGTCCCTTCGAAAAATAGACACTTTATTCTTGCGCCTCACCTTCCGAAGTCTCCCTCAGCCTCGAGTGGATCGACGAAAACCAATTTTGTACTGGAATGGTAAATAATAGATGAGGAGGGTAATGCCAGACAGGAGACGAAGGAGGTGAATCCAACCTTTATGGAAGCCACTTACACTAACTCCCGCAGCCATCCCTGTGTGCGCGTACTAGGGGTTGACGTACGGATCCAGTATTTCACGCTGCATACTGAAAACCGTACGGTAACAAACGTACCGTACACACTCACAAACTTCTACTTTGAATGGCCAACACTGGAAAACGTTATTTTTAATATTCGCCGGGCCAAAGACGGACATGTACGGGTACCGCAGCGTGGTAGCCACGAAACCTTGAAACGAACCTGGCAAAACTAACCAACGTGAATAATATAGAGGCCTTTTATGGTCGATGCATGATGCGAGATCTACACAATTATCAGGAACATCAAAGCGCGTATTGAACTCATATATCAGTTACTTGACCATTTATAGCAGGCAACGAGGACGTGCCAATTTACGAGCTCGTAGCGCAGTGCGATCAGAAGCGGACCGAGAAATCGCCCTGTGTGCATCGTGGTACTGGACTACCGTAAAGTGGTAATTAGTCGGAACCCGGTATATTCGGCGAGAGCATAAACACGCCCCCATGTCGATTTAATTAGTCTATAACTCTTCAGTCGGGATCAAGTGTCGTGTAAGCGTATTTCGAATAACATAAATTATTGCCTCAGTCTAGTCTCTCCTTTCTCGTTCATCCGGCGTCCTCGCTACGCATTTTATGCTCTAGCGTACGGCTACGGCCAATTTCGGCCGTCCCCTCTGATTGCCTACGCAAATGCAGTTTCCGCTTTATTGCGACGTTTCATAGCGCAGTATGAAATAATCAGTTTTCGGAACGAAACGCCATGGAGGTGACACCATCGAATTCGGCTAATTGGAGATATCACTCTTGCCCGCGGGTGCATCCGATGCTTTCCCTCGGGATTTTATCTCGTCGGCATGTGGAGAACCTCATCAGTTACAAGTCAATACACAGGGAGGACATCCCCCGCCGTTTATAGAGATCGAGCCGGGTCCACTCGCTTACGTGTCCCGGCTTTTAGTCGAGAATACCTCGGGAACTAGGATGAAATCGGGAGCGCTTGATTTCGCGAGTGAATCCAGCAGAGTTATGAAAACGCTGTCCGGCGCTGGCTACCGAGGTACACGATGTCTTTGAAAGAAAATCCATTTACTGCAGAACCAGCTTCTGGGCCGGGTCCAAGATACTCTAATGGCGGCCATACCTATCGGTCCAATTGCCGCTACCGGTACTGCCAATGGCAGGCTCGAGTATACATATAACCTGACTAGGTATAAGTATGTGGGAGAGATTGAAGTTATAGATATATATTTTTGAGATACATTCATAACCTTCTGGCCAGCCCTCTCGCCATATGTATAGGATTGACTTGCCGAAATATCCTACTCGCTTTACGATCAGTACGATCAACCACTTCCCAAGATATTTCTTCCTCTTTGCAGTTTACAGAATGCCGTGTCTGGTCAATCCTTTTCCAGCACTAGCTACTCTTTCTACTCCAATATATTTCTCGGGAAAAAAGAAACGGATTAATTACTAATTAATTGACCGATGACATAATAATGAAAACGTAGCTGTAGGTGATCATCATGCGGATTCGAAGAGAAATAAAAACACAGATTTACAGGAAAGTCAGACCGGCCATGACTTTGGCTGCATGTAGCGCTTTCCAGCTAAAGCCGAGTGACGAACTATGGAGGGTAGGTGCAGAGTAGTCGGGACAGTACAATCGGATCAGCAGTGGACATGATCAAACGGGGAGCAGTGACATTACTCGGGCGAGTTCTCCATCTGCAGGAGATCACACGGCAGGAAGTAAGGCAGAGGGATACGGTGTGTCCTGGCGAAAGTCAATGCAGCCCGACATGAGCGAGTATGGGAACAACAATTTCGTGCGAGTTGTGTAATCCTGCTCTGTTCGTCCTATAGCATAGACGCACTTAATTCCCATTCCCACGTATTCTCCTTCTCACTCCTCTCTCTGTCCGCCTCTCTCGTCCTTCTCTAGGCTCTTAACTCTGTAATAGACTTCTCTTCTATTCTCGCAGAGCCGTTCATATTCCAGGACATGCAGCAGAGGCAGACACAGAGATCGGCCCTGCTGCGACAGAAGTTTCAATGAGCTTCGCCCGCTGAATCTATATGAATGTGCATTAGAAAGGTCGGCCTTTCTGCCAATGCGCCACAGTAGGACGACGTAACTTTCAGACGTTTCGCTATCAGTTTAATCAATGGTCAGGCCCACCATTGCGAGGATTTTTTTGCGATTCTTATATACATATTTGCTAGAAATGCGTGTCCCTTATCACCGTGGTATTGTTCACGGGGTTCGGGTATTTGTAGTTTTCGGGGCAAAATCATTTAAGAACCTAATAAGATTCATCGGAGTCTTAGGTTCTTGGAATCTAAATACCGGGGCCAGTAGCTCAGCATTGAGTGTTTCGATTAAACCAAGAAGGCACATTGGAATGATTGCATATTGCAAATGATTGCGGAAAGGCGACGCGTGGCACCGGCTCTGTCTGCTCTGCAAGAAGCAATTCCCCGATATACTATATCGACGTGGACAGACGAGCTCTGTCCGCAGAAAGTTGCCGAACAAAATGTGTTGCAGGCGTGTCGCGTGGGTTCGGGGCGCTCGTCAAAGGTACAAAGGGTTTGCCGCCATTGGATTCGTTTGTCTCGCACACGTAACAACCGATAACGAAAAATAATGGTTCCGGCTGCTATCCCGTGGACCCTCTTATCTTTCCTACGAGTGGCACTCTCGTATTATTGTCTCATCCCTCGGTCGGTCAAAGGATAATCCATGGCCGGAGCGACAATGTTCATCCGGTCGGACGACAATCGTTTCTGCACCCCCAATGCCAGCCTGATTGTTCTCGCTTCTGCGGATGCCCCGACCTCTCCTTTTGCCTTGGCAAAAAAGAAAACAAAAACCATCCTGGCACTCTTTCCACACACAAAGCTTGATTATTCTCCTGCAGTTTCCCCGCGGCATGAAATAATCATGGATGCGAAAATTCGTAATTTCGCTGCATTCAACCTAATGCAACTGGAACAGTGGTTTGCTGCACGTGAAGAAGCAACTACAGAAAGTCCCCACACCAAAACGAAACATTCAAGTTCTTAATCCTCCACTACAATTTGCGCTGATCATTGCGTCGGGTTCCGAAGCATTACGAATCGCATGTCAAATGAACTAGCATCTAACCAAAACCATTTTGTCGATAATCGTTTAAGCCCGAAAGTGGACTTAGATCCCAATTATTGTTATTCATTTTTAAAATTGACAATATGTGTTAAAACAGTGTACATACGTTATGTACAGTTGTCAATATTTCGCCACATCAATAAAATTCAATCAAACATAGTCTTTGTGGCCCACTGAAATCAATAAAAGCATGTTCCTTGTGGCCCGCCGTCTTCTTCCCTGAATATCAATTTTATTCAGGTGGTGGAAAGATTTGTCTACATTTTTCGCAAGCAGTGAACAAAGACGGGTAATAGACCTGGGAGAACCGAAAATCATATCCCAGCGAATAGATTGGACCAGTGGTTGCCAGAATAAAGCGGACACCGAAGCTACGAAGAATACGTGTGCGTTCACGTACGTGGAAACACAATGGGCCACAGTAATGCCCCGTGTTGGCGAAGCCTTACTGTAACGATGTACGTATTGTACTGTTAAACTGCACAGAGAGAGTGAGAGAGAAAGAGAGAGAGAGGGAGAGCACATCGAGATCCTATGGTCATCCCTATCGCGTTGGCCCAAGCCCCCATTGTGTGTGTCGATAAATCGAACACGGGCGATTTCGAAGTAAATTCAGAAAATGCCTCTTGCTCCTGTAATAACCTGAAAGCCTGGTTTACTCCCATAGCAATATACTCGACGTCGCTATAGGCTAAAATAAGACAAATGCGCGACTATACCCGAAAGATCTTCCGCTAAATCGCTTCATCTCTCCCACCGGTACTCGCCTGCTCTTCCATTTGTGTCTGCAGTGTTTAACCGTGGGCTAGGGAGCACGTTCTTAAACTGAATCTGATATTAGTACAGTGCACCTAACGAGCTACCCCGATTACGCAGATACTTCCCGAAGAGAACTTTCTCCTCAAGTGTCTGTATTAAAAATAATTATTTCCAAGTTATAATAGCCACTCCTTTAAAATCCAAATTAACATTCTATTATACTAGAGTAGCCCGATAAAGTTTCGGGCAAAGTTTTGCCCTCCGGCCCTCACTGGGAAGTACCTAATGAGAGGAGAAAAATTCAAGTCCTCGGCGTGATGCTTCTTTTTAAGGGTATTAAGTGTTGCTGGTATATCTTTGGAGTTTAATTATGAGTATTAGTGAGAGCCAGTATGACACATTATACTTAATGCTCGTTGAACTCTTGTTACAAACGCGTTTGAACTTTGTGGTAGAAGTGGACATTAAGTTATACGGAGTGGAGGCTGCGCTGCGGTTCAGCGGAGAAAAAAGGGTGGAGGTTTGCGCGTCGACGGTCACGGTGGAACATCCGATCAGTCGGAAAATGTCCCAACTCACAATCGGGCCAGGGGAGTATTTCATTCGACCGAAATTTCGCACTTGAATTGCCGTCGCTCACCCCCAATAGTTGGCTCCGCCGGCTGGCCGGTCTGTCGTTCGCTTGGTACGCTCGACCTGCCGAATCATGAGAATACGGGTCAACCTTTCAGAATAAATCCGAATGACCCAATCAAACGTGAGGGAAGAAAGGGAGGAATCGGCAACAGGAGTCCGAGTCCGTACGACCAGAGCGGAAAGGAGAGTGGTAAGTATGTATATGGAAAGTCCGCGGTGGAATGAAGGCGAAGGGCAAGGGAAATGCAGCGTTGAGGGAGTGAATGAGGGAGGGTGAACGAGTCAACCACTATTTAGACTGGATTGGAGTACGAGGGAAACATTAACCGAAGTAACCCTTGGGTCAGCGCGGTCAGGTGGAAAATTCGAAAACTCGTTTGTCCCAGTCTTTTACTTTCCCCTCTAACCAGCCTCGCGCTCTCTCACTCTGATCGTTATCGCACGCATGATACTGTTTCTATGTGTATCCTTTGCACGTGTGCACCCTCCGAAAACGGTCGACTCCATCCAGTATGCGATGCAGACCTGGTATCCAGTATGCGGTGGGACCATGGAGAAATTTCGACATTCAATTATACGGCTTACGATTGCTTTGGGGATTCCTAACTTGCTCGCGGTTTTCGGAAATAACGCGATTTTTCCATTCTCTTGTTTCCCCTACAGCCAGTTCGAACGCGCCGATAATGATAATCAATTAAAATAACGGGGGAAAGCACAACGGACAGCAAGCGGAGTGGAAATGGGTCGTGACTGGAGGATTTCTCTCGCGAAGCGTGAAATCCGAAAGAATCACAGCATAACGTTTTGGGACATAGTGTTATTTCTTTGTGCCTCGGGTTTTCTTATTTTATCGTTATATTAGGCGAAAAGGGGACGGAGCATGAAAGGTCCGCAGGACGCTGGGCAGAGCTTATCTCCAGCGTTAGTAAAGCCTTTTTCGATCCAGCGCGACGTATGTAAACTCCATAAGCGCGCGGTATTCGCTGCCCCAGGGGTGCCTAGAGAGCCGGCCAATCGACGTCGACCATGTGTTTGGCCAGACTTCTTTTTAGAAATCATTGTGTCCCCTGACTGTACCCTTTGGACCAGCCAAATTACTTCTGTTTGAATAACTCGCCATCTACATTGTTGCTCGTGTCACTAACCAAGGCGTGTATGTATCCAAGCGAGATACCGACGCCAGTTCGACATGTGCGTGGTATATACATATGTATGTGTACATACATATTCTTCTCCCACGAAACTCGTTACATCGCGAATGTTTCGGGCGCGCGATTGTTGTAATTGCATTTGTCCCGCACCGACTCGTCTGATTAGGCAAATTTTGGCCATGCAGGCGCGAATGCATGCCCTGGTATAGCCGGGTGAAATACTGTTAAATTATGGGACGAAGTGCAGTTAAAACAGTTAGTACAACTTAAACTACGCCAACTGGAATTCCAAATGGCGGAGGCTTTGCATAATCGATATCGAATTCGGTGCCATAGCGGGAGCCGATGAGGGCAAGCAGAAAATAAATGTAATACTCAGTTGCGGAAAGTCGAACTGCATCGGAATACAGGCTGATCTTGTTAAATTTGGGTTGCGATGTAAAGCAAGATCGACTGGGGTATAATGGTTTCTGAAATGGCAGTGCATACTCAGCGCGGAATATTGTGGATGTAGACATTCGTGGGGAGCAGGAGCGGGAAGAAGGACTTAGTCGTGCAATCGTCATCTTGGATCAATCACGGAGGACGGCTAACGTAATCGAAAAGTCCTTTATATCCGGCGAAACTAAGTTCCGAGGCAATTTGTGTCTCGCTTTGTAAGGAGTAGGTGGAGGTACCCGGTAGAAGGAATAGGGAGAGGACAGTGCACTACAGAGGCAGCGACTTTGCATCACTCGAAGCCCGGTTCAGACTGCTTTGCCCTAATATAAGGAGGGTCTCAGCCTCTTCTTTTCCCCGCTTCTTCTCATCATGCTGTATCTACCTCTCTCTATCCACCTCTCGCCCTGAGCCTTGTGTCTTCTTGAGTGAAGCTTGCCCTTCCCTATCCGCCTATACTTCCGTTACCTTACCTGCCTTCCGACCGCCCTCATTCGCAATTCCCTCCAATTCTTTTCTCGAAACAAGTTTGTAAAACACAATTTTCTCGTAGCTTGACAAGTCATCTAATCGCGCGTCGGGACACCGCTTGCCGTCTCTCACTTTAGCCGCACCTTTATTTCTGGCTATCTCTCTATTTCGCATATGCATCTCTCGAAATGTGCATTAACGCTCTCACTCGTACCTTCATTTTTCCCAGCAATCGATTCACACGTAAATGCTGTTGAGTTATGCAATCGGTTGATGATCTCGTTTTATCCTGGAATATATTTATCTCGATCACCACCCATGCCAGCATTTCGAAATAAGAATACCGTCATGTCAAGAAATGATTCATGAATGGCAAGCGATGAGCCTGTTCGTACGCGTCAAGTGATTTGATCAACGCCCGATATAAACGATCAATTAAGGCTGCGCGAAGTGCTCTCGCGATGTAATTCTCCTCCCTCTGATCTTCACCCTTGCTCTCAAAGAGATTGGATCGACCGAGAAGCGGATTTCGGCGAATCCGACGAATATACCGTCCGGCCCGCATTCACTTTATCGGTGCCCATCGTGCCTTCATTGTCGGCGGGTCATACGATTAATCTCGCCACGAAAAGTGGGTTGCCACTATTAACCAGACATATCTGTGGAAAAATAGCGCGACCACCGAAGTAAAGGAATTTCACAAAAAAGTGCGTGGTATTATTAAATACATAACCGGCGAAATAATTTCAACCGGTTACTTGCTCCCCCAGATTAAATTTATACCTACATCTGCGCTTCCAACAAGTTTAATATCGGCATGCTCCTATATAGCACACTTCCATGCGGTAGTAAGACTCATCGGGGAACGCCCGAGCATAAATTGCACGCACTCCTACATATTGAGGTAGTGTGAGCTTACTGCTTAAAAGATTGTAAAGCCTCATTATTCGGTGCGTTGCCTGCTCCAATTGAAAACACAGCAGGTGTGCGGACGAATGAAAGCTGCTCCTTAAAAGGGAGAGTAGGAAAGCGGGGTTAGTTGGAGCGAGCAGGCAAAGGATAGGTGATTTCTCGGATTACAGGACGAATCTAGGGGATCCCTTTCATGCTCTCGTTTCGCGAACGAAGTCAAGAAACAATTCCAGGATTACGGCGCGCTCTCGAAATGAAATTTCATTCGCGAATCCCAGGAGGCGTTGCGTTTGAGCAGGGGGTAAGTCGTCTCATACTCTCCGTCTTCTCTCGATCTCGCGCGGCTCTCCTTGCGCTACGGCACTTCTCCCGTGGCTGGCGAGGAACCAGCCGCCTACAGCCTCTTCCAATTTTCTCTTCGTTTCGGGGAAACCAGTGGGAGAATGTGCCACGTGGGAATTCGCCGGAAGAAGCTCGTCACGGGACTATATTATTCGTGCTTCAAGGTGCAACCTTGCAGCGGCGGAGGCGGACTCCTTCGTGGCGCAAGCCACTTCTGGGGATCTGTATCACCGACACTCGCCACTGTCTTTGGATGCTCTCTGCCGCTGCCGCCTTTACTCCTGGCTACCACTCCCGCATGCCGGTGCTGCGTTCCTAAATTCCACAGGAAACAAAGCAACCTTTTTATTAGTAGCGGATAATGGTATAAGCTGCTTAATATTATTAAATTTAAATGGAATCAAGCAACGCGAATATTAGTTAGCCTACATATTTGTTCTACTCATAAGAAAACTCCCTCCAAGAGGCATTTCTAAGCATGGCAAATCATGGCCAAATTTAAACGGTGGCATGGGAACATGTTCGAGAAAGAAAGATTAATTTATTTATGCAGTTTGAACATTGTAAAAACCCGTACTTATTGGTTCTGGAAAAGATACAAGGTCTGTCTTTCTTTGTACTTGGCCCGAGACAAGACCTTGTCTCATAATAAGGCCCGCGTCTCTATTCCGTAAAGACTCCGGACCTAGACGGATCGCGGATTTGAATCCATGGTTCGCAGTCCCGCGACGCAGCGGGCTTTTATAACTGATCCTCAGAAGAATGAACTCTTATATCTACCAATCGATTTACTCTTTAGGAAGGAACTAAGTGACATTCTGAATTAACCGAGCGAATAGCTAGTGAACTGTAAACTAAACTAGATTAATTGACCTGTCAGCTACTGCTCCACATATTTTTCATAGATCCACAAACACTGTTTGCATGTCGAAAGCATTTGATATCAGTGAACATCGGGAAAACGCGTGTACGACAAGCCAGCGTACATATGTGGCATGGAAACGAAGCTGAAGTTGACTGGAGTCCCAGTGATTTGTACCTGGTTTATTTGGACAAATCGAGATAACTGAGCGGACACGTTAACCCCTCATAGGTGGAGGCGTACTAGCACGTTGATTAGCATGCCACAAGCCGGAGATAAGCGGCCTAGCCGTGACGATATAGTCCAGCCGGCCTATCCCGACTGGTCTATAGGGTGTTCTGTGCACGATAATCCGAGCTATTGGCGCAATCGCCGTGCTGCCGCCGATACCGAAATTCAAATAACTGCGGACCATGCACGTCAAAGAAAAATTGTGAATTGGCATACTCTTGATTCCCAACTGGCGTATAACGAATTCAGATACTATTTCGACTTCTTCAACATTGTATTGGCGAACTGTATTATAAATTAACTTCTATTAAATTTAAAGATTTACTTAATGTCTAGCACGGATTCTACTATATCTATCATACAGTAACATACTATAGTACATATGTATATCGTCAATTACATGTAGGGAGGATATGAAATTCTCTGTACTCCGAAAAATTAGTGGAAGAAACTCCCTTGCATTATGATTGGCGCTTTATCGAAAGAACTCAACCAGGTACACATTTAACGTTTAAATTAAACGTACATTTAAAATAATGGAATTGTAAATTCGCAATGTGAATTTAAATCAATATGCGCACTCATATATCTTACAGATAATATCGTTTTTCCCGCTTGTAGAATATAGCCTAGGAAATTGGCTGTATTTAGCATAGATACGCGCACTCGGCATCCGGAAATTATCGTAAAAGGCCTCTTGGAAGCGTAGAGTGCCTTGCTTGCCGATAGCGATGGCAAGTGTACAAGGGGTAGAACTCAGATTGCTCCCGTTGTTGCTCTATGCCCCAGGCCGGCGTGACGTAGATAGGAAGCGAACAATAATTGATCGAACCCTCTAAGCTTCGGCCATAAGCCCATGATCCTGTTATTGCAGATACGCATGTGCACCGAAGGCCATGCACTTATCTACATATATGTAAATGCATCTATTTTACCCGTCTAATTAATACATTTGCCGTATGCTTGTGCTGAAAAAACAAGAAAACGCAGAAAGTATCACGTAGTGTATCGCAGAATAGATAAAATGTTTCAGAGATTATTTGGAAACTCCCAGCCAACCTTGGTTTTTCATGCGTTAACAATAAGACTATGAATGTATTGCATTGTTCTTCGACTAGGTGGACCAGAAGTAGCGGCCGAAATTCATAACCGCAATGTGTTAAAACACGAAATTCAATAACGCGTAAATGTACTGAACATAATGCAAATTAATTATGACGTATTGCTTTAACGCAATACCGAAAGATAATAGGCTAAACGAGGAACGCGTACCGGAAAAACATCGAGGGTGTGCAGAATTTATGCCGGCTCTGCAAACACATAGTGGGTCTCCCTCGTTAGGCGAAAAAGTATAGGCGCGGCAGGACAATACGGGGATTAATGCACCGGAATTGTTGAAAATTGCTCGACTGTGAACTTAAATTGTCATTGTTTTCCGTTAAACCGATGCAACAGCATTACCTTTCCGGCGTGCAATTAAACTAACTGTTGCAATAATTAGTTCGCCGGCAACTCGCGCACCAATGGACTGTAGGCGATTTCGGTTGGCCATGCAATTTGGGGACTCGCAATTTCCGCATATTCATCAGCGATTACTTCGTAAAGATTGGACGACCTACCTCGTCGAATGGAGGGCCGTGTACTCGTACTCTGCCAATAGTTGTATTGACAGACTTTAATCAGAGTCAACGAAACCTCTGGGACATGTAGATTAGTCTCCTCGCTGGACGCGTGTAATATCGTTTGAAGTAACAATAGCAGTTGAGAAGGGTAACTACCCCTTGGCAGTGATATCGTCATAAAAACCCTAGGACGGGATAGACTAAGTTACAGGCCATCTGCGCGTTTTGTGTAATTGACTTTCGACTCGTTTGCCTGCCGGCGCATGTCGAATACGACGTGTCGAGCCAGAAGCTGCGTGCAAGAAGACAAAAGAGGATGCGTTCATGTTTAAATATTGAAAGACCGTAGAAGAGTGTAGTGCACAACATATTGAAATGTCACAAAACTCGGAAAGCATGTCAAAAAATTATGTATTTAATATACAATGAGTCGTAAGGGTATATATCGCCTGATAGTTCATAGTTTAATTTTAATATGGGGGCGTGACGTGTCGCCAAGGTTCGGGGTACATCAAATCGACGATTCACAGTCGACAAACAGGATGACGGGCGAACGGCAAATGGCTAGGAGTTTAATGGGCCCTGGGGCCATAAGCGGGGGAGTTCGCGCCAAGATTTGCATGACAATGCCCTGTCATTACGCGGTCGGCCCAATCAAACGCCGAGCACACACGCCGTTTGCTTCGCGAGTGTTTATGAACGATCCATCCTGCAGACCCTAAATCTCCTTCACACGGCGAAACAGTCTATCCGCATCTATAATTACGGCTCCACTAATAACTTAGGAAGATTTTCCGATTTTTCGATCGTTTGTTTAGCAATATTATCGTACTGTAAACATTCCTTTTCAACAAATAGAAAAACCATGGTCGCTGTCGAGCGCGATTGATCAGGTGATGAGAATGATGAGCTCGCTAATCGTACAAAAATGTAAAGATGCATTAGGGTCGTATGGAATAGAAATGCATTTTATTAGTATTGGGCAAGTGAAAGTATATGTTTCAATATCACAGTGGCATTGCACAGAAAGTAGACACATAATGACGAATAGAGAGGTGTCGTGTTATGGCCGAAGACAAAGGGGAGCGCCTGCACGTGTCAGCCCAGCGACTCCAAACTGATTCTCCTTTCATTAAACATATAGCATCGGGGTGAGAAACGGTACCGATAAAATCAGCGCCGGTATCACGATGCGCGTTATTCTCGCTCGTGCCGCGCACGAGGAGCTTTCCACGCACACTCCTCCACTGGGCTCTGCCACGCCATGGCAGCATTCAACCAGCCGTTCCCAAAAGAGCGCGCGGAGTAATGATCGCTCGCAGAGAGGTCGATTTATCAGGCGAAACATCCCACTGCCGTACACCGAAGCGCCAAGCTGCTATCTCGAGAAATCCGAGAGGGTCAGTGAGAATCTCCCCTGACAATGAGAAGGAATATTAAGCAGGACGCTTTAAGGTCATCTGTGGGTTATTCTGAGTTCTTTCAGTAGGATCAAGGAGTACGATCTTGGACCTAGTGGCAGTAACGTCGCGTGTACACACGAGATAAGAAGTAACGGTAGTGGCTGCTTTTTCAGCGTACACTTAATCAGAGATAGTAGCTTACTCGCGGGAAGCCGTGGGGCAGACTCTGCCTTTGATGGGACGATCGCAGACGCGTTCACCAAGGATGTAATCCTCAGTAGGAAAACTGTTTGGCCAAGTCTGCATAGCATCTTATCACTTTTCCCATTGTAAGCCTCAGTTCTGTCCACTTTGCCCAGGATCGTATTACTCTACACAGCTTATTTAAAGGATTGTTTGAGGATTCTCTTCGAAAGTATATGATTCTCTCATTGTACTAAAATTCGGGGCTTTAAAAGAGGAATGATGCGCTTAAAAAACCCAATCCACGTTGGACGTACGTCAACGTGTTAAGCACTACACTACATTTTCCGGTCCGGGTATCATAAATCGGAAACAACATACTCGAGTATTCAATTAAGTATCGTCGAGTGGTAATCGTGCTGGAGCAAAAGTCGACAAAAATGCGTGAAATGCGTGAAATGCGTGAGAGCGATCAAGAGGGCTGCTCGAAATTATTATTCCCCCGGCTTCTATCGGCGTATACCTGGCGAACCACCTCCTCCATCGCGTCGGCGCCATTCACGAACAATAAATGATTATTGTCGGGACTATTACCACCGGAGTGGCGAGCCGGCCCCATTGGAGCTGCTCGCTGGTCAGTTCCTCTCTCGCTCGGGTTTCCAACGGCGCATGTGGCTTTACTCGTGTGTACGGCCTGCTGGCGGCGTACATATACGTGTTACCATTATTTCTCGTATCTCGCGGGCCCATGCACAGTCCACAGTCCCCAGTCCACCCACCATCGTCCGCCACGATCGCTCGCTACCTCTTCTCTTTTGTCTTTCCTCCTCTCTTCGACCGCCGTCCCGTTCTCACGACCACCCGCCAGCCCCGTTTTCCTCCTGATCGTGTACGAAGCCCTGCTTCACCTCCCCATCGCTCTGCTCTCCCCAATCGGCCTGCCCCACAAGCCTCAGGCCTCCAGCCCTGCACTCCGACATACTACCATCACAAGCAAACAAACTGCATTCACTTAATTCCACGATCCGCTCCTCTGCAAGAAAGATAGAGCAATTCCATTACCATCTTTACTCCAGCCAAACGTGCGCGCGCGCGTAGGTTTCTGAGATAGAGAGAATGTGGGTTCGGAGGGGAAGTGAGCCGAATACAGGCGACTAGATTGGGCTGACATACTTGCGTTAGAATTTACAAGGGTAGATTTTTGTAAGGCATAGCTACAGATACCGACAAGCTTGCTTGCACGTGTTTACAAACGGCAGTAATTCCGGGCTTCATCGACATCGTACACGTGTCCGGAAGGATTGCGACTGTAGGATGTTGCTTCTGTTGTCCGTTCCATGGAAGCGGCTGACATGGTTCGAGTCTATCATCGACTGCACAGTGGAACGTGTTGCGAGCAGTCATGGAGAATCCCGCGCGAACACATCCGATGGAAGCGAACCGAATACTTCTTCGGATACGGAGCGATCGTGGATGAAGCAATCTGTGATCGCTCGGTGTGCCAGATCGTTGTTGCTTGAACAAGTGTAGTGCTATCTCACTTACAATTGGAGCGAACTAGTCTCGAGCGACCACTTTCCATTGAGATCGGTCCGCTATATAATAGCACTCGCCTGCCACATCTATTGTTGCACGCACCTGGAGCATGGTAACCAGAAGGCAAGCCTACTTCAAAGCTCATTGATGCAAATTGATTCGGTCTCATGGGCCTTCGTCCAAAAAGTAAATAAGTTGTTGTAAGTAATTTACATATCTATAGAGCGTTCTTGATGCTTTAAACTCGATTCCCTGAAGGGTAGACGTTGAAAAGCAATGGTTTCGCATTGTTCTTATTCACTAAAGGTATCTTTAGTAAGCATTATTGTATATAACATTGGTATTTGCTACATCGCACTACTTTTAACTGATATTCCGCTTTGATAATAAAATAGTCCAAATTATGAATAATAGAGTCTAGATTCAAACCGAAAATAGTGCCAGATTGTGGGTTGGCTTTGATGACGGGATGCAGCATTGGATTAGCATATTCGAAGAGGCCCCCGTTTAAATTCAAGCCAGTACGAGATATCGTATTAGCATAATAAAAGAATAGGCAATTTGTTCGAAAGCCATTTCAAACAACCCTGAGTATGTGCAGTTTTGAAAAACTTACGCATGAATTCATTCCTTTCGTCTCGTTGGGCAATGTAGACCAGATGTTATTCTTTGTCGAAACTGTACAGGTAACACGAAAGTTGAACATGTTTACACAGTTTATATTCGTTTCAAAGGATTCTTCCTCCCACTTATTTTTAATTATTGTTTACTTGAATGGCGCTACCAATGATAGGTATTTCCACCGACTAACGAAGTGGAAGTGCGAGTGCGTTTTCATGCGGCGGCAAGGGGTGCAGGTTTAAGCGTAAGTCTTATACGTCCGGAATTGGGATTTATGACTTGGGCGCAAGCACATTAGGGGAACTAATCGACGTCTAAATCCTGGCGGCGGCCGATATCGGATGTTCCCAGGCAGCAGCGCTGGCGAGCGCGTTCACCCTGTGGGTGATTACTTTTCCGTAGTTACTGCCTCGTTCTTCCTCCGCGGAGGAATGCACCTTCCCGACCAGGCAATCGACGATCTTTCCGCCGGAGAGGTGTGTTGATGCGTTCTAAAGGCCGCACAAAAGAATTGATAGAGGAAGAGAGATCCCGGATCTCCTCCCTTGGGGAGGAGGTTAGATGGACCAGGAAATGTGCGGAGCCGGAGAAAGGAATCGGAAACTCTCGAGGCTGGTATTGGGGTGGTAGTGTAGAGCGCCACTGGTGAAGAAGAAAGATGCTAGGGTGCTAAGGGCGACGAAGGACGAGGTAGGGGGAAGGCGGCAAGGTGCCGAGCGTAGCTTCAAAGCTCGATTATGTGATATAAAGTTGCCGCTGAGGGGAGACGCAAGGAGGCTAGAGAGGGATGCAACCCTGTTGATTGAGCCGCCACCTCCAACGTGCCGTGAACACATGTGCTGGTGGCAACGCTCTGATTGGAAGCCAGATGGGCTCTTCAGCCTCTTACCTTAGTATACACTTACTCTTCTTTTCCCTCTTCGTTTTCTTCGCGTTTCCTCCGGATTCTCCCGGATTCTCCGGATTTCCACGTCTGCCTCACTTTCTCGGCGTAGAGTTGCGCGGCTCTCATCCCTGGCAACCTTACCGCCCGCTTGACAGCCGAAACATAAGGCTTCCCTGTGTAAAATACCGCCGAAAGACGCTTATCGTTTCGGATCCACCGTGAAATCCACCCCCCACCCCCCTTTCATTCTACATTTGAATGCTGGAAATCCCGATCGGCTTGAAATGAACCAACGATACTTCCAGCACTGGCGAAATAGAGAAATTATGTGGGTGTACGTGCTTGTGAAAGCGAAACTGGTATTAAATAAAATCCTATAAAGCTAAAATGTATCATGTGCTTTTGATAGACACGTCTATTGCTTCAAAGAGTATATTAATGCATAAGCCATGCCGTGATTGAATGGGCTTTTTGCGTCCAGCTTGCGTTCGTGATGGTGCTTTTGATCTTGGCCATCGAAACTTGGTGAGATGGTCGTTCATTTTATTCAAATTCGCAAAAGTTCTCACATTTCGCGGTGCACATGGAGTGGCGGGATATACGGCAGACGGCACCACCATAAAAGCTCCCATTTGAAAGATCATTTCGAAAATTCTGGTATTTTACATTAATAGGTTTTCCTCAACTTTACAATGCTACTTGACGATTCTTTACCCGCCAAACTTCTGCGTCGGTTAGCATAGATCGAGTCGAGGCGTGTTTAAAAGTCTTTACACTCTACCTTTGTGTTTTTGGATGCCAGCAAATTCCTATGTGTAAATGACCTATCCTTTATCGCTCGAGTTCAATGTCTTTATGAATATATCGAACCTTTCCATTTCTTGACTGTGGATACATTGTTTTTTAGTACAAAATGGTAGCTTAGCGTTTATATGGATACACAACAAAGCCCTGCACGCTACAATTAGCCGCTTCGGTCAATTATTATTCCAGTTTATTTAGCTACCGCGGTACTAAGTTGCCATTCAAACCTGTCGGTGGCACCTATTGTCAACTGGTTTCTTTTTACTCCGCGACTTCCAGAAGCAGTAATTAGAGCGACCGGTGACTAGGACGATTCCCTCCGCTCATTCGGGGGACAACTGACGCTGGAGATTTCCTGTCTTCAACAGTAGCGCCGGCTGACTTTACTACTTCCCTTCGTTATGCGATCCCATCCCTGCGATTCTTGCGCGTTATTGTTGTAACCGCGCTTTTCTCAGCAGGGATTCGAGTACAATGGGGACTCGCGTTAGCCTGCGAAATTCAGAGAGTGAAAGAGGCTACATCTTTGAATGACGTGAAAAGATGGACGCAGGCATAGATTATCAATACTTGCCGTAACGAGAAGACCTGCCAGGCAACTTCTTCAATAACTTACACTTCAAGTTCGTTTCGATTAGAATGGGACATAGCGAATGATGTCATGACCGTATTTATTACTTGGTCATGAAAGCTCGTAAATTAGCTGACACTTTCGGAAAGATGATATTCTTTTAAATTTCTTGATTCAACTTGCGAGCCGGCAAACGAGGGAAACTTGGTGTTTCTGTGAGACTCGAACGTGTGCACACATGGTCGGAGGTTTACGAACGTCCGTAAGCGGGCTTGTTAGGGCGAGCGGCTAGGTTCGAATGTTTTCTGGACTGAATAAGGTAACATAGAGAGGAGTGACGGCGGCGGCGAGCAGAATCAGAACATGAAGGGGACAGTTCGGCGGATACACCGGCCAGTAGTCCCCAGAGGTGGCAGTCTAGTGTTGCAAGCTGAACCTAGTCTGCGGTCGTTGGCTTGTTAGATCCAGTTTGGGGTTGGTAGCGTCTGAAGAGCAGTGGGGTGAGGCAGCAGAGGGCGCCACTCTTCAGCAGACCACAATCGGGTATGCAATTTACGTGACGGCCGACCTCTCCGATGCCCCATTCCATCCCTCGACTGGTGTACTCGCATTTACCCTCCTCGTTACCCTCCCGCTAATCCTTCTCACCGGTTCCACATCCTTTTCCGTCTTTATGCCAACACTTCACCTCGGCCACCTCGATAATTTCCGTTCGCCCACCGTCTTTCTAAAGGCAGTGGTAACAAGTTTTTATGTCCTGGCATCACACATGCTATTATTTGATGCTGACTGGTTGGGGTTGACATTTGAGCCGACTCTAGCGGCGGATATACATGTCGTAAGAATGAAAGTCGGGGGCTGTCGGGAGCAGAAGCTTAGGCGGCACCGGGACGTCTACCATGGAGGCGTCTGGTTTCTACGGAGTAGCTCAGAGAGAGGGAGAGAGTGAGAGAGAGAGAGAGAGAGAGGGAGAGAGAGCCGAGAGGAGCGCCGAGATTTCATGTGCTCCGTACGCCGGTAATGACACGGGGGAAATTGGAACCAAGGGACCGATTGAAATTGGTCTCGGATATGTATAGACTAACAATCTCTGGCGGAGATGAATGCACCGCACTCGCTTGAAAGCTGGTGCACTGCGTATAACACGCGGGGCTCGCCCGCTCTTCTCGCCAAAGGAACACTTTCCTTCACGCGTATTGTGCTACTAGGGATATAAGAGACGGTAATTTGAAATGAAATAGAAATGCAACAAATGACATAAGATCATCATCGGAATAAACCCCTGCAAGTTGTCCAGGTTGGGGTGGTTTTAACGTTTAACGAATTCGACTTCGACTTGGGAAACGTGTGTGGCTTTCGAAGAAATCTTACGGCAACATATCAGGTAGGGATCAGGCCGTTCGACACGTTTCAATGCAAATGTCAGGTCAAGTGCTTCGACCCGTAATCCGACTTATTGTGCATGTTAATCGGTATGGGCTGAGCCGACTACTGGTTGCTGTAACATAATTCTAGCAATCTACAAACATTATCTCCACACTGCCGCGCCTAATTTCAGACTTGCAAGCATACCACTGTGTGCAGATCATTTTTATAATGGAACACCATTTTTCTAATAATCCTCATTTTTTGTCAATCGGTTCGGCCAGTCTCTCACAAATTCAATTTCGGGTAAACACTATATAAATATATTTCTAATCCTTGATAATCAGTTGCTAATACATGAGTTGTTTCAAATTATCCAAGGACTGAACAAGTTATATGCAAAAGTTCTCAAGGCCAATGTGCGTCCATTCATGGTACGTTCTCAGCCAGAAGAGTAACAGAACGTAAACGCATCTTTGAAGGATTGGCGAGAAAACACAATAGTCGAAGCATTACCGCTCAATTGATCGCTCTGAGGCAGGCTTCACCAGAACGCTTTACCTACTTTCGTCATGCTGGTCGTCGTGAGCCATCCCGCCGATGCGCCGTCGTTCCTGTGGTGTGCGGGGGACGTTCCCGCCTCGCAAACCCTCTCTAGGGCGCCACGGAAAGGCACAATAGTTTTAGCCTCGACAATCGGTTGATTGGGAGGAATTACCAGACGATTGTTCGAGCCTCGGCTGAGTGAAGTGGATACGTGCCAGAAAGGAAGGGGCTCCGGCTGCGCGGAAAAAGCGATGGGGAGTTCCTATCTGGTCAGGAGAGTTCTCAATTTCTCATTCTTTTCATCAAGTGGCCAACTCAGCATCATTCCAACTCTTAGACCAACGTAATTTCAATCGCGAGGATTCACACGAGCATTCTCTCGATGAGTTTTGGAATCTTTACCGGGCCAGTAGGAGCAATCGCGACGGGTAAGGTGGGTATTCTGGAGGTCTGGTACGCGAGTTTGGTTATTATAAGTGGTCGTCTGCAAATGGTGATCCCGTAGCAGCAGCCGGAATGGCTAAATCGATAAAATCGTAAAGCGTGAATGCAATGACGATGGACGCTGCGAACTCCGTCGGGAGACAGGATGGGGCTCTAGCAGAATCTCTTGCTCGTCTTTACGTTCATGTGGAACAACCGTAGCTTCCAATTATCTCACGACACTACCCCTTTATTGCATGCTCCGTCGTCGGTCGTCCGCGTCGCTGGCCCATGCGACTCTCACTGCTCCGAAACGAGCTGCCGTACACTTGATAAAAGGGTGTCAACCACCGACCCTCTAAGCGTCGACGTCGTTACACCCGTCACAAAGGCAATTTATACCCGTGGCTGCACAGAAAAATTCGCACGCCCTTCCATTTGCAAGCCAAAATCGTAATTGGCTACATGTCGACAATTCATACTCCCATTCCAAGGTGTCTAGAATGAGAGGTCACGTTCCCGAGGGGTCTAAGGTGAGACTGGAAAGCAAATAAAACTTCGGCCCTCTAATTGAAAATTGCGACTGAAACTTTCAGAGGAATCGTTCATGCATTCGTTGCACGACGCGAGCACATGCATTTCCAGCACGCCACTCTTATCCCGCCTTGTGATTGCAGCATCCACCGGCGATATTTCACTCAGTATCCCAAGAAAAATGAATCTTCCAGGTGGTGGAGTCAGGATGGGCTAAGGAGAGCCCGGTTAGCATTAGGAATCTCCATAACTTAGCACGAGTGGACAATATGGACAATCAAGCTCCTTCACGGTACGCTGCCCAGTGGGTCGGCGTGCTCGCTGGCATCCCGAGTCGAATTCGCTAGGACGAGGTGCGGTCAAGACGTGATCAGCAGCCGAAAGAAGCTGCGACAGTAACCAGTAACCGGCCGTCTCCCACCAAGCGTTACGGAAACCCAAATTAACCCTCGACGAGGGATGAAGTGCTAGCAGGAAGGTAAAAGGGGAAAAGAGACAGATGGAGAGAGGGGGTGCGGAGATTGAGGTTTCTAAGCGGAACATCGTGGTCGGATGCTGGATGGTGTCAGTGAACCTTGGTTAAAAATTCACCAACACCACAAACTCGATCAAGAAATGTTCTTAAATTTCAAGCACGCTTGGTCAGCTAATACGAGTCGCACTTACATTGTGCCTCGTTAGGTGAGCTATGATATTCTTCCACTTATTACTCATATCTGATCTCACACGTTTTATTGCGCGTTGCCCCTCGATCAAGTTGGGTTTCCATTTCGACGATGCAGAAACCTTTCAACTTTCAAAAAGCCGAAATTGGTATTAGAGTACGAAGTACTAGCGAGATTCGCTCTCTGCAGAATTTCATCCATTCGGCCGGACAGACGCCAGGGCGAAATGAAACGTATGCTCGGAAGGAAAAAGATTACGAAAGGGCACGGCAGGCTCCTGCTGGCAGCGAGGTGAAAAGAAACACGACTTAGATGGTTAAAACGGCGCGGCATGTGAGCGTTAATTATCGCGGCTGGCACGTGAGCTAAGCGGCGAGCAATAATTATTTTCACAGCCCGGCGCGATTAATTCAAGCGCCCGCGGCGCCTACCACGAGAACGGTGCTCGTTCCTTCGTGGACAAGCTCAGTACTCTTCGCGTACACTGCATACATAAAGCACAACACACTACAACCTACACTTGACTTGGATATTACGTATCACGGCAGCACTCTTAGCGGCATGCTCGAGATAATTATACCCTCCTGACCCCTTTCATAAAAGTGATCGCGCCCCTACGTGTGGCGAGGAGGGGAATAGTGGTGGGGGGTGCTCTAGACGGTACCGTTGTGAGAACTGAAATGCCAGGAAGAGCGCAATATTACTCGAGCGATATTATACTCGTGCCAATTAGAACTCAAGACTGCAAAGATTAGCAAACCTCAAGCGCCGTGCGCACTTGTGCACTGGCATGGAATTGCAATAGGGCACAAGGGAAACTCTAAAACAGCACTGCAATGCGTCTTCATTAGAAGCAAGAGCGATAAGACGATGCGGAAATCTGAAGATGTCACGTTTTCCAGCTGCGGAGGTTGGGTTTCCGTGTACTATTCACAAGATCCGGAACGAGGAGCTGCAAGATCACGTCTAAAATGGGGCGCGTGACATCGGTTTATTCGTCACCCACGAAAGAGCTATGCATGGCTGGTTTCTTCAAGAAATAGTAGGGAGTCCGATATTCGTGCGCGTTAGAAAGTGTTGCCTATGCAGACCGTGTGGAACCACGCAGGTAGAGCTGGAAGAGCGAGTGCCGCAATTCTAGTTATCGGCCAGTAGAATTAACCCGTTGGGTGCCAGCCTTAAATTCCAAAGGCTGCCGCGGCCAGATAAGCGCCGCGAAAAATGTTTGCCTATTTGCAACTAACGATTTAACGCCGACAACATTGACGCTGCTAAATGCATGCGCCAACTCTTAAAGCGTAACTTGAGAAACGTCGAATGAAGATAATGCTGATCGGCGATGTCTGGTAGCCGACAGGTATATCTTGCGCTTTAACCAAGGATCGCGCGAGCAGCCTGGCGCAGCGAACTTTATTATTTGTGTACACGACAGAGCGGTATTAAGGAGAAAAATACTTGCCGTTAAGGTATATTTGCACACCAGGCCTGGAACTGCACAGAAGAGCTATTTATATTACTGAAAGACAAAATTTATCGTAAGAAATATTTCTGACCCATTCAGTAGTGCTGCTTGGTTCTTAATGGATTATGCTACAATCGATATTGATCACTGAGATCCTACACTGGTTTGTAACTCAATTCCGACAGCCTATTGAAATCCCATTGTTCGCAAACCAAATGGCAAAGAAATTTCTGCCCTCTCGCTTCGTGCTGCCGGTGTCATTAATAAGGTGTTGCCAGCCACCCCCTGTCGATTAACCGGCTGGTCCGCACAATAGCCGTCTAGCGAGACTGATTGTGTTTCATGCGTCGTTTGCTCTTCTCATTTGCCATTCCTCTAGTCGGCCGCGTGCCCCCAAGCACTCGAAGAAGATACGCTAGTCTATCGGGAAGCCGGCGAATTAATACGTGCACAGCAGCACCCCTTCCCCCCACACACACACATGTTCTCCCTTGGCATAGCCGGCGATCGACTTTTAATCCCGTCGGATTGATGCAGCCACCGTCTGTTAAAGCATTGTGCTCCCATATCGCTTGGCTATCATTCCGTGCGATTAAACAGAGGCCCGGGAGAGTTTAAAGTTTTGAGTGCGTTCCGGCATCAGCCGGCGTGAGGGGTGTAGAAGGGGGAGTAGAAGACCTTACTGGAAGGAGCGAGCGTGTTACGGGTGCTGCTTCAATCGACGGGGTGGCGCAAACAATGCTTCAAGACCTCACGCTCCGGCGAACACTAATATAAATGCAAATCGGCAATGGTACGCACTTCTAAGCGTCTCGTAAAACAAACTTGATGCACAGCGGTCAGTCGGCAGGAGCGCAGAACGGCAGGGTGTGCAACGGGGTCGTCCGTGATCGGCTTCGCAACGAGCGACGCGACGCCAGGAGGAAGGAAGCACGATCTCGCGAGTGAGCGTCTAATCGGGGATAGTGTTTGCCGAGCACTGATGTTCCCGTGTAACCGTAAATGGTTACAGGGCATTAGGATTACTCGGGGACTAAGGGAATCTGACCTAACCCTTGGCGAAGTTAATGTCATGTTAGCCTGACCACTCCAGGCCAAGAGGCACCCTTCAGATCCATAATTACATATTGACTACGCCGATCCCTCTTTGTCGCTACGTTTCTGTGTTCGTGGGAGATTGCGTGCTTCATTATTCTTTGAAATTTATACCAGACTGGATTAAATTGAGGCAATCAAGGCGACGGCTACCTAATTCGTGGAGCTCCTTGGGGGTTTTGGCTGGTTGAACTTGGCGAAAGGTGAGCCTCCCGAGGAACAGGGCGAGGGTCGGAAAAAATTTGACGGCGTCAGAAGCCATGAAGCGGGGAAGAAGTAACAGGTTTTGAAAGGGCGGGGGTGTCGGGAGAAGATGAAGCCACTCGAGAGCAGAGCAGATGAGTTCAAGCCTACCGAAAATGCTATGGTGGAGCCGGGGACGGCTGGTCACAGGTCACACGGGCGGTGGAAAAAGCAGGGAGGAAGAAGGAAAGCCCGGCAGAGTGGTTGGAAAACGGCTGGAAGGAAGCTCGGAGAAAGCGGCAGTTCTTAGAATTGTCTCTCGCAATAAGATGCTTCTCGAGCTAAAAAGAAAAGTTTACCGGTTAGGGTTGAAATTGTACGAACCATGCGTCTGTACAAGAATTCTTCTCGTCTCTCTCCTTCACCGGCTCTGTGATGCCATAGAACACCATTCGCCCGTCGACCGCCTTCCTGCTTTTCTTTCCACGTGCTCACCGAACCTTAGTTTGTATAAACAAGCGGATTTCGAGCTTAAACGAGATACGTCGAAAGCAGGGGAGTTCGTTTTTCGAGGGATGCGAAAGAACTACCACATAAGTAATGGGAATTGCCGAAAATAAGAAAAAGGGGAAATGCAGTACCTTATTGCCGTTTCCGGACCCAAGACTCGCCAAACAATGCTTGGTAAAACTTTATTTTCATAAATTATTCGCCGTCTGGAAATCTGCGCAAACTCTGTACCTCCATGAAAGTCTAACTTGCCCGGTTCCCCAGCATTTTTCTCATTTACGATGAACTGTGAGCTCCTTTCTGCCTATCGCTCTGTTTGTTCAACTTGTTTCACGTATCTCGTTACCGAGTAAACCCATAATTTCCATCCGTCGAAGCGTAAGAGTGGCACGGGTCTTTTCTATTCGTATTGATTCAAGGAAAGTTTGCGGTTCCCTCAAAAGGACCGCAGTGGTTTCGCCGCATTTCTTAATGAATCAAGCGCTGAAACTTTGCAGAAGCGCATCTTCTGTGCAGTGGAACGCTTCCGACTGCGAAAAGGGACCTGAAAGTACAAAAAACGAATCGCTAGTTACGAACTTAGGCGACAATTTGGATAAATAAAAGGAGACCTCCGCGAGAGTTTAAATTTGCAGAAAGACAGTGTCATCGCTGGTACTTGAAAGTCGATGATGGCCAAACTGTTCTTATGATAAGTGGTAATAAAACCGCGGTACTGTTATTCAATGCTCCGAGAGTCCGAAGGTAACATTTCACTGGAGAAATTAGAAACCGGTGCTTCCGGTGCGCGCGTTTTCATTAGAGATCTCAGTGGTTCGTGATGCGAGTCTGGCTTGGGTTAGCAGTCGGCGCTTAACTTCCCAAGAGGAGGACTCGCCGCGGCACTCATTGTTTTAGCACGGGATGATGGGACCGGGGAATGCGACCACGGGCTAACAATATACGTAAACGTATACAGAGGGCTCGGTCGGGTCTTGGTGGCGAGATAGTAAACAGTGCCGCTTTCTCAGTTCATACTCTTACCAACACCCGAACTTGTGAGCCCTCAAGGGCGCACTGGCTGCAGTTGCCCTCGCGGTTGACCGAGCTCCCGTGAACCCCATAAATAATGACACCCCGGCTTCCGCGGGTGTGCCAGCTGCGCCATTGCATTCCAGTTTCGCTCTTCCACCTTCGTTTTCGTCGGCTTGTCGTCACCATTTGTTGCGCCGAGGCGATACAAAAATTATCGCCGCTGTGATATACGAGGCGCCCAGCACGTTTCCAAGTTTCGAGTGCCATCGCCGAGCACACTGTCAGAGCTACTCTATACGATTCCCCCGGAATAGGAAAACTCGGATACGCTAACGCAATACATTACAGTTTAACTCGTCCCGAGGTATGCATACTTCATAGCGGCGCATAAATTATAAATAAAGTTAAAAGCGCGAGGGGAGGCAGATGTGGTGCAATAGGTGGTCGGCCATGCAATGCGCAACTAATTCCTTTGATTACTTGCACTGGGTGATTTGGTAATTAACAGAGAGACAGAGACAGAGACCGAGAGGGGAACGGGCGAGCAGGCAAATAGAGGCGATATAGCACTCGGGCTGTATCGATCGCAGACCCGCAGTATGGGTGATTAGTTTCTCGTCGATTTTCAGAGGGGCACACGCTCGCTCGCTGCCGCGCCGCTCGACGTGGAACATTTTTTGCCGCACGTGGTGTGCGCGGTTTCGCGCGACACCTGCGCTGGCAATACGTTAATGTGTCAAATTGATGGACCCTTTCGTAATTAATAGTGGAGACGGAGAACCCAGGACCGAGAGGGTTAGGCGCAACGCGGCGCAGCGCGCCGCTCGCTGCAGGAACGAGAACGCAGCCGCAAGAGCGTGAGAGAGGCCGAGAAGCCGGAGAGAGATTTGCAGCGCGGTGGCGGCGCGGACCGATTTAAAACTGGTAACCAACGCGTAGTAGGTGCCCGCTAATTGATACGTGCCCATTAATTACTACGTCATTTTCGTTGAGCTGTGTTGCGGCTCGCGCACGTGCTTCTGACAAGAGTCCACCGCCGCGCCGGCCTCCCGGCGACCGGTGTACAGTATGATGCATGAGAACGAGCGAGAGAGAGAGAGAAAATCCAGGAGCGGGAAGAATGAATAGCGCTAAGGGAAAGAGCAGTCAGGTGTGGAACGAAGGGGGGGGGGAGGTGGGGGTGGATTCACGTAAAAAGGCAAGAAGCTTGCCAGATAAAAACAAATCGACCAGAGTACGAGGGAGAAGCCGTCAGGAGAGCGTCTAACAGTAAGGGAAGGGGAGAGAGGGAGAGAGGGAGAGAAAGAGAGAAAGAGAGAAAGCCACATACACACACACAGACGAAACGCATTCTCACTATAATTGCACGCGATAAGATTTATTCTTTTAATATCGTCCTGCTTTTAATTAAAGCACTCTTCTCCTCACCCGCAATGCTGGTGCACTTCCGCGCGCGTACTCTCTGACTCTTTGCACGCGAGAGAGTTGGTTCTTCCTTTCGGAGCGCGGCGTCAAGCGGATCCGACCCTCTCACCTTCGCCCATTCGTCCTCTTGCCTCTTCGCCGCTCGTCCTTCTCCACGCCTTCCTTCTACGGCTTCACCACTCCAACTTTTTTGCCGGATTTCTTATACCTCGGTGATCCCGACCGGTCGGAAGCCGTTCCGAGTCAAGCGAGAGCACGAGGGCCACTCACTAATTTGAGAGTTCAGCAGGTCGGAAACGGAAAGTCAGAAAGATGTAAGTACTGCCACCACGCTCGGCTCCGTCTGCCGACTAGGGCCGGCAAGACGCCAACTATGAATTAGACGGGATTTCACTTTGTAAACTTCACGGGAAATAGAACTAATGTCGAGTGCAAGGATAAAGGGAGAATTTATTTGTACGCCGTCGAGGATGGAGAAAAATTGTTCATGTTAACCCTCTTCGGCCCTAGCTACTTGCTAGTAAATTGACGAACGAACGTATTATCGAATGAGACCTATTTAACCATTAAATATTATGCTATGGAGTCAATGTGAAACCGACGTATGATCGGAAAGGTTTGAAGTAGGAAAATCACTTACCGACTTGACGTTGTACAATATACGTGCCTCTGCTAAAGGGTTGAACGACAGATCATTTCAAGAATGGACCGGTGAAGAGTCCGGAACAACGAGTAACCTCAACAAGTATCATCCAGCACATCGCTTTGCCCCTGCAGATCTGTATTTGCATCGACATGTAGCTCTTTGCGCGTCAGTATACGAAGACAGGGGAATTCATGGCCGAGGGGGAGTTCACCGGCTGAAGGCGAACTGAGTTATACGCTGTGTATGATTCTCAGGTAAGCCGGGGAGAAACGCCGGTTAATCCTCTAATCAAGCGACCGTCCATCTGCATACGAATGCGTCGACCGGCTATCTCCGACTTTAGCGTCGCGTTGAATGCCACGCTACGTAGCTTCGCGTCTTTGTACCCGGCTACGAATTGCTTACACTTGTTGAACGCTAACTATGTCCCGGCAACTAGGTCTGTCTACTGACCCCTAACTACCCAACTGTTTTAAGTGCCAAATTAACCACTTTGTACACTGCGAATTCTAACTATAATATATCGTCTCTTTGAAGTCAAATTGAACGGGCCCACCAACTGTCTACTGCGACTAATGCCCCCAACGTATTCTCCTCAGGTACTGACTTAGGCAATAGGTGACTGATATTTACAAAATGAATTTTTGTTTAATTCATCTGTCGCCAACTGGGAGTATCCAGTAATTCGACTGCGGAAAATAAAATTTCCGGTTTCTCTATTCTTTAATGCAATGAAACTGAAAAAGCTTATACGGCAGCGCAATTTTCAAATCCTGGCTGTCCTCTCGTGGCTTTAATTTACTGTAGGGATTGGAAGTTAAACAGAAGTGCTAATCTTGAGACCGACTGAAATCGTGATGTAAGGAAATCCGACGTAAAAAGCTCCGGCAAAAAAGGAAGAGGGGTGCGGTGGGGAGGAAGAAAAAGGGGCCAATAGAAAATGCCTGGGAAATCGACGGTGATTAAATATTTATCGGTAAAGCCAGTTCGTATTCCTGCAGTGCATGGGTCGGGACTTCCGCGATTTCATGGCCTTCATTTCATTTTCTCTGCAACGGGGACTAGCAAGCCTATTTAATCGGCAATATCCGTATCAACCTAACATTTCAAAGCGTATTTGCCCATCTACTACTTCTCTTGTAGTTTATCTATTCGACGGATTTTCCATGGCTTGTACATTTCAGATTTGTTTCACCAGATTCGAGTAAACGTCCTGCCCCTCGATAAGTGATAGAAGAGAGGACATATTAAAGTGTGCCATGCACTCTGAAATAAACCTCAGTGAAAGATTAGAAGAATTTTTTTCTGATTTCTATCTCGAGGATATCATATATAGCGAATGAACATTCTGTAGAACAGTTTAAGGATGAAGTAAAAGTCAAGCGTGCCAACTTTTCAGACTTGGTCGGTGCTTAATGTGAAGGACGAGCGAACTAATTTCTATCTCGAGTACTGGCCCATTTATAAAGTTGGCAAAGTATACGAAAGCGAGGCAGGAATTACCGGGGCAGAGGTTTAATTATGAACTAATGGTAATCGAGTCATACACTGTAGCATCCAATGTGACGACGCAGCACACGCGGAACTGTAATGAATTTTCTGGAGGACACTCGACCGCACATAAACCGTTATTATACTCGGCAGTTTGTCATTGGTCTCCGGGGCCTGCAAGTCGTTGCTTAAAACTGCATTATACGGCACTTCACCGCGACCGTAAAACGCAGTTCTCTCCACCGCGCCACGGCAGAGCGGAATATTAAGCGGGAAGTAAGCACCCGCCATAGTTGTTGCACGAGTAATAAATCGCGAATCCCAGGATGCCAGACGAAAACTTTATTGATGCACGCTTCTCCAAATCCGGCCAGATCGATATCCGCCAGAACCCTTAATGCAGCTTGCGAGTGATCCGTCCATGTACCGCGCGAGGTTGACGTCATTCTGAGAATGAGAGAATATGCTTTAACTTCCAAGACCCATTTTAGCCACGAACTGTCCACTAATAAGAATGCGTGGTCCAATAATGGTAGGTGATAAACTAAGTGATCTGTTATTAGACGTGCTAGTGCCAAATTGAAGCAACGGACATAAATTAATCGATAAACAAGACCCAACCGTCAGACATTCACTGAGGACATCTCTTGGCGATGCTATATATAGATCTGGTACGAGTGATAACTACGAGGGAAAAAGAGGTTAACGAATTGAGACATTTTCGATGAGGGATTGAATGGGTCATGGCTATTTGCGCAAGGGGTAATTTCGTCCGAATCAGTATTCGTATAACTGTGTGGCTTTAATCGAAACTCGACGTTCAAGTTCAGCTGCATTAATTGAACTTTCTCGATCAGTGTCTCAGAAGCAGTTCTGATCGCGTTGTATAGTTGGTCGAATCTAAGGCAATCAAGGTGCTCGGTCGCCGTTTCAGCAGCGTTATTGCCGCAGAATATGATAAGCATGGTGTAGGTATCAGTTTGTAGGATAATGGTAATTACGAGGAGAGTGCGCCCTCAGGCAACGAGGGAGACGGCAACAATACCTCGCGCGCGCTCGGGGTGACGCAGAGCTATTAGCTTCGAATCTGATAGCCATAATTATGCTCTCCTCCCAGATCTTACTGCTTCCTCCTCGCTTGACGATCGTAATTGTGCCGACGCGCTTAATAAATTATTGTGAGCGGATCCTCTCACTGATAAATTCAAGAGTGGGCGCCACTCTCTGACTCTACGCTGTCATTCCAGCACGGTAACAGCCTCTTCCTTATCGCACAACTTTCGGCTCAATCATCCGGACGTTTTCTTATAATGATCTCTTTCCCGTTAGGATTCGATAGGCCCTCGTTGAAACTCTTCTCATTAGCACCGAACTGCTCGAGTCGGGATTTTTCGATGAGAGATCAAACGCAGTAAATCACTGACAGATATCGGCATTCGCCGGATAGAGAGGCATGGATGGCACTAACTTTTTTCCCTCTTCCTAAGCATTCGTCGTTTCATATTCGAGTTTTCAAGGTGCGAAAGCCTCGAGGGTTTAAAGTTAAAATGTGCTGGGCACAGCAGTTTAAAGGCGGCTGCTCTAGTGGGGTGGAAGTTTACGCATGTTAGGTGACCGATTAGACGCGGCAAGCGGTTGCGAGTTTCCACATCGCACCAATTACCGAGCGAATCGCAGCGGAAGCCGAATATCTGCCAAGCAAGAGCGTTTCTCGCGGACTGCAGTTCGCGCTTCATGCATCTAATTCAAGTTATTAATTAAATTTGGCATATAAAGCTGTTTCGCGTGGCCAGTTTCGAAATATATTCTCCAAATTTACTGAATTAATGTGCTCTCGGATGTTTTACCCGCTCATGGATCACGCGAACCTAGTCAGAAATTAAATTCTCCTGGGCGAATTTACGACTCCCGTCAAAGTAATAAATTCAGTCCAATTTCGCATTATATTCTCGCATCCGAGTTTGACTGATGCTGTGCTTTTTTTTAATGCAGTCGAAATAACGTTTCGAGGGGTGCGACGCTGCACTAATTTCGACTGAACCCCTCGCTTCGAAGCTGGATATACACGCGTATGAGTTTCTAGTATGTTGCATCTACGCAGCAGTTGAAACCTACTTGAAGTGTGATTATCCGTAAACGTAACATAACACGCGTCGACCTAGATTAAATCCATCGGAAGAACAGACGTAGGCATGTATGCGATCACTTGCATTAACAGCGACGAGCTGCTGCTCCTCACGTTACAATTATATCCCGAAAGCCTTTCGGCGCATGGCTAGCTAACGAGGCAGGAGATTGACGACGGTTCTCGTAGTGAAGACGATCGCATGTTAAATAAATCCGCGCAGTACGCATAGGTCACTGCTGCCATCGCGTCGAGGTTTGATGGCGAACGTTCGCAAGAGAGCAGTAATCTCCACAAGAGCCAAATGCCAGGGCCGTGATGCAATCACTGGCGAGAACTCAAAACGCGGAAACATTTACGGACGTGCGCACTTTCTATCGCGGGCTAATCCGTAGGATAGCTCCTGCTATGCAGATACCCCTGAGTAAAATCCATGAAGGCCGATTGATAGCGAGATCGGTATCTCGTCCTTTTCTCATTAGGGCCATTCGGCAGTGAGTGTATGTATTTATTTCAGAGCTATGAATGGGACGTTGACTCGGGATCGTACAGATCGAATACGAGCGCTAATCGTACACATACAGCCGCACGAGCAAAAAAGAGCCAGAAAAAATATGTCTGTGAAAGGTAACCACGTCGATTTGTCGACCCTCACCCGGCGGGGCTCCAGCAAACGCGCTTCGCATATAAATGTATTACTTGGACAACTGATACCTATAGCTAAAATACCAATGTGCAAAACTCAACATTTCAAGTGACATTAATATATCTCTTGCACTTTACACCACACGTTTCTTACCGTTCTTTTCATTATAGACTAACAAAGCATCATGTGGTTTATAGTCATGTTTTCGCCAGCTTGTACGCTTTTTCTCGCCAATAGATCACTCACTCGTGGCAAGGGAGTCGCTCACTATAGGCTAGAATTAGGTAGCGAGCAAACGAGAATCTGATTTGCACCTCATCGAGGTCCAGCTATTCTCTTCCTGCTGCAGAGAAGATCAAACGAAAGATGAATGGGATGGCTCACCTGTAATCTGTGCCCGTTGCCCACTACTAAACTGAGGCCACGCTTGAATAACATTCCCTGGAAGATTGAGCACTTCGTACTCAACAAAAAGTGCGTGGTTCCTTCTACACACGACCAGATGCAGTTAACAACTTCCTACCTATAAATCGCCAGCAGCACTTTCTCTCTGACAGAATCGTTTTTGGTTGTACAGTTTGCGCATCTTTCCCCTCCCCCTTTTGTGTCTTCCCCTGTCTCCGTCTAAGTTTTCGCAAATGCAGTTGCGGAGTTAGGATGCATGCGTAGAGCGGCAGCGGTGGTGTTCGCGTCAAGCACGTGCAATCCTACCTTTCATCTTCGACGGGGCAGTGGAGCAACACTGGGTAGCTATTACAATTAGTGAACATTATAGTAGGATGGGCAGCAGACAGCAGCGCAGTAACATAAATGGACTGACCGGGGACTCCAGTAGTCTATCATTGCGCGTCGCAGGGTGCCGACTCCAACGAGCCGCTTGCTATACATATGCACCCCCTGCCTCCGGGGCCCCCTTTTGCAACCGAAATACCAACCCCACCCATCAGTTTTACCATTTCCACCACCGCCGCCCCTGTTCCTAGCCTTCCACCTCCTAGTTGCTAGGGCCACCGTGCCATTGTAGCGATCGTATCCCTTCTCCACCCTCGCTTCACCTCCTCCGTAATTACAAGCATTCATTTCACACTAAAAGCCACCAGCGCTATCCCGACCCGACCACCACCCGAAACGAGTCCCGCGCGAGCCGCATTTTCGCTTCGGATTGCCGCTCATCCACTGTCACTGCCAGCCTGCTCTCTACCACCCTTTCGCTCTGGCCATTGCGTCCTTCCGCCTTGCTAGTCGTTCAATCGGCCTTTTCCGAATTTTCGCTATCGTTCGACCCTTTCCCGATTTTTCGCGATTACAGGCTCCAACCACCGATAGTAGGAATGATAGCTCGGCCGCTCGGTGCGTCCTGTTCGATGATCGATGGCCGCGTTTTCGTTCGGGAACACGAGCAAATTTTGTGTTGCCAATTGAAGCGGACTTTCTCGTCAATGCTTAAGGTATAATATGAACCTTAAATTACCACTCTGATATGATTTGTTCATTTCGAATGCCTGGCAACTAGTTGTGACTAAATAAATTTGAAGAAATTCATTCAAATAAGTTTTCATCATATTTTTGATTTTCAATCGTGGACTTTCCCTGTCATGTAATTTAAGAGACACCCCTTATGAAATATACCCGGAGTGCAAATCGTATCATGGCGCCAGTTTGAAGTTACGCCGGGGGGAAGGTCGGGAATCAAATGCACCCGTCGGAGGGAAATGGGCGCGGGCGGTGGCAGTCCGGGCAAATGCAGCCAGGCTGCGCGCCACGGAACTTTTTATTCTCGGAATATCGGACCCAATCAGACACCCCCAGCCGCCCTGCGCGTGCGAATATAAATGCCCTCGATCTCGTCTATATAATCATGGGAGTGTGAAATTAACCAGCCAATCCCGCAGCCGACCGCGAAGCCCGCACACACCGCGCACCCTGTCTAGGCGACCAATCTCGATTGGCTCCTCCACGAATTTTTGCGGCACGTCAACGTAAATCCGGCAGTAAGAGAAGCTACGTTTCCTTCGCTCGGGAGAATTTCAAGGAAACTGGTGGAAAATGACCAATTCTACGTTATCGCACTTGAACATACAGGGTGACCCAAATTCATATGAATTAATTATATTCCTATTTGTCTCTCATATTTCAAAGTATACATCCTGCAGATTGTGTATCAGCACAACTACTTTTGCTTACGAATGCATGGGTTCTCTGCATTTCTCTATGATAAAGAAACGTGAGAAGAAGGGGTTGTATAGGGTCTCCAAAAGGACAATACAAGGGATTCTATGGGGCAAGTAGGTTTCTGTAAGGAATAGAAAGAACATCAAGAAGCGTGAGCAATATTTTCGAAAAAGAGACAGCGGCGGTAGAGGCAGAGAACTGAGAGAAAGCACAACAAAAGGTAGCTACGCGGACATCGGACTTACACGACCGGTCGCAAGAGGACCACTGTACAATGGTAGGATTAAGGGAAACTGCCGCGCGGGGGGTAGTTTCTGTTTATCGCATCATATAAATACGGAATTAATTAAAACTGCAGAGTTAATTGAATTTTTATAACCTTTTGTAAAGGGGGCTCTCGTCCGGCGGCGCCGCGGCCGCTGGCCCTGCCACCGAGAGACCAAGTGGGAGAGAGAGAGAGAGAGAGAGCGCGCGCGCGCACCTGAGGCCAGAGGGAGAGGGAGAGACAACATGCACTGCGTTAACTGGGTAGTTACCGTGCCTCGACGCCCCCCATTCCGGTAAGTGTAATAGCGTCACGGAAATATTACCCTTTTGTGGAGAGAGGAACGCGCGTACCGGCCTGCCCGGCCGCCGCCCCGACCCCCGACCCCCGACCCCTGCCGCCCCGCGTCCTTTCTCCTGATAAAACCGCCCGGAGGTATTTACGGCAGCGATGCACAATCTGCTCCCGAATAAACGGCCGTTGCGTACTTTTAACGAGGTAACCGAGCGACGACGCAACGCAACGGGGCTAACTAGCACCGGCGCACGAGACCATGAGCAGCGCCTCCATCATTATCGCTATGACACGCAGCCACGATTTTTTAAACTTCTGCCGTTCGTTGATGGCTCTGCCACCACCAACACCACTGCTACTTTGTTATCACATTATCATGATTCAATTACGCTGGACTTGTACTGACCCTCGATCCACGGAACGTACCATAAGCCCGCCATAAGTGGAATGATATACTGAATTGACGTGACTGCAACGCGTATCAAATTATGATTACATTCGTATTTTTACAGGGGTAGCGTTACGAAATAACTTGGCGTGTGTGCAGACACAGTATGTACTATGCTCTCAGCCAGTTTAGCGCGAACTGATCATCATCGATAGTAAGTTGGTTCTTCTTTAAGTCAATCGAATCCATTCTTGATTGAGCATGAGCGTACGTATGATAGGAATCGGCCTCAAGGAAAAGGATAAAAGTACGACGAACGGAGCGAGAGATCTCGGACGTCGATCTTCGTAAGTAAATCTCATAACTAATCTTGACGCGGAATGGTTGAGGAGGGCAGAGTCTTTGATTCAAACTACACTGTTATTTCTTGGGCGTCGCCAGGCGTTATCAGAAATCCGCTCGCTCGTCGGATTAACATGTCTGAGGTAGCGGCCATCAATTTCAATATCCACTCGATAAATATTCCTTTGGAGCCCGATTTCTTTCCCCGTACTTACCCTCGCCCAGCGAATCTTTCTCCCGCCGGTCTGGCAGCAGCCTTACTTTCTTCCCCCTGGGCAACCTCTCCACCCTGCCGGGAAGCGAGCTCGCTCGTCTGGAGATAGGCGAGATTCGATGGAACAGTGAGCGAGACGTACGACCCAATAGGCGGATCGCAGACTGGCTTTAGATAATATCCTCCCGACGATTTTCATGCCCTAAGACTTTGCAAGGATATTTTGCCTGAGAGAGTCTCGCTACTATACGCGTTCGTGGGCTATGTTGCTCGAGTCATTCGACGGGATAATCCAACTCGAAAATATCAGACGATAATCGCCTCCGAACCGTCTCGCTCTCATAATACTTTCTTCCGTCCCGTTCCCCCGGAAATTTCTGCGAACTCGCATATGTCGCGAATCAGTGGTAGAGAAACACAAGGACGTATAAGGAGGTAGCAAAGAATCACTATGTAATAAAATAATCACTATTCAGGAAAGGATTGGTGATATAGTGCAAAGAAACAGCATGTATAAGACCAACGTGTTGGGACGTGACACCGCGTCAGATTTGTTGCCAAAGACTCGTCATAAAATGCTCTCGACTCTTCTTCTTTTCCCTTACTTCTGCGTTCAGGACCAAAAATAGAAAGCCACCAGCGCGACGTAACTTTTTCGATTGCGCAAATGGAGCCCGAATGAAATGGATCTCGAGTTCAAATCAAAGTACGTCGAGCACGGCTATACACATGGAATAAACTAGATGTTGGAGTTACAGACTCTATTATAAGAAGAGTAAACACCGCCATACATCAGGTTCGTATTTTATTATTTTACTACTTCCTTGATATTATCCCCCTCCTCGCAATGTATACTCTCCTCGTATTGGTCTTCTTTTTCGACAAGTATCCGCTCTTTTCCTTTTACTTTTCCACCGCGATAACTTTTCGAGCGTGGGCATAAGTAATGAAGAAACGCTGAGGACTTCTCCCTGGCGGGCGCCGACCGCCAAAGCTTCGGGAACCTGCCCCTTGCTAGACTGGAACGAAGACAGAAATGCTTGTGCGGAGAAGTCGGCAAGGAACTGGGCAAGACGAAGGTAAACGCGATGCCGGGAGAGGAAGAAGAAAACGTCGAAGATAAAGTGAGTAGGCAGATGGGTATGGGGGTGGGTAAGTCTAGGTAATATTAATAAGTAGAAGGAAAAGTTGGTTTGATCAGCCAACACGGACGGCTTCAGGCAGGCATTAGACCACATCACAGAGCAGCTGAAAACGCCGAAGCTATTAGCATAATTACAATACTTCCGTCTGGCCAGTCCAACTTTCTGCTTATTTTAAAACACTGCTCGGATATCTCTCGCGATGGGATTGCGGTGAGTCCATTACGCTGATGCAGCATTAAAGAGTTAAATCATTCTGTCGAAGCCGTCATTGATTCACGCTGCTGCAGTGTTCCTGCACCACTATGCATCGCACTCGGCTTCTATGCAGCATGATCCGCAGTATCTGAGAAAAATCATCTGAAACCATGTAGCCTGAATTACCCTTCCGGCGGTCCCGTACAAGGAGGATTAGTTGGCCTTGTTTTCGATCCTTTGATTAAGCCCGGATTACAAATGACCGACTAACAACAATGAACAGTGTATGTGATGAAGTGACCATTATTGTAAGATTGTACACACGAAAAAGCGGCAGTATTGCAACGGCGTGTGTTACAAATCGCTAATCATCTGGTTATGTTTGAGAGTGTACTTGGCTGTTCGAAAAGTACTGCAACGTCTTATTGACAAAGAAAGTGTTCTGTATATATCCATGTACTATGAACCTATTACACATGATGAAGTGCCTTTTGGGAGAGTCGGGGTGCCAAGCTGAATCAGCTGTACTCACCCGGGCGAAACACCCTTCCCAACTTCCAGCCGGTTTATGCTCTCACCGGGAATAAATCTGATTCGCGACGGGCCGGGTTAGTTGCTGCCGGTTTGGCTTTAATACAAAATGAAGAATTATTTACAGCCCGTCTTCATTATACTCCTGCCATCCCCCCGGATAGTTCGTACCAATGTGCGCACGAATCACTACAACTCATTTTAACCCTTGCCTGGTTACAACAGACCAAGCATGAAATAGCGCCGATGGGAATTACTGAAAACGAATAACTGCACCCTCTTGCTCATTCCTCTCGACACTCTTTGCTACCCAAGAGTGACATCGGAGCTAATATAATAAAGCTACTCGTGTCTCGTACCAATAATTAGTAGTCACCTGATAGATTTGATCAAATAGGGAACAAATGATATCCAAACCAGTGATTCCATTCTTTCATGAACGATTCAATCTAATCTAGTCTAGAGCTTCAATCTAATCTAAATACATACAGGTTCATTGTAATTTTGTCTGGCATTGTGGTCAGTTACAATAGGATACATACTAGTAGTAGCCAAATTACCCACTCAAGGAAATGGGTAGGAAGCAGTCGCTGTAAGCTCTTTTCTGCAGCTCCGTGAAATCGTACTTGTCTGTTAAGTGGCCGTGAAGGAAAGCCGGACATGTAAAATTAGGGAACAGCGGCGCCGGTACGGGGAGCGCGACGGCAAATGCACTTTGAGGCCACACATCCGTCGCTACATAATTGCTTTGTCCATCGGACTACGTGAAAAAGCGCTGCGTCAGGGAAATACTTTAAATGAAAAGGGTAGTTCGGCAGTGCGGACGAAGGGTTGAGTATACCACGACCGTGCCAGTGACAAAGCTACATTGTCACGTGTAACAAAGTAGATTAGTCAGTGTGATAAAGGACTGTAATTCGCTAGGCAAATGACATCGATCGTGTAACGAACGGAATGTGCTTCCCCCAACCAGTACATTCATTTGCCCGAGGTGGATAGCCCGTGTCATATCGCCAACTTTCCTCTGATATGTGAAAGCAGAGCTTTCAGTTTCGCCTGACACTCGTTAAACAATAGTTCAATTTTTCTCTCAAAAATGTGGGGCAAAAATGCGGTCGGCTTTGGCGTAAAGCAGTTGAGGAACGAAATCTACCAGTAATTTGGTGTAAATTGACACTGTCTGATCTTTGGGGCGGACTGCGCGTGGTCAGAGACGATTACATGTGATTTAAGGAGCTCTATGTTCGGGACCGCTTTCGTTGGTTAGGCCGGAGCATCCACCTTCTTTCTAGACCCTGTTTTATCTACGAAATGCAGCAGTCGTCTACTTACTCTTACACCCCCACCGTCTCCGCCATCCCACCTAAATGGTAAATCACTTCTTTCCTGCATTTCAATACAAAGCATCGATCTTTTTTTCGAGCCAAAAGTCAATTCATCATGACACGACAGAGTAATACCAAGGGTTTTATTTGCCAGATGCGATAAATCTTTTCTGAAGAAGTCTGATCGAGAAATACGACGAAAAGCGCATTACGCGATATCCGCAGGTCGACTGGATCCCTTTGCGGGGTGGGTTACGGAGAGATACATGGGGCTACATCGTCGTGTGTGCATCTCACCGAAACGATAGATGCGGATGCGAGGGATTCCATTGCGTCACCACAGATTCCTCTGGTAGTTCCATGATCGCAGAAGTGAAGTTATCAGACCAACTGATGGCCAGGACGCCATTCACGCAACTGTTCTCTTCCAGCGGATGAGGCCGAGGCAAGCTGCAGCCTCTTGAGACAAGTGGCATCATCGACATGGTAACGGCCTGGTAACTGCACCGTAAGCCGTCTAACGGAGCACCAGGGCTCCTAACGCCCGATATCCCTCGTGTGGTGGTTCGAGCTCCAGGTTCAATGGCCTCTTCATCAAGGATCACACGGTTAAATCCTCGGATGTGGACTGACCGTCCCTCTCCATCAGATCAAGCTCCGTGGAAATTCTCGAGGACTACACGATCCGCATTCATGGAACCGTTGGATGTTGGATCTACGAGTTGGATGAATCCTGCGGGGCAAGAATCAATTACCCATGAATAGCCTAACCCATGCATAGAGCCCACGGATAATGCTAGGCAGAAATTTTTCGGGCATACACATTGGGACCTCGCCCGTACGCCTAATGGAATTCGAGGCTTTAATTTGCAGGTTACATACTATGCGGTCGCGATCGACAGAGCGATTATGGTTGCGCTACTTGTGTCCCTGCTCCCGATCGAGATGACTGTAACGATGACAGCGATACAACACTCAGCGCGGTGATGAATTGGTTGAGAGAACGCCCGAACGTTTCCCGGGTAATGCTGTTCTCTTGTTTCTCTTCCGCTCCAATGAACGGTGTATTGTGGTCTGATCGATCTCATTACGGGGGCCACTGTTTGGTCTCGGTTAGAGGAGAACGCGCTCCTTTCAATCCTGATCACCTGCTACTCCACCGCCGATTGATTTGCACTCCCAATCCGCTTATTGATCCCTCTAACTCCCGAAATCACGTATTTCTTCACGGTAATCCTGGGCCTACCTTGGCTGGACGCCGAAAGCCTGAAGAGTGGCTGTAGAGAAAATTCGACTAGAAGCAAGCCAGACGTTTGGACACTCGTAACAAGGCGAATGGGCAGTGGCTGGACTGACACGCACCAGGTTCCAGGGAAATGGGGGATTCTGGCTTCGATCGTTAGTGCTCCTCCTCCTACGTGATTCTACCGAAAGGCTCTTGAGGCTTGTGCCAAGAGGAAGGTGCAATCGAAACCAACGTGTCCCAAGGACAAGTCGTTCGACACTGCACGAGAACACTCCGATGGCACTTCTCCGTAAAAAGAAATTGGCCGGCGCGGACGTGCCTCGCCCGCACGATGGCCGGCGGTGACCATTAAATTGATATTCCATGAATTGGTGTCAGAAGCATTCGATACCGTTTGAATAGGTTTATTTAAAGGAGGAGCGGAGAGGCTCGAGGGACAGCATGGACCTCCAAAAGAATCGCTCCCTCCAATTCAATAGGAACGTTTCGAGGGACCTTTTGTCCAGCACAATACAAGGGACTTACGATCATCCAATATTGTCTGTCAACACACACTGCATGCGCTCATCTCGTTATAAAGTCTGTTTGATCGGCAAACATTGCAGCTTGCCACGATGCACGTGGTAACCGTGCAGTGTGAACCGGCTCGCGCCCACTAGCTATCTCGGAAAAAGCGTTCCTCTCATGGTACTTGATTGCAAAATCACTTCTGCCTACAAGCGACTGATCTTACAATTTCCAATCGTTAAATATTAACTTTATAATTAACTACGAGCCACCGAGTAAAACTGATTAATGAGGGTAGAGATGAAGCATTCATCGATTTATTGCAAATTACAACAATTAGGGTTGATTGGTTGGGGGCGGGATGTACTGTTCGGTGATTCGATGCGAGATTACGTGTATAAAAATCTAAGTTTGATCTGTCATTCGTAAAAATTGCGGTGAAAGATGAATACTTGAAACTTGGTATGCGACGTACATACAAGTACTTACTATAAAAGCATGTTCCATTGCGATCATAAGTAGCTTCTGCTATTTTAAATGAACTCGTCAGCATCCTTACGAATGAAAACGCATCAGAGTCTTGATTGTATTTTCTTCGGCGTTTGCTTGAGAAGATATGAGGGTGCGTTGCGTGCACAGATTAAAGCAACTTGAGTACTACCAAGGGCATCAGCAATCTTACCAACGTGCATCTGTGCCCAATATTCCTAACGCCAGAAGCACTACGGATACGAAGTCACCCCTCTTCGTCTGGCAGTCTTATGACTCAAGTACGGCGACAGCCCTCCTACACCCAGCACGATGATTAACGCTGCCATCTAAACAAAGGCGCGCGCCCCGTCTTTTCCCCTCTCACTCTCACTCTTACTCTTTCTCACTCATTATTTGTTTCTCTTTTAGAATACCGCAAACAAGCTATGTACGGGTGTCATGTAAATCGCCCGAAATGAATTTCTGACAACCATTCAAGAGCCTCACGAGACACGATTATGTGTGATCGTTTGAGCGCGAATGTTTGCAAAAACACATGCACTGAGGAAAAATAGAATTAAATGAACAAGTGTTTATCAGTCATAAATTCGCAAAGTAATCGGTGAAATGCGTTGATTGCCCTCGGAATTTGATTATCCTGGAATTAATAAAGCTATCGTTCGGCGGGGGGAAATCAACTTATCATTTTTTAAGTGCAAAGCGATTTATCGACACTGATACTTCACATAGCCGACTAATTGCGAACTCATTATTGGGATTTCTCGTTGGCGTACATGCATACGCATTGGAGAGCGATGGGGAGTCCGTTTAATTTCGGAGCCTTAATAAACATTGAACGTCGAGTACTAATTTTCTGCAGCTGCAGTATCTGACAATACAGCGGTATACACAAACTTTTAATTGCGGCCCATTCTTATTTGATACTTCCATCGGTAGACGCAATATCTGACCGAATAATTGCTCATTATTATATTTCAAAGTTAAACGTCCGGAGAACCTTCGTGCAGGGAAATTATTAGCAAGAAAACAAAGTTGAGTATCCGGTAGCGGTAAAAGCTCGATAGCGGATATCCTGAAGGACCGGCCGCCAAAAACATGGAAGATTTATGCGAGCCAGTGGGAGCGCAATAGCGTCGAAGTATTAAGATCCTGTTTCTCTTCTCGCGTTCATTCGACCTGTCGCTTCGAGTCTCGGGATTCGCATATGCCCCTTGCGCCGTAGTTCAGCCGGTTGCTCTCGCCCCATCGATACTTCCATGTGCGTGATTGATGTTCGCCGTCGCTTCGCAGACGCGGCGACATAAATCAAAAGCCGCCCTTATACGCACAAACCCTTTTCTTCCCGCGATATTTTCCCTCCCACCCTTCATTCCACCCTTTCAGTGCTTCACCGACCTTATCAGATGCCGCTGCTGCGTTATAATATCCGGAGCTAGCAGTACCTCTGGTATTAAATACTAGCCGTGGGTTTTATCCCCGAACGTCACCAGGTGGACTCCGCAAAACGCTGTCTCATTTCGATATATTCTTCCGCCGAGTGTTATTCGTTTATGTTGTGCCCAAAGATTCTCCCGGAAAGATTTAATTTCGTCAAATGGCTTTATGCGTTCCTCATGCATTTGATGTATTTCGCGATCGATCAGAGTGCACTTGGAAGGCAAATTAACATAATGGATTGCTGTAATGGATACGACCGAAACAAGCAACGCAGCCATTAAAATCACTTTTCACTTTCGACGCGCATGCTGTCGGCTAATGTATAAGAAGAAACGCGAAGATTCATCCGCAGCCTAGCGCACTCACCCTCGCAAACGTTTTCCGCCCTCCATTCTCCAGAGCTACATAGCCGGCACTGTCAGGAATGATGTATCGATACAAACTGGATTTTTGAACGCGCTTTTAATCGCACGCACAACGGGAGTGATGCAAATGGCTTGAAACCGAGGGTTCCCTCTGATGGAGTCGCTTCTTACGATTCATGTTACGCCTCACAGCATCCACTCCAAAGTAGGGGCAATCGCCCAGCCGCCCAAAGCCTCCAAAGTTCCGGAAAATCATGCGAGCTAAGAAAACAACATATGTATAAAGATCATTTCGGTAACATTCGCAATTACATTCGCAACACTCACAATTACATTAATACTTGAGCACATGCACCGAGAATAGGTATCAGAATACATATGTATATGTATTGTATGTATATAATCTCTACATTTTTCGCACGTTACACTCACAACTAGAATAAAAATATCTCATACAGAAGGAACAATCCTTTGGTGACGGAGCCGACCAGAATGCGCTGCGGGACTAACCATACGCGTCAAACTCGCAAGTTAGCAGGCGGGCATACAGCGTGACTGACATTGTCATGTCGCCTGGCAGCAAGTGTCCAGGACAAATAGTTCATTGTCGAGTAAGCAGAAGCGACCTCATGAAATTGGCGGAATTCCAAGGCCGATACCTACGAGATACGTAGTGCGTGTGATAGAGAATGAGAGGCGGAAAGCAGCTCACTTTCTATTATAGCGTTTCGCTGGGATTCTTTAATCTCTAAGAGTGGCTTGACTTATGCCAAAAGGGAAAGATCCGAGGACTGGATGAAGCAGCGATCGGTAGTCCACAGCTATGGGAACTCGTCTCACGCAAAATTCTCCGAAACTCTGTGCCGTGTGTGAGTGGCTCCATGAAGGTTGAGAGTTGAAAGGAATCACAGATAGGGAAAATTAATTGAAATGGATAGGACACGGAAAATTCTCACATACGTTATGCATTATTACATTGGAGATTCGACAAATTTTCAAATTTCCCCCTCGTCCTCGGTATCTTCCTCTCGGGCGAGATTCTCGGGACGGCGAATATTCGCTATCAGAGGCCAGCATAATGCGATATCTTCGTCCGACTAAGCAGAGGTAGATCTTCAAAAGGCAAACTTTTCGAGGTAAGATGCCTCGTGCTCGTTTCCCCGAGAAAATTCGCCGTTTTCCAACGGGAATCCCTCTCAAACATCGAGCCCGAAAGTTTGGCATTCTTCTAACTACTCCCGGAAATTTTAATCGCTAATTGGAGTTGGGCAGTTCCACCGCATTCCGGATCACATAACGCGCTGCGGCGCATTCATCCTTGGAGTAGTGACGTTCCATTTTCCAGTAATTAAGTCAAACATTTGCCCGCAAACAATGTGACACATCGTACTGGATCGATCCAAGTCGATCGTATATTTATTGTATGTCGTACATGTGTATATACACTCAAGTGCATCCGCGGTAAGTGTATGAACGTGTCGATAGGAACACGTAACTCCGTATGGTGTGCGCTCGAAAATCATTAATTACGAACTGTCATTAGGACTAGTTTACTTGTTACACTAGAAGTTCCAACACAGATGCATATCATTATTCACTGTCAATTGTTAGTAAACAGATTACTCCCGTGAGCGCAGTATAAAAGCTTGGCAGTGCCGCTGAGCTGCAAGGAATAGCATCAACGCCATCGACAGTAGCACAGACTCGATCATGAAGGTATCACTGGTGTTTCTTCTCGGCCTGTTGGCCGCAGTTGCGGTCCTTATAGCTGATGCCGGTGAGACAAGAGAGGTAATTTCTTAGTTTCTATAAAGCTTTCGTTTAACATTTTAAATTAAATTACCGATTAATAATCGCATTTCAATGTAATGTATACATACATACACATATGTAGAGAACTAGTGCGATCAGTATGGATGTGTAGCCTGTATTTTACGGTTAACAGGAGCCAGCTCTTGGTTTCTCCGGCCATCTGGAGGAGGCAATCGACAAATTGTTTGGCCATGCTGCAAAGGACGATGATCCGTCTGAGGAATACGACTCAAGCGACGCCAATGAACCAGGCTATTTCTTCTTTCATCATCGTCATGGCCATCGTCGCCGTTGTCATCGTGGAAGAACTAGTACAACAAGTACCACTTCCACTACGAGTACAACGGAGCCGTCTACTACAAGTACTGCTAGCACAACTACCGCGAGTACCACAACTACCACGGCTGCTCCAGCCGGTTAAGGTATGCAAATACATTTCGAATTTTCACAAATTGCGGGAGGATTTGTATTGTGATTTTCAGGATTCGAGGAGTAACAATTGTCCTCTTTCATTTAGGATAACCCTTCCACTATTGAAATGCTCCCCGACGCATTTAAGATTCTTCTTAATACTTGACGCTTCTATGCGACTACTTTCAATCTGAGGAACTTGAGAGGACTACAACTACAGCAACTACCTTCTGCTACGATGACGCTTGAATTTTGCACACAGAATTGACCGTAAAACGTTCTCAAATAGGATAATGGTAACCAACAGTCGAAAGTCGAGATGGATTCGAGAGGGGATATTTCAACGTTACGCATCGCTTTCATGTTCCATTCTTTCCATTTCCCCAGCACTATGTCGGGAATCCGTTGAGGGAAATATACTATCCAATACTTTAAATAGTTGTTATCACTTTCCTATACTCCACACGTTCCCCGCCAGTATATTTTGCACCAGGGATCTGCCAGATACATGGAGGGTCAAGTGACGATACCGTCTGAAACGATGGTGCTCCTGGTTCCCAGGAGAACTCGTAAAATTGTCATCGAGCGTGCATAAAACATGAGTCGCCCGGAGACTGCCGGTCTGTCCTGCGAATTTACGTGGCTTAAGAATATGAAAGGAGGCGTCGACTAGTTGTCGCCGCTGGCAAGCCTGTCAATGGAGATTGGGACCTCAACGATAGTGGGTGCCTTAGGCGAAGACGAAAGGTTCCCGGGAATAGGAGGCAGCCGGCAGCCGGTGTGTTGCAACACATTGGGGGGAAAGGGTCGCTCGAGCGCATATTTCCAGCTTGGCGGCTCCGCCGTGCGCGTTAAAATACATTTTCCTGCGCGCGAAGAGTTCCGCTCGACACGGAAAAGCCTCCAGCTGCTGGTCGCGATATTCCACATGCGTAATGCTCGCACGGATATTTCCATACATAAATCTCGTTCCCGGAGACGGCAACCATTTCTAGCTGTTGCGCGTCATCAGCCAGACTGCAAAACATCTGCGACATCCTTATTGTCAACTTGATTGTTGGCGAAGGGTCTAATATTCGTTGAATTTGCAAGGAGCCTTAAGTCCATGCGCCTGCACACTTCAAGGGAATAACTTTCTTGATTATCAAACGATACAACTAGTTTATTAAACAAGCGAACACTGCGACTCGTGCTCCGCATGCCTATTGGAAAAGTACCAATGCCCTGGCGCATTTAGGTCAGGCAATCTATTGTCTACGTAAGATACAACATCCTAACATATCCTATACCAACACTATTCGTCCTTCTCATGTGTCGTGACAAGATTATCATGCAACTGGCAGTATCTCCACCCCATGTCAATGTCGAGATTAGCTGCGTTAATTAATGGATTTTCAATGCATGCTTCGATGAAGTGAGCGACTTCATTGCAAGTCCCGTACCGCTTGGGTGTCAGCATCGTGGAGATCCATTTGCTCCGTTCCTCGGGCGAGGTTCGAACTAGGAGAAACGAGAATGTCATTGAGAAAATCAGTCAAGGTCATCATTAGCAATTTCACCTGTCATTGGGCTATCGATAACGCCAGGACTAATAGACACGACCCGTATTCCTTTGCTGGCAAGGCCCCTTGCTAGTGGGAGAGTCATACCGACTACTGCAGCCTTCGAGGCACCGTAGGCAATGATGTTCGGAGGTGCTCTTAACGCGACAGTGCTTGCAATATTAATTATCACGCCTCTCTGCTGATTTGCGTTTGGCTTATTGTTCGCCATCACGCCGGCCATCAGCCGTGTCACATTAAACAGGCCCCAGACGTTCGTCTCAAATATGCACCGGTAAAGGTCGGCAGAGTGCGGCTTCTGCGTTTGAAAGTCGTAGATTGGCTCAGCGGCCAACACCGCAGCACTGTTCACTAGGACATTTATCTCGCCGAATCGCTCAATCGCGCACCGCAGGCTCTCCACGACGTCACTCTCCGATCGGACCTAATGCGATTGGTAGAGGAAAAGCGATTATTCAGGTTGAACGGGAACAATGAAAGTCAAATTAAAGTAATGCCCAAATCGCTAGAGAAAAAGGATTTACATCGGTGCATGTAAATAGAGCCCGTTCTCCCATGCTTTCGGCGAGGCTTGCGCCGCTCGACGATGTATCGGCCAGGACCACTTTACCACCCAGGCAGAGAATCTTCTCGGCGACAGCTTTCCCGATACCGTTCGCACCGCCGGTTATATAGGCGATCACGTGCTGAAAAGCGCATTAACTCTCGCGTCACGTGCACCTCGGTGGATTTTGGTGATAGATTTTAGTTTTCTCATTAAATGCCCTTTCTAGGGTTACATTGTCACGCCCAAAGAGCGATCTCGCGGAATGTCAAAGTTATAACTTTCTTTAATAGGAAAATTGCGGACTGTCACCTGCATTCTCCCACTCATTTTCAAGCAAGGTCGCACAGGTAGACGTATAAAATATGAATACTGATATACACGCCGTTCTATGTAGATACATTAAGATGACCACTAACCCCTACACTTTTTCATGAAATTAGCTGACATCGAAATCGTACTCCACCCGGCTGGTTGCGCCGGGTTACCACTGAGACAAACTTCAGTACACATCAAAAGGCTATTATCAACAAGTCATCTTCGGCACAAGTCCGTTATGTCGGCGCCGAACGCAGCGTGTTTCGTAGAAAGAAACGGCGTGCGATTTGAACGGCAGCTAAGAGTCTGAGAGTCGGTCCGATGTAGGAGGCTCAATTAGTCAATGGAGGGATTAAATCAGTTTTATTTCAATCCAAAGTACCGAATTCGAGCCGGGCGAGCGCGAGAGAGTGAGAGGGGGGAGTGGGAGTGAAGCATTACCAAGCCAGCCAGCCAACAGCACGCGCAACTACTTACCGTGAAACGACCTCGCGCACTCGCAAGCCGCAAAACAAGCCGGGGTATCTCGCTGTGTTAAGCGTATCGCCAGCACCAACCAGATCCTGATCAGTGTTGGCCGTAATATAGAATCGTAAAAGCGTCGGTACCACCGCGGCGCAGAGTTCCGGCGAATTTGTTGAGGGAGTTTAAAAACAAAGTTCCGAACTACCCGCCGTTGAAGTACTATTGTTTTCCCGCCCGCGCTTGCTACCCGGTCGTATTAAAATGCGGGAAGAAGAGAAAAGGGGAGTTAGGAATTGGCCATTGATAAAGTTCTTGAAGGGGGATCCGGTCCCAACTTGGAGTCTGGGATCGCAATCGCTCCAGAAAGGTACTACCGGCCTCACCTTTCTTGACCCTTCCGCAATACGAGCGTTTGCTCGCTCCCTCTCGCTTAACAACCCAGACAACCGGGGCTCAATTTCACGACAATAATCCATTTAAATGTCAACCAAATTCGGTTGGATCATTAACCTGCTCTTGAACTTTCTTAACACAACAGACGTATAAACATAACAAAAGTCCGAGTTCAGGTCCAGGAGTCATGAACTCTTCGTCGTGCAAGCTGTGTACGCTCTCTTTAACATGTTTCCTACAATTTGAAATATACGGTATTGAAATATATCGGGTTTTTAATATTCGTAATATTGGACGATATTGATCGATATACCACCTAATATTTTCAGTTGCATCTATAAGTTGAACTTAAGGACTATGTTAATGTAAACGCGTTGAAAGAACTAAATATGCACAAAAACAACAAGATTTAAATTTTATTTTATTTTTTATTTTATCAATAAGATTAAAAGTTGGCTCCCGTTTTCAGCCTCGATGCTTGAAATACTATACAGAACCCAAGCCCAGTTCACAAATTCTCACGAATTATCATACAGAAAATAGTTGTATAAATTGCTCGTCCTGCATAATACGCTAATGACGCAATGCAAATTCAATCGTCAGGAATTTGAATGGCGTCGCCAACGAAGAAAGCGTACGAGCGTCGCGCGCACTTAATCCACTCGAAACCAGACTTTCCAATAGCATCGATGGGGCCGCAATTCCACCGATGCATTTGGGATAAACCTCGTAACGAGAATCTGCCATTACCGTGAGCAAGAGACTCGGCGTGGAACGGTGTACAAGTCGCATAATGGAATACTTTTATCAGCCTGGCCACGCCGCTTAATTATTCAGGGGCGATCAAGTGCGTTAAACCCAACCGATGATTCCGTGATGCCTTGCACCCGCGCGCGCGCACACACACACAGATCACACACACAAACTGGGCTTCATTAAACTTTCACGTGAATTCACCGCGATTCAATTTGCTCCAGGCTCGCTCGCACACTTGCGATAGAATTGACAGCATCGCTTATGTGGGAGCCTGTGAACAATGACTCAATCTTCCAAGCGTCGAAAAATACAGCCTTGACAGAATTACTGGGATTTTATTCCAACATTCGCTACACTGGGGTGGTTCTCTTTCAAAAGCTAGTAGATCAGTCATAAGTGTCAAGGCAATCAGTGGCATTTGTGAGTTACATTCTAGGAAACCTACCGAAGGGGTAGTTAATGACGTGTAACCTTTACGCAAAATTATACGTACGTACTCCTACTCTACATCGCAGTCGATCAAATACTCGCCCTTTTGCCGTTCGTAGAGATTCCATAACTCGTTTCCATTAGGTACAATAAATCTGTCATTAGGTACAATAAATGTGAACAAGGATCCTCTTCGGCGAGTGGTAACAAATTAGTTTCTTATAGAAACTGGGGTTAAGGCTCAGACTTCATTGAAACGGAAACACTGGCAGGACTGATACATGGCCGAAGGGGAAATGTATCACTTGATGAACACAGAACAACGATAGCCCGAATCTGACCATCGCACGGGCGTGGCTTATGATACGCTTTTGGAAAGCCGACCATCAATTTATTCCCTTGGATTTTTATGATAGTTCATAAATAATGCACTTGCCTAGCTGCTTTCCTCCAGTTTCTAAGTGAATGGGAAATATTCGTCCGTTCGTGTGTGACCGACACCAGGGCTCCCATTGCGTATATATGCTCGCAGACTGCTGAAGAAACTTCGAATGCACCCCGAAGTTACAATAGCCGCGACAAGTAGACCATTAATCTTTCATCAGCCATGGATTCGCTCCATCGAAGAGTGGTATCATCGATGTACTTTGTCAGACAGGGGATCGGCCAAGGATCCAGGGATCTAATTTGAATATTTGCGAGTTGTATCCGATTTAGTGTGCGCCCGGCTGAATAAAAAATGACAGGATCTCAAAGGCGACCGAGAACGTTATTCTTTGGGGTGCTCGGGAGGGAGGGCGGCGGTGGCCCTAAAATTCTGAGGAAGCGTGACAGTCGAAGGGGGGAAGGGTTTAACTTCCGGGCGAGCGGAGCACTCGATAATTCATGGTAAGGAGGCTTAACTCGTGCATCCACGCAAGACCGACGAGAAGATAGAGAGGGAGAGTAGCGTGTCGGACTGCGTTCAGACGCTGTCGTCTAACAGGTGCCGATGGATATATCATTCGAACAGGAGGGTAGTTTGCATCAAGCGAGCCCTCCTTGTCGTTCCTAGGCTGCCGCCAGCTGGTGATGGATCGCTTGAATTTTAGCAGCACCCGCGACCATTGCGCATGCCAGCCTCCTCTCTGTTCTTCAGTGGCCTAGCAGTTCCCATGAATACATATTATCGGCTTCCAGTGCCACTGCCCTTGACTGCTCTACCCCGCAACCCCGGCAGCTACACTTCGATCATACTCTCTAGTTCAAGTAGCCGAGAGGCTACTAGATTTCTGATAAATGCGCCATCGAGAAAATTAGTGGTACCTCTACTGAACTTTATTATCAGATTTGCGAAAGGGCTTTCGGCGCAGGCCCTCTTTCGAGTTGATAATGTCCTTTTCGAAGAAGTGTAATTAAACCGGAGACGCCCTTCCCTTGTATCGCGGTGATAAGAAATTTCGATTGGATGGCGAGAGGAGTGTGACTCCAAGAGCAGAGGCCTCGTCCTCTCGTCGTTGATCAGTCAGTGCATTTGCTGCAGCAAACTTGTAGGTATTCTTACATACGTAGACATACATTTTATGCGTATACATATAAAAGTCGAGCCTGTAAGAAAGAAGTGGAACGAGCGATATAAACAAGACACTAAACGAAGACGCGTACACCGATCCGCACGAATTTCCATTGGGTACGTTTCAATAATCTATGCGCACGTGCTTGGCTACTTGTATCCCAATGGCGTAGGGATCATACCAAGAAGACGGGCAGGGGGTGGCGATACCGCCGGCGGGTGAGAGACAGCGAGCCTCCGAATCAGAGCGACCGAGAAGAGGGAGAGAGGGCCAGAGGAAGAGGGTTACAAGTGAGTGGTTGGAGGGGCGGCGAGGCTGAATTTTCGCTGGCGAGGATTTGAAGGCAGGCTTGCCTCATGGCGGCCAGACAGGGATAGGAATATCTCTTCAGGATTCTCAGACGGCCCGAATCAATGCAAACAACTGGATATTGTCGGCAATATCAGTTTCCTTAGAGCGGCGCGCCGCTCAACTGCGAAACGCGCCGAGACGACGACTACGGGCGTCGACGGTAGATCGCTTGCAAGAGCAAAGGAACGCTGAATCGAGGAGAAGAGAGCACCCGGACGGGGCGCGCTCGCACACACACACACACCTCCCACTCTCTTGGCGGCGAAAGTTTGTCTTGCCTTCTCCTCCATCTACCCCGTTGGCCCCTTCAACTTCCGTTCTCTTCCGGGCTTCCTCCATCGACGTACCGGCGAACCCCCGTCCCACCAGATTCGCCACCTCCCACCCCCCCCCCCCCCCCCCGCCGCCTACTTGCCGCTCGGCTCCGTGATTTATTCAGCCTATTTTATGCGAGCCCCTGGCGTATGAGATTTCTGCGAATACCTTATATCCTTTCCGTGCGCACGGGCTACCGGAAGTGCGACGGCTCGGAATCGAACTACCCCGTAGAGCCATCCCCTCATTTGAGCAACATCACTTCGTACTTAAAACGACGTCGTGCCACCGCGATTGTGTACGGTTCCGGAGGCTATGTCTTCGAGAAGGATCGAGTTTGGAATTTTAAAAATACATATAAAAGGGAAGGAGCAGGTAGAATAATTGACCAGATGATGCCGTACGTCATCGGCTAAGTAGATTAAGTTCTACCGCAATCTTGACAAACGACTAGGCATACGTGTCCTTCGCCCGGTTTCAGTAGAAGTCTAAGCTCTAATGCATTCTCTGCTTTCAGGGGGTTAGCATAATGTACTTTGCAGCACCCTGGAGTCCCCACAGTGCGAATGCCGGCTACAGAGGAGAGCCATACAAGCGCCTGCACTTAATTTGTCTAGACAAGGTTGTCTATCAGCAAACTTTATTAATATACTGCTTCCAATGGTTCATTTCTTTCATTCAATTTTTTACATTATATCAAATGGAAGAAACCAAATTTATAATAATTAACGAGAAAGTCTGTCCGGCTTTGATATAATTCCCCTTTCATAGCAAAAATCAGTCGGTGAGAATATGTTCCCCTGGCAGCCAACGGATGTATGCAATGTAATTACGAGCACGCGCAATAACAACAGCTATCAAAACTGGTAACATTCCGACTGCCTAAAACTCGATCTATTCACGACCGAACCACGCGATCTTACCGTGACACGAAACCTTTATTGCCTTCCGCCACGCTGTAATTCCTCTTTGTTTTCCCACCCAATTCCGAGTATTCCGAAATGAAGAGCTTTTATGTCGCCAAAGAGAAGATCCCTCGATCCTCTCGGCTGTTGCAGACGTTATTTAAGAACAGAGTGCGCAATTATCGACCTAATTAGTAGCACGCGGATTCTGACGGAATTCCCTTTTATTCCGATTTTTCTCCACAGAGCTGGCCGTCTTCAAAGCATGCCCCTATTTGCTCCCGTCGTCCTCCGATATTCCGGTTCACTGAGCTAATTGCCAACCTGATAAGTCGATCATCGTCTGTCCTTTCCATGCAGTCGCAGCACATTCACTGAAAAACGTGCAGGAAAAATCTCAAAGCTTTCTTGTACTCAACTTTCAAGAAATGATGGTGCATATCTGAAACCTCCCACTAATCAAGGTAGTCATATAAGGCCAGGTCACATACGTGCCGGGATGGGCAGTTATAACATTCGGCTCATAGTGCAGTGGACAAGAGCCAGCGGCAATAATTGCTTGGTCCGCCGAGGGTGGGACATCGCCCTCTCTATCTCTGGGTACTCTCTCCCCAGCTGATGGATGTATTTGTTGAGATTACGTGAAATGGTTGTAAATGCTGGGAGGGCTCGGGTCTGCTCGGGATTCCGTCCCCTGCCACTTTTCCGATGAGTGAGCTACTATCTCGTGACTGCAGTTACAACTGCACAAAGGTTAATGCATGCCATTGTGGCTGCCAGACCAGCAGAACTACTGGGCTTTTCGTAGCTACTGGACGCAGACATATTGAAACGAGTGGAAGCGTGCGCCTGCACACGTTCACATACCTTCGCCACCAATGCGCCGGTACATAATGGATGGGCCGCCACTTTTTCATCATTTTTAATAAACTTTAATATCTTCCATCAGCTGTCCATTCGAAGCCGTACGCGCGATGGCCCGTTCAATGTGCGGCATAGGATTCAAACCAATTCGGTCGGCTCCATTGAATGGTAGAAAGGAATGAGATGTGAAGTTGTTAGGTGCGGGACGGGAAGCATCACAATTGGTAATTACTTAATGAAGAAAATTGCGGTGAAGTACCTTTACCCATTTGTTTAACAGTGTTATTTACAAAGACCCATATTCGAATTTATTTACCTGTTAACCATGGTCTTTCGCTTGAGTTTCACTACAGCCGAAAATCTGGATATAAAGGGGAGTATGGGTAGGCCGATAGCGTCACTGTGAACGCGACCTTCCTGTGGGAGAATAGTACAAGAGAGAACCATGGGGCTCAACACCTGTCAGAGAGATCGAATATCGAAATCGGATTGGATCAAAGCGATCTGAGGCTCCAGCGAGCGATCGAAGTAGATGAGAGGAACCACCTCCTACCACTACTACCTCACAGCTCATCTTGGACCTCTTACAAAGGTACGGAAGCCGCTGACTAAATGGGGGCGTGGATCAGCGAGGACAGGGAGGAAAGACTAAGTCGATTTTAATTTAAGCGCATGACAAATTAAGAGGCATCAATCCGAAAGGAAAGGGCGCCGCGCCGCGCGGCAGATTACCGTAGGCGGTCCCCGTGGACTCCGAAACGCACAAGGGGTTACGAACATCCCACCCACTCAAGCAAACTCTCCTCGGCTATTCAATCCTCCTGAATTTTGTATGATAAATGTGAATAATGGAGACAAAACTTGCTCGGCGATTTTATCAAGGAGGTGGATGGAAACCTGATATCCTAATTTTCCAAATGAATTCTACAATATCAGATCTCATGCAAATATTACTTCATGTCATAATTGAAATGCCGCATTTGTCAATACATAGCAGGCGAACAAATATGCAATATTGACATTTGGGTGGAAAGATAGCTGATTGCCAACTTGTATAAAGGGGACACGATTTTGGAGAATAAATTCAATTATATAAAGTGAAGGTAGATAGGACTGTTAAAAAAAGGACGGTGGAGTACATGCAGCTTCAAAAGTGTTTCAACTACATTGCAGTTTAGTAAAGGTTCTTCGCCATTCGTAGTTCCCTGCCTCTCTAATGTCGCCATTGTACCACTGCTATCAAAGTGCTCCACCTTTAATTGAGCCTCGCACTTTAACATACAGGTACATTGTGCTGTCAGACCAGACAGCGGAGTGTCGCACCGGTAGTAACGGAGGGCAAAATGATTGGAATCGAGTGACATTGTTCGATAATGGGGAGGCCGTAAGCTGCAACTCGCCGGGGACTGGAAAATCGTGAATGTGCGGTAACCATGGGCACATTCTCGTACAGCTCGCGCTCGAAAGACACTGCTCCCAGGTATAATAGGCAGTTAGACCGATTTGGCGGCAGCCGAAATGAACGCTCATTTCCGCAACCAATTCGCAACATTATTACTATTGCCAATGGCGAACCCAGCAGGCTTGCGAACATAACAGGATTGCAATGTAACGCGAGGGTTAAAAACGTTGGCTATTACAATCGTTTCAGAAACGAGAAGTACATGACGATTTCTATTACTGGTTTAAGTTGGTCGTCAGGAAAGCCATCATGATTGGCAATTTTCTCTATCTTTACCTGAGATCTTCCTTCTTCGACAGAATGTCCTGTTCCAAAATACAATTGCAGCCAGTAGAAACAGGTGGGGAATACATTGTGCTGACAGTGGCACGTAACCTGAACGCTGCAAAGTGATGGGCCGTGGTCTCATCTGGCGTTTGATGTCCCTCCGCACTAGATACCGTCGGAATTCAGTTTGTACCTTTGTTAAACGGCAGCCACGAAAATTACCCATCCGGTTGTAACGCCACCGGCCCTTCAGCACGGTAAGGATGAGTCAATCTGTGCCGGTGCACAAGAGCGGTTCCACGGATGACGAGGAACTTCGCACACGTAAAGTGACTTTTGAGCAATTAGCGAATCGACCTCAGCACATTACCGGCTCACAAGAAACGGAACACACGTAGAAAAGTTACTCGCATGCCCTTCAGACAGCCATCATTTGTACAGGAACGTGTGCATTGGCACTTATCGCACGGGGAGCATGATAGGGAGCGAGCGAGCAATTTAAGTGAAACTAATTTCCAGAAAAGTGATTAAGATGTCAACTCAGTTTGCAGATTCGAAGCACGTTATTAGCTAAAGAAAAGCAACTCCTTCCGTATCACAACCATAAATACCTCTGGTCCCTTTCAAGTCTCTTCTGACTGTTTTTTTTTTAAACCTTTGTTATCATCTCTGGTGCTTGTCACAACGGATGACACACCGTTCGAGGGAAATCAAGCCTCAGACAATTCCAGACTGCTGAATTGCCACGATGAAACTTGTTGCTCATGAATTGCAAATTAATAGCTCATTTGGAATACGTTCCGGTCTACTCAGTTAATTCAATAATTGGAAATTAAATTAACGTGAATGCAGAGTTGCGTCTAATGAAATTAACGTCAATATCTCCGGCAGACTGCTGCATCTGTGCTTTGGAACAGGACTGGCATAAATATAGAGCACTGCAACCATAGTGACGCACTAGCCATGGATACCTATTATGAACTACATTATAGGTATACTATTTTAAAATAGAATCACTTAGAAAGAGAAGTAATTATTGCGAGCTCGATATACAGCAGCAAAATGTTTAGCCTTTTGTGGTCCCATCTCGAGTTTACCTTGACATTACATAGGTCTTGTAGATTCGAACCTTAATATTCAAATATAATATTTAAATAGTTTTGGTTGCAGAACATTTTCAAGAAGGGACTTGACAACTGAAGTTCGTGCAGCCTTGGAGCATTAATACGATTCGAATTAATTAAAGGAGCAGGGTGAAGGACCCTTCTTCTGGTAGTCGGGGTAACACAGCTACGGGATGGATAATAACGAAAGCAATATTTCGTCAACGAACACGAAGACTAAACTATTTCGGTGTACTTGGTTTACGCGCCTACTTCAGCGAATATTCGGCAGCCCGCCAAGCGTTACAAGGGCTACTTTAGTCCTGGCCAAATGAAATTCTCCCCCTGGAAATTATTTCCTAGCCGAGATACGTATTAACGAAGTAGCTAGACATTGAAAGTGACGGGAAAAGGGTTCTACCTTAGAAGAGATACTACCACTAGCTGTTTGCGACTCATAAAGAGAATGTGTTCTGCTCTTACGGATTTGTTCTTTCATTTGATCATCTAGCAGTTAGGCTTTTTGCGTAGCTTTAAGAATGACATCGTAAACAACAATATACAGTATTCATTCATTTTTGGCTAGATTTCGAGGGCTTATATACCTCAAAAATCGAGAAAAGTAGGCTAGAGAGAGTATAGATGACCTAGGCTTCGGTGTGTGGAGCTGCAGTCTCCCCTACGGAAAAGCCAAGGGTCGACGCGATAACGGTCGAAGAAAACGGTCCTTGGCTGAGTTTAAGATTCAAAACATAACGCAGGCGTATTCTATGGAAAAAGAAGCAGCGATCATTTTCTATTGAAAGTAGCAAAAGAAAAATAATTCAATTCGTACGAGGATGTAACACCCCTCTCTCACTCTCTCTCTCTCTATGTTGCTTGCCGTGCGAACGTAAATTAAAAATGCCAGCAAGTGACAAAAGTCGGCGTGAAAAGGGTTCTCGCAAAGGCCAAGAGGCGTCGAGCTCGCGAAACGAGGTTCCCGCAACAACTGCTGCTGTTGCTGGCCCCGACGAACATTAATATGACCCGTTGCGTTCGTGGCCTTTGTCATGTGAACACCCGTACTAATTCGCACATAAACGGGTGCCATGCGCCCGTCAAAACTTTGTATTTGCACGGATCCGAGCGAAGCAAGCCACCAGTCGCCGGGAAAAGTTTCGACCGCGCGCCTCTCTTACCCGTTCAAATTGCAATAATATGCTGCTGTTGTTGCCAAGCCGGTAGAAAACTCGGTTCACGCTGAGTTTTTGGAGGCGCGCTATGGATCAAAACTCCAAAGAAAACCGCGTGGATTGCTTGGGCGGCCTTCGAATACTCTCTTCTTGGTACTCTTGGTACGTTTCCTCATCAACGGTTTTTATGGCCTAAAATTGCGAACGCACTCTAGCTGAAAGGAGCTGCTCTCGAACACGCAGCGGCAACATGAGTAATTCGCTTCGACAATGATCGAACCATGTCACATTCAACCGGCCATAATTCAGCCGCGGTCCCACTGCATTTGCCAGCGGGTGGCTAGAACACCGTCTCCGAACAACGTTTTTCTCAAAATAACTGAGGATCGAAAAGCTTACTGCCTACAAAGGTAACGGCGTGGTCGAAAGGATGGCGTCAGTAAAGTCTGAGAATTTCCCCGAACTTTTTATTGTACGGAACCACTTTTATGTGTTGTGTTAAAGAGGAGCTTATAATATAAGTTTTAATAATTCCCTATTGTTCGCGTGACATAGATTCACTCTACCGGCATGCGTTACGAAACTCTGTCCTATCCTACTTCTTTGATCGCAGACATTTTCATCTGCTTGTATAGAACTTCTCTTTTGCAATTTCGTGCGCACCTTTTCGCATGATCAAGTTGTAGCTTTAACTGCGAGCTAGAATTACAGCTCGGGATTCGTTTTTGCGTTCGTGCTAGTAGGTCAAATACCTTTTGCAATGGTATCTTGTTAATGGACCCAGATTCCAACAAATCAGTGCAGTTCATTATTATCGCCGTTTTAACTTACATCACAAGTCGGCTTTTCCAAACTGCGGTATTCTAAAGATTTAAAATCTGACGCACACGATAAAGACGATGCAAGTCTTTTCAGGAACTAGGTGAGTGAACTTTGGAATCCAGGCAGAGCGCTCCTGCCCGACTCGAGTCGGATGTATTCGACGAGGAAAGAATACGCGCCGGAATAAGTCTACACTACCGTTACTTAACGAAAAGCAAAATCATTCGCGAAAGCTCCGTGATCAACAAACGCGTGTTTAACACTGAATCAGACAGCATTAGTTTCAGGTAGCCCTCAAGTGTCACGTACAGAGCTTCAAAATTAAATTGATTGATGGTAAAAGATTAATGATTAATTAGCGTGCTCTTTGTTTCGACAAAAGTATAATAAAATAACTAATAAATCCATATATGCTCCAGTTTTAAGTAAATACCATTATTTTCGCTGTAAAATTTTAGAGTAAGTGTTTGTGCAATTGACATTATAGTGCTGGCACTGGCGTCACCGCCACTCGTTCCCTGAATAACGTTAACACAGTCGACCTGACGGCCTGCGATCATTACACACGCAGGCCTTAATTACGACGTTTACGCAACATGGTCGAGCGATCTGGCCACGCGAGAAAATTTAATTACACGCTGGCCCCGAAAAAGACCGCGACGGCGAAAGCGGCTTGCCAATATGAAACTCAGTAGCTACCAGGCCACCCTCCCTTTGCTGCAGCATGGACCTGCGGTAGAGGGAAAGGCAGTTGAAACTGGAGGGTGGAGAGGATCGCGGATAGGGAAAGCGGAATTAACCTGAGCGTGAGGCTGTCGGCAACGGTACAGCAACCCTCCCGCCACTTTCTGCCAGCCGACCTTTTCGTAGTAGATCCGACGCTGGCAAGCGACTCCTGAAAAAACGCCCGGGAGTCAAATGCTGGCGACGATGAACAGGTGCAATGATAGCCCGGCTGCCTCTTTCGCAGCGTTTCCGCTCGCCTAGCATTCACTAAGGTTCTCTTACAAATGGGCTAGGCTAACGAAATTTGTGATCGCTGGGGTCCTCTTCAAAAACCAGCCACTCCTAAACGATACAAATTACGCCGAAAACCTTGGGGCTGCTAAAAATTAGAGCATCCTCCTGGAACGTAAAATGTGTAGCTGCAACAGGCGAGCAGTGTTACTTTCTAGTCGAATTGATGCAGTCGAGGGCTTGTCTCGAGGGCCTACGCTATAGCACAGGGTGCACAGTGCTGATATGTATGCATATTCGAGCTAGTAAGCCAGCCGCATCTACCTTACAAAGTAGAAAGGAAGTCGAGGCCGTGTGTTACGAGATGCAGTAGATCCGAGTGGGAAAAAGAAAATATTGTAGGTGGGGGAGGGTGGTAGAGGGATATGAGTACGAGATGCGAAAACGCTTAGCTGGATGGTGGTCCAGCTGAGAAGTGTGGTCTGATGGGCGTGAAGGTGCGAGGACTCCTGGCGCTCAAGCGTGGCTGGCGTCGATGAAGTAAAACGCAAGCGGGGTAATTGCCGCACCTTTCAGATGTAAATGCGGTTCGTTAGTGGGTTTCCACGGGCTATGCATTGCCCTCGGAGTGGGAAGGGTGTGCTGGGTGCGGGGCTGCTGCTCAGAGCAGTACAGCTGGGAAATAGAGCTCGGCCGAACCCAGAACTGACACTACTCTCCAACTGTTTAGTACCGTTCGTTGCTGCTTCGCAATAGCTGGGCAAGTCGAAGCTAGCCAGTCGCCGAGCGTGCTAAATGCTTGCCGCATTATCATGGTAATAGCGAGCTGGCTGACATTTTTCCGGATCGGCCAGTTCGCTTGCGGTGCCGGCGCGATGTCAACTGGCGACGCCGGCCACCGCACGAGTGCAAGGCATCGGCTGACCATACATGCACAGTATAGCTCGTGCGGCCGTTCATCGCTCTGATGGGGGTGGTGGCGGTGATGGTGGTGGCGATGTTCCGAGGATAATTTGTCGAAGGCGAGAACCACCCGATGAATACATTTTGTATTCCGTTTCGCTCAGTATTCCCGGTCTCCTCGCGCTTCGCTGCACTCGCTGGCCCATTGTAGTGCTGACCGGCAATACTAGCTCAGGCACACATCCCTATGTACGTATACGTATATATGTGCAAAACATATATATCGCACCGAAAGCTGGCCGCCTGTGAAAATGGAACGCGGCAAAAATGCGGCCATCACGAATTGCTTTCCCACGCAGCACGTCGCGTCGGATAGCTTTTATAGCTGGAATTCTGCGCCGTTATGGCATGGAGGAATGCGCTAAATGTCAATTCCCCGTGAATGCATTCAGTCCGGAACTTCACCCGGCAAATGCATCGGCGATCCTGCTGCCGTCCGAATATTTAATAACGACCAAGTTACGCCTATACGAAGCATACTGTAACTTGCGGCTGCATTTCACCACCCACCCCTTCCGCTGCTTTCACCGCTGTGAAGACTCACACTTTGGACATGTAAATAGTCCTCTCGACGTATATGAATTACCGACTCCAATGGGTATTATTTAAACAACAATGCCGCCACTGCATATATATGACACGTCTTTCTCCAGCAACTATTGTGTCGTGATCGTGCGCACTCGCATACGAGTTGTTCACAATAGTTTCTCTTTCACATTAACAGTTACATATATATGTGGAGTACACAAATCCCCGGAAACTGGGATCACCAACGTGGATGAACTTGAAATACTCTAGTCAATACAATGCAGAATTACGCTCCGTTTAAGTGAAGTATAGTGCGACGCATATTAGTATTCCACTGCTCGAATATTGTCAAGTATTAGCTCCACCTTTGATGACATTTTAACTATACATATAGCAGATCAATGCATTGAAGATCCATACATCATTCAATTTCGTCTACCATCGAACATCATCGACGACAGAACATAGAACGCCATCAGGAACATATTCTCGTGCAAGCTTCGAGCTTCATAATTACCAGCTCGTAATCGCTAATCGATTGCCACCAGTCTCTGATTATGCATGAAACATGGTAACCGTAAGATCATACGCATCACTGATAAATCTCTGTCGACAGCTCGATCGGTTCAGTCCTACGCATCACCATCACATCTCATCCAAGCAAACGTTAATAATTAACGTTGCGATATACACCAATGTAAATGCGATTTACAACATGCTCTGGCACCATACACGATCCATAATATTTAAAATAATAGTTTTTTCAATTGGATGATGTTATAGATATTTATGCCAATGTAGGACTTTCTTATGTAACTTTATATCTTATATCTAACTTTCTTTATGTAAAATGTTATCTTCACACTACAAGGATGCGCTGAATGTTAACCTATGGTTAAATAAATCTTGCGCTAACATTCGAACACATTTGCGGGAATATCCCGATTAGTAGAATCCTTCAATCCTTCAAATTAATAGCATTTGCCGAACAGCATTAGTTACGGTTAGTGAGTTTCAACGTGGTACCTTGAAATTAGGCACGTGCGATAATTAAACGGTGGAGCAGTACACTACCATCCCATCGGTCGTTCCGGGAATTCTAGCATGGCGGAAATGATAATCCGTACTGCCAATACTGTTCCTTCAACGACAAGTATGACCGATGTACAGTTGATTGTTGCGTTCATAATTCGGATCAATATTGGCCGGTAATGATTCACGATCCGGCGAACTGCATGTACACAGATAATGAAGCTATATTTCCGCGAACAACTATAATGCAACTTTCCCTCAACTTTTCCAGGCACAATTTTTTTAAGGTGGAAAATGATGAATATTACTAGTTTTCATGCTTAATATCCATGGGATCATTTTCATAATATTAGTGACAAAGCATTCAAGAATTAATGAATAAAGCAAGGTATAAAAGGAATCAACCCCAACTCATATGGAACCACGGGGGACACCGCTACCGCCGCATTATACTCGCTGTACGTATCAAAATCCTTTGATACATGTATTAATTAGATTGTTAATCCCAGAATCACTGGCTTTAATGACTGATACCTGAATACTTACCGTTTGTACATATATAGCGAATGGAATTATACTTATAACCATCGTCGGAGCTCTCCTGACTTTCGGCCAATACTATCAACCAATGGTATTTAAGAAAGTTTGTGAATGGCGTGCGTTATAGCTGAGTACCATCAAGACAGGCACGATAGGAATGATGTCGTCTAGACGGCGAACTCAATCGGTCGGAAGGGATTTGTCCCTGAGGCCGTTTGAGCGTCCGGGTTATTCGCAAGGCGTGCCGGAAGCTTAGTTCGTTGACGGAAGGCGGTAACGACCAGCGCGGAAAAAAGTTTTAAAGTAAATATCGTAAAAATTCATTTCCTGCCAGCAATATGTTTCCATTCATGCTCCCGCCTTTAGCCCCATACCCTGTAACGCCCGACCACCCACTACCTCCGCCCTTTAGTTGCTCTCCGCACCGTTCAATACAATCTCCGCATCGGTGCAATACAATAATCCCGGTACGCGAGTACTTTCATTTGCAGCTCTAAAGGGATTAAAACGCTAGACTTAGTGTTGCCGGGGTGGAAAGCGTGATGCAGGTATGAACATAGATCGTTTAGACGATTCGACACTTTACTATCGCACTGCCAGCTCACCCGAATCCCCTCCGATTCACCGGATTCGCGGCGGACCTCAGCTTAACCTGCCCAATGTGGAACCCTCACGAAAACCAGAAAAGCGACAATCAATAAATATTGAAATCATATTTGCCTTCGATGATGTTGAAGTCTATACCTTTCAGCGTATAAATGAGTTAAAACTTTTATATCTGATGAACAGATTGATATGGAACGAATTGATGGACTATGAACGAAACATTCAAACGTCACACATTTAAGAAACGCACATACAGTCGATTACTAACTTCGTGTGAATGCTACATCTGTATTCAAATATAGTTTACATGTATATCCAACAAATGAACACTTAATACATCGTATACACATCTTTTAATGACTATAAAGCCGAGCAAGACAATACTTACCCCGATCGAAAAGCGAAAATTAGTATTGCACCGGGCTTTGCTTGACAAATGAAGTCTGTCGAAGTATGTTACGATGTGCACAGAGAAATTTGGGGAGCACGTTTTTCGATTCGACATTAGCTATGGAACCCAGCCTGGGAGTGCATTATGCATGCGAGGAAATGGAGCGAGTAGAGGCTGTACCCACACGTATGAGTCGGCAATATATGTATGTATAGCGAGACATGAAAGGGAGTGCCGGGGGACAGGGTTCAGCACGAGCACCAGAATTCGGATAATCACGTTACTGTGAACCAGTTGTAAAATTCATGCTTCGTAAATACGAAACCGCCATCGACGACGGCCTGATTCCAATATCTTACGCAACGTATTTCTATTTGGAAACAGGTTTCCTCTATTCTTACATGCATTCTCTAAATGCGAAATACTTTTATACAGTCGGAAAGAATTTTCTCTGGTGCATTTCTAAGTAGATGAAGTTGCTGCGAAGTGCTTCGTTAATGCAATCCTACTGGCCATTAATGCTGCTTAATATTGAAGATTATAATCAGGTACGTCAAATATATTCGTTGTATAGCCACTTATATTCACCAACGCGATGCGCGTACCGAGAGATTTGATTGCAAATTCAAAAGCAGCGCTTAATTGATACAACATTTAATCGTGTTCATATGGCATGCTAATAAGCGCATTATTTTCAATATCTACAAAACGCCCATCAAATATTACCATATGCAACCAGTATAAAAATGATTAAGCGGAAACTTGAAAAACAAAAGGCTTGGTTCAGAAGCGAATATTTAATTCCCTGCGAATCCGGTACATATTTCCAGCGTAACTTCCGTAGTCCCAAAAACGATTTCCCACTTTTATCAAAGTTATTATCGCGCGAATGGTCATTTCATCAAAGTTTTCACTTCTCGGCGGTAAATCGAAGTTGATTGTCGATCGCACGAACTGGGACACTCCAGGCCTCCGGGACGGCCAAAGTGTGTCATAAAATAAGCACGACAAAACTTTTATTGGGTCCTCGCTGCACTAGTCTTTCTTGTAAATGAGCGGATCTCAAGCCCTCACGCTACGAGAATGGTCATTTATATTATCTGTTTAAGGGGGTATTCTGGCCCAGATTGTAAAATGATTAAAAATATGGCGGTTTTAATTGCTAAATTAGAATAACATGATTGGGTACCAAACTTTTTTGACAGTCGTGTCCTATTCCACCTACCTCATAGATATAAACGGTGAGGTAAGCCATTCACTCGACGAGTGGTATTACGAGAGTCAATAAACAACGGCATGTGCAAACAGGTGAAAGAACGAAAGATTAGACCATCGTGATATATCTGTGCACGCAGTGTAAGCGACGGCGAATCGTCTCTGTAATTGACTGATATTAGCTGATTATATGCCAGTGAATACTAGCTCAACGTGAGAGTGAATTTACTGCTGACGAATAACGTGTGCGCACGGAGGATTGGTAATCGCTTGGTAGCTGAATCTCCCCGACGACGGCAACCACTCGGGCGGCAGCGTGGCATGGCGAGGCCCTCGTGAATTTTAAACAGTTTGATATTCCAACCACTTCATCGTCGGGAGAGCCCGATTCTACTTGGGCCCGGGCACCGTCGAAAACTTTAATCGGATGCCAATTCATTCCCGGCTGACGAGCATCACAAAAGAGCGTAAATATTTTATTGAGCTTTATTTGGCGAGCTTACTCCCTCATATACTTGATGCTGGCTCCGCCATTACTGATTGGCTCTTCCTCCACAACTCACACTCTTTCCAATCGCTCTTTCCCTTAGCTCCCGATTTCTCGGACGGGAGCGATCCGCCAAAGATGAACTGACTTGACGATGCCGAGCTCCATCGGACCGCTGCCGCTCCGCCCGTAACCCGACGTGTAAATTCACCGGGCGATATACAGCTCGGCGAGGCACACAGTTGATGTTCGAGGCCACGCGCCACGCGGTGTGTGTTCTCAAACGAATGCCGGCGTAGAAATAGAAAGAGACGCGACGTACCGAGCCAGAAAGGTAACGCGCGAGAGAGGGAGAGGGCGCAGGGCAGCGAGAAAGAGAGCGCAATAGGCGGAGGAAGGGAAAACGTTGTGCACGCTACCGTAACTTCGCGTCACGGCCGGTGAGCTTCATCGATCACCGGCCAACTCAATTTGTCTCCATTGATACCAATCTGCTGAGCAAGCTCGTCCTCTCCCCCCACCACCCTCTGCTCACTCGCCTCTCCTCCCCTCTCGGCCACTCTTCCTCACTCCTCTCACTATATGTCTCTCTCCTCTCCACCTTCACGTTTCGCATCCGCTGAAATCCACCTCACGCTTCCCGGCGAGACCTGGCATTGCAAGCGCTCGCTATCTCTAGTTCAGCGCATAGATTTCATTTCACGGCTTACGCGCAAACTTTAACGTGTAACTCTTACGGTGCGTGCAACTCTTGTTTCCTACGCTCAGCCCGTTCTCCCGTGCTTCCACGATCTTCTACGTGCGGCCTCCGAGTCAAACCCGTTAACCCCCTATTTTTACTTCCCTCCGCCTTCCCTTCTCGCCGAGCCGCCATCATCGCAGGTACTGTTTTAATCGCCCGGCAGTACTCTCCCTCTCGCACCCGTTCCCTCTGTTCTTACTCTTCAATAGAGGGGGCTTAATCCGAGCGGATTCACTTACTCGCATCAGCTCGATTGCACTACGGCCGTTTGATCCTGGACGGCCGCTATTGTCGAATGTAAAAATGTATGGGGACACAGCGAGGCATACTGTGGAAGAACAACTAGACATGCTACCCCACCAACGCGATCGCCGCGCATAACTAATCCGCCTTCGCCCAACACCGAGATTCTCCCCCTTCCCTCTTTGCTCAGCCGTAAGCATCGCAGGTACTGTGCATCATCGCTGTACTATCATTGCACCCTGGCGACGAGTACGATGGCCGGTTAACTGTCCGGATTTTCCGGCGGTGTGGCGTAAGCATCGAGGAGATATAATCGACAAACTGAACACACAGTGTTTGCCGTCCCGAGGAACTAAAGCTAGGGCTCCCGTGCGAGGTGGTCCGAAAAGAGTGACTGGTAGCGAATGATATCGCGGGAGGGGAAGAGAAAGACTTGCTTTGAGCCAGTAGACGTCAAGTCGGCGATGCGGCAGGTACAGGTATTAGATGACGCTAGAGAAGAACGAAAGGCCGGAGAGCCGTGAGGGAATGTGATGATGGAGAGCGCGAACAAGGGGCGTGGGTGGAAAAGGGGTAGGGTGCGGTATGGGAAAGGAAGGGGGATGAGTAACCCAAGCGGTGCAAGCAGTGTACGACACGGGTTTCTATCAAATTATAAGTTGTCACACGGATGACGACGCGGTAGCCGCGTGCGCGCTGACTACGGGCTTAGCTTTCCCAGTTAAAGCCGCCGCCAATCAGACCCACCTCCTACTCTCGCTTTTCACCCTTTCATCCTCTGTCCTCCGTCCCCTCTCTCCCTCTCTCTCTACCCTTCTATCCACTCGCTCATACCCCGGCTATCCTCTCGCTTCCTTGCACCCTGGAAACGTCCTCCCGCTCGGGCATGGACCCCCACCTTCTCCTTCCTTTCCTATTCATCCACTTGCACGCTAGATTCCATCTACTCCAACCCGTCGTTGGGGGCCCGCGACACCAGCGCCGCTGCCGCTGCCGCTACCGACGCCGTCGCCACCGTCGTGTCTCTTCCGGTTCTTGAGCGCCTGCACGGAAGGAAGGAAGAACACCGTACTCGTAAGTGTGCTTCGCAGCCTACTACGCCGAGCATAGCTGAATTTGCATGCGAGGAATTTATAATTGGACACTGTTTATCTTACGCGGGAGAGCCGGGGCTGGCTGGTGGGGCCGTTGTCGCCGCTGCACTCCTCTCTTCTCGCAAGGATGCATCGCGGGGAGAGGTGGAGCAGCCCTCGCCAGGTCGAGGATGGCGTTCGTTAGCTCGTTGGTAAAGGTTGGCGGCGAATCAAGCTCCACAGTTAAATGCATAATCAGGCAAACTGCTCTTTTGTCGGTTGGTTCGTCGTGCCGGTACGCTGCGCTGTTTTCGAAATCCGTAAAAAGGATTTCTAACCTCATGATCCCCTTTTGGAATTGCGGCTGGGGGAGGATGGGCCGTAATGTCGAAGGCGTAAACGAAATGCAAATTCCAGGAAAACATGGCGCTGGTGGAGTACCCCTTTAAGGGCCGGTGCCCGAGGATCCCGGCTTGCCAACGACTTCTAGGCTCTGTTCCAAGGGTGGGACATTCCGAAGGAACCCAGTACGATTTGGCAGTTCTTCCGTTCAGTGGGCACTCCCATCGGGGTGAAAAGATATCGCGATATTATACGAAGATAATGGGGCCCGTTCAATAACACCGCGAAGAGTAATAGCAATGGCATTGTGCTTAATGGGTAGGGAAGCCTATGGAGGGAATCGAAGCACCAGTTTATCGTAGCTAGTACAGGTAGGCGTTGGGGGCTCACTGCTGACGAATAGCCACGTCCACTCGGCCTTAACAGGTTACTCCTCTGCCTCGCGATCTGCCACTCGACGGTGCAAGAAATCAAAGGGTAGGATAAGGTGGCATCACACCTCCCTCCCCAAGATCAAGTTTCCGAGATCCTTCATATGGAAATCTGAACTTTGATCACAATCGTGGCCAATTCCCCAATTTCTACATTATACACTTCGAACCATTCAGTTATACATGTGCATATGTATCCAGACAGTTGGACTGGCTGTCGAGCGAAAGACTTTCCAATGAAGACTTGACTTTTTAAGTCGAAGGAAAACGATGTAAGGAACTCTGCCGGGAGGGGCGACGGGGATTAGTGAAGCGAGTGGAGCCGCATTAAGCTCACAATGATTAGAGATGGTATAAAGAAATTGAAGTCACGTGGCCCTCTATGAATCGGCGTCCCCTTTAATGCCCCGACATCGACGAATAAACAGCTCTCGATCCCCCTCGATTTCGAGGAAGGTGTTTGCCTGCATCTTCAGCCCTTGTGCATTTTTAATCAAGTGGATAAAGCCGCTCTTCCATACACGGGGGCTTACCCGCCATTTATTATCAACGCATTATGACAGGGCTGACGGCTCTTTTTACCAAATTGTTGAGATCTCTGGAGCTTCGGGAATTCCGCGTCCCATCCTTCCTTCCTTTCACGACGGATTTTTTCTCTCCCGGAACACACCCGCTCCCTTATCCCCACGTAATTCGAGCCCTCGTTCAACTGGATGCTCGCCCCTTTCAGAGACGCCCCGAAAATATATTTATACTCGATAATCACTCAGGGGAGGATATTCCTTTACGAATCCTCTCGTGGATTAATGATCGTATATTCTTCCGTAGTGGGAAGCTGCGCCGCGGGAGACTTCAAATTTGTCATTCGAACGGGATGATTGTAATCGACACCTTTTCAACTCCGGTTGATATTCACCGATCGAAAGCAGAAATGCTGTCACAGTACAAATTAACAGATCAATACATCTGCTTCCCGGTAAGTGTCAGCTACTCACGGGCGACGTAGCGTTCGAAGTCGTAGAACTGCTTGTTCAATAGTTCAATACCTCCAGCAGAATTACAGATACTTAAATACAACAATACAAAAATATCAATCTTTTATTGTTCAATAGGCGATTTGACAAACTTAATCGATTATCCTTTGGAAGTATCTTTTGATTCTTTACCATTCTATTCCTCTTCACAAACGCGGGAAGTTAAGCTAGGCTTGCGCTAGGCGCAAGCAGCACTAACAATAAGTTTATCCCATTTCTCGTTGTCGAGGCTGATCAGCTCGTGACGCCGTAGGTGGCGTCGCAATCAATTCGAACAGGGATCGCGATTCGAGGATCGTTCGTAATCGGGTCGAAAGTGAAGAAGGACGGGAGGGTCAGGTAATCTGTTATTCGGCGCGCGTCGCGCGCTCCGCTGCAGCAGCAGCGAAGAGTTGCAACTTGCAAGCTAATGTTTGCAATTTACCCAGGCGTGATGGATCTCGGTGGCAAGCAGGCCGGCCAGGTCCCGATGCTGCGCGCCGGGTCAGAGCATGGCGCAGCTCCTATACGTATAAGAGCAGGTCTGTTCTGCAGCCTCCGTCGGAGTTCTATCTAGATAGTAGAGGCACAGCATTAAGTGCAGTAGGATAGCGGCTGTCCAGGAGATCGACCGTAGTCACTGATATCCATAGCGACGGACCCGTAACTAAAGAGTGATTGATCTCGGACATTTGAAACCATCAACAAAATATAATATTCCCCGAAAAATATTAAAATTGAAAAAAGAGCGCCAAGTAGTTTAATTACCCGCATAAAAGATATCTTCTGGAACTACATTGTCCGAAAACGAAATAGCGATCGTACAAAGAAAACAAGTTTTCAATCAAAGATATATCACGCATTAATTAATTAATTAACTTGCATCTCAAATTTTAAAGCTTGGTGTGTGCGTGCTTCATTGTCCAGTAAAAACATCACCAGCACAAATATCTCGAATGAAATAGACATTCCATACGCAATCTCTCATTCCAAACTTCCACCTTGATTTATGATATAAGTATGTATCAGTAACCGTAGCCGATAGTCTGCGTTCCTGTGCTAGTGGAAGTAGTGGCTTCGCTCGACAGTCAAGCCAGCCAGAGCCAAAAGGCAACCCAGCTGCTAGCAAAATCCAAAGCTTCCGCAGGGAGCAGCAGCGGTGGCGGCAGAGCCCTGCACCAACAAGCGCCGCATCAAGTATCACTCTATTTACCCGTCAAATATTTGTGCTTTTACCGTGGAGCGGCGTATCCGAGACCCTCTCCTCCCTCCTTCTACCTATCCACTCTATCCTCTAGTGCCACTTTGTATACAACGAACACTGTCGGCTGAATTTCCCTAACGAAAACTTGCCGAAAATTTGCAATTCCTAAAGAGGAAGAGAGAAAGAGGGGGGGGGGGGGGGGGGTGGCGAAGGCGCGAGAAATGAGGAGGGTAAAACAAGTCACCCTTCTTGTAGGTAGGCAGTCAAGAGGGAAGTCGATTCACGAAGAAAGCGAAATGATTTCCGCCATGAAACATTGCCACATTACAAACGCTTTCGCGCTGGTTATGATAAGAAAATATGAATCAGCCGCATACTTTCAGAGTGTTTTTTGCAACCTACGTATGTACACCACCGCAAATCGATAATAGTGAAACCGATGAATGGCAAAAAAATTCCTTCGCGTGGAAGAAGACTTTCCAGTTCAAAGATCAAAGAGGCGTCCTCCTTTTTGATATTTCCGTAATAGCAAGATGTGTATACATGCATATGTCTCACAGAATCTTGTCTCTGTTAGCTAAACTGTTGGGATCCAGCTGATGCAAGTACATACTGCTAGGACGCTCCGGAGCAAAAGTTAATTGATTTTGAAACTAATCTTCTATGTACGCATAATACACAAATGCGACGCAGCTTTAATCTTCGTAGCAACTTACAACGCACGATTAACTGTCTACGAAAGCAGGTATGTTTTCCACATGAAGTTGACAGTGGGCATAGAATGGAAAAGCTCGCATCTTTCCACAAGTAGAGGTTCTGTCTGAGGATGAAAGCTGGATGTCGATGGTACGGAGCTCCAGTACCTGTAAGCCGGTCACGAATGTGACGCACGAACGGGTACCACATACCCCTCTTTTTTCTTCTCCCTCTTCCTCGGCCCCTTTGGCCATCCACCTTTGGGAATCCCAATATCCACGTTTGACGTCATGCCAAATACGTACCCTTACCCGTCTGGAATAAGCCAGCCGAGCGGCAGCGCGACAGCAGATAGTAACAAACGTTGAAGGAACGCGCGGTCTCCAATAATACGGATGCTCTCAATCTCCCTGACGACGTATTGTAGCCGTCGTTAGAAACTGAAAAGTCGCCATTAAATACTACTGTTGCATTCCACGACGCCGATGGAATTTCAAATTCGGTGGGACGCACGCACGATCGCTTGCTGACTCCGGAAGCTTTCTGAAGTTCGACATGTCATATCTCTAAACCCGGCGACGCGGCGTATGTAGCTGTGGCTCCGAATCTAATCAGCAAGACAAGGAAGCGAGTTTCTTCTTTATAAAAGGCGACACTTTTTCTATTTCGTTGATGTGAGTATAAGTAATAATCTTAATGGTAGTAATAATACTAATAAGAATTAAAAGAAACCCGTTTTCGAAAGTGGATTACAAAATTCCAAAAATTCTTCCAAATCAATTTTGAAGATCGCGAAAGTCGCATTGAATCAGGAGCAATGGATATCGAGGAAACCGACACATTATTAACAAATTTAACAAGCCGACAGGCATCGAGAATTGCGCGACGAAAAGCAACCGTTGTAATTAGCGCGTAATTATGTGCATTTTAATTTCGGAGCTCGGTTACTGCGTGCGGCGGACCGGCCTGTGTGTCGGGTCGTGTACATAGACAATGTGACATGCAAAGTACCGTCACGGTCGTAACACCAATGAGGGATCGAGTCGGCAGAGAGAACGGGACAGGGGCAGGAGTAAGCGCAATCAGAGCAAATTACAATCATGCCTGTACTGACGTGCGTTAGGGTTTGATTTATTAATCATTGGTCCGGAACACGGGGCAGTTTCGCGAATATTTTCACACCGCAGCGCCGCGTCGTCCCTTCTCTTTCTGTGCTCCGGCAAGCGGCAATTTATGCCTGCACGCGCGGGCTTCGCCATCAGCAGTCTTTTTTTATACTTTTAATTCTTTCCTCCACGTTTAATATTTGGAATCGCCGCGCACTTTACAAAGATGCGATATCCACTGATCTGCGTGAATTTTAATTGCCCTCATATGAAGGACAATGTTTCTTAAGGTCAAATGTGAACAATATATGTATTGGTTTAGTTATACTTTATTCATTTGGAATTGTTAGTTAGTTTTTTGCATTGTTAGCAAGCGCCAGTGTCGCGGAATGGGTCAACAACAAATCGGAAAATATATTCTAATTGCATGCATGTATACACGGTGCTCGCGCTATAATAACATTGATTTCATGTGATGTGGTCAGCCATCGCGTCAATGAGGGAATAATTTATGCGCACGCGTTAGAGAGACAGAGAGCGCCTTATTAATCCTCACAAACAACTCGGTTCGTTATGCTTTGTTTTCACTGTACGAAATGTTTGACTACTAATATTTGACTGATTTGCATGCGGTCACTCGTGCGTTAGTATCCTACTCCCACTAAAAGCAGAGAATATTTCTTTGCTGTGGCGATATTCTCCCATTAATTGTACGTTCGACTTGAACGAATCGGGTCGAAAGAGACGGTTAATCAGGCGAATTATCAAATAGCATGGTGCTTGAAGTGTACCATGTTTGGAATATCACGTTCCCGTGAAACGTTTGTCGTCCCGGGGGAGGGTTGGCTATATGTATGTATAAATATAAATATAAGTTACGGAAACGTTCAGACACAGTTATCGACAGTAAGTTATGAGAATTTCTGTGTATTCAGTCCATCTGACCTGAGGAATATAGCCGTATACTAAGAGCATTAGAAATTATACATCACAGTGAACACAATTCAGTAAGATGCATCATTTAAAGCCTCCACTACGACTCTTAGATCTAACCGGCCACTAAAGAGAACTCTGACGGTGCCGCTCGCTATGCATAGTTCACACACGCGTCCATCCCGATCACCACATAAGCAATCTATACGCCGATGCATTGTATATAAACTGACGCTCGCCGAATCCTCTGTGCGAGCTGCTGATCAATTAGTCGATCGTCTCCGTATGCCGCCATTAAACGAACATCCATATCGCGATTGGACCATAGGCGCACTTTACATTGCTTATCATCCGTAATTTCGTCAAGAACAACAAAATATGTGCGGCAAATCCCCGCAGATGATGAAGAATAAGAAGTTGATTCGGCTTTCCGAATTCCAAAGAAGCGGTGGTAACACCAGATAGAGAAAGGCCACTAAGGCAGTTGAAGGGGGGAGAAGCAAAGGAAGAGTAGGAAAAAACAAAAAAGGGATACAGCAATGGGTGTGGGGGCTGCGATGGCAGCGGTGCATTCAGACAGCGCTGCTGAGTGGAAATCGTGCACGGAGCTCGGGGTAACTTATCACTTTCCCTTAATCCGGATCAGCGGCACGATGGAACTGGCGATGTTCAGACTCAGGGCCGTTAAATATTCAGAAGAAGTCCGCCGCGGTGTAAATCAGGCGGGCAACCGCCCTCTGCCAACCCTTCTCGTCTCCCGACACATTGTTCCCACGTGAATACCACTGTCCATTTTATTTTCGTGTGAGTGCCAGTGTACCGCGGACAGGCACGCGCATATCCCCACCCTTATAAGCTCTAACCGTTACAGCTTGGATGATGAGTAATGAGATTCCACGGGCGTTCTTCATATTAATGTCCTTTGTTCCAGTGCAATGGGGGGGGGGGGGGGGGGGGGTCACCGGCGGGGACGAAGTAGAAATTGCCAGTTGACAGTACGCAATATAGTTGAGCTTTTTAATTATTCCAATGTGCACGTCCTGAAGAATCAAAAGAATTGCATTAATTAGACAAACAGAAAAGCCGTGTAGCTAATTAGCACAACTCAAAGAAAGCGATGGCTTTGCTTATATTTTTAGAGAGAGCGACCTTCTGTGATGGAGGTTTTGCCATATGTCTTTGAAGAGCACCTCTGCACAGAATCCTCGTTAAAACCGGCTAAGTCGTTAGGATGGAAATGTGTATTCGTTTGGCACTGTGCATTTCGGGACGTTCGCGTGAGCCGCAACGAGACTCGGTACACGGCTGGGCGCGTGGCTGGTATAAATAACAAGACTCACATGACCAAGATCGAAGAAGCGTTTCCGTCCCATTCCAATTCCCATGGATAATAAGGCGGTCATCGGTAAATCAAGATGATCGATGCCGCATGGTGCACGCGAAGATTCCGGGGATGTGTGTCTGCGTGCCGACCGATGAATCCTCGGAGGAACGTCGAAAAGGAGGTTGAGGGTGAGGAGAACGGAGGAAAGCTATTACTATCAATTTGCATGCCTCCGGTCACTCGACCCGCCTTTATCGTCCTCTCATCTTGACGATGCCAGGAGCTTATTTCCGCCCATATATTTCTTGGGCCTCCCCCAATAAGAGACCCACAAGCACCACCGACTTCTTGTTCAAGCGTCCGCCATTCCACATCCGAGAATTGTCCGGGCAAGCGATGGTTGCACTAGACTAGGCGAATCGTTAACCAGTTCATCTTCCCACATAGGGGAAACCGGGACAAAGCAGAGTCATCAGAGCCAACGAAGAGCACGTCAAGATGAATCTACGAGCGGGAAAATAGGGCATGAACTAAAATTATTACGAAGGATAGTCGGTATGAATTGTACATACATGGTTGCGGTCCTTTGAAAACAATTAACGAGTCAAAATACTTTTGGATTTAGCTCAATTCTCAACGAGACATACCGGGAGACATGTAAAGCCTACAAATGTAAGTCGAGATAAGGACGAACAGACGTACATTGACATTGAAAATATCATAATTACATGGTGGTCAGTATTTTTAATATAAAGGATAATCTTATCGAGTCTTTTCCACACGCTGGAAGTCATTTTTCAATCAAATTGTCCCAATGATGGATATAATTGAAACTCGAGTCTGAAAGGGATGATTAAAAGGCAAGCGACTGAACCTGTACATATAGACGAAAGAAGAACCTGATGCCAGCGTCAGAAGAAGCAAGAAAAGAAAGATTTTCCACGACTGTACGGAATCTCCCGCCGTTCGCTCTGTTAAGGACACCTCCATAAGAGGTGAGGCGGAACTTTGGTAGGCTAAAAACACCTATATACATATATAGAAAAGCATATAGGAAGAACTCGACCCAAAAAGCATTCGAAAAGGTTCTTCGACGAAGTATGTGCGGTAATATATGAATGTGAGGGAGTCGGCATTGCTTCTACGCTTACTTGTCCCTCGGCTGTTTCACCGTCGCATCGCAGGAAAAGTGTAAGCCCGAAGTGCGCCGTCTCTTAGAAACCTTGCGGGAGAGTATCACTCGAAACTTAAAACTCGTGAAACATACGGAAACCTGTATACGTATGCTTCTACCGCCTCCGGCGCATACCGTAATCCTCTTCAGGGCAGGCAACCGGATAAGGTTCAACCGAAGATCGACACTTCTATCCGCGGTGAAACTCGGCGGCCCGCTAAAAGCAACGACCCCTCACTGACCCGATTTCCAACACGAGACTTTTTTTATCACCCTCTACTCCAGTGCGCCAATGGGTACCCCGCGCTAACTTCCATGCAGCGTGCCCAAGGCGCGAAAAGTTTTAATCGTCGTCGGCGGACTTTTGCGGGTCATCGAGTAGTTCTCCCGAAGGTTCTGATTTAACAGAGTAAATATTACTAGCAGAGGAGCGAGCGTTTCTAGAAAAAAATTCCGATCTCAACGACATTTATTTAAATGCATGAAGCAGCTCTTTACATTGGAGCTTTGACGTTACTTTTTAGTCTACTCCCCCTCTCTCTCCTTCTTCTTTTTCTCTCTGTCGCATGGCAGCGCGCGCGATCTCTGAAAGTAGATGTTAAATGAAAAGCAACAGCCATTACCGAGTACAGCTTCAGAGTTGAAATATTTGATGCAGTCCGATTGAACTTCACAGCATTACTATTCCCAGCGACGATTACGAAACACGTGCATAAATGTAATAGATCAGCCACTTAATGATTTACATGACTGCACCGCAGCTCGTGGTACTCCAAGATTGGGTTTTGCCGAACCATTCACCGATCAATCGGCGGCTCGATTGCCAGAAGTGTCGAGGAGTCACGACAGAATAATTTCGCGGTACCTCTGTTCCAAGTTCCAAGCCATTCAGGAAACCTGACGTATCGCCGTCCAGATTAGGATCGGCCATCGGCTTCCATCACCAGTGAATACTCTGTCACACTGTTTCACGTTGGATTGGTAAATAGTATTCTGCCTGCCTCCGTCGCAGTCTCTGATCACGGTGCAAAGGGCCCGATATCGATCAAATCCACATTGATTCCTTCATCACTTTCATTCCTCTATGTCGCCTTATCTCTCTCCTGCTCCCGCACTCTCATTTATACATCACCCCTCTCCGCTCTCTCTCTCTTTCTCTTACCACCTAACTCGCCTGTCACGCCGCACTGCCAAGACCCGAAACTTTTTTCCACGAAGCCTACGGCACAATCTAGGATACTTTAAATAAAATACATTTCCCTGATTCATAATCCATCAAACATTCATTTGCCCGATGTTGCAAACATTTAGAAACCATTGAGGGAAGAGCTCCAGATTCATATCAACAGCCAAGACCAGCACGAGAAAATCCGGGAAATCCGCCCTGTCATTGCAAGTTTCTTCGGCGTCCTAATAATGCCTGTCATTTATCATTGAATATGCAATCAACAAACATCACCTCTGTCGATAGATATATGTCTCGTTTCGTGTCATATTTAACTTGTAGCCAATCTATTTCCAGTAACAGTTCCACGGCAATTTACCAGGAAACCTGAGCTGGCAATATTTGCCTCGCGAATCGAGTATTCATCATTTTCTGATGTCCACACCTAAATCTTCTTATACACCTCGTGTAACATAAAAGTTACGTGGAATGCATTGTTTCAGGCGATGCATACCACTTCAATTTTCATCATAGTTTCGTGTTTAGCCTTTGTCTGACATACCTCGAGTAATTAGTTGTAGCGAAACGTACAAGCTGTTTTCCTGTCTCTTTCCTACTTGTTGCGCACGCTTGTTACCCAAAATTACAGCAACAATCGCTCGTCAAAGCACCAACTAGTAGTTTTTTAGCACCTAACCGTTTACGTAGTAGGAGACCCCTTTCAGCTAACACTGTTCTCCGCTTATTGTTATAAGTTCTACACCGCAGAGCATTAAGCGAAATAATCAATCGAATAGTGCAAATCTTTGCTAATCCTTTGAGTCTCATAAACCCTTCCTATTGTTAGTTTGGCACCAAAGGGCGCCTGGGTAATGGAAAGGGCTAAAAGAAAGCCCTTTAAAATGTCACTTTCACTATGACATAAGCGTCGGTAATGAGAGAATCAAACGACTACCCCTCGGAGTTGCTATGTACTTACGACATTGCTGATTTACACGAGGCTACATTATACGCCCCCGTTGCCGGGGCTTAACTATATTCCCTGACCAATTGTCTCCCTCGTAAATTACTAGTGTAAGAGAGTGGGAAAGGGAAAGAGAGAGCACTCGCCGAATTCCGCGCGGAATTCGCAGTCGTTCCACTGTTAGTAGCACGTGCGCGTGTACCCGAGGGCGTAAACAGTCGGGAATAACAGCTTGGGATGGGGGTGTGTGGCCATCGGCCAGGTGTGGGTATTCACAAAGAGGACTCTTAGACGGGCCGTGACTGCAACTCGGAACAAAACGCATCCGTAGGCCGAAAGTAGGATCGTAATAACCGTCTAGCCTGTTGCAAACAGCACGTCCACCAGAAAGGATATTAGGCTAACCTCGTGGATCCTGGAGGATGTATGCTCCGCGGTCCCGGCAGGAGAATGTGTCCCGGGAAACGCAAATAAGTCTAACACTAACGCCGTTCAAACGGCCGTAACCATTAGGGGGAAGGCCCGCGCGACGATGGAGGGGTTGGTGCACGACGCACGTATGTACATCCATACTCTACACTACAGTCAACACATAGACTAGCGTTTTAAGTGGAATAGGGTAGGGAATAAGGAACGCTAGAGACAGTAGGGAGGCGACAGCAGGCTCGGATATTATATCCTTGTAGCGGCAAAACAGTCTAGGTCTACGAGTATACGGCCTACGATATTACAACCGCATTGCGTACGGGTTCCAGGAGCGCATGCGCTTATCCCGCAATTCCTAGGCATCCGGCCTACCACCACCACCGGTCAGACAAGAATCCAGGCTAAGATGAGGAAGAAAGAGAGCGAGCAATAAGATCGGAAAGACGTTCGTGCGAAAAGGAAGAACCCAGGTGGCCAGTGGAAGCGGGGAAGACCTTCGACGAATACAGCTCTTCCACCGGTCCATGCGAAGCGCAAGGCGAATCTTGTGCAATTGCCAATATATCGTTAGTACGAGGGCTGGATGTTAAACAGCGAATTACAGCAGGTGCCGTACTGGAGGTGGAGAAATCTTTGTCGATAGCGCCTCGTAGCGAGGCGAGGCTGGTTGAAGTGGGCGAGCAAACGTGCGAAGACTCCCTCAATTGGTACACTCAAATCATCCTGAGCTACGGCGAATGGTTTAAGCATGCTAGCGAACCCCGAGTCGTACTTAACGGATTGCACTGAAAGACAGCTACGGCTAGATAGGAAGGGATGCGATAGCAAGTTAACCATCGAGATTTCACTCGACAACATAGTATTGCGGCCTTTTAAATTACAGCACTGCCCATACAGCGCCTGTACAAGGCGATGCGGATTCTATACATACACGAGTATCCTATATTAGTATCACCGTCTGCATAATTCCATATCGCATATCGCGTGTTGTTTAGTGCAATCGATGACCCACGGTCGGGAAAGGAAATGAGCAAGTTAAGTGCGTGGAGCTTGCCGAGTATAGTTCTGCTACTTTAACACCGACATGGCTGAATCATATGTTTCGGCATCGGTACATGCGACTCTCACATCCACAGTGCCATTGTTGCATTGGAGATGCAGTATGCAAATTCGAGTAGACATCACCCGTAGCATTAAGGAAGCTAGCATTCGACCTGCGGTCCCGGCCAGGCACAATTTCAGCCCTGATATGGAGGCAACTTCTATCGGCTTTACACTGCTCTGTCTGTGGAACGTAGCCCCCTAGGTGTACGAAAGGAACGCAGGGGATGGCAAGCAGGCGGTAAGGAGGCAGCGCTCGGTGCTGGTCCAAACGGATAGGCAGGAAAGAGGAGCTTGGCAAGCAACTACTCGTGGGAGCTTCCAATTAACCCCCACATTCGGGGACTATTCGAGCACAATAACACAGCCCCGAGGATTCCTCGCGTCGAAGAACGGGGCGAGGCACATTCGCTTCGGTAACTTCGGCCGAGAAGAAGGCTGGATCTCGAGCGAGCTCTTCTCTTTCTTAATGCAATTACATTAATTAACCGGGCGCGCCAAAGTAAAGCTCGCGAAATATTTCTACACCCGCGTCCTCCGGGAACGGGCAAGACAATCCTGCTGCATACACTCTACTACCAGATGAACTTGCCAAGTACCGATCCAGATTGAGATCTCTCGCGACTTCTTTCCAATAATTAATACACGCTTTAGTTCGAGAAAGGGGAATGCATTTTATTTTCCTACTAACCTTCGCACTTCGGCGAGCCAGTGAACGTCTGTAGATACACGGCTTTCTCAACCCATATTCTACGAGTTCATATCTCTCGAAGTGCCCTACGCAATAACAACCTCGTGAAAGGCACTATTATTAGATCGTAACTTTAAACTTGTCAGTACCAAGGGCCCCTGCGCAAAATACTCGTAGTATCACGCAGGCAATAATCCATGCATCTGAATAGTCACGGAACACCTTGCACCAAGCATTCCCCGTGAATTACAGTATATGTTACTTTCCGATGCCTCTTTGCGACTCGACTTATATCACTTTCTGCATTTTTTAGCACAGAGAAACTTCGGAAAATGTCAGTACAGTGGAATCGGTGAAAGCACTAATTAAATTTGCAATCAATATTTTCAACATAATCAGTTTCATTAGTGTTGGACTGGACCACTAATCTGGAAATTGTCTCATGTGATTCATCCTGTGCTAAAGAGAATAAGAGATAGTCGAGCAAGCAATGGGGTGTCTCTACATATAACTGACAGCTTCGGCAACCCTCGATGTCCCTCATTTTCACTCTGCGTCGTCTCGCCCTAGCTGCTCCTTGATTTCTTCCTGAGCAAAGACCGCCGGGAGCATGGCGTCGGCGTCAACGGTAGAGTTCATCCCATCGTTCCCTCGGGTAAAGGCAGTCTCGAACCCTGCCCCACCTACGGATCTTCGAGTTGCAATAAATGGTTTCATTCTCGGGCCTCGTCCGTGTTCTCGACATAAAATCCCTGCAGCTTCGAAGAGACGGTAGAGCACCGACTCACCAATAATGCCTGCATCAAACGTGTACGGAGAGAAACTGGATCAACGGTAAGGGGAAACGCAGAGAATGAATGGAATCAGAAAAAATGCTGGCATCTCCGGGGAAATTATCGTAATGAGGCAGTTCAATTCCATCGGTAAGACGGTCGAGCCTAGCTCCCTAGTAGGCCGGAATCGTCCTCCTTGAGCGTCTTTTTTCCCCGTGAACTTATTGCTTTCAGCGAGACGCTCGTTTCCGCTTGATCCTCCGCATGAATCATCCGATAAGAGGTTGACTGTCCTCAGAAAGGAGGTTCATGCTTCCAACGGGGAATCTCGCTTTAAATGCACGAATTCAATTTTCCTTCTTGGCGAGCCCTTGGTAACCGAACAACACGTTCGCTAATAGGCAATAGCTTTAAAGTAGAATCTTCTATTTAACAAACCGAGTATACAGCTGAAAGGAACCCGTTTGTACGGCACATTCTTTTATGCCGCGCCCGATGGACCCTTTGACAGGGTCATTGATTGGCTTAATTAAGTTTAATGCCAATAGTGGATGCATTTCTAATATAGTGAACTTATGAATCGAACCCCGCCACTTATTGCCCCTTAAAAACTCGGTTCTTAGATCAAGCTTACCTTAAGGCCCCGCGGAGTTTCCCATTGAACGGGAGAAACTTATTCGCAACTAACGAAAGGAGCCTTCTTTTCTTCGAGACTCTCATCGAGTCCGAGCAATTACGTTGAAACGCCTGTTAGGGGAGTCAAGATTCTCAGATCGCTATTCGATTTCAGGAGTCCCCGGCTGCAGCTTCTGTAACTCGAGACCACGATGAAAAGATCGTCGGCTGGAGTCCTTTCAATTCCGTTACTCTTCAATTGATTCTCTGTGTATCCTCCGTTGTGCATCGATTTCTATTACGCCGAATGGGGACCATCGCCTTTGTACAAGCCAAACAATAACGATCCGTGGACATAAAGCGACCGACCGACGTGGTGACCGCCAACAGATCGCAGCGAGAGAGCCTGTGGTTCATCACAGCTCTGATGTACTAGTACAAAACTCGATAACAAAATTTAGTTGAGGCTCGGTTCTTGTATTTCCTATCTTGCGCAAGCTTACACCTTAGGCGCAAGTTTTATACATGTGTTTCGGTACTATTCTGCCTCCTTTCGCCCCTGTTCGTTAATTCCTCCCTTCGGTGCCCTTTTATCCAGCTATGTATACGCCGCCCGCTCCACCTTGGCGCCTTCTCATAAATTGGGAAAATAATTTGCTGTTTTAAGAAGCTAGCCCTCTCGAGCGAACTACCTTCTTTGTTCTTCTCGCTACTCGCTTTCCCCTGTTCACGTTTTTCCATCTATTTTTCGCAGCTTGCCGCTGTCAAATCTACCCCTTCTTTTCTAAGTGGATTCCGCCACCGCGCAAGATATCCTCCCCCTTTGTGCGTAGTGCTTTCCTTGGCGGCGTCTTTGCTTTTAGCGTGAACCATCATCCCCGTCGATTCTCACCTGCCAGCTTTTTTTATAATCTCCCAAACAGGACAAAATTGTTGCGCCAGCGGATGCTCTTTCCCTCGTATGATTTTGGGAAACTTATATTCACGTTGGGAAGCGTACTTTCAGTGCTTCGATAAGTGATGTTCTGTACGACCAATGCACTGCACTTATTCTATTTTTCATAGTGTTCCAAAGTGAGAAAAATAGGGGGCGGCAAGTCGGATTAATAATGAAATCTTAGCGACGGGGTTCGTGATATCCCGTTAGCCACGGTAGTGGTGTGAACTTTTAATTAGTTGTATAGTCTCATTTGGGTACAGTTCCTCGGCCGCCAATTCATGGTGTTTTTATTCATAGTTCATGAGATAGGCGATGGTCTTATCTCCTCTTGCAAAAAGTGCACTCGAGACCGAAATCACGTTCAAGCTTCACTAACCAGAAACCGTCGAGGGCAGTAACTTTAATTCTGTACTCTCCGGCTGCTCGACAGAGCCGAGAATTTCGAAAAAGGGTCTTTCGTCTTTGTCCACTAACGCTTGAGAATCGACATTTAATTCACGTCGTTTCTTCCTTGCATATCAATTGCGCATTTCTTTGAGGTCCTCCTACGCGGACTTACATTCGATTTTCAATTGACGGCAATGAATTGATGATCGATTGATACAAAGTTCGTGCCACGTTAGACACACGCAAAGAAAAAGTGGGAAAAGGAGAGAAAAAATGGAGCAAGAAGTGCTAATGGAGAAACATGGCAAAAGCTCATGAATATTCCCGTTCGAGATCAGAAAGCTATTCGGGGCAGCAGACAGCAGTGCAATCGGTCAGGAGCTAAGAGCACTCCTTCTCTAGATAACGACGTGGTCCTTAAAAGGCCTCGGTTTACTGATCCCTTCACGATCCGCCTATAAACCCCAACCAAACACTCTTTGCCTCGAAAACCGCGGTGGCTATCGAGTAGGACCGTGCGCACGATGGTATAAAACGGGTTTGGACAGCTTTAATTACTCAGCTCTCGAGCAACGATGTAAATGACGGCCATTAAATCGCGAAGCTTGATGTTTGCTCCGAAACTACGGGAGTAGAGGGGCAGCGCATCCGAGAATCGTCCAGGGTGGATGTTGGAATATTTGTTGCCTCTGATATTCCATCGGAATGTCCCTTTTCCTCTCTTACACCTGATCGTCAGCCCGCCGCCCCTCTTTCTCTCTCTCCCTCTATTTTTGAGTTTACGCACGTATCTGCTATGCACCATCCATCGGTTTCCAATCAAATACTTCTTCGTTCGCTGGGTTAATGCACAAGCGTGCATGTACCATGATTTTAATCACTTGATTTTAAAGACAGGAGGCAGTGATGGTTCACTTTCAATTGGTAATAGGCTGATTGGCCGATAACAGTTCATTTGTTAGTAAATCATTGAGATTAAATTGTGCCTTGAAATTCGATTGATAAAGCCGATTACCGGAGAGCTCTCAAATAAATTACAATTTAACATCCAAAAAACTGATTTAGGAACAATTTTTGGTGTTGATTGCCACTCTGCAAATGCACTGATATAGATCATAAGCCTATTACATGGAATGAACCGATGTTGCGGATTTCAATGAATGCTGATAACCATCGACGAGTACCAGAGACCCTCGAGCGCGACTAGCAGCAACCGTCTAACGAAGGGGGAAGCTAAATTGCAACCGGTATGAATTTGGGATTTGCGCATAAAGGAAATTTTGCTCCGCCACGTGCGATTTGCATGTTTATAAACAAGGCGATGTTTTTTCGCAGCGCGTCCTGTCGAAATACCCACTCACTGCATCGCAGATCCATCCCTCTATACAAGCTCGGCCAATTTTACAGGCCGACGCATTCGGCGACGCTTTAACCAAGCGAAATCCGCTTTTCGAGCGCGCGTACTTTCCGTCGTGCTGTCGTCCACTGTATATAAAACTGATTCGATAAAGCCTCTGTAAATGGATCACCTATATGCCCATGGAATGTGCAAAGCTCTAAAAAACAAGCTGCGCCAAGCAGACCGCAACTCATAAACCCTAAATATAAATGACATTGCGCGGTCTATTTTGCAGGTTTACATTTGAGTACTTGGTAGTGCGCGTTAGTGATGTCCCATCGATTGCAAAGGGTCCTTTAATCTAACCAGGCAATTCTTGGCGCTAGAGAAATACATTGAAATATATCACGACATATAAATCGTCGATGGATGTGAGGATGAGGATGTGAAAAGAATGAGAAAAATGTTTTTTATGCCACCGGGGAGTGGAGAATCATGCTGACGAGGGTAAAGTATCAGCGATGAAACCGCTGTGGCGGCCTTCGAGCCGTAATTCGAGAGTTACAATTTTACGCGCTATCATGAGGCCTCGGCGCCCCCGTATTATACGTGTATTCGCCATATATCAGTCTTACAGAGCTCCCGATAACGATTTCATACGAGGATTACGGGGCCAGAGGCGGCCCGGCGCACGCATGAGTGCACTATTCGCCCGAAAGCGAAAGGGATAATCCCCTGAATAATGCGCATGTTGTTACTGCAATATTAATCGCGAAAGGGGAACGACTGGGGGTTCTTGCTCTTGACTTCCAAGGACTGTTTCGGCTGCAAGCTTTTTACATAGATAGATAAAATACAAAAGAAATGGTGAAATCTGACGTGACACACGGCACTGGCCGTTCAAGGTCTCGTAGAACAGTTCCAACCAAAGCTTACGATATTATCTTTTAAAGTATTGCAGTATCCGATAGCTATAAAAGTCTCATCCTTGGAACAGTAAGAAGTAACATTGATATTCCTCCTCCTGCCGAGGATTGGAGAAACAAGTGGCTCGACCTCTCTTATCTTGGAAAGGACAGGGCGCACGTGGAAGTCAATAGCTGCAGTCGTGCGACGCCGACGCCGCCGCGTCGGTCGGTCGGCCGACATTGGGCGTATGTGGTCTCGGGTGCGCTTTTTCACGGTCCAGTCGCAGTGATCGAATTCGCAAGTCGCCGGGAATGACGGCGGCCCTTTATCCCGAGGTCCGACCGGATGAACTCCCGAGTGCTGCTGGATTACGGGGTGTCACGTGACCCGCTGCCCACTGCCTGGCTGGAGGGGAGTGCCAAATATATTGTCTGTCGCACGCATCGCGTACACGCGCGCATGTACGGAGCTGGAGGCATAGCCATGCGCCGGCAAGTGTCCAACGCCGCAGCGAGCGGACGGGTGGCGGCGGCAAGCCGACAGATTGGCCGGGATAAATTAATTTCATTTACCGGTGATTTAGGTGACCTCCGAACGGTAGAGGGGAGCCACTCGATATTCTCCGGGATACGCTGAGCTGTACGAACCAAACCGAGAAGTTAGCTCATCCCCTCTAGCGTTGCGCCTCTGCTCTCACCCCGTACCGTCGCCCATTCACTAGAGTTTAATTGGGATTTTATGTTATTATTTGCGGTATTATCTTCTCTCTGACGTGGCGTACAGAATTTTCCTAAGTGGTTTGAAGCCTGTGTAAAGGCGTTAATATAAAACCGCTGGAATTACAAGGGCGGACTTTAACAGATTCTCTTTGACCCGCGTGCTTCACAATTCACACATCACACAATGTCAGAGTTGGAATCCTGGCCTGTGGTAAACCACGACTTTCCAGTTGCGCGGCACCGCTTTTAATACAATTACGCCGAAACCTAATATCCCGCGAGAATCCAGTAGTTGCGAGAAATATGGAATTCTATTGCACCCGTCGAGGTTAAAGCTGACACACGCGAAGGACAGCTACTAATGAATTTCTTCGTGGCTCTAAATGCTAAAATCTTGAAACTCCTGCCACGAAAAAATATCGAACCTTTCGAATAATGGCAAGAAAGCATGCAAGTATTTCAAGGTCCACTTTGATGGAGGTATCTATGTGACATACATAGTGCAGTGGGCCGAGAGTGATAGAAATATGAGATATGAATTTCCCGACGGTAAGAACGGACACTGGCTGCGTGCCGGTAGAGTCGCGAAATAAAAGAAATCGGCCCAGCCGGGATAGGAGGAGGGAAGGAGGAGCGAGTGGTTATGTGCATACTTCGTACAGCAGTGTCGTATACTTACAGTATTTTCGGTCCGCCGACGAGAAATTATGCGGCCTACGCCAGCGACTAATTACACTTGAAAGAAACTTCTTTCTCGGTGGGAGGTGGGAGGTGGGAGAAGAGGCGAAGCAAGTTTTAAAAAGTGACATTCGTCGTCTGAAAATTAAGCTCGGGTCGGCACGTGCTCGCGATACGGAAATTTCGTAGTCCTGCAGCTCCGGAGCAGTTTTTTTCCGACGCAGCCTGTGTCCTCTCGCCCCGAAAAAAGATGCGCGAGCATAACATTAGGGGGCTGCCACGCCGGCTGGCGGGCAATGAAATAGAGCGAGGAAAGGAGCGCGTGCGGGCTGCATCTCGAGATTTGCGCAAGTTTCGGGGAAATAATGCCGAGGGCTCCCAGCAAGAGATACGTGTCTCGGAAACTGCTCTGTCCAGGGATTTATAAGACTCCGAGGGAAAGAAAGTTAGCTGTAGACTGCTTTGCAACGGTGAGTTTTACAACATGGCGCCATTGTCAAGCTAGTTAACGCGCGGTAAGGTGATACGCAATGACTAACTGGCAAGGAAGCGGGCCGCACCAGAGATTTCTTAGTTCGGCCAGCCGAAAGAAGAAAGGGCAGGCGAGATGTGAGTTGTACGGTGTTGCACTTAAAGTAGCGATGTGTCTAGTACATACGTTTATTTGAATTAGTGTAGAAATAAATTTTGGGCGATGCCGCGACGAAATTCGGGGCAAATGTCGAGCAAGCAAGCGAAGCAGATAAGTGGCCTCAAGATTATAATTAAACTCATTCCACTGGCTGGAGTCGGGCGTGGCTATTTTACTGGAATTTAGAAAATTGTAGAGATGTCTACAAGTACTTTGCGGCGGGTGCTTCGGCGTGGATCACGTAGAGGTCGGAACGACGTAACGTGAAATTGGTACTCCAAAATTTCATTAGGGAAGTCAGATGGCGTCACAGATTCAATTAGCTTTTTATTGGATGTTCAAACTGTCAAAGCGATAACCTCGTATACCCGTTGCTGCTGTTGTGAATGCGAAAAGGGGGAGGTCAAAACCCAAAGAGCAGCACTGTCATACATACACACCCGTATCCGTGTCTTGTTTCTCTCTCTCTCTCTCTCTCTGTCTCCCCCGTCCCGTCCCCCTGCCGATCGGACGCAACCGCAGTCAATCTGAATTGCAGCTTCCTAGCTAAATCAATCTTTTTCGTATAATCGAAATAACCGTAACGCTGAAAATGCATTTACGCGATTGAAAACCTCGAATCATTCTGCTGGCGAAGGACGAGGAAAATTGGCGACAGTGAACGGACGATTTTTTAGCATGCTATGTAAGCTTTAATCAATGCCGACGGGAAACAAAAGGGGCGAGTGACATCGCCCAGGTAAATGACAATAGGAGGAACATTGTAGGGAATTCGCTCGCGATATACCGATTTAGCAAGTCTTTCGCCGGTAGATTCAGCCGGACTCTTAATTGGTTTCCGCTGAGGCATGGCAGAACAATACACATTCAAGAGAATGACGAAACAGCCTTAATTGCAACAAAGGTGCTGCTTGTATTCCATGATCCAATGTTTCACCCTCCATCCGGGGGTTCCGTCTGCTGAGAGTAGTTTGTCTAGACAGGAAAGGGAAGCTCCATTTCTCACAAAACTCCATTGATGATCAACGGGCCTTCCTAATTACACCCTTACTCCCGAGCAAACCTCCTTGTCCTGTACTGCGAATAAAACTAGTACCTCTGCTGATCCGCTTCCCTTTCAGTTTTCGTTGGGGGCGACGCACCTCGTGCGCGATGCCTGTTGAGCTTGAATCGTTGCTCTTTCATAAAAAGAATCTCGCTGAGAATAGACGTGCTTTCAGAATAACTAATGAGGTGGAATTACATCGAACTCCCCAGTTTCCTTGGGCACGCCTTAAAGGAAATGCACCTCGTTCCCTGAAAGTCGCGTTAATCCGACCCGCAATGATGTGTTTTTCTTTTCATGCGATCTACATTCCTTGCTTAACACTTAGAGGGATTCATAAAGGGGTGTCCTTTGTCGTAATTAGACTGCGGATGTTTATACAACAAAAATAACGTCGAGAGAAAGCTGAAGTACTGAGTTCACAAGCTCGCACTTCAGACAAACGGATAAACACTCGTATACTAATTACAGAGATCGATCATGATGATGCATGGTCCCATCTTTATTTATCTACTCCATGTTCGTGTGTGGAGGTTCGTATGAATACGTTTAAGATTTTTCAGAGAGGCGCTTCATCGATAGCATTACGTACAGCAACTGTTGTGTTTTGCACACAGTCAATCCTTAAAGACACAAGGAGGCTTTCATTTGCATAAATATATCCTCAATCTAATCTGAGAAAATTTAGAAAGGGATCGGAAAAGCGATCGGTTTGAGGCTTGACCAATGTTCCGCGTGAACGAAAGCGAAATCCCAATATTACTCAAGCGAAGCACAGTGAGTCAGTCCGGGATACGGCGCTCGCTGGGGCCCGTGCATCATAGGTTTATGGTTTCGTGATGGCATTTATAAGGTTTGCTCGAGTTGGCAAGTTTATCTCTCGACGTGGCTCGCCCCGACGAAGCTGTGGAGCGCGTCATTACCGTTATGATATATATTCCGAAAGTGCCGTTAATGCGTCTAGGGGTTCCTTATTGAAAAATATTGCGTTGATTCTGCATTAAAACGGTAGTTCTTTATCGCCCGCCTTGCTCACATCTCTACACTCCCGTCGTTCGAGCCTTCGGTCCCTCCTGAGATACTTCTCGCTCGAAGACGCCTTCGAACAAAGTTTCCCAATGCCACGGACTTTAGTGGTGAAACCATCGCGAGGAGAGTGAAGTATTATACCTTTCTTCTCAAGAGCAGGCTCTCTTTCTTACCCGCTGGTTTAAGTACACTGCCTTCCTCTGGTAGAAACGTACCGACAACGAAAAACGGCACACATTGATTTCGCTTCAGCACTTTCTTTCATTCGGATCGCGGTGCTCGGCATGGCAATTGGCAAGTCGAAACGGTAAAAGGTAAATAAATTAAAAAACCGCTTTAAGGTATAAGTTAGCGCAAAAATGTACATAACGAGAGGACCACCTTGAAATAATTGACCCGGAGTTGCAGAGCAAGCAGGGCTCTCCTTCTCTTTTACGATTCTATCTTCCCCCGTCACTCGGTCATAAATTAGAGGCCACCCTTGTTTCTGCCCTGAACTAGCGCCGGGGTGGGTGGGGACAAAGAAATATGATTTCATTCGATCGCTGGAAAAACCGCGCCGAGCTCACTCTTCCGATGCTAATCCACTACGTGTTCGGCGATACTATGACAACAACCGAAAAAGACGGGCACTGCAATTCTAGCATTCAGCTAGTTTTTTCATCGCACAAATCAGGCCGATGCTCATTAAGAGTACCCAATATCTCTCCTTTCCGGCGCCATAATTTAGAGCTAAAGCACTTTGGCAGTCGTGCGAGAAACCAAATGGTATACAGAACGATTTAACCAATATGTCAAGTTCACGCAAGTGTGTTGTGCTACACACGTTAAAGAATTCTTCGTTTCGTTAGGTCCAGATACGAGCATTCAGTTGGGAAAAAACCAAGCAAATGCCACAATAAATCAGGGTTGCTGTGTCCAAAGTTAAATACGAGTTCAATGCACTTTTCCTTCTCCTCGTTACCGAAGCTTTCGAGTTTATCAAGGATTGTGCCAATCACGTGTGTAACGTGAGCGCATTGTCCTCACTCCTCCCTACCGCCCGAAACCACACAGTAAATTTACCACGTAAAAAGTATATCGAATTTTTGCAGCTCAGACAATGCTGCACTTTGTGGGCTCAGCCTCCCTGTATTCATCAGCGGAGCAAGCTTTTCACATCGATTGCCGTTAGATTAATCCGAACGAGATTTGGTGCCTTTTAAGTGGAATGCCGAAAAAACCCATTTCATATCCGGATGAAATCAAGTGCGGCCTACTTTTTCCATGTGCCAATGCACCGGAGATAATTAGCATAAGTAATTTAGTGTTACGGACTCGACAATCAGCGGATCTAATTACCCGTCACTTTAGAATGCGGATGGAGAGCGACCGCCGTGCGCTATATGTGCGTACGACTTTGCCTAAAGCAATCAAGCAAAGTTATAATTAACGCGCCCAATGATTATGACATGCGGACATCCCGGACTCCCATGCCGACCGCTCGAGCAAGTGAAAACCATAGCGCGCTGAGCCCGTGTGTTTGAGGCTGAGCTGGCAATGTGGACATCCAGCGGTGTTTGCTGGACAGTTCGCTGTACAGTCCGATGTTAGGACTTGTTTGTGTTGCGGATTACAATGGTACGTAAGCGAGCTGGCAGCCGATCCCACCCTCCGAACCAACAGCCACATTGTGATTGTGAATTTCATTCAGTAACATTCAATTGCGAAGGAGACAGCAGTAGCAAATCCAATTCCCCGATTGGATTGCCATTACTCTTATACTGTGCCAAACATCTTTACGTTTTTCATAAGATAAATACAAATTGGATAACTGAGTGAAAAGCGACACTCCAATAAAAGTCTTGGAGAAGAAAAATACAAATTAATTCACTACATTCTTATTTGACGAGAATATGTCACAGGAACCGGTGGAGGTTTTTCCTTAAGGAGGAAAGAGAAAGTCTTTCCTAAGGGTTTCTCGGGTGTAACATACAATATGTTTGACAGGCAACAGCCAGATTCCACTCCTAATTTCAAATTCTGCACAAAACTTCCGTTCTCAAAATCGATAAGTGATATACTGTTCACGTAAGTTAATAATATTCAAAATGTGATACTCGCCTCTACCATTCGGAGACTGCGGGCAGACTCCATGGATCACTTTCTACTCTTTGATAAATAATATCATCGATATGGAATCACGTTTGTATTCTTAGAGGGCATTAAGTGGATATCCATCGCAACAGTTATCGGTACTCCTTAAGATGGCTATCAATGCATAGTATAGATATTAAATTTTTTTCGATCCTCTAGATATCCGCTCTTTTGTGACCCTTATTCGAAAGATAAAGAGACCAGCGAGTCAGTTTCATTTTACCAATACTCCACCATTTATCCCACCGCCCGCCTCCAAAGCCACGGGGTAAACTTCTATCCAACAAGCCTACCGAATAAAAATATCCGAGCGGGCCAGTTGATCGTAAGATAAATTTCCTTATTTATGGCGGTCACGCCATTTGCTCCACTCCTGTATTCAATCGAGGAGCATTACCTTCCAAGTTAATTGTACCCGAGACAGATTGTATCAACCATTACCGGATAAGGGAGCTCCTCGACCCGAGACGCATTGATCCACATTTGCATTCGAAAATGGTTGGTCGAAACTGCTGAATATCTCGAATTCGCCAATATAGATATACTGCTCGGCGAGAGTAGCGCGGGAAGAACTTTCACAGTGACACATCGGCTGTCTCGGGATTGGACCACCATCCGATTAAGTGTTCTGGTTGTTCGAGGAGCAGGTAAATGCCAGAGCACGCCAAGTGAGATGCGGGATCCAGGAATGCCAGGAGGCAGGGCGGCGAGGAGGCGGCGGAAGGGGACGTAAAGGGTGAAAGAGGGATGAAAGCGTTGCTACGTGCGAGCTCTCCTCGGCAGCGGGGTTAGTATCGTGCGGGTAGGACCGAGCCTATCCGCGCCCTCGCATTCCGTCGTATAACTGACATTTCATGAATTGGAAATGTAATTTTACCACCCGCTCGTGGCGGCTGGCTTTCCCGGCTCCTCGTAACTGGTCACATGATACCCACTCGGCGGCGAAGTAAACGAGCGCATAATTTCAGCGGCGAACACGTCCGCGGCTTTTCAGGGCAACTGCCTGCCAAATAATATGATTTGCCGGCGTGTAAGAAGAGCGTAATCACGTTACCCTTGTAGCCCGGTTGGACGCCGACGCTGAGTTCTTTTGACACGGCAAGTTTGTTGATCCGAAAGGCTTCCTGTCCACACGTATGTGAATAGATCTAACAGGGCCATAACTAATCGAACGATCCTGTCTCTTTAAAGATTCACTACTGAATACCAGGAAATACCTGTTGTTTCATTCATAACTCAGAAGTTCACCGAATATAAATCTATGGTCATATTTACTCTGCTGCTATAATTATGCTCCAATTCGAGTCGAAAGCCGTCAACAATGACTGATACAGAATTGAAACACGCATTCGCTGACTGCACTCGCTGTCGAACGAGCAATATTCGGGATAGCACTATTCTTCACTTTATTTATACATGCGACTGCAATTCACGTGCGGGCAGATATTGGCACAGCTTCATCCGTAACTCAGAGTTCGCCCCATGTACCCGTGACGGGCCGTGACACGAGAGAGTCGAAATAGTAACACACGAGTGTGAGCAAATGTATAATAAAACCTACCCCTCGAGCAGCTAAAACAAGAGGAAGTAGAAGCAATTGCAGTTAAGAATAACGTCTTAATTCATTCAGTGGCTCACACCCATACTGACATTACCATAACCGCGGGAAGGGCGATCATTTACACGGTCGATTCCCCGCCAGGTCGTTCGTTTCGTCGGTTTGCGCGGTCTATCTAACGAGAACGAGCGAGCCCAATTCTCCTCCCGCCAGACTCCTCTCTGCACTTCTTCCCCGAGGGTGCTCTAGTCGCGGCCCTTTAAATAAATCATACAAATACGAGAGTGAGCACGGACGGAGCTGGCCCGGCACGAGACAGGATCGCGAAGTAGCGCGCGGGGCAACGTCGAAATCCCCCCAGCATTCTAGCGGATAAGTCTGTGGGGTAACTGGCTCTTTATGCATTCGCCGTTTTAATCTAATCTGCGGACGCATGTAAGAATATATTAAGGAAAAAACTTTGCGCGACTTCGCCGCGACGTGCTCGCTCGAAATTATACTGTCTCCCGCGGCGGAGCGTCCCCCTGTTCGGGCCGCCGCCGCTTCCAGGATGTGCTGCCGGAGAATCGTAAGAAAGTAAGGAGAAGAAGAGCGACTAAGGAAAGCGAAAAGTCCGCGGTTCTACTCCAAGGGTGTAGGCCGCTCACCCGATAAATAGAGTCTTCCGTATCCGACACTAGCACCTATATCTTGGCTGGCTTCAACTTACACCGCCAACTATCCAGACCCATACATTTATTTACATATAATTACCGCGTACCCTCATCTCATCGGGCTGCCGAGGAGTAATAAACATGTACGGCAGGCGCGGCCGTGAAAAATATCCCTCGCATCGCTCATAATATATTTATGAGCTTTCGCTCTTGAGAAATAGTTGGTAACTGTCCCTTATAGGGATAGGGGCGCGTGTTCAAAAAGACCGTAATTTCAGCGAATATCTTTTAAGTTGAGTCCAGTTAATACATACGATGGTCGTGTCTGAATTGCGAAGATTTATGAAAACATAGATTTTTATTTATTATCTAATATTGCCTATTATCATCACTATCCACTTGAAATTCGGTGAAAATGACAGGAAAGTTCAAGAGGATATTTAGTTCTTCACACGCAAGCAATGCGTACAGCATTCCAATTAGTATCGTGGGCATTACATATGTACGTATATGTATACATACCCGAGCGAGCAACCCATCGTCCAGGACAGGCGTATACTGTATTTTACATGAATATCCCGTAGTCTGCTCATAGCATATTATTCCCGAGCACTATTCAGTGGAGATACCGAGGGGCAGGATGGTCAGATAAATCGAACCGCGATACAGTGCGCAATGTAAAGGGGTATATGTATGCAGGGCTATTCTCACTTTCAACGGTAGAATATCTTTTGAGAAGGCGGCCCTGGGCATTGACACGTGAATACGAAAGGTCCAGAAGGTGGCAAGCTGTCGACGGCGGAGGGATAAGACATCGTCGAGGCGTTGGAGCCGGAGCAGTCTCGCAGTCAGCGCACCCCGGCCGAGGGGGAGAAGTGGCGGTAGTGGTGGTGGTGGAGGGTAGGACGAGAAACGTCAGTAAGCGCGTGTACGTGAGCTCGCTGTGGACCGGGGGGAAAGGGGCTGCCTTATCTCCGCGCACCGAGATTGACTTCCTTTCTATCCATTCAGCCGCTCAAATGAGTTCCTTTGATAACTGTTGTGTGATCGAGTGTACTGAATACTGAAGGGTTCCGAGCCTCGGCACTAGAGCCTGGTGGGGGTGGCTTCTTGCTCGCTGACTCTCCGTCGCTCGCGTAAGGCACATTGCCGTCCTCGTCGTCGGGAAAAAGTTTTTCCTTCCGACTGTCACGGCAGCCTGGCCTTGAAGCCTTTTCCAATCGACGCACGTACGAGGTGTCGAATTGTCAGGAAATTCATTTCTGAGCACGAATGCCGCCGGATTCGCGCAGAATGAAATGATTAAATATGGCAGTAACTGAATTAAACTGCTGAAGTCATATTGATTCTTGCGCGGTATTGTGCGCCTTTGCGCAATCATTATAGAATAACTGCGGGATAATATGCGGTAGACGACAAATCATAAAATTAAGTTTGTATGAAAATCTTCCCTGATTCGGAGGCAGACCTAGTATAGAGAATGTGGGAGAAAGTGGAGTATCGATTCGCCTGGCATTATCATTAATCCAGACTGGTATTGCCGTGCAATGTAAATCCACAGTAGTGGTGCCTATTCGATTTGGCATGCTGCAGCCGGCGCCAACTGTGTATGTAATTGGTAGGTCTCCAACAGCACGTTACTGCCGGATTATACTTTTTCCTTAGACGGTACCGCCAAATACGCGACGTTGCCTCTGTACGGAAGATTGCACCCTTTCCAACCCTTAGAAGCTCTTAATTAATGGCGCTGGCATGCCAGCGAAGGTCTCTGTACGGGGCAGGGAGGGTTTATACTACAGACTTGTAATCTCATGATGTCGTAACTTATTCTAAATGCACTAGTGGGACCTGCGAGATATCCTCATTGTGTTGTCTCGAAGGTAAGTTCGACCTTCCAGACCACGCTCCTTCGCCCTCCCCGATGGTGGTTGGTGGTTAAGTACACCTGACATTCTGGCATTACGGATGAATGCGATTGAACATCCGTATTCTATGCTACATTACCACTGAAAATTAGTACCGGAATAGAATAGGCATACGGTGGTTTCAGCGAAATCCGACAATAGTTGGTAAAAATAAACAAGGAAGTAGCTTTCGATTAATGAAATAATGTTCGGGAATACTATTATACCCAGTAACCGCTAGCAGGGAAGGATCAATATGCAGATAACCTCAAGAGGTATGCCCGCGTTTAGCCACGAATTATTGCTCCTGTCGAGAGGGCCGAGTATTGCGCCTACCAAGGATATTTTAAGAATGTATCACCCAAGGGGGTAGAGCCGCTAAGATTCCTGAAAGGGCATCGAGGCGCGAGGGCCGAAGTAACGAAGTAACACGAGGGGTGATAATCGTTGGGATATCGTGAATTTACCCCTTGGCTCCGTGGTGCCGTAGATTACAAAGCCTGCCTTCCGCCTTTCCTTTCTCTCCGGGAACCCTTCTTTCCGTCCTTCCTGGGACACGTACCTGTCCAAAATACGCGTTTACAGGCCTGACACTCTTCCCCCGGCGCAAGCGTCGTCGTCGCTTGTGCCGCCGGCTGATTTATTACTTGACAACGGCTTTATTAACCCCCAAGTCAGATAAGGCGAGCTCCTTCCGATGTGAATACCAGTCGCTGCACCCTCCTCCTGCTAATGAGAGAGTAAGGGAACACTGATATACAGGTTTACCCCAGATGTTCTAAAATTAATACACTAGACCCAACTACATAGTTCATAATGTACGAGAAGCCCCAGCACCACAGGATGGAACACCACGGCAGCCGGGCCGAATTAAACCATAGCTTCACCATCACATGTTCCAGTAAGCTCTCTCACCAATCCCACTCCGAGTTTTAAGTCTACATACCTGTCAATAGACCAGACAGAGGCGTAAAGAGCAATGAACGAAGCAGACCAACAGATGTTGCTGATAAAGTGTAGCTCCTTATTCATCGCGCGAGAATCTATGCAGCGTTGCCTGGTTAGCTAAGGAAAAGTCGATAGGCACATTTACACTTCAATAAACGTTATTACCAGGAGTCGATACGAATCAACAGCCGACCCTTTTCGGGTCGGTGGATCTGATCGACACCAAGAGGAGCAGGGTACCGCCGCCAGGATCTAAGGTGCCGGAGCGAGACTGGCGGCTCGTCACGGGGGGAGAAGCTACGCATGACCTGCCGGTATTGGGTGCGAAGGAATCCTCATGGCTCATTGAATGGAAAGTGCATTTATCCCGAGTTGCTTATGAGGGTTGGAACGCTACGGAAGCGGATAGGGGCGGCCGGGCCAGGTCGGGCCGCGCGATTACCGACCAAACTTATAGTCGCGTGCCATTTCCCTGAATTCCCATCGGCGCGGCGCGGCGGTCCCGGCCTCGTGGCTTTCGGGTGGGAGATTGTAAATCGTCCCGATGGCAGGCCGCCACGGGGGAACCAAGTAATTTCCACCTAAATCAGCTGACGAGCGTTAACGCGAAACGCCTGGGCCAGGCGTGGAAATCAGGCATGTCACTTGTCAATTATCGCAGTCGCGAGATGTCGCAAGCGCTTGTCGAAGAGATTTCGGCCCTCTTAGCTTTCAGTGCAATCTCAGAGCGAAGGAATTGCTTGCCCTCTTCGAGCAATCTGCACACACTCGCAGAGCCCTTCTACCCCGGCGACTGCCGTTCCTTCTCGACTCAAGAGTAACGGTGGCCTTCGTCGAGAGACACGCATATATGTACCGAAAACCGCTATACTTCGGGATATGTATCCTCGGATGTCGCGCGCCGTATTATATACTACTACTTGGCGCGAAACTCTACCCAGTCTCCTGATACAATATCGAATCCCATGCGTGCCCGCAGATTGTCCCACGTCCAATTCGAACTTATTGAATTCGGGGAGAAAGTTCGAGAGGCCGAGCCCTCGCGTATCATAACTGGCTGACTCGTCCGGTATAAACATAGAGGACCGGTCCGAGGAATAGGGACCGTTGAACCGTCGAAAAGTTTACCCATAAGATAGAAGGGGACGGTCCCCGACCGCAGTAGAAACAGAAGTCTGCCTCCTCGATAATGCCAAGTGAACTTCCGAGACAATCACCCACCCCTGGGTCACTCGTTACTCTTGCGTTGAGGATGGGGAGAGCGGCAGGAATCAACAAAGCACAAAAATTAGCAATTATTACACCTTTACAGATACCCAAAGTAAGATTGGCCGTGGATGAGGACGGGCATGGGGTGGGTAGAATTTGGTGTCGGATGCTGTCGAGAGGATCCGGCCGGTTTCTTCGAGCGTCCACGGGCTTTCCTCGAGCAAGGCGCTAATGGTGTGCGTGTCCGGGTGATACAGTGCGTGAAATTTGTGCCTATTGTGCACTGGGCACACTAGTAGGTGAGGGTAATACGGCGGAGCCACTAACTAGCCCTTGTTATAACGGCGTCCGTTCGTTGTTCGTCGTTCGTCGGGTGTCGTTCAGAGCTCATCGAGCTCCTGCGGGAAGCAGGAAGAGACTGGGGGGAGACAGAGACGGGCTAGACTCGCTTGGGTGACGAACGCACCCCTCGCAACTCGCAGCAGCTTTTCATCTCGACTCGCCGCTACTGCGAGGACTGCGGGCCACCGACGGTCGAGCCGGCCGATCGGCAGTGCCGAGTCGTCGAAACTATAACAGCTCTAAATGCCCTGCGCTCCATGGATTTCGGCGAAATCCAGTAATTACCTCTATTCTCGTCAAGTGAGGAAGCAACGGGAGGGATGATGGCAACAGAGTGAGCCAGAGAACGAGGGGAAGAGCGCGTATTGGCTAGTCAGAGAGGGCTAGTGAATTACTCGGGATCGACGGCGCTTTTCTCGGGATTCTCGCTCCAGGAATTTCACCGAACGAGCAATTTTCTATCCTGTCGCACTGGCACGCCCGTTCGTCTGCGGGCACGCGCAGAAACATCCATTGCGTGTCTCCCTTTTTTCCTCCTCCGCCACCCTCGATAATTACTACCTTTTGTTCGTTGCATATACCCATTCGCCACGCACACACGCACACACACACGCACTTCCGTAAGCCGAAACGCAGTTTACGGAAGCCCGCCTAGGCTCCCGATTGGGATTTCGCTGCTGATTTTAGTTTGCTTGTCGCAGAAGCAGAAATCTTGTTCTAATGTGTCAAACTTGGACTGATAATGAGGCTTTTGTATAATTTCATGAGAATGATTACATCAGATAATGCCAAGCTTTCACGCGTGATTTGAATTGACTAGTCACGGTGATAGGAACTTCGACACTCAAGCGCAATAAAGTTCATATGTGAATTGCGCGGCGAGCTGTGGAATTGACCGCAACAACAGGGTCGATTGGTCATAGTGCATTAGAGGGAAATGATCACCGGCGAATCGAACTCGTGCGGGATACATTGGCCGATAATGAGCGTGCCGTTATCGCGACAAGCTTAACGAGCATCAATACCGAACCAGTTGGAAGCTCGTTACCGCTCCTACTTTATGGCGGCAATGAATTATCTTCGCACGTTGGTCCCTCCTCGCGACTAGTGCTGATCATTGAGTCATCAAAACACGTTATCGACAGTGACGCGTTATACAGTGGACTAATTAGGCAATTACTTAGAGCCCCAATTTAGGCTGAGTGGAAGCCCCTCCCCCCCTTCTAGGCAAGTTTCTTTTAACTAAAAACTTAACACTAGCGTATTTCGTGTAACCGAATGGTCTTAGACTCGAAGCTCTAAGAAAGGGTTGCATTTTTATAGTATGAAATAAGGAACTCAAACTATCTTCTGCTTCGAAGCCGAAATGGTAGTAACGCGTCACTGGTTATCAAGTGTAGTACCAACCAATTGCACTGCTCCGGGGCCCACCTAAAGAGTACCGAGTATTCAATTTCGTTTTAAACCATCGCGGCATGTCGCTTCCGTTGTTCCTCCAGATGTTACCAAGCAGAGTTCCTTGCACTCGATGGTATATTAAGTGCCAGGGGACTCGTATACCTTGTCGCGCTGAGGATCGGAAAGCTAAAAGAATTGCGTGGGCCTCCGGCAGGCAAAAGCGCAGTACGTTGAGCATAGGTCGTCTTTACTTTTATTGGCAAAAAATTGCAAGAAAAGCGACCGACGATACTGCGAGTATACCTGAATATATAAGCATATAGTTCGAAGTGGCGCCCAACGCGACATGATATTAAAGGAAGCGCGGCAATGTTCGACCCAATGCAATTAAATCTGTTCGCCGAGTGTTTGCAAACGACTTGTGGGAGCGAGCGAGCGAGCGACGAAGACGTCTTTAAACCAATCTAGTAGAGTACCTACAGTCGGCCGCAACTATTCCCCTGAAGTAATTTGAAAAATATGGCGGATTCCCCGACGACTGGTGTGCCCGCTTAAGGAGGCGAGGATTCTTTGTGCCAGGAGATACGCCGAGAGCTATATATACGTCCGGCGTAGGTAAATCACCCCTTTGAGCGATAAGAATGCAGCATCCGTATTCTTCGGAATGGAAGGAATTTGCAGCACACTGGACAAGCGGTGAGGTAGGAGGGGGCAGGTGACTCTGTAGGGAAAAATTCAGCCTTCGTGTCCTTTGAGAAACTTTAACTCACTTGAGACAAAGACTCGAAGTAAATCAAAAGCGAGTCTTCCTGAAAGAAAGCGAATACCGCTGGCTTTAGTGGCATGCCGCCCGCAGACCGGATCTCTCTTCTAGACTGCGGCGGTGGGGATTCTCCGGGATCCCATTAGATATTCATACTCATCCAGCACCCGCGCCTCACGTCTGATCCTTAAAGCCACCACCACTTCGCATCATCATCTAGAACGCGAATTTACAGCAAGTGGCGGGCTATCGACAAGCTTCATTACACATGCTTCTTATATCCTCACGTCATTCAGCCATACGGCTAGCCCTAGGTGAATATGGTGCCGCTTGGCCACTAATTTATCCGTTTCATCGTAAAATAGAGAAAATAGGGGAAAAACGGGCATACTTCGCTGTGAAAGGGACGTGCTCGGCTTAAGCAGGCAAAAGGTAGCGTTGCGCAATATCGTCTTACTTATCCCCTACATAACGACCCTCGTGCGCTTAATGACTTTGGAGAATGTGATAGTGATTAATTGTCGCAGCGCATTAGGGAAGACAAATTTATCTAAACACTGACGGCGGAGAATCATTTCTACGTTGGACCGGCGCGCGCGAGCGCTGCCAGACACAGAGCTCTCGGGGAGTAAGGAAAGGAGGACACCCAGTGTGCCATATTGCGCGCGAAAAAGTGGGATTTAATGCACACCGGATATTGGAGGGAGCGAGGGCGGACAATAAGATGTCAGTAAAAGCAGAACAACCGGCTGCTAGCTGCTCCGGGCTATGCAGCCCGAGAACCCAGCTCCTCGAGGAGCGAAATGGTGACAGGACAATTTGTGCGCATAAATCACCCTCCTGTTTCTTTATATCGTTTAATATGAATCCGCCAGCCTGTCCCACGGCCGTAACGTACGAGGCGTCGAGAGCAACGGTTATCCTGAGATTGATTGCGAAGTGTACCTTTACACGGGCACCAGTGCGAGCCGAATTTAGAGAGTCATGCGCCAATCCCTGCTGAAATCCTTCTTATCTCTTGCGGCGCTCTGGATCCTCCGAAGAAAGCGCTCGAAAGATACACCCTATCTGAAGTATATACATATCTATACGCGGACAAGGAAGCTATTCCCGCGCTAAACCCCCTCACTTATTCCAAGAACACAGTTCCACAATTTAAAGAAAGTTTTTACTCAGAACGTGGTTTCGAAATTAAGAATGAGATTAAAAAATGGGTTCCAAAGATTGATAATGATAGAAAGCAAGAGACGAAATGTGTTTCCTCTTTCGTTGCGGGCAGCGCGGCCTTTGAAGGCATGGTAAAGCGACACACAGAGGCGCGGTATTCGGATCACGTTCACGTTTATCCTTTTTGCGGAATGAGTGATAATTTGGCGAAATTGAATTACCTAGCCCGCTTGGCGTGAAAAGCGCCGAAGTTAGCCGTAGTAGGCAGCACATACAGAGCACGAGCGAGCGGCCAGTGGTGGGCTGCGCTCTCTGCGCGTTTTCCAAATTTGATTATGACGCGGTGCACGTGCACGGAGATCCCGGCAGACCGTGCCGCCCATAAATGATACAACCTGAAACCAGCTTTACATTGGAACAGCAAAGCAAGTTTTAAAAAAGGGGGCACACAGGCGGACCCAAGAGAGTAACTGAAATCTTTGCGCAAGAAACGTTGGCAATTCTCATAAAATTCCTCACGCCAACCAAGAGGTAAATACGCCTTGATGCTACTTAAACGTACACTTTCAACACTTTAATATTCTCACAGCTAATAAATAAACAAGCCTGCATATCTTAGGCATTGGCCACCAATCGTATTCCTTGAACATTTATATCAATTTATGTCGACGATAGCGTACCGGCACTGAGGAAGGTCGAAGGGAGTATCAGTCAGTATCAGACACCAGATTAATCATCCAGCAACAGAATTTCCAGTCTTGATTTCTTACAAAAAGTTATTAGCGAGGATGGATTATCGAAAAGGTGCAGAGTGGCTTACGGACCTCGAAAGGGCAGAAATATAATTCTAAGGGCTAAATCATACATCCTCACTTCTTTTCACCCGGGCATCATTATCGGCTAGAATAATCTTCTCCTCGTATTCCGGTCGGATTTACAAAGTTACTTTGTAAAAATTGTGCTTGCCGTCGAGGGGTTTCCCTTTTCGTTAATAATTCTGTGTTGGTCTATAATCGTGGTAAAGAAATGCATTCCATATGTTTCGCATCACGCCGAAACGCAACGCTGCTACAATAAAAAATCTATTTACCCAAAGAAGATTATTACCGGTATATTATTACAATTAGCGCGTTCATCCTTTCTCAATTTTATCTGTAATATTAAATTGAGCGTCGAATTTGCGATGATACCTCTGCAGTAGTTGTTCTACTATCATCTTACGGCTTGAATTCAGCATTATGTTAATGTATCGCGTGATACCTACAAACGTTCCGTGCACATTATCTCGCTTTCCCTCTAACCTCACATCCACACGCATATGTATATAGGTCGCCAGCGACTTCGTGTCGCTTTTTCCAAGCGCGATAGCGCCGTGGCTCGAGCCGAGCGCACCTTTAATTTAACAGAATTAGTGACTTATGCTAAGTGCCTGCTTACCTAAGACCACTGCATGCCCACACCCCGATAAAATGTGAAAGGCTATCAGGGAGCATATAGCAAGATAAAGAGTTAGACATGAAGGGACCAACGCCCACGTAAAATCTGCGAAAGGAACTATACGAAATTTTGTCTAAATTCCTTCTTCTTACACATGGCCAAATGTCCATTTCAGCAGTGTTCGTCTAGCGACTATTCTCAATATGCATGTTTCAAATTCCGCCAACAATCTATAACACCATTGCCGTCCTATACCTTGGTCTTCGTGGTTGGGTAGCTGTTACTCATCTGTGACGGCAGACGCGGCACAAGTACATACATCTTTTAGTAAATGTAACAATAGAGAAATTGTTACATTGGCTCGTGCATTTCCCTGGGGCTGAATACCAGGTCGATACGATATTAACTGACATATTAAAGAATAGCCGTACTCTTAGGGTTCGCAGGGCCTGCAGGAGGTCAGATTGCCAGGAAGGGAAGACAAGAGGTATGAAGGAGAGCAGGCGCTGATCAAACACTTGATTAAAGAAACTTTTCGATAGCTACTCCGCGAGAAAACTGGCATTCGCCGTAGTGATTGGATAAGGCGGGGGCTGGGCGGAGGTACCAGAAATGTTCGCGTCTTTCCAGCGTTAGCCCGAACTCCCGGCCTTTTCTCCCCCTCTCTCTCGCTCTCTCCCTCTCTACCCTTGCTACCCCCGTCGATACTTGAAAGTTTTTCGGCCGCGCCGAGGGACTAGCAGTCGGCTGTTTTCCCTCCGTGATGAAGCCCCCCCGCTTTCCCCATGGAAATCCGCGGCCACGTCGATACCTTAATTAAATTAATCCACGTTTTCCCTCCACCATCATTTTTCTATTGATATTGAATGCGCTATAGCCACTTTAAATAATTCCGGCGTAGCACCAATGGAAATGGGAGCAAAGATATCATTAGTTTCTCTAACTTGGAGTTGTTGAAGAATTATCGGTTTTATAATTAATCCAATTAATCAGCTACAGTAATGCACACGAGCTACTGTCGTTTCACAATTTCACACTTCATACTTTTTAGACGTGCGCTCGGAATTTGCCATTCGAATACATCCCAGAAGAGCTATGGATACTGAAATTTAATTCAGCGCGATTCAGAAGAAGAAAAAAACGGTTGACATGAGTTTTCTGGCTCAGTGTATATTCGATATTCGATGAATTCGACCTCAGTGTCAGTCGGGGCTGGACAGGCCGTTCGAAAGGTTAATAATATGCAGATGCCAAAAGCCGCAGATTTTAAATGACCGAAACGAACAAAAAGATAGAGAGGGAGAGAGAAACGGATCTGGAGAGAGGAGAAAAAGAGGATAAGCCCGTGGCGCGGCACCGAAGCGCGAGACAATTCTGAACGAATGAAATGTAAATCGGGAAATAAAGGTAACGTTGCGGAAAATTAAATACCATTTGAATAACGCGAATGGTAATAGAATTATCAGGCTGATCGATTAAGCCAATAATACTGCCTGTCTTCCGACCACCTCCTCTTCCACCCGCCCTTTTCCATCCAAAGAGCTAGGCTTCTCCGCTCAAGTCTGCCACTCTTCGTACATACCATTTCAAGCACAAGGTTCTTTTCCCGTCAGATCCTTACTTCGACTACTATGCGATAGCTTTGACAAACCTTTCGACGGCATTTCGAAGAGCGTGCACATCGTTCACCCCGTTCTCCCCCTTCGCCTCGTTCACTTTCCTCATACCCGAAAGTTGCAAATGTTTTCGACAGAGCAAAAGCAGAAGGCCGTAAATGAGCGGAGGGGATGATGCTTATCGAGCGTTCTAACTAATCGTGGTAAGCAGAAAGAAACAAATATCTCGAAACTTGCTGTAGGGCGCGGCTCGACTAGATAGAAGCTCAGCCGTGAATCCCGAGCTTACAGGCGCGCCCGTGTACGATGAACCTTGCTTAACGAATGCCACGCAGGTACGATTGTTTAGCGCAGCGAGCATGCGAGAAGCGAAGCTTTTAGCGAAAGCCAGTGGCACGACCGCCTCAATCTCGGCGGCAGTAACAGCAGGAAATTGCGTTCTATTGTAGCGAAACGGTGTTTGCTTCCGGGCAACGATACCTCCAGCGTCTACGCCGCGTCGGTGAGCGCACGCAATTCTTACAGTGACAGGGAATGAGACAATCAGTTAATTGAAGTTCGCAATGTCAATAGAGAATTTTATGTGAAAGGCCCTTTCCTTCGAATGGAAAGACGACGAGATTTTTCAGGGTAAAGAATAGCTCTAAGAGTAATAGCTGTAACCAGAATGTAAGAGGTTGAAAGGAGCTCGAGACCATTACTCAGGGAGGCAGTCTATAATCACCTTGCGGGATGGGAAGTGTTGAATATAGGCGTGAGCCATATAAGGGTGGAAAGAAGGACCTCCGAACAGATTGCTAAGGGTGCAGAGATAGCGGCTGTGGCCCCATGTGGCCGGGCCCCGTTATTTATATTCATATCGATGCATAGGAAAAGTTGGCAACCTTCTTGCCACTGCCAGCCTAGTCATCGACGGGCTTTCCTCGTGCCCGGTGCTATCATCCCCCAGCCTCACTTATTTTCACGGTCCCTTCTCTTTTCGACCGGTCTTAGATCCCGCTGCAGCCACCCACGGTCGCGGCCATAAATACAAAAATCCTTCCAGGAGCGCGCTAGCACCTGCTACGATTTATTGCATATGAGTTCTCGGATTTGTCAATCGCCTGCACCCTCGCCACCAACTGCCAGTCGAATGCTAGCGGGCCGAGTAGGCGCCTGTGCGTTTGTATGTGTACGGGTTTGAGCCACTTATTTTCACGAACAAACACCATGAATCACTGCTGACCGAAGCAAACCGCTTAGAGTGCACCTCTGCAGATATCGCAAACAAATAGCGAAACCACATGCGCAGTCGAGTGCGTCTCTGACCAGCAGAAGAGAGTTTTCTATGGGAACGGGACAGTGCTCTCGCAAAGAAAAGGCTGGATATTATTGAACTTAATTAACATTATCTATTCTGTGGCCCATTCGTCGAATTTTTCTTGTCTCTCCCAGTCGACAATATTTAGGAATGTGCACGCCTCGAAATCGAAGTTTAGGAGCGGCTGATGCGAGTAGTATTACAGACACGTTCGCGACGCGTCGCTCGCTGCCTGGTCGATTTATCAAGGCGAGACAATTTACGAAGGAGCCGAGGTGAAGCTCATCCCACAGCGAGTAGGTGGTAGATCGAACTTGCGACCATCCAGAAAATGGAGTGTCCTGAAACGGGCCGAGCGTGTCGGCCAATTTATGACATGTAATTAAAAAGTCAGGCGCTCGTAGTAGCATCGTTTTTCTGCGATGGATCTACTATTGAGACAGAATTCGATAAGATCAATTGTGGGATCGTATTCATTCTTAATATTTCTAATGTTAAGCTTATACTCTTATAATCCGATTGTTATATGTTGGTTATGCATATCTTTTCATTTCAATCCAAGACACTCAATTGAAAAGATGCTAATTCCTAGTTTTCCATCTGTTTGTAATCGCAAAAGTTAAAGCATTTCGTATAATGAGCCTAATTTGAAATTCGGTGTAGAAAACTGTGCGAGATTTGTATATAAACATATAGGAATCAGTGCTGCTCGCAGTAGGATGGGGAAGGAAGTGCTTAGTCCTTAATTTGTTGAAGAGGGAAGTCCCGTTTGCTAGTCTCATTATACGCGGAGCAGGGCCGAATGCATGAGGACCCTTCCACTAGGAAACTTCGTCGGAACTTCCGGCGCGAGTTCGAAAGTTTTTTTAATTCCATTTACTGCAATTTGCCGAGCAACTTTCCGATGGTGATTCTCTTACAGTCAAGGGAGAGCCGGACTGTTGGACAATCGTGCAAAGGAGGATCGAGGAAAGACAAAGAGCGACACGAAGAAACGCGAGAAGGAAAACTATAGAAGCAAAAAAGTTGAAGTATTCAATGCGGGCCGGGCACTTTGATTCATTCTAACTTTTACAATTGGCCTAGATCAGACTACTCCTGCGAATATCGCCTGGAAGAGCATAATGAATCGGAGACACAGAAGGTAACGCCCTGAAGTAGATCCTCTGCGTTGGTCGGAGTAAGATACGATCCAAGATGATACGAGATAGCAGACGACGACGAGGAATTTTTTAAAATCGTGCGAGATTAATCCAGACGCGAAAGTCTCCGGGGCACAGTTCCCGGCCCAAACAATGGCCTCCAACACTACCACCCCATTGTCCCGCACGCGATATAGAAAAAGAAATTCGAAAGCCCCCGCCTGTAATCATATGCCATACCAGGCTCGGTATCACAAATTTCTGGAATAAAAGTTGGCACGGTGAATAAAAGTGGTCGCTCTGCCGTAGCGTCACTGAATGAGAATCGTACAATAGCTGCTCGCATTCGGCTTTAATTTTAAATTAACCTTGAGCTTCAATCGGTATTTTGATCATTATTACTCAGGAGATTTTATAAAGGCTATAGTAGTGAATTTCGGCGTACATATATTCTGATTATTTCGATCCCTAACTATGCTAAGATCCTTTACCTTATGATTTAGATCACAAGACAATATAAATCCTGATAAAAAATTATAATCGTGAAACCATAATTGGTACATGACGGGCGGAATATTATTTCCCCGTGTTGGCCCCATTTTGGCCCCATTTCGTTAACCTCGTGCGGATCCTCATGGACAGCTCATCTCGTACCATACTTATCATTCCAAGGATCTACTCTGCTTGGGGCACGATGGGTTGCCCAAACTGGACCTACCGTGTTCGCTGTGCAGTCCCTAACGTGGACCCAATATATTTTCCTGTATGGATCAGTGTAATCTGCATGCACAATGTAGATATGAAACGCCGAACCTCTATCACTTTGACTCGGCCTCTATTTATACTACCATAAAATATTGATTCCCTTATTGGCGCACGCACGTACTACCAGAGAAAGTAATTAGCTTTGTTCGGAAAATGCTTTCAATGAACGTGGAATTCTTCTCTCCTTCTGTCCGGATTTAATCCGGCTGCAACATTCATTGCTTTGCTATTTAATTAACCGAGCATGATATGAATTTGTAACTCCAGCTTCACAGAAACATCCCATTTTGTCCCATCTTTGTTCTTCTCTTTCGCTCTTTGTATTCTACGTCCTCTGTGCTTCCGAGCTCATTGCTGTTCCCGAAGGACTACCTTTATATCGCAAGATCAATGTAGCTCGTAATTACATTACATCTTCAACTTAATGCTCGAGCCTGACCTTCACGCTTCAATATCCGGACAATATAGTGATTTCGTCAATAAGGTTTTATTAATACTGACAATGAGACCCAATTGGATACGAACCGATATCGCTGGTTCTCAAAATCCCAATAATGAATTCACAACAACACATAAATATGACAAACCCCAGCGCTAATGATCCAAGTTTGGATGATTTACTGCGTATGACAGACAGGGACCATTGTAATATCAGCAATTGATAACTTGATGAAGACATTAAGCCTGAAAGACCGAACTTCAACTGCTCAAGGCGGCAGGCGGCCGCCAGAAGTGGTTCGTCGAAGTATTTCTGCGATGCCGGGCTGAAAGCACTCGAACCAACCCGGGCCCGCTGTTATTCCAACTAATGGCGTGTGTTTATGCACGCAAAGTAACTAAACTTACTTACCTACTCCTCAAACCGAACGCACCTCATCGCCTCCCTATCACTAGTCCCCACGGTCTCGCTACCATCTCATTCCACACCCTGCCGCCCCATCCCACACTCATTCCACCTTCCACACCGAATGATAATAAGATTGACTCGTTAGAACTTTCACTGAAGGTTTGTTTACTACGCCTACGGAAGCAAGAGGTAGTTTCACTGAGGAAACTAACACAGGACACGTTAGATTACCAGTAGCGGATTTTGTGAAATCCTTTAACACTTTGACAGCCATTTTACCAGAATTCGGATAACGCGCACGATTCCATTCACAGCCATATTTATTTCCACGAAAATCTGTCTAATAAATATTTTTAGCACGGAAGAGTAAAGCAGTTAAATATCCGCTAGTTTACCAATGAACGTATTGATTCCAAATACTGCAGGGCATATTTTCATACTCTAGATTACTTTCAATCGAAAATGCGTAACACAGAATCCAGAACATGTGAAATTTAATACCACGTGAATGACTTATCATGGAGCATGCAGAGGAAAAATAACTCTTCAAAATATAGATTATCGGGAATCATCACAGATTATTAAATTTAAAAGGTATGAACGTGCTATTTTTTCAGAATATTCTCACCGCAAAAAAGTTTCTCTTGCTTCGATTACTTTCATAGTGCATAGTATACACATATATACATTTCCCGATAAATATATGTTCATATTATACATATAAATAGTGTACATGCCCACGTCGAATGATTCTCGCGTGCACGGTAGGGGTGGAGTAATTAGAAAAAAGGAAAAGAATTCCGCAGGATGTGAAATTCGAGCCGACGGGCGGTAGGAATGTCTTTTATTTCTGGACGTCCCCACTCGAAGCAACGGCGTAAGTGCCCATTCATAGCGGCATTCAAATTGCGGAGCGGCAAGCCGCGCAGGCCCATTATTTTTTATGGTGAATACGGGGAAAGAGATGTGCTCGCGCTTCTACTTTACGAAGTAATTACATCCTACGTTAATCACCGTGATTTTTTAAGCTCTGTCCCCGCGATCCCTCCGGCTGCCAAGCCGGCCTCTTCACCATACGCCTTTTCGTTGCATTGTTTGATATCCGTTGTCAGCCCCCACCCCCCTCTCCCCACCTTCTTCTCATTCCTCGGGAATTCATGAGTACAATTTCGGCATCGGCTCCAACGAGTAAATGTAGTGGACGACGCGAAAGAAGCTGCGGAGGTGTATAGCTCTCTCTCCCTCTCTCTGCCTCAATCACGTATCTCCACCTTGACTAATCATGCACAGCTCTAAACGCAGCAGACGCGCTTCCGAGCATGAACAAGGAAAGAGGTCAACATTCATCGTAAACACGAGAGCGTAAGACGTTACTTTGCACTTAACCAAATTACTTTTACAGAGACAGACCAACCACCGGTTGACTTATGTATGTACTTATCTTGGGATCAGCCCGAGATAAATGAGCACAGGGAAAAAACAGAAAATTTGCTTTTGCTGCATTTTCCGAATCCGTACCAGAAACGCGAGATGGATGAATACAGAGGAACCCGCGCGGGAGGCACAGTGGGAATGCATTCAGTGCTATCTAGCATGCAGTAATAACGAAACGCCAGCAGAGGCGTGTCAGCGGGGACCTTTAGACGGCGTATAAGTTCCTCACAATGAAACCGGAAAATTAAATTCCAGCCTAGTGAGTATTGAGCAACTTGGTGCACGCATTTCCCTGCCACTCCCCGAGTGTGCTAACCTTCGACAGACACGGAGGGAATATCAACTTGTTAAATATACCTATATTGATCCAGCAGCTTCGAAAGAGACAAAATTTGTCTGGTACTCGCACATGCGTCAGCTCCTTTCACACGGTCATATTTGGTAACATCAATAACATGGTAAATATACTTTCAATGACAAATCACTAGCACCAGTCAGGGAATCAAAATTGGCGAAACATACTTTTGCAAGAACTATTCGAATCTGGATGAATTTGTGTGTTAACTATAACTATTTCTTAACCGTTTATATTCGAAGAATTCTTAGTTATTGCATGTTCCGACGGTATTGCAGCTCACCTAAGGCGCAGGTGGCTACAGAATTGTAACCCTTTGGCGAAAAAGTACTATTTGACGGTGGCATTGATGCGTACATGCCGCTTAGCATGAACAGCGATACGAAGACACCATCAGTCGAAGGTTTTAATCAGAAATCGATGGAGGGGTCAGTGCGGTCGTAAATTGATTATAGGGTCTACCACTTGCATCATGCCGTGGGCGAATTTCAGGTAGGACCGGGGAGGAAGAGAAACGAGAATGGAAGCTGACTTATTATCACGACGAGTGGGTAGATTGGCCGGCGGTATGAATGATAAATCTCCACTAGGCAAATACAGTAATTTAACATTCGCTAACGAGTCATCTATATGGTAAACAGAGGGGTGGCTGGTAGCTCCACGGCTGCCGCTGTAGCATACCGCGTCCGCCTCCACTGCCACAATATCAAATACCCCGAGACCGTGGATGGATTTAACCGATGAGCTAACATTTGGGCGAGTTCCCAAATTCACTTTTACCACGATACTCGTCGAGCTCTCCTATGTATCTGAGAGCCACCTCGAATGTGTGTGTGTATACGCATGTATGTGTGTCCTGCACTGATTGTCAGTGCCGCTCGATCGTTTTCCACAACAGCATACAATAGCACAACCCCTCGAAGTAGCTATCCGCTAGTTCGTTACATTCCGGTCGATTTTCTCGGCGTTAATATAATGATATGGTTTTGATTGTACATCAATACCGGTGTAAAAACGAACCTGCAAATCGAATCCCGCTCACGATAATCCACATGCTTTGTTAAGACGAGCGCGCACGCTAGCACGGAAAATTTAGATGACAGTATCAATTTTCGAGATCCCGTTGCTGCTTCAGTTTCTTATAGTACTCGCGCGCGGGAGGAGTAGCTATAGATATATGTATATATGTATATCGTATATACATATATATATATATATCAATATATACTGTATATATATATCGAGAGCGCGCTCCGTGGACCTGAGCCATTTTTCCATAGCTTGATCTATGATATCAATTTGAACGCGGCAAATTCTTGGTTGACATCTGAAATCGTTATTTATTGCTTGCCGGTCCACGGAACGTGGAGCAGTGCTATACCAAATTGGATTGGGTGAGAGAGAGAAAGAGAGAGTGGGAAGGGAAAGTCGAAGTGATCGAGTGTTTCCCTTGGAACCTGTGTTCACAAAGCTTTGGATGTCTCCTTCTTTTTAATAACTAATCTTCGCATACGATTATTTTGATAACTGAAATTCACGTTATTCCTTAAGAACTGTCATGCTATATTTGTGTTTTAGAATAGCCTTCTTGTAACTGGAACTTAAACCACGGCTAACATTTGTGATTAAAATAGGTATGTTTAATTGATGGATTTTCTGATATTGAATAATGTATTACGTGACTTTGTGATTTCTATAATAATGGTTCATTTTGGTCGCAACGCAAAGGAAGGTATACAGAGCAACAATGATAATAGATGTTTTTGTCTATGTTTCGTTATGACTTACTTTGTCATCGATCCATAGGTGTATGTGGAATATCAGGAACACATTGCGTACAACAGAGAATGTGCTTTTATTAGAGCTCCTTGGAAACTCGTTTGAAAATGTAATAGCACCGAGGGAAATGAACACACGTCAACGAAATAAAATGAACGGGCTCGTTACCGGAAAGAGCATTTTTGGAGTCGAAATTAGTATCTACCTTTCAACGCGAAGTCTCATATTGTTAAACCGCAGGGCGCAATTTCTAAAAGTGCCGTGTAGCATTTTTGCGCTAATTGCAATTATACTTTCACTCGTCCACCTTGTTACTGCGTTTACCGCTGTTTCTTTGCGGGCGCCCTTCACGTCGACAGCTCTCCGCCAGCTTTTCCTCCTGCTTTCCTGCTCTCTCTTTATTTCTTCACCTTGCATTCTCTCCCATTTTAAGTTAAGGTGAAATTTAACGAGACCGCATGACGGTAAAGACGCAAAGGCCAGGCCGGCAGCCGCATCACGGAGCCAGTATAATTGGCCGAAAATGTAAAAGCTACCTAAACGATGTACTAGCCCGTGAAACCACACTGTATTTCTGGTCCGCGGCTTCAAGTGCCAGTGTATTCTTAGTCGACAGACTTCCCCCTTTGCCGGTCCACAAAGGATGCCACAGTTATAACACATTGTCGAAGCACTAATAAACGCGCTTGGCCAATTAGCCGCAATTGCAAAGCAATTAACGCGTTAGGGAACTACTGTGTATAACTGTTGAAACGGTGTTTTTTTTACCTGTTGGGAGCCAAGTAAGTGAGGTGTGATACACATAGATTATCGGGAAGGAATAAGGATTCGCCGGGCGCAGGATCTCCTACTGCAGCAGAGAGCCGGGAAAGATTTGGGGGGATGGGGTAAAAGCGAATCGCTGTACCGTGCAATGGATCGGGTTAAATATTATTATGAGGAAGAAGGGAACGTGTCGCGTACCGCCGCGGGAAGACTTCCTTCCTTCCTTCCTTGGTTTCTTCCTCGGTGATCTCGCCTCTCGGTCGCTTTTCCTTAACCGCCAAGATAGTGGCAGCCTCTCCACCTGTCTTCCATACTGCCAGCGCTACCCCTGCGCCCAGCCCTCTCTGAAACCCGAGTCTCGAAAGTTTGGACTCTTCTCAAGCGTTCCGCCATTAACTATGCCGACAGGAATACATTTTTCATATCCTCGCAATATTATCGCCCCGCCGCGCCGCTGCCGTAGCCCGTATTAATCGGCCTCGGAAAGAAGAGAAGGCGCCGCATGAATCCCGCGACGAAAGTCCACCACAAATTATGCAAATTCTCAGCCAAGCTGCCGTCACTTATACTGCGCCATTTCGTTGCAAACCATCCAACAGCGGAGTGATTTTCTTTTCCGCTACGCGCACCTCGTACCTGATAGCTCAATGATTGTGGAAGCGAAAAGGGAATATAGCCTCGGCTGTCGCGCGCCGGAGTGTCATATATATATATGGAGAGGGAACTTCTACTTGGCGCGAGACTCTACCGAGTCTCCTGATACTGCTGGTAAGTAATTAAAACAGCAAACACCGAGCAACAAACGAGTGAACGTAAGATCACCGTTCTTCTTTGACGAGCAGGATTCCTGCTTGCTGCGAGCTGCTATCTGAAAAGCGAACGAGCGGATCGGCTAGCGTGATAAGCCAAAAAGGAGGAGAGAAAAAGACTCAGTGGGCATCGGTAGTGAGAGAATCGCAGACGATCCTCAAGGAGCCAGCTTTGTTCGGAGAATGGCAATCATCCGATAATTCCGTGGGGAACACCGATAATTTTGATATGTAAATACAAGGTGGAATCCTTGTGCCGCGGTATCGGCCTGATTAAAATGTCCCGGGGCTCGGATTACTATAGACTTGATCCGGCAGACATCTTAATCCTGCTTAGAAGCTGCTTCCATTCTGTATCGTGCGCCTTCCGTCCTCATCATGCCTTATCTCTTATCTCTCAGTGCCGAGTCATCAGTACTCGCTTCCCCGATACGAAGGGCAAATTACGAAGCGGGAAGAATCGGAGAGGAAACTGAAGGCAGTACGGAAAGGAATTGGGACCAGTGGCCCAGGTGACAAAGGCGCGAACAGGCCGGCATAGAAAACGCAGGACTTTTGCAACACAGTAATCTGTCATGAACACCGATCCAATTATATTCCAAGTGTCATCTGCTCCTTGGATCCCCGGAACGTTGCATCCACTGGGGCTCGAGGTACTCTACCATTCAGGCTCCAGTGTTCCTGGTAATAGCGACTTTATCACCGTCTTTGTTTACGAGTTCAAATCCAGTGGCGATGAAGGGAAACGAAAAAGTCGAGGCGGCTTCCATTGAGAAGGGTCCTCTCGCTCATGCTTTCTCAATGAAGGCGAATGAACAATTAATGGTGGAGACAGTGAGAGAGTGCGGGAGAAGAATGAAGAGTGAGGCGGTGGGTGGTAGGCTCGGGTTATAATGACGAGGCACTAAATACCAGCGACGACCGTTAAGGGATGACGAGATAAAAACCATCGTGGATCGTTAGCAGGCGTCTCGGCCATTTCTTATTCTCTCTCCGACTTTCTCTTCGCTTCTTCCACTAAATGGACTCCTTCGTTCGTCTCCCGGATATCTCCCCCACCACCGTTTCTTTCTCCCCCTCGAGCCCTCTCTCTTCTCCCTCCCTCTTTCTCCCATTTCGTTCGTGCCCTCTCTTTATCTTTGTCTTCCTACTCAATTCTCGCGCCCCTTAAAGAAACTTTTAATGTAATTGCCGCGGGACGTGAAAACCGCTGATACCGTTCCCCCCCGCTCCGGAGAAATCCGATCCGTGAAAATAAGTCGAGATAGCGTCCCGCACCTAAAATCCTACCCACTTACCCTCGAGCTTCTTCAGGGTGTCGGCCGAGCGAACGAGCGAGTCGTTCTCGCCTTCTTGGCCCCTTTTAACGAGAGCTCCGCTCGACGCTTGAAAAATTGTTTCATCTCTGCCGTGGCCAGCTCCCGTTCAATTTCCACACTTCATTCTTGCCGTCCAAACAACGCGGCCAGCGCGAAAATACCTCTATGTATATAGCGCGTCCGTTTACCCTGGCCCGGACCCGCCTCACTATTTCTCTTTCCGTATACCCGACACTCTACCCCTGATTTTGAGGTACTCGCGTTATACGCCGCTATGTATTTTAGCAAATTGTCGGTCGGTGACTTTGTCACAGCCGATAGCAAAATCACGTACTACAATGCAATACGCGCGTTGCCGCTCCAGTATACTGCAAGCAGAGCGCGTTGCTCGTTTTTCATACGTTTTTCAGGCTTGTTTCAATTTTCACTTACCCTGCTTGTAAGCATACACCATAACCCCCTTTCATCATGCAGTATGGCCGACGCCCGTCTATTACTGTAATTATCTTTTTTCCGATTCTCCTGTTTCTGTTCGGAAAAATCGGCGCTGCAGCGATGATTAAAGTGTTCGTTTTACGTTTGATTCGCGCGAAAGGGGATATCGCACACTCGAATGACCTGTTTAAAATTAGATGCTCGGCCGGATACAGTCAACCAGTAAAGCCTTTGCTTCCCTCACCCGCGGCACTTCCACCTCGTTAGCGCCGCTTAGTTTGGCCGTAATTTGCAGCGAAGCCGCGATTAATTCCGGACGATATGCCCACGCCGAATCACGGTCGCACGCGCAACACGTACATTGTACCTACATACATGTGGATACATAGGCACACAAATACACACACATAGACACGCGAGCAAGTAGACAGCTAGGCTACGAGCGTGCGCGCAAGTAGCTCCTCGGGTCGTGTCGCCAATGACCAAGTAGCGAGAAGAGGGCCATACCAGCATGAGTACCGAGCCACCGAAATGCCTCTAACGATATTATTACGCGGTTCATTTAAGTTAGATAACAACAACTCCATAGAGCGGGAGCCGCCGCCAGCCTGCCAGGGTACCAAGGCGGGTAACAGTTACCGTGCTACAATATCCCCTACATCTCTCGCCTCCAGCCTAATTACTTTCCGGCCTCCGGCGCCGGCAGCAGCAGCAGCAGCAGCAGCAGCAGCACCTACCGGTAACGACCGTACCACCAGAAGCAGCCGAGTAGCACGAGCCACCTCCATCGACCCATGGCCACGACATCCGATGTAACACGGCGTTAGATAGCCTCCTGCTCCCGGCCTCCTCAGCTAGGTATCTAGTACGTGGCCACCAGGTTCGATGCCTCGCTGGGTACCTGCCCCCAAGGCTAAACCAGCCCGGGAAAAGGGTGGTCTATCGCAAGGGACAGCAACAGTCCCTCTTCCTTTTATTTTATTTCTTACACTCCAGTTTAATTAGTTTCTCGATAATACCCGCTATCTCTCCCTTGCAGCGGGAGAACCGGGCCGGCACGGTGCGGCCACCGCTACGTACCTACCCACTCGTTGTATACACCAGATTTTCCAGAGCGTGCGCTCCCGCTGCCGCCGGTGCCACGGGCTTCCACGCCGCGCGCCGCCGCCGAATCGGCCCGAAAAGCCAGAGATTTTCTCGCCGGATCTCTGCTTTGGGGATCGTTCTCCGCAAGTTATTACGCGCGCCCTTTACTCCCCCGAGCGTTTTCTATATCCCGGAACTATGAAGAATATTGGATGCTGCTCCGAGTGGCGACGCTGCCGATGCAGTTACGCGTATTAAATTGATCCGACGCTTTTTTACCTCGATTGTGTACCAGCACCATACAATTCCAGATCACTTGATGTCTGACTAGTATGACAATATAATAGTATAGTATACATGGATAGTATGAGATTACCAAGGCTCGAGTGCGGAGGAGACTCAGCAGACCTAACCCAGACACGATATTTCTCATACAATGAGAGCGGCTGGAAAGGAAGGTTCAATGCTCGTGGCTTGCGAGTCTACCGCACTCGATCAAGATCCCGCTGGGTGGCTAGGGCGAAAAAATAACAGGCCGTCGGGAATCCAGCATACGAATTCCCGGGGCTCGGCTGGTGCGACAATGAGTAGAGCAGCGGCGCGGGCTCGGTGGTATGGTAGAAAAAGGGTTGAGAGGGCAAGGGCGAGGAGGGCGCGCGCTCTCGGCAGGCTTTGCTGGCCAGGAAGCGGGCGGCGGGTTCAGATCGTATGTTTGTTTTGGAAGCAGCGTGTGGAGCAGGAGGAGAGCGAGCGGCCGGAGCGCCCGAGCGGCGACCCCGCACGGCCCGCACTCACCGCTGCCGCTGCCGCCGCCGCCGCCGCGTGGCTCTTCACCCGGGCAACGGCTTTAGGATATGTATGTGTATAGGTATCGCCTGTGCCAGGCAGCGGCCGAGCGGCCGAGCGGCCGCCGATAGTGGCTGGGTGAAAGAGCACCCTTTTGGGGTTTGTGATGCGTGCAGATGGCCGTGCAGAGGGAAATCACGCGTGGCCGCGCTCAACTGCACGGCTGCACTGAATGCATGCGCGCCGACCGCCGTCGCCGAAACGTTCGACCGACCGACACCAATTAGGCCAATGACGCTCTCTCCGCCACTGATGATAATGGTAACGCCGCTGCCGCCGCCACGATTTCCATGAGATCTACGCGCCGCAACGGGACAGCAAAGCTTCGTTCCATAGAGGGTTCCCCGTCGCCCTCGGGAGGCACTGACACATTTGCGCTCCTCTCTCGTTGAAGGCCTCGTTCCGAGAGTCCAACGATTGCTATCGATTATCCCGGAATGCACTTGCAAATACCATGCGCTCTGCTTACTATCCTAAGAATTCAGTGTTGCTTGGTTTGGCAATGTTACATCCTCAGCGCGAATCTGACAACTTTTCTTCTAAATTAGCCGCACAAACTAAATACGTAGTCGCTAGCATTTTCCTCTACAGTAGATTCTTCTGCGTATTTTTAGGGCCTTAAAACCGACCACTTCGATTTTCCTGACCTGCGTTATCGCGTTAACCCTCGACTTCCCAGGAAAACAGCCCCACACAACCGCCTGGACCCACATGCACTCAAAATTCCGATACCCACACAAAGACACTCTTATACATCTACACACCCCACCGCTACCCATCGCTTCCGATTTTGAGGTATAAAAACCCTGATTTTCCTAAGCAAAGTGGGATTCAGTTTCGGGACCACTCGCACGACAGAGCTCTGCCAGGTGTCCTTCTGATAAACTACGTGAACGTTATAGTAGATCAAGCACTAGTCTCCTTCGAAGCAGTTTATATTAACCGTACAGTGAAAGCAACATACCACGACTGTTAGGCAAGTCATATAGTTCATCACAGCACCCCCCTTCAACTCGTAAGGTTAAAACAAAACATAGAGAAAACAGCGTACAAACTTCCGAATAGTTAACAATCCGAAAGCATTTTATAATACGAACATTGTAAGAGAGATCAAGTGTGTATTTGAAGCATTTTAGTACAATATATATATATATATTAAATTCACTTTACTTCGAAAGGTTAAGGATTTTTAACGAGTCATAGTGTTCTCAATGTGAATGGGCTATACATATCACTTTCAGTGCTGTTAGTCTGGTCGCCTGAAGCATCCAAGGATACATGGTCTTGTAGGAAGATTTTCCACTAGTTTCAAATCAATCAAATTCAATACAGAGAGACTCACCGGGCTCTCGATACCCTGCTCGTAACAGCAACGCTTCGTCGATAAAATTCGAAGTGTGTCTCGTGCAAATCTCGTAGGCGGAAATTGTTACTTTTTTCCATTTGATGGCTTGTAATACTACTGTAATAGCAGGAGGTGCCACGTGATGTCTGTGTATAACCTGTTATGTAAAATATGTAATTTCAAAGCTGCCACTTAAAATGTGCTGTTTAGTACACACATCATATAAACTTCATTGTGCATAAACTTAACGATGTGGGGATTATAAGAACTCGCTAGCGTGCACACGTGAAATAGCCTGAAGTTGACCTGTTCTCGTTGATGGCCGAAGCAGAATCATAAACAACACCTACTGATAAAGATGTGACTGACGTAGACGTTATACTACATAAATATCCGATGCATCCATAAATATGGAGTGGCATACTTCCCGGAATTATGGATGTACGGTTATCCGCGCTCATAAAACAATGATAAGTAAGGAAAATGTTTGAAAGCAGTATCATCAACAATGGTTAAAAGAATCGTTAAAAGGTGGTTGTTATCGTTAAAAAGGTTGTACTACAGGGAATGTGCGCATGGTGTACGATTTATTTAACCGCTTCAGCGGCGTCAAAATATTGAGTTCGATTAATCAATACTCAGACACAGATCATGTACCGGTCAAATCAAATCAGTACATTTTTAATAGAAAAATGAGAAGTCGCGCATGTGTCATTGTCAATGAGAATCGCTTTATCATTTCCGTATAATTTCAGGGACATGTATAAAATAGCATGACGGGGAGAACAGGCATTTTTAACCTTGTTCATTTCTGAAAGCAAGTGGCAGTGTTGCATGCGGCTTCATGCAGTAGACACTACAGCTTCCTTCTGCACGATGAAGTTTCTGCTCGCAGTGTTACTATCGGTGACGGTGGCCAACGCCGCCAGAATTCTTGGTGTCTTCCCGTATCCGTCGCATAGCCACCAGGTGTTTATACTAGTTTTCTTTTCTATGCGCGAGAGCACCTAATTTCGCCTAGTGTTTTTCATACCTCGAGGATTGTTGGGAGAAGAGAAAGGTTTGGCAAGGAAACAAGTAAAAGTAGCATGACAGTAACAATGGGAATTACTTGAACCAGATATTATGATTACGTACGTACGTACGGAAAATTGTCAGCGACGTCGCTTAAAAACTGCATACGTCAACCTGTTGCGCAAACCTGCTCCTCCCATTATTCTCGTTTTCATACATCTTCATATGGCATAACACGGCTGTCTCATTCCGTCGGATGTATGCATTTAGTGCGCATTTAGTAAGCTAACAGGAAATGAAATTGCAAAATCTGATTCTGTTCTCCCTGTGATTCAGATAGTCTTCAAAGCGTTGACAATGGAGTTAGCAGAAAGGGGCCACGAGCTGATCGTTTTCACGACTTATCCTGACAAAGTGCAACGCGCAAATTATACGGAAGTCAGCCTGGCATCGCTCGTGAAATACAAGAAGGGTTTGAACTTCTTCCAAACGGCGAAAGTTGGCGCGTTTAATTTCTTGAAGGCTGTTTACACATTCAGCGCTCAAGTGACGGACGAGACACTGTCGCATCCTGTGATGCAGGAGTTACTCTCGCCGAACAGCGGCCAGAAGTTCGATCTGGTTCTCGTTCAGGCTCTATACTACGATGGTATATATTCTTTGGCGCATCATTTCAACGCACCCTTCGTCGGAGTGTCATCGCTGCCGACAATGACAATTCAGAATTATATGTTCGGTTCGTAGTTTATACGCTCAATCCGTATCGAGAGACTTTAAGACGTATATGCGTTCACACTGCATTTCTAAATCTTGTACAGGAAACCCGTTTGAGGTGGCATACAATTCGGACGCCCTGCTCGGCTACCCCAGTGAAATGAACTTGTGGGAACGCATAATAAATCTTTACTATGTCTTGCGAAGTATATATGAGTACGAGGTAATTGTATTACCACTCCAAGAGATGGTGGTTCGGAAACACTTCGGTGACAAGATGCCACCGGTCCGGGAGCTCACGCAACGTATGAGTATTTTACTAACAAGCTCGCAACCTCACCATAGCTATCCGCATTCTACTGTTCCCAGTATCATACATATTGGCGGGTGCCGACGCCTCGCCACTAACAAGACCCTACCAAAAGTGAGGATAATTCAGGCATCGAATCGTTACTTTTTTACAGCAAATTTAACAATGTTAAATGTAATCCTTACAGAATTTGGAAGAAATTTTCAACAAGTCGAAGCATGGCGTGATTTATTTCAGCCTGGGCTCGAACATGCAGAGCACCGAATTGCCCAACGAGATAAGGACTGTTCTGATACAAACATTTGCGGAATTGCCGTACACAGTGCTTTGGAAATACGAGGCTGACGATATGACTCAACTGATGCCGAAGAATGTCATTACCAGAAAGTGGTTTCCGCAAAGAGAAGTTCTTGGTACGATCTTGTAGCACTAATTTCCATGCGGTTCGCCTTTGGTTGTCATTAATTAATTACTTAAAGTGTGAAAATACTCGTAGACTAGTATTATTGGTACGTGGTGATTCAAAAACTATATTTTTATGAAAATATGGCACACCTAAAGTATTATAATTTCTATAATCCATTAGCATAGTACAGTTGATCTATGCGCATGCAATGCAAACGTCGCTATAATTCTTCTTACCCAAGGTCTTTGTCACGAACTACTTTGTTTATCCCCGTCCACTTATAAATTCTAATTATATTGGAATATGTAATTACCGCCAATGGAGTGAAATATGTTTCCGACACAAGGAATACGAATATGAAAAAAAATATTCACTCATTATTACAGCGCATCCGAAGACAGTTCTCTTCATGTACCAAGGAGGACTGCAAAGTACTGAGGAAGTGACGAATATCGGTTTGCCTTTAATAGGCTTCCCCATGTTTAGTGATCAAGTCTCAAATGTACGGCATATGGAAAAACACGGCCTGGCGAAGGGTTTGGAACTCACAAATCTCAACAAGGACGAACTAAAGAGCACTATTCTCGAACTAATTACTAATCCAAGGTAAGGACGACATTGAGCGTTATTCACTTACTCAATCACAGATCCCAAGTTTTATTCGCTTCCTCGGAGTTTCTACTCGATGACAAGATATCGATAAATGAAATCTTGTTATGATTCCAAACAGTACTTGCAATTCTAGACTTCTTTTAGGTACAAGGAGAATGCGATGAAGCTACGAAACTTGTTGCGCGACAGACCGTATCATCCAATGGACAATGCAGTTTGGTGGATTGAGCACGTTATTCGACATAAAGGGGCCGAACATATTCGCAACAGATCGCGAGATATGCCAATGTACCAGACATTACTCTTGGATATTATTGCGATCGCTGCTCTCTCGCTAGTTGTAATTGTATATTGCAGCTTCTTAGTAGTCCGATTCTTCATCAGAAGCAGGAAGCACTTCAAAAGAATTCTTGACTCCACTAACATGCTATCGACGAAAAAAGAGCAATGATAAGTGCAACTCACTCCATTTATACACACTTAGCAAGATATTGAGATTAAACACTTTCCTGCGATTGAGACATTCCAATCGCATCAACGTATAATCCTACTCCAGGAGCCCAAAGGGCTGTTGAAGTGCACGTGCGTGTGTTCAATGAGGAATTTGTCGAATTTCAATTCACACCGAATTGCAGTACAACAGAAAGGCGATGGCAAGGAATGCCTTTGACGAACGAGACTGGCCAAATTGCGTTGTCCAGTTGCTCATTATGCGCGTGAAAATTGTGTTCAATCACCCAAGGTCGGCCCATCGGTTCAAGCCGGGTGGAGCTATACACGTAAATAGGAATTGCACCCTGCATCATCAGTTATGTTTGATTAGAACGATCGATAGATTATCGGTAGCCCCCCTTCCATCCTGATAAAATTGGCCTGTACACGTAATGTTAGGCGAACAAATGTTGTTAACATGCGGATTAGGAAATAAATGCCGAAGGTCACGAGAGTTTGAGAGTAAAGTATTCAAGACACGAACAAATTGTGCAGCATTGCCGTAATTTCCTCAAGTTCTATTGGAAAACTAGTAAATCTTCTTGAACGAAACATTACCAAATGTTGAGTATTATTATTAGACTGGGAACCGAAAATTGCTATTGGAAAGGCGGACGAGTTTAACCTGTCATTGTGGAATACTACGCAAATTCGAGCATCGAATTCTATGGTCGGGGCTGCAAAGAAAGATTTGCGTGATGCTGTCAAACCCGTGATCGACCAGAGCAAAGGTGAAGGTGCAGAAGCGGCGTAAGAGGGCCGCTAGGCTGAAAGGGGCGAGTACCTTTTAGGAGCTTAGAGATTACACTTGGGACGAGCTAGTAGTAATGCAGAGGTGAGTCTCCCAGGCACAAGCCGCCCATTCCCACGAAGGATTGGACTGAACTTATAATACCTACGATGTGGGATCGGTTGCGGCAAGCTACCACTTCGCACATTCACCCGCCCCATCTTGACACCTCCCCTGTGTGCCCCCTTGCGATCCCCATGCATTCATAATTCAATGTCAAGTGCTACTCATCGTCAGCTTCGATCTTAAAGGATCCCGGCACCTCTGATTTTCTCCCTCTATACGCACCGAAATCCCTCACGAACGATTCTATTCAACGAGCGGGGCGCAAAACGAATCAAGGACATTAAACTGATCCTGAAGTAGGAAGTGGCTGGCATTCGACCTAGTTGTGAAAATTCAAGTTATTCGAGTTTTCTCCTTTTACAGCTCGTAAGGGGGGCACAAGCCTTCGCGTGTCATTGACGGGTTCGAAGATCCTTCGCAGAGATTCCTACAAGTAGTATAATACATACATCATAAAAGCTTCATCGCCTCTTGTCCATTCGGTATCGCCGCCAGAGGAAAAATTAAGCGACACGATCAACCGCAAAATCTCCCCCGCCGAGAGCTCCGGGCAAAACATCATTTAACGCGAGAAACACTTTGAATGGCAATATCCATTATCGGAGAGTTACAGCCGAATGGACACCCCGCACCATCATAATCGGATTAGGCCTTATAGGAGGCGAGCGAGAGAGAAACGGAAGCGCAGCCGCACAGTGATGAGAGGATAGCGCCCAATGAGAATGACAGAGAAGGAGAGCGGCGAGTCCTTGGGAGTAACGAGGCATCATTTCGCGGTGGGGAGCGCTGATGTTGCTTTAATCTGCTGGAAGAAAAGCGTGGAAATAATCCAAGCAATTATTCAGCCCGATCATTTTTGACTGTGATCTCCTTGCTCCGCCAAAATGGGCTTACTTCAAATGAGACTTAATGCCGAGTATTCAAGATATTGCGTGGTATATTGTGTGGTACATCGAGTTTCGTGGAGTGCTCGCCGGGTTGGGCTGCCCTGTTTTCTAGACCGTTCTCGGAAAATTGGCAGTGTGGTTGCACCCGACATCTGCTGCTATCCGCCGGGGTGCGGCGCGATATACATATGAAGGTCTTGCGCAGCTTCCTTTCGCAACACTATTTTGCATGGTCTCATAGAAAATTATCATCCTTACTTCATAGGCAGAAACTCCAAACTTATGGATGAAATTTTAATATTACACAGCGATAAAAGAGGAAAGTTACATAGATCAAATAAGAAAGTCTCGGTTCGTTAAAAACAAATGGTATGGTAACACTGGGATAAAGGAAGCCGATTCCAAGAGATCGTATAATGATTCGCTACCACGGAACATTTTCATTAGGGGAGGAATAGCGACATCGACTCGTCGACGCTCGCGATTCCTTGCGCCACACACATCTGGGTCCATTAACAATGTACCTATCTACCGTCTCTTTGCTCGGTTCGTAGTTACTTCCCAAGAGCTGTCGCGTATTCGCGCAACAATCCAGTATCGTGTAATGCGCTGGCGAAAGCTTTCCTTGCATGAATACCCAAGTATGCAAATGCCTTTGCGGCATTAGACGTTTCCCAGCGTCTTCGAACACGGCTCGTAGGTTCCCGTCCCGATGCCGCGCTCTCTTCATCCAGCGATTTGCCTCGCCTTCCCCACGCCTGCTAAAACCTTTGCGTTATAATTCCCTGATTTCCAACAAAGGTCGAAACGGCGAAGGCGCCTCTCTTGAACCTCTTATTTCAATTAAGCAACTGTGAGGCGATAATGAATATTAAAGCAGAGGTGAAGATTCGGTATGCAGAGATTGAGTGGCCTCAAATGGTTGAGGGGAGTGGTGAAGAGGACGGTGCATGCAGATTGGGAGGGAGTCCGGAAGAGGCTGGAAAGGTGTAAGGCGATGGGCTAAAGCAAATATAGCGAGTGGCTAAAGGAGCATGCAGGCCTCGCACTGCGCCGGAAGTGGATAGACGATGTGTGTAGTCGAGGATAAGACAGGGGCGTGCCACGATTCCACGGTGCCGGGTATTTATTTTGGCAGCCGGCTTCCTGCAGCGCTTTCCCGCAAGGAACCGCCGCATGTCCTCGGCAGGGATGACAGGCCGTTCTACGCTTCGAGAAACGCATTCTGGAAATCAGTGATTTCCGCAGTCCGGACACGTCGAGAAGGACGGAGAGAAGAGGACTGTTTCATGTGTTTGCGAGACCGCTCTAGCTACGTGCACGTAGTACGTGTATACTGTGCCCAAACCCTATGTACTCACTGTATATGTGTTGCTGCTGCGAAGCGAAGGCAGGAAGTAAGAGGAAGGAGCTTGCAAGCAGTCACTACGGGGCTACGGGCTCTGGGCCGGCAGGCGAAATCAACGACGATGGAAAAGGGCGACACTCACGGCGTCAGAGAGGAGAAAAGTAGATAAGCCACTTGCTAACGAAACAACACATGAGGGATCACGTCCGCCGTGATGCTTTCCACCGAGGCAATTCCCAACACCGGCCTGCTTGAAAGTCAGTGGTAGTGAAATAGAAAAAACTGCTTGAATAATTGGCGTGTAAATGCTGCATTCTGTCATTATTAATTCCATTGTTACAATTCTAATTCTAACCGTAGGCAATTACTATTCTCGACTCTCTAACAATCAGCGCCAACATCCAGATGACGAAATCCTATTAAGATCTTAAATGCTGTCGTATGATATTGTTCACAGAATAGTTCCGAGTGGCTCTAATTGTTTACCTGGCCTCCGAGAGCTCTGTTCAGTTGGAATTGTGCATATTAGGTTAGGTTCAGTGGATACGAACCGACGACGTCAGGCATCTCTAGCAGTTCGATGTCCTATGTCTTAATAATCTCGCCCTTGGAGATAATTCGGAGTTATTCCTTAGCCATCGGAATTATTGCTTACCTCACAACGAGGATCTGGACCGACCAAATCGGAGCCATGATTGCATTCTTGGCTTATGAAGGGTCGTGTGGTTCAAGAGCCCGGATTCGAGAATCTCATGGGTCCCGTTCGAGGCTTTCGCTCGCAGCCACGGCCTCGTGCAGCATGGTAGTCCGAACCCCAAGGAAGTGATCCTTGGAAGGTCGTACCGCTCGCGTTTCGACCGTTTCGAATTCCTCAGGCGTCCAGGCGCACGGTGCTCCTGCCATTTCGCGGTTTCATAGCCGGGAACGCCTATAAACCAGAAGTCCCCGAATATTCCTATATTTCGCGCCAGAATCCAGTTGAGTAATTTGCTTTCTGATTGTGATGTCATGCCGCCACCCCCACCCCATATTACGCGACTCTACGGTACTGATCAAACTAAATTTAATCCACTGCTTTCTCCTCTTAATATCCAATAAGCTCGAACCTATTTTATACGAGCTTTATTCAAAATCTTAATAGATTCGTGGCAAAATCGTTTCTATCACGTTCTTTGGGTCTTCTAATGCGGCGAATTTCTACGGCATTATCTAGCGTAGTGTTTTCTTTTCATGAATCATGTGTTGTAATTACTAGAAAATCCTCGCGAGCAGGCTGCTAGTAGCGGTTTTACTCGTGGCGGGTACAGTGTTCCCTCGTCTTTTTTTAACGGAAACCCACTTTAGCTTTGGCTCAAGATTGGGGATTACGTAACGAGGCAATAGGGGATGATAATTATTCTTAATGAAGGGAGTGTAGCCGGGAAACAGGATGAGCATGATATATGAAGCGTGACGCGATCTTTTCATCAATTTGTGTTGTACGTATAGCAGGGCATACTGTTAGTTCCGATGGTTTTGTCCGGGGTATGAACTTATGAAGACTTCGTGTCTCGTGTGACAGGCATAAACGAACCGCACTAGGGTGATTGAGGGAGCAGCGCAGTGAAGGAGGGAGCGGTGTTGAACGGAAGTAATCCCCCCGGCACCATAAATGCAGAGGTACATCAGCGACGTGTACATAACGTCCGGCCAAGAATCACCTACTGCAGCGCAAACGCCGAGCATTATGAACTCGCATCAGCTCTTTACGAGATTTTGTACCATAAAGAATAGACGGAACAGCAATGTTCACCGTTTAGACCATCAACTTATACCATTTTTCCGGCAGCATCGTTGAAAATTCTTTCTGCGTCCACTCCCATCAACTTACTTCCCGATGTAAGTAAGTTGCGATAATGGGGGAGTAGTTTTTTTCAATCGCGTAGACGCATAGACAACAAGATCTCAAAGTGGGTTATCGAAAAGAACTTATTATAACACGATGTCGCCCAAACGAAATACCGTGGACGGATCGTGTGTAAAGAACACCAATTACTTTGCTCATACTTATGAACGGCATTCTTTGCTTCTTAGACGAGGAAAGTGCATACAATTCGGAACTTCTCGGCGAGTTCTCGTAATTGGCGTAGAGGCGACCATTTCCGCAGGGAATTCAAGGATAACCACGCTGGGCTTTCGACAGAATTTTAATGACCTACTTTAAGCCAACTCGCTCTCCTCCCTCGAATCACTCGCCTGCTGTAATGTCGCCGACAGATTCGTTCCAATGAGGCAGCGCGCAACCGAATCGTTGCCACTTTCATAAGTCATATTTTTCATCCACCTCCCGTGGCAACCAAGCTAAAAGTGACTTCAAACCATTTTACTATTCATTCTTTATGAGAGTGTTATCTGTGACATGAACCAGGTAGGAATCCTGCATGGTGCTTAACCTATGTATTATTAACATGTGTCATACATTGATACTTATCTTATCTCAAATGTAACGCCGAAGAAGTGCCGCGGGACTCACAGGAATCATTCTGCGTTATGCTGGCAATGTCGTTAGGACGTTTCGCATTTGGGTCGACATCTTCTTTTTTACAATCAGAGTAATACCCGCTGGACTTCGACTGTACAAAAGTTGAATAAACAATATAATTACACGCACGTAAGAATTATATAGTAATAATATAATTTCTCATAAAAATGAACATTGCATCAAGGTGAGAGTATAGATATAGGAGATAGTAAACGAAATTAGAATGTCTTATTTGTTCTTTATTAAATTGCGATAGTTTATATAAACATCAATATGCGGCTCCTTATGCGTACCCGCGTCTTGCACGAACATACATTTTCCCAATCTTCGTTTCTTTACTAAATTCCATCGAACGTTGTGTCCCTTGCACTATTCCGCCGGCCATTAATTTCAAGTTTCGTCTTGCTCCCATTTCCATTCTGTCTCATCGGACTTTCTTCTGACAGTTATCTTGAAAGCCTCAAACTGCTCGTCCTCGGTCGGCCAATGAAATGCCGAAGGGTCCTCCTCAGTGTCGGACATCGCATTACCTTTTTCCTCTAAACTCGGGTTTTTGCTGGGCTCCGCCGACATCGACTCGGCCTCGTCAGATCGGGAGCTTTGTTTGGTCGCATCGGTGTCAGAGCTCCTGCTCTGTGACAAAGTGTTTGATTCGGACTCGTCATCTGCAAGGGAGCCCTCCAAGTCCTCGGACGGCTCGGACTGTTCGGCGCTCGACTGATGCGGAAGCTCGTCCTCTTTGAGTTTCTTTTCGATTAAATGATCCTTAGATTCTCTAATAACGTAAGTGGAAGAACGATCTTCCTCGGATCGAGATTTTTGCATTTGCCAAGCTTTCTTGAAAGGATGCTCCCGCTCCTGCTGTACAAGCTTTGGCCTCTCGGGTAACAAGTATTCCGGGTCTTCTTCGCTAGCCTGGCTCTTTATAATTGATTCTCGCTTATATAATCCCAAGTTGGTAGTAGTGTTAGGTGATATTGACTCTGAAGTCTCTTGGCCGACTACATTCCAGCCGGCGTCCGACAGATCCGCCTCGTCTTGAGACATCTTGGAGAGATCCTGCAGCGATATTCGTTTACTTTCTTTCGTTAAAATGAAGTTATAGCCGGAAACGTCTTCGTCCTCCTCGAGAGAGGTCACTTGACTGCCACTCGTATAGGATCGCCGTCTCGAAGAGTCCCAAGTAGTCTCGTCTTCACTCTGAATATCTTCCCTCGGCGGCGGTGCGTTCTCCCGATATTCTCTTCGCAGCCTATAAACAGTATCGTCCTCCGGCTCACTGGGTTCCTGCGAGGAACCTAGAAGCACGATACGTGGATCAACACTCGTGGTCCAGGAGTCCATACTATCATCACCCGAGGGATCTCTCAATAGAGCGATCTTGCCCTCCGCTGAAGACCTCCGCCTCGGATCCTTAGAGCCCACCTCCTCCAAAGAGTCTCCCCCCTCTTCCATCGCGAGCTTCTCCATGAACTGTTTCCTGCGGGCTCTTAATTCGCTCTCCCACTCTTCCTCGTCGCTAATTTTGGGCTCGGCCGGCACGTGCTTCTTTTCAAACCTTTTACGCTGCCCGGATTCCTCCTCGCTCCCAGAAGAGACTGTTCGCCTTACGTCGCCAGATCGTAAAAGGGGAGGCCTTGCTTGCCTGAGTGCAGTTTCGTACTCATCGCTCACCACCGCAGTAGTTCTTGTCTCTGAACTTCTGGACGGAGGTCGGTCTTTACCAACGAATTCCCAGCCACGGTACTCCTCTGGATCCTGGGTTCCAGGTCTGCCTCTAGATTCAGATCGCCGATGCTGCCTCGGGTTGTCCCTTTCCTCTCTTCTGCCTGAGAAGTGCAGTTCATCCTGCTCACTTTGTCTGCTTGGTACTCTTTTACTTTCTAGACCTCTAGAGGCCGAGCGCCTACTCCGCTTCGCTGCTTCCTCGCGGGCCTGCTGTATCCTGGTATACTCCAAGATCTCTTCTTCAGAATCGTATAAGAAATCTCTCTGACTGCTCCTGCTCCTTCGACCCCTCTCCATATACTCCTCATCGCCTCTTAGTGGTTTAGTGCTTGGTCCTTTAACCCAATCGTAAGTGGTCGTTGTCGTCGACTTATCTAGTTCGGATTCGACAAAAGCCTTGTGTCTCCCGCCGCCAGGTTTCTTCAGTAACGGTGACTGAACTTCTTCCACATGTAGAGCATGTGGAAGAAGTTCAAATTCGCCTGGATCTAGATTTTTCCCCCGATTCTTTCCTGTGCTGGCAAGTCCGTCGTCGTCCTCGAGAATTCTCTCGGGAGTCCCTCCAGCCTCGAAGGTCTTTTCCTCGGGTTTCTCTTCGTTCCCAGTAGTTGACTTCCCTTCAGCCGAATAGCCGGATGTCAAACCCTCAGTGCTCTCCATTATAACATTTTTCACTTCCTGCATTGGCAGATCAAACAGCAACGTCAGCACTATCGACACGAGTAGAACTGTAATAGCCTCGGTAGTGTCAATCTGGAAAGCAAAGAGAATTCCAGGAGTGATTGGTTATGATCATGATCGTGATCTACCATCAACGACTATTAATATACCACTCACCGCTCTGTGAAGTTGAAATTCCGTTGAATATCTCGTGGTCCCAACATTGTAGAAAAATACTGCAAATTGTGTTAAATATACCGCATACGATATCCTACTTAAAAGCAGCAACCAGTAGTTTGACAGGAATCTGTTGATTATCCCTGGAAGAACAAATCATCAGCTTTATCGTGAGAAGCTGTTGCATATCATGAAAGTGACTATTCCCGCTGGAGAATAGCGGACCTCCATTATTCGTGAAGCAGGCAAATATGAACCATCCCAGGGCCAAGGCCCATGCAACTGGACTGATCACAGTATAGTGCGTTGCTTCTTCCACGTCGTACACGTAGTCCCTTTTGGCCAGCCGCCAGGGTGAAAATAACGACCATGATCCCAAGGCCATGGCGATCAACCATCCCAGCATCACCACTAGCTAAAACCAGTACATCAATGTCTCCAAGAGGATAAGAAAGGGATACACATTTAGAAGGAAATATGGATGGAGTACCTTGTGAATTTTAACGTTCTTTCCTGTATAATGCAGCAACACACCGAGCCCGACACCGAAAACATACGGTGTCGCTCGATGTAGCGGCAGTGCGTAACTTAAATTGGCAGTCTTATAGAGATTCTTCAACCTAGAATCAGTACAATCGATGAATTATTAATACTCTATATGGCTCAAGGCTTTACTAACATCAGGCTACTCACGACATTCCATGGTAAATAACGAGTGAAAGATTGTTGCCAGCCGTTGCTATATATCGAAGAGTAGCGGACAGCAGTACGAAGAAGGATACCAACAAGATGCCGATAAGAGGCTTGAAGTGCAAGAAAAAGACTAGCATCGGTGCCAGCAGTGACAACTGCATATCTAATGCCAATTGGTGGGTATGCGTTGCGCACTGAAATAGTGAGGAGCATCGACAGAGTTTTTTTATAATACCGGGTGGAATTTTCGCATGGTAAACATGTGGACATTGTAATTCGTTTGCAGTAACTTACCATTTCCTCGAATGGAAAAAAATTCTGTACGTAGAGCAAATTCGTCCAGGCATTGTTTTTACACAGCTCCGCGTTAGCCAATACCACGCTATTCCATTGTGGCCCCGATCCTATGTGCTCCATAACAAAAGCGTACCAAAATACAATGACCAGCAACGCGGGCGTTAGTCTACGGTAAAGGAAAACGGAACATCGATATGCCAAGCTAATTGAAGAGTTTACAGCAATTTGACTGTCAAAGAGAGATTGGCTACTGCGAACTTACCTAACATATCGGGCAACGAATCGACAAAGCCAACGAATTTCCCCGCGCACTGAATTTTCTCTGGCCATGTTAAAAGAAGTGAGTACGCCGCTAAGTAACAGAAACGCGTCCGTATAAACCCACGAGGCTCTCAGTAAAGAGCTTATCGGGTGAGTTGCAACCTGGCAGAAGATTCAATACAGTAATCATAGTAAGAGGATGAGGCAATTTCATGTAGAAAATTGAAAAATGTGACTCAACGAACGTACTTCGGTGAGTGAAATTCGATTTGAAAAGGGCAACCTCGAAATCGGTATGAGTTGGTGAGCAATGTATAATGCAAACGTGACAAGAGCTCGTATCCCGTGAATGCATGTAATATCTGCTTCACTCGATCCTTCTCTCAATAATGCTTTCACGGTTCGTCGTAGGGAAAAGGACATTATTATCCGCTCGGAATAGTTACCTAGGAAATGCAGCGGGATCTCGAAAATATGAAATTGGAATACTACAATCGTTGCTTGAACATTGAGTTACCTTTTCCACTAGACGACACGAGATAATCCCGCGCGGTGGCCACAACAGCCAAACAAATGATCATCGCATAAAAGTACCTGAAAGAAAAGCCGTGGATTTAATGAATATCCGTTAAATATCGAAAGGTATTTCTCCTCGAGGTTATTTAATCTGACGTGAATTAGCCTGTCCCCATGGGGAGGAACTTTACTTAAAAGATACCTACAGAACGCCGATCGTCTCTTTCGTGTAAGTTCGGGATTTCTGCTTGACATAGCACATGTTGGAATCAACGTCGACGCTGAATTTAATACCCGCAGTCACATTGTACTCGCTCAAAGCGCGCTCCAGCAGATTTTCAGCGTCTTCGGCAGAACACGCCGCTGGAAGACAGAGAGCCCAGTTCACCGTGGTGAACTTTGGGACGAAGTGGCCCGGCTAAAATGTGTAAGCAACCATTGCCAAAGGTGAACGTACAGAGAACAGAGGCCGGATTAACTTCCCGCAGCTAGTTTATCAAGTAGAAAGTTCCATGAATTGTATACCCAGTCAATTAACTTACATCACGCATGCTTCCCCTAATAAAAGTGCGAGACTGCATTAAATGTACAGGCAGCTTCATGTCAGGATTCGAAGCATACAGATCTATATTGGCCAAGCAATATTTTCCCTGAACTTTTATCGTCCTTTCTTCGACTTTGACGTGTGCCAGGACTCCCAAACACTGATCGAAATCACCAAACTGATTCACATTGCCACGCAGCAGACCCGAGGGTATTTTTGCACTCGAGTCCAGCACTACATTTCAAAGGGATTACTTTAAACATCTGCCATCTTCATCGTGTTTATCTAGTTTGTTGATTAGTAAGGTGGGCGGTTTTAGTACACCGATATGTAAGCGCTGCTCAGTGAAACTTACTCTGGAGTGCCCATAGTTTGTATCCTCTTAATTGGCGCAGAAAGATCTTTCCATGTTGTTGACACTCCGGATCTTCTACGGCTGTGAAATTCGGCACAAAAGTCGGCACACGTAGTATCGCATCGTTCAATTCCCCGAGAGTTATAGAAGCATGTGCGCTCCTCTTCGTTCTCGATTCCTTTTCTGCAAATACGTTTTTCATCTTTCACTTTGCAAGTGGCACGGGACACTTACAGAATGTTGCACAGACTAACATAGTTGAGTAGAAAATATCAATTCATTTCCATCACCATACTCACTATCAGATCGCGATACTTGGACCGACTTAGTAGATGATTTCGTATCCACTATCTTAATGCCCTCCTTTGCAGTGGTCTTCGTCTCTTCTTTAGACTTCGGGATTACTTTCGGGGCGTCGACCTTTACAGGTGTTTTCACCTTGCTTTCCGATTTCACTGTGGATTTACCTTTAGATTCTTCAGGTTCGGACTTCGGCGTCCTCGTAGGCTCGATCTTTCGTATACTTTCTGCCGGTTTATTCACACTTTCTGTGGATTTGTGTGGACGCTCGGATGTTTTCTGCGAAATATCCATCGTTTTCTTAGTGCCCTCATCGCGGGCTTTAAGAACCTCCTTAGCTTCCATGGTTGTCTTTTGCACTGGAGGCGAGCTTGGCAAAACTTGAGCCGGCTTTGGCCTATCTTTGTCGGCAAGTCTAACTTTTTCTAGCTTTCTGGGCGGTGATGTGGGTTTTTCCGGCTGCGGTGTGGTTTGCAACTCCTCTTCGTCGTCAACCTTGGTCCCATCGTCTTCGTCATCTTCTTCATCTTTATCCGCCTCTTCATCGTCATCACCCTCATCATCGTCGACAGTTACTTCTGTCTCATTACCTTCCTCGTCCACTGCATCGTCTTCGACCTTTCTCGTTCGTTTTGGTTCAACATCATCCATCTGATCGTCGTCGGCCGGCTCAATAACTTTTTCACGCGTCTTCGAAGATACGATTCGGGTAACAAGCTTCTTCGCAGCTTTCTCCGAGGTTGCTCCGATCTTTGGTCGTACTTGTGGACTTTGTCCCTCTTCATCGTCTTCGTTACCGTGTTTCGTACTTTTAACAGGCTTCGCAATCTTATTCGAGCTATACGTGTCTTTCTTCGAGTCTAGTTTCCTTACCAATCCGCTTCTTTTAAAACTACTCTCCTGTGGTTCATCATCTTCATCTTCATCTTCATCGGCCTCGTCAACGTCTCCGGCTTTCTGCGAGACTTCAATATCTACGTCATCATCATCATCTTCCTCGTCATTATCGCCCTTTTCATCTAGAGCCTCGCTATCATCCTCTTCATCGTCGTCTTCATCGCCATCTTCGTCGTCGTCATCAGTGTTCTCGGAGTCTTCCACCAGTTCTTCCAGCGAATCTTCACTGCTGTCCCCGTCGATCTGAACTATCACTTCGTCGTCGTCGTCGTCGTCGTCGTCATCATCATTATCATCGTCATCGTCATCGTTGAGATCGATCTCGGCACTTTTGACTCTTGCCGTTCTCGGTGTGGAAGCAAGCTTCGAGTAACCGAACTTCTCGCGCCTCGACGTCGTGCCCCCCGAGTCGGTCTGATGGTCCTCCAGTGACGTCACGTCGACAGGTGGTTTCCGGTTAGTGGGAAGGCGGTGCATCGGTGGCTCGTGCCACTCTTGACCCGCGGCCGTCGACGCGACTGCCTTCTCACTGCATCTGCCGTGCATGGAATCACAGCGGGAGCGTTGTGCCTGCTCGGTGGCCGCGGGCTGTAGCGGTCCATCGCGGATTCTGAATGCGTAGCAGCAGCTGTAAAATAGCACGAGGAGCGCGAACAAACTGATGCACTTGCCCAGGAGGGCGGCAGCCATGTCTCCGTCGCGTTCACATGGAAAAACCGCCGATGGAGCAGCGTGCCGGAGCTTTGGCAGCGGTAGGAGCAACCTCGATGGGAGCGGCGGTTATCAGCACAGAGAGAGCAGGCTGACCAAGAGGAAGAGGAAGTAAGGAAGCCCCGTGCCGCCGAAATTCCACCCAGTCTTCGTGACTTCCTGGTAGCGCCGTTTTTCTCGCTTTCCCTTCCCACGACGGAAAGAATGCGTGACCCGGAGAGCCCCGACCGACTATCCTATCCGCCTCCACCGACGTGGTAGACCCCGGGCCACCACGTCCACAGCCGAGCGTGCCTTGGGGAAAATTAGAGCGCATGGCATCCACCCAACCAGCTAGGAGTTTTATTTAGCATCAACATTTCCGAGACTGCCGAGCGACGGCGGCCTCATCAAGCCACGAAAACGCACGCGCCCAGGCTTGCTACTGCTGCTTCCACTCCTGCTGCTACCGTTGCGGCTGCTGCTTGCCTCTTTCGCTCGCTCGCTCGCATTGCGCGCACTTTCATCTTTCATCGTGCCGCTTTTCAGCCGCGCCGCGTTCATTGCACAATTGCATTCGCCGAGATCTGTACGCGCATGACCTTCCCGGAAAGGGTGATCGAAAATAATACTGCCTCTCATACTCGCCCGGCAACCACTGCCCCTGGAAAGAACCTGACCACTTGCCATCAGCTTTTGGTCAGACGTCACCGACGCACCGAAAGCCTTATCGCCAGACTGGTAACGCAGCTTTTCGGAGAAAACCAAATTATATCCAATTGCACTCTGTTCGGAGTGATTGGCCCAATAGCATAGGCCTCCTGTCTATAGGAAATGCAAACCAAGAGCTTCTACGGCTCTTCTATTTATAATCTTAAATCTTGTATAAAGGCTTACTTTTAAATATAGGTCTTTTCTATGCTCAATTATATGTAGTTGAAACGATCATACATACATACAATCGCATTCTTACATATTTGAATTGAGCAAAGCCGGTAGCAAGATTATTCCAAATATGTTTGATAACACCCGTGAACAGATACTACTTGGAGCAAAGTGTGTAACACTTTATCTGAATAAACAATGACTCTCCAAAAACGCCAACTCCGCCGGCTCGTCGGGCATAAGCACTCTCCAATAATCAGTGTGTTCAGTGAACGATGATACGCTTGACGATATGTGTAACTGCGCCCACGATAATAGTCAAGTTTTTGCATTTGGAAAATTAGCACGAACCTAAGTCCTAAAACGGATATAGATACATATATGAGAAAATAGTAACAAAGGATTGCTTATCAAACGGAAGATCCATTTATTCCAAATGGTTTCCCTAGATCCACCTGTTGAATAACAGGCTGTCACTGTGGAGTTAAGCCTCGAGGCAAAGGCGCAATTAGTGATTACGTCCTGATATATAATATCTTCCTTTCCTTACATTATGCAGTCAAGCGCGCTCCTCTCCAGGAGCAACATCCGCCAAGACGCGACCGCTTTTGATCTCCGCGTAGTGCGTTCGCTGCAAACCCGATAAGTCGGGAATGCAATTAAGTTCATAAGTTAGCGGGAAGTGATTGTAAATACATCTGGTGAAAATGTATCGGGTTTTCCTTGCACTCGCCGGGCTAGTCACCCTAGTCTACTACTACCTGATTAGGACTTATAATTACTGGCAAAAGAAGGGAGTAGTGCACGTGAAGCCCGAATTATTGTTCGGGAACTTGGGAAAGCTCGCGCGACTAGAACGCAATCTAGGTGAGACCTACCAGGAACTCTACCAGAAATACGAAGGCCATGCCTATGTCGGGATTTATGAACTTCGAAGACCCGCTCTCCTTATGCGGGATCCGCAGCTGATTAAGCAAATTTTTATAAAGGATTTCAACTACTTCCACAGTGAGTACATTGATTGCGATTGGAGCCTCATACTCTGTATATACCTTAAGTGAGAGTAAGCTGATTTATCGTTTCATTTCATAAGGTCGTGGCATAACCCACAACCCAAAGGTGGATCCACTCTCTGCACACATACTCCACCTAACCGGCGACAAATGGCGCGCGAGGCGCAACAAAGTATCGAAGGTCTTTACGTCGAGCAGAATTCGAGAGGTCTTTGTGCAAATAGAGAAGCCAGCGAGGCAGTTTTCAGTGAGTATCATCCGAATAGCTATTTCTGTTCGCATCGAGCGATCGAGATCTGCCAACCTCTGGCGCTGAATTAAGTCGAATAAGAACATAAACACCGCGATAAACGAAAGTGCGCGTCCTTTGACCAATGTACCCTCTTCCCACACCGGCCTTATTAACACGGCTATTGTCCTAGGAATTCTTGCGACAACACGCCGACAATGAAGACACGGTGGAGATGCGGGAGCTTGCTGCCAAGTTTACCTCCGAGGTCATCAGCACTTGCTGCTTCGGCTTCGAGTCTAATTCAATACAACACGAGCTCTCGGAATTTCGTTTAATGTGCAAGAAAGTCCTCGACCCGTCGCTAAAGTTGACGCTGAAGCGCATGGTGCGCAACTACTTGCCCTGGGTTTTCGAGACACTGCAAATGGTCATCACTCCGGAAGAAGTAACTAGCCCTTCCCTCTAGGTCTAGATAATCTAAACTATGCCAGCTAAAAGTTTCATTTCTGACTTACGCCGATGTTTGTCTGATCGAAGGTGCGTGAATACTTCACGAAAATCGTTAAAGATATCGTTGCCTACCGGGAGGAGAACAATGTGGTCCATCCCGATTTCATGCAGACCATGCTGGAACTAAAGAGGGACAGCATGAATAAAGAGGCAATGGATAGCGACGAAGGTATTAAACATTAAAAATATTTGATTGCGCGCACGCGAATTAACACACAAGAGCCGCTGCGTGAAATTTCTCGCTTTGAAATTCCGTAATTAAATTCCCCACTGCCTTTCTCCCCGTCAAATATCATACAGGTTTGTTTGGCGTAGGCTTTAATGCATTTTTCATTCCACATACCGGCTGATTATTCATACGAACCTGTCAACACGAATACTCGACAATAGCCTATAATAAATAGGTGACCAGAAAGTCAAAGAAGATAGCGCAAAACGCGAGAATTGGGTAGAGGTAGAAAGCAATAGCAGACTTTCATACACGATTTTTGTTCCAGCGTTCGATGATGCGGCGATCGCGGCGCACTCGTTTCTGTTTCTGTTTGCCGGCTTTGAGACGTCATCGACCGCAATGAGCTTCGTGATGTACGAATTAGCGGTTAATAAGGATATTCAGGACAAGTTGTACATTGAAATACGAGACGTCCTTGAAAAACATGGGCGCTTTTCTTACGAAGCTATTTCTGAGATGAACTACCTTGATCGAATTTTGAACGGTAAGTGCTGGTTTACTCGAATTCCCCAACTGTTCTCATCGTTCGGGTCCTCGGCCGCCTAGCGAATTGAGAGGGAACACTATTGAGTACATAACCGGTTGAGCCAACGGATGCTTCTTGTACCGCTGATCGGCACTTTACCTACCGCCGGATTAAAGATTAAATATTTTATTTGATTATTAAATCCTTTTAATTGTTCTAAGACCGATCTGATTATATCGCTTATATTTATACATTCTTACATCCAATTACGAACATTTTTGTGGGTAACTGCTAATAACGGAATAATGACAAAACAAGTTCTTGGGAGGGCGGCTGTTCTAGTGTTATAGCATAATCTCATATCTAAATACATAAAAGTGTTGACCCATTCTGAAAATCCTGCAGAAACGCTTCGGAAATATCCACCTGCTGGAGCAGTCGGAAGGCTGTGTAATGAAAACTACATTATTCCTGGAACGAAACTCTTAATTGAAAAGGGAACAATGGTCACTGCACCCATACATGCGCTACATAATGATCCCAAGTATTTTGAGAACCCTTCCAAATTTGACCCGGATCGCTTTTTGGAGGAGAATAAAAGGAATCATTTCCCGGGCGCATTCCTCCCGTTCGGGGACGGGCCACGAAACTGCATTGGTAATGCTTTCTACTAATAAAGTCTTATACTTTCACTGTGGAAAATACTGCGGATTGAAAACACTTCTTATACTTCTTATACCGCAGGTCTAAGATTCGCTGTAATACAGTCGAAGGCAGGGCTGGTCGCGTTCTTAAAGGACTATGAAGTCAGTTTAGGAGACCAAACACCAGTACCTTTGGTTTTCGAGACGAAATCGCTTATATTGGCGGCCAGAGGAGGGATATGGCTGAAGATCCGTCATCGCCAGAAGTAATTTCATCGACGGAAAGTGGGAGACTTGGTGGGAAGAATGATCGTGATCAACCTCATCGCTGTCAGTTACCTGCTGTCGCTGTATGCGCATACCAACAATATTAACGTCCGGAAAAGGAATAATCGAAAAATTACGGCTTAATTTGGTGAGCATCGTTAAATGCATACGCACGGAGCGCGCTTATCGAATGGCAGCTCATAATGTCGCATATTCTGATCGGTCTAAAGATCAATCGAGCACCTTTCAATCTATATTCCCTACTAGTATAATATATACGTGAACTGATAAAGCGACAAGCACCAGTACCGTCGTCGCTCTAGCAGTATTAGATAGCTCACCGGGGAATACACTTTTCGCATATACTAGCACTCGCGTGCAAACAACGCTTTACACCGAGCTAGTGCTTGACGCCCGGAAATAAAGCCAATTGGCGTCGCGATAAATTTCCAATTTACTGGCAAAGCGAGAAATAATTTCGTGCGTGAAACACGATCAAGCCTGAGCGCGCGACCTCCGTTTTCGCGGGACAAAAAAAGATTTTATTGGCAATCAATCAATGTAGACGTATATACTATGTATGTATGGCGGGCAGGGTAATCGGCACACAAAAACGTTCCGAAACATTCTGGCATTGTGTTACCAGCTGACCTGCGAATGCACGTGCAATTGCACAAAGCTATCACTATCTGTCGGTGCAGATGACGGTAGAGGCATTGTTACCCGACACCGAGAGTAAAAACTCACGCTCGGGTCATATTCAAAACGCGTACATTATTTTTCACTTGCATTGTTACATGCGATGTGGAATTAAAAGAGTTTGACGCGCTGGGGTTTTAACAATTATTTACTACGAGTCGAAGCATATCCAAATCTTCTGTAATTATAATAGCAGTTACTGACTCTAATTTGCTATATTAAGCATTCCAAAGCTTTTCCGACTCTTTTCGTGCGCTGCGCTATGTATTATCAATAAATTACTTCTTCATACATTATTAATCTCAACTCGCCTTAGCGTTCTTTACATCCCTTACTTTTCCCTTGAAATATTTGTCTATCGTTCCCTGACTATTTCTTTGAAAGATGAGGCAGCCCAACTACGCACAGTGTCAAGATGAAGTAACACGTAGCACTCTTTCCCGAGAAACCAGGTCAGTTATGTACATTCACCTGACAGTGTGTATACAGACGGCAAGCGACCAATACCACTGGATAATCTTGCTAGACTTTTTAGACTTTAAATTGGTCTTCTATTCGTAGCTAAAGTTAGGAGATAGAAACAAATCACTCAATATTTAAAGGCTGGGTAATGTAACTTTAATCGAAAGAAGTAGACACGTCCAATGTTTTCCAGTGGAATGATGGTATCATGCGACTTCTATTTATTTCCTTTCACGCGCAAAAGACAGTAAACGAACGGCGTACGCCGTACGCAGTGTGTATTTGTTTTCACCCACGACACGTGTAGAAGTAGGAATGCAAACGATATTATATCGGTGCGGCACTTAACGTCAATATATCGCTGATCTTAACAGCGTTATCGCACTTCGATATCACATTCTGAGAATGCAAGAGCTGATGGTTTTTAAAGTCGCAGTCGAAACAATAGCCTCGTGACATGCCTGCATTATTACTCCACGGTCTATTTTGGACTTCCGAATATACATATAGATCCGTACGAGGAATTGTACATCTATCAGTCAATGATCTGGAATTGATTCTAATAAAAAGAAGTGCACGGGTTGAATCATGGGCAACTTAATGAACTGTTGTCCAAATAGTTTCCACTCGGCAAGAGTGATAGGTAATCCAGTATACTACCGCTGATTAGAACGAAAAACTGAAACTTTCTAAGAATAAGTCGATCGTTCAACAGGCATTATTCAACTTTTAACACACAGACTCAAAGTACAATCTACATTAATAATAAAGGAATAACGCGAAGACGATCTCTACTGCTGGGACCAAGCGTAGTTCACTTCACGGACTGCCAGCTAATCCACCGCTCTAATAGATCTGTTGGAGAATATTGGGAGAGAGGGTAAACCTCTTTAAGATAACCGAGTGAGCTCGAAGCCGCGGCGTAAGTTAAAGCACGAGCCCAGCTCGGAGCACGGGTACAAGGTCTCTATAAATGCGTGAGTTCGTTCATGACTTCCAGTCGACGGGAGGTCAGCCTTTCGGCCTGAACGATACCGTGTGCCAGTTTCACGGTACGTTTTCCTCATTTTCGTGCCTTCCGTCCTCTCAACTTCTCGTTAACTCCTACTCGCCGTTTCCTAGCCGCCGGCCTAAACTCCCTGCGTACTCCGTTCTGCATTGTCATGCGTTACGATTGTGCGAAGTGCATCCGAACGTAGCTGCCGCGGTGCTGCGATTAAATCCACTGTTGCGCACGGCGTGAACTTTGGAAACGGCGAGACCCATTCTATGTTGCTTGTGTTTCGCCTGCAAGCCGGTAAAAAGTGTGAGAAGTGACTGAATAAAACATAATCGTCGTATTAGGGAGTTTTGCGCCGTTTGAACGACATGCGGCCGAGTTTCAATCAAATAGTTTGGGATCATTCAGAGAAGAGAGCGCGGTGATTCTCTTATCACGACAAGTATAAATCAATGTTAACTGTATATATAGTGATTAGTGGATAACTAAGTCTCTTCTAATCTCGAGACCTGTATCTTGGCACGTAACTCACTGGAATGCTAATCATTGTAAACACTTCAATAAAGTGCATCGAGAAAACTGTGGACTTGTGATATTTTAATACTTTCTATACATAGTATAATACTACTATACGTACATAGATGAGGCACTTTTGTATCACGTGAAATTGAGACGTAACGTATATACATATCGTACTTGTTTGTATGCACAAGTGCATTACATTCAAGTGAGAAATACAGTCAGTCGTCACCAGCTTTGTCCGTGGGAGTAAGCGCTGGGACTAACGAAGACAATCGACGAGTGATCGCACAACTGACAAACTGTTCCAAGCGCTCAATTAAAACAGCTGGATGCACAGCAGCATCAAGGAAGATAGTGTGGAGTTTTCGTTGACTCACCGTGGTAATGCTATCCATAACGAGGGGCCAGTGTTATTGACCGTCCTAGTTAGTAGAGAAGTAATCGAATTATCAGTTGAGCGGGAAGTGCGTGTAAACAACAGCGGCGAGATGCTAGGCCTACTGAGGGAACTACTGGACCCATGTCTTCTGCTGGGTCTATTCCTCGGAGTTATATACTTCTTCTTCACTGCCACCTACAATTTTTGGGAGGAGCGCGGCGTACCCTACCGAAAGCCGACGCTTTTCTTCGGGAACTTCGCCTCGATGCTACTCTTCAAGAAATCCCTGCCTGACGGAGTCAAGGACATGTACGAATGGTTCAAAGACGAGCGGTTCTTCGGCGTATTCCGCGTGAGATTGCCCGTACTCATACTCCGCGATCCCGACCTCGTCAAGACCATTTGCGTGAAGAACTTCGCCTGCTTCTCCAATCGCGGCATACCAGTTAACGCACAGGTAATCACGAAGTAAGTCAGCCTCGGGAACGTCGCGGAGATAAGGTCGGTTGGCACACTAGATACTGACCCACATGTACATACGTAGAGCCATTTGCATGGATGTGTGTAACCTGGTCGGTGACCGGCCCAGCGAGACCTGTTGATAAATCACTAATACGTTCGAGTAAACGTTTCATGGACGACAAAGTGTTTAACATATCGATGATATGATATTTTTCAAATGTAATAACGGACACTCTAATCGAAATGAATTTTAATGACTTTGCGTGTATGTATACAATTTATTTCCAAGGAACTACCGTAAATGATGCAATGATGCGTTCTTACACAAATGAACACTTTAATAATCACTTGAGCAGATCGAGACACGCGTATAGGACTGGCTAACCAAGTATATGGTAGAGATATCGATTATTGGCATATGAAAATGTTGTTACGCACACCATGATAAATAGGATCGCAGGAAAGCATACGAATACGAATACGAACCGACCCCTACATACGTGAAATTCTCTCTTTAATAGGATCCATTATCGGGGCATCTGTTTAATCTCGAGGGGGAAAAATGGAAGGGGCTCAGATCGAAATTAACCCCGGCGTTCTCGTCCGGCAAGTTGAAGAGGATGTTCTACCTCCTGGCGGAGTGCAGCGCGGAATTTCGGAAATTAATCGATGCCTCGGCGGCAAGTGAGCAGCCGATCGAGATTCGTGAGCTGGCAGCGAAATTCACGATCGACGTCATTGGTACCTGCGCCTTCGGCATACAAATAAACGCCCTCACCGACGAGGACTCGGAGTTCCACAGGGCGGCGAAGAAGCTCTCGAAACCCAGCTACAAGGCCACACTCTGGAGAATGCTGCGTACCGCTATGCCCAAGCTCTACAGACTCCTCGGTGTGCAGGTGATCGACCAACAAGTCACCAGATTCTTTAAAGACGTCGTGTCGCAGATGATTCGGGAACGCGAGCTTCGTAAGATCAAGAGGCACGATTTCATGGATCTGCTGGTTGAGCTAAAGAACAAGGGCACTTTAGAAAGCGATCCGGGCAGCGTACAGACTTTGACGGAGGAGGACGCCCAGGCCGCCAAAGAAATCGGTAATCGAACTGTGTAAATAAACACATAATATGCAAACGACGCTTAAAGGAAGTAGACGCCGAAGTTCTTGTTGACTATGTATTAGCAGAGAAACGCAATAACTTAAAATAGAAATGCCGTCTATTTCTGTTTTAACTTGACTACCACAGCACAGTGGTCAGCAAGGATATCGAAAATGCGGGAAATCGTGAATGTAAAAATATTCTCTCACGCAACGGGGCTTTATCATCCCATAGCTTCCAGCAGGCGTTATGTAATTGATAAATCCATTTACTGGAGATACAGGCACATAGACTGCGCACTCGGTAGATAGAGCGGTTATTATGACAAGACGGAATTAATGGTGCAACGTACTGGGGCAAATTAATCATGGGTAGACCGCTCGCATTGTACTTCATTCATAAGGCCGCCGCTGAAATCAGAGCGCGAAGTGCATGCACTTTAGCTCTTCGTCAATTAAGCTTTTATGTATTACTTCCCAACTATCGGATGAGTAAGTGAGCCGAAGTAAGGAATTCAATCATACCAATTAGCCGGCAACAATTTTCCTCATAGTCTTGAGAGTTATTAGGTTCTTACGGGAATTTAATCGAATAATAACAATATCCTGAATATCGTTACGCAAGAATGACGATACGGTTATCCTGATGCGAAAGCCAACACTTCGTGTTGTGGCTGTCATTCCTTATTCAGGTGATAGAGAATCGGTCGGAGAAAGTTGCCGGGGACAATCTTAAATTGTAATTTGCAGAACTGGATGATAATGCGATCGCGGCACAGGCGTTCGTATTCTTCGCTGCTGGTTACGAAACGTCTTCGAGCACAATTGCATTCTGCCTCCACGAATTGGCATTGAACACAGATATCCAGGAGAGAACGAGACACGATATTCAAGACGCTATTGAAAAGTCCAACGGCGAACTGACTTACGAGGCCGTGCAAGATATGAAGTACCTTGATATGGTGATATTAGGTAACTGGGTGCCGAAAAAAGCCAACCGAGAAATAGTCGATGGTGCATAAAACGCGGGGAACATCAAAGCAGTCATTCGTTAAAATGCTATTTTCACAGAAACTCTAAGGAAATACCCCCCGGCCTCGCTACTCTCTAGAAGGTGCGCGTACCGATATCAGATACCAGGCAGTAAAGTTGAACTACCAGCGGGAATGCGAGTGATTATACCAATTTATGGGCTCCACCACGATCCAGACTATTATCCAGATCCCGCAACGTTTAATCCTGAGAGATTCACGGACGAGAACAGACGAACGAGGCACCCGTATACATACCTCCCATTCGGCGAAGGTCCACGAAATTGCATAGGTAGATTAGATCACTTAAATAACCGGCACTGCCAGCTACGACCCTCCACTTACCTTCGAATATATTATACCCCATACCTCCTTTGTAATCTTTTTCCATTAATACCTGCATGCTTGGCACAGAATTCTAGCATCCAGAAATATATTGACAAACCATCGGGAGTCTTTATCACGAGAAGGTTTAATCGCAAAATACGGACACCTGGAAGAATAGCTTATTGGACATGCTAGTTTAAAAAGCTAGAGCTTCGTTTTTTACCTGTTTAGTATTCGACGTCCGGTGATTGTTCTCCTAACTGTATTATTACAATCGGCTTATTGATAGATCGCGCTCGACGTTCATTCCGGTAACTTGGTGACTCACGGCTTCTTATGGGAGATTAGGATGACAAAACATGGCGGCATGAGCAATTAGACATATCCAATCCCCCGGATTAGACGGTACTTCCGCAACCTTACCACGATATTCTACACTGGATTTTCTTGTTTTACAGGTATGCGCTTTGCACTCTTGCAGATCAAAGTGGGATTAATCTCGTTTCTCCGGGACCACAAAGTGGAGGTCTGCGAGAAAACACCAATGCCTATTGTATTCAGTAGGCGAAGTCTAGTCACGACGAGCGAGAAAGGTTTTTGGTTGAGAATCAAGCCGATACCTTGAAAGATCTGTTTTAGCCATCGCAGAGTGTACTGCACGGGAAAGGGCGTTTACCGGCTGCAGTAAAGCCCTCATGATAACTTAAGGAATTTCACCTTGTAACCGAATGCCGATCCAAATATCGTACTTAATTCGTAAGACAAAACAATGGCAAACAGCCGCGTGACAATTTTCTAAGTTAAGCTTAGGTGAATTATATTGTTGCGAAACTTCATCTGCACAACAAAAATTCCGTCTTTACGCCGGGTCGCGTAAACTCGATCGAATTTATTGCAGTAGGTGCGTATGTTCGAGTAGTATCAGCAAGAGATAAATTTATTCACGGTTTATTTAGCAATACCAGAATCACACAATTGCGCGTATTCTGAACTTAATTAACATTCAGCATGTTAAAATGGGTGTTGACTTGCTTGACACCCGAGTGTTTACCATTATTACTAAGTTTGATAATCCCATTTCTCTTCTGGACAGTGTAGTGGATTATCGCTGCAATTTCGCAATAGTCGTTATTTTTTTATCTATTTTTATACATACTTTTTGTTATACGTTATAGACTTTTTTCATGTACCGAAACAGGTTGTATTTATGAGCATTCTTGCCCATTTCCCCAACACCCATTCCTCAACACTTGCATTCTACTTTCTCCGTCAATACTCGACTATTAAAAATACTTGGTGACTCTATATTCGTAGTCCTAACTATGCTATCAGTGTAAAAACCGTTCGCAAAAGCCATTTGAGTTGTTAAAATACGTAATACTGTCCTCTTATTTCACAATATAATAGCTGCACGTGAAATTCAGTACAAGGATATTGAATTATCAAAGCAACCAGCATATATGACAATCTACACCTTTCTTTCTCTCTCTCTCTCTCTCTCTCTCTCTCTCGTAGAGTATAAGTGATATTGTTAGAACAGTCGACACAGTCCATACGGCTGAATGAAAGCGGCATTTATAACTGTAAGGGGTCCCACGCAAACCATAAATCGAATTGCTTACAATCAAATAAGGAGTCGGCTCGACCGGCAGGACGTGCTAAAGAGTGGCTGTGCAGCAAAGGTTCAACTGGTCGGGCTCTATCGCCAGTGCGCTGTCGAGCGATCATTCTTTAAAAAGAACTTCCTCAGTAGAAATGTTCGTACGGCGTGGTAGGCTGTGCATGACTGCGTGTACGGTACCACGCGCGGGTATCATAGCCTTCAGGCACACGTATAATCCTGATCCCAATCAAGTTTATTGCATTAGACCGCGGCAGCCAAGGTGCTGAGAGCTGCGAGAGCGTTGCTGTGCGTGTTAATTGGATTAAAAGTTATTCGCGGCATAATTATTGTCTGTACATACATACGAGCGTCACACCGAGGGACAAGAACCCCGTTAAGCCTGCAATTGGGCGTCGCGACAAACACACAAGTTTCCCAACACATTATCGGTTTCTCAAGAATAAAACGATTTCTCCTACGCGAAAGCGCGCCTTTTCCGACGAATTTCGCGCGTCGCGTCTATGCACGCTGCAGCTGCAATTCGCTGCAATTGCTGTGCCATTGTCCGTTGTGGCAGGAGCTTCCAGCTACATACTGCGCTCCCTGCGCTCTGTTCGTGTGGCCGAGGAGCGTACGAGAGCGACGAGTGCGTACAAAATTGTACCGAGTGCCGACGAGCAGCCGAGAGTGACGACATTTGGCCGTCGTCGCGGAAAAATGTCTACCATCCGATAATGCGGAACTCGCTCCTTGTAGCTGGACTGTAGAAACTTTTAACGTGGTACCTGTCAGTGGGCATCTGGTCGACAATAATGCCAGGGTAGGCCACGAATCTGTTTACGATGACGCGTAATACTTCCGGCTCCTCCACCATCGTCGCTGACGGTGGCACTGCCTTTTTTAAACCTCGACAATCAGCTGAGAATGCTTTTTCACTGAGTGTTATCTTGAGCATGCTTGTTGATACGCTTTGTCAGTGGCATCCGTCTCTTTGGTTCCATTACAAGTACACTGATTTCATTATCGTGAATTCTCCTAATGGAATTGCCAGGAATCTACAACCAACGCCTGTCAACAACCATACGTTCCTTTCGATTGATTGTTGTACAGATTCAATGCACACATCTGACGTGTTTCTTTTATCGCGACTTATACCGTACTTTAATTTGGAATAAAGTTTGAGAAATCTCATCTATTATTCAGTTATGTTTACTAAGTTCCCTTTCCCTCTGCTATTACTTGCACACCCAGGCTCCATTTGGGAAATCTCAAAGACTGGACAGTGAAGCGTATCACCCATTGCGTCTTGGCTTTTTGTTTGTGCAAACTGCTCTGTCATTTATAGAATGTAGCATATGAGTGAGAACTTGTGTCTAATTTGATTGTAGATGTCAAACTACAGTGGAAACACACGTGCTCAGAGATCAGCGGTGATTGATTATGAACGTCAGTTCCAAGAGGATCTGGAGCGTGCACAGGCGCTAAGTTTAGAAAGTCTTGCCTTAGAAAAATTTAAGTTGCAAAAGCAACGTTCTCAATATAATAGTGGTCAACACCAATGTGACCCTCAGAATAATGTGCATGGTGCAAATAGTGGCACATCAGAAGCCGATGGCCTATCACATGTAGAAAGGTAAACAAGATATGGTGGTTATACCATAACAGTAATACCATTAAAAATGTCACAAAATGTATAATACTCCAAAACTGTAATTGTAGATTTCAAAGTAGAAGTCGGCCACGGCCCGGATCATTTAATACCAATCAAACAAAGAATGCAGCGATCATAGCACCACCTCCAATTCCTTGCAGAAGAAATTCAACCACAGCAACCACAAGTCAAGAACCTATTACAGATTTAATCAATTTCACAAGTCCTGTTAAACAGGATAATTTGACTGAGTATTGCGCTGCTCCTCCACCACCACCCCCGTATGCCACTTTTCTAATAATTATTTTGACATCCGTACAACAACTATTATAAATTAATGATTTGGTTATTTTCAGAAAAGCACCAATAGAACCAAAATGGGACACACATCCCTCATTCTTAAAAAAACAAACAAAGGTAACACGCAGTAATAGTTCTGCAGGTCCTTATCAGTCTAGAGATTTTAGATATCATTCACTCTCCCCCGGACCCAAAGCTGCCACAGCACCATGTACACCTGGCACACCCGGAATTAGTCCTGTCATGTCAAGAGCCAGTAGTATTAGTAGCAATGTACCTGATGGTGTACCACAGGCAAGTAACATTGTTTTTTTATGCCTGATTCATATATGAGTACACGTCTGTGTGACTTTTTCTTTTCCTGTAAACAAATATTCTAATGAAAAAACTCTTATTACAGCCTGCATGGAATTCTTGTATTATTACACAATATTTTTCCGTTCAGGTATATTAAGAATGTGTTGGTAGCTCTTGGGCTTGTCTCGTTCGATACTATGGGGCATTTGCCATATTTTAGAAATGTGCTTTTGTTTACTATAGAATTTCACAAATTGAAAGATTAGCAACAATTGCAAAGTGCGCTACATGTCTGATTCGTTTTGTGGCTGTTTCATTCCAGATTCCCCCTTTGCCTATGAATTATAGACCAAGTATTGGCCCTGTTATGTGTGGTGCACAAATACCCACGTTTACAAAGGAAGATGAGCAGCTAAGTGTGTTAAAAGTGATTGAGAAGAAGCCAAATAGTAATCTTATAGATTTGAGCTCAATTGAAGAACAGGCTGATGATAAAACAAATGTACGAGTCAGTGTCCTCGAAGCATTTGATCCATTACTTCTTAAGACTGAAGATCATAATAATAGCACACAAGGACAAAAAGATGGTATTATATATTTTCATTTTAACTATAATAGAATCATTTTAGCTTATACTCTACAGCCTGGTTCTATTTTGTACAGATGCACAATCACAAGTCAGTGGATCTGTGTATGATCCATTCGACCCCTTTGATTACATGTATAGCACAAATGAAAGTGTTAATTCAGACCCAGTGTATGCCGCGGTGGAAAAATCGGCAAGATCTCCTGCAGTATCACCTGCTGCACCACCTCCATTACCCCCAAGAAACTCTTCTGCTTGGAACACTATTGAGAGGAGAAGAACATCACTGGATCGAAGAGTATGCTAGAAATTAATTACGATATACCAATTTGGAAAATAATGTATATCAACTTCTTTACTTTGATTTGATTTTCGCAGCAAAAGCGGCAGACGCGACTGTATGAAAATGTAGCAGTGAGAAAGACTAGAACATCACTCCACGACTGTGATCTTAAGGCTTTTCATAAAATGATAAATTCAATTCGTGGTAGATGCTCCAAAATATATATAAATGTCCGCGCACCTTTGAAATAATTACATTTATATTCTTTATGCGTTCATAGGAGAATTTCCGTTCAATGATCCAAGTACAAACATTGGACATATAATCAGTCCTATGATGGAAAGTTTATACCCAGAAGGAACAAGTGTAAAACTAGTAGTACATCCACAACTGGCCATCACTGAAGAAACTACTCCGTCCATATCATTTACTTGCGATGGTAAAGAGTAGTTTAAATATCGGCCATTCGAGACAATTACTATTATCTTCTGTACACTTGTAACTTATGATTTCAGTGAATTGCAGTGTCGAGCATGTAATTCTTAATGTCGCATGTTCCTTAGAAGACGAAGATACAGTAAATGTTGAGAAATACTGTCTGCGTGTATGGGGTCTTGCAGAGTACCTCGCACCTAATACAACCTTGGCTCAATATGAATATATTCATCAGTGCATTAAACTAGAACAGGATATCGAATTTGCAATTATGACCAGAGTACAAATCAAACAATCTATAGCTCGGACGCTTCAGGATGACAATCGAGATCAGTGTATAAAATTGGAGGACATGCTTCCAAATGAACCCTCCCAGCCCATCTCTTATGATACGTTAGTAATTCTGCTGGAAACTGTGGAAAAAGAAATGGAGCGTGTTGAAACAGCAGCCATTCAATTAGCAACTACCAATCATAGCTCCAGTCTTTTACCACAGTTACAACCGCGGGGTGTTGTACAAGCTGTGAAAGCTGTATGTGCTCTTATGGGAAACATCGAAACATTCGAAATATCAGAAGCGGTGGATAATTTCGTGAACGCATGCTGCCAGTTCTTACCACAAGTTCATACTGCAAACATAGAATGCAAAAAACCGGAAATTCTTAACGAAGATGGTGATTACTCAGTTGTAACACTACGAACAAAATTTCCTGATGTAATTGCTTCTCACTGTCACAAAATTCGCGATGCAATTCAGGATCTTGTCGAAACATATTGCCATGCCTTTAGGGTAGATTTCCAATTAAGTACTAAAGGAGAATTTCCCGCAAGTAAGTTTGCATCATTATAATATTCATATTACTTGTGGCAAGAGCAGCTTTGCAAATCATTCTACATTGCTTGACAGACACATTAGTATCTTCTGAAGTAATAGATACTGTACTAGTAAGGGTGGGATCCTTGCATAGATTACCTGTGTCTTGGAAACATGATGATTATATTGTAGCTGCTCAAATATTTCATGGAACAAGGCCTGTTGGAAGTCCAGTAATATCTGAACCGATGACAGTTAGCAGTAGTTTTTATCCCCGCATTTTATTTAATTCATGGTAATATACATCTTTCTACCAAAAAATGTATCTATTAAGCATGTATTATTATCGTCACATCTATATTGTGCATCAGGTTGGAATTCCGTGGAATTAGCGTATGCCAAGTACCTCGAGAAGCAAGACTGGTACTAGTTTTATACGGTCGTTCATTGCAGCCTACCGAGCATGAGTCTAATTCATCAGCCGAGAATGCAATGCAAAAGGAAGAGTTAGGCTGGGGAGCTCTACAATTCTTCGATTACGAGGGGTATATTACTTGCATCGTATTAATGCACTACATCATACTGTAATGATTCTTTGGCACAGATTTTTATATGACATCTTATATTTCACAGTGTTATGAGTCAAGGCAGTTTCTTTCTATCACTTTGGCCGGCGCTTGCTGATAAAAGGTTGGGGCCGGCTCCTGCACCTGGAATACATCCTCATGGCGATACTGACCCAATCATAGGACTGGAATTACCTGATTATGGTGGCAGAGTGTTATTCCCAACAGAACTTCGTGATCATGACGTAGAATCATTGGACTTCAACTCATTGGATCAAAATACTCAGGAATTATTGATTGACATTACACAGCAAGATACATTTTCGCGGTATTTCCTTTTTCTCAAATCTAGCATGACTTATATCTGGACGATGTTCTTCGATCCACCTCATATAATTCATTTTATCTTTAGACCGCCTATTGACGAAAGAGAAATTCTATGGGAAAAACGACATTATTTACACGATCGACCTGAAGCTTTACCCAAAGTTCTTTTAGCTGCCCATAGCTGGGATTGGGCATGTTTGCCTGATTTGCACGCATCCCTCAGAGTCTGGAGTCCTCTACCACCAGTACAAGCATTACAACTTTTACTACCCTGGTAATTATTGCATAAATACAGTTCCAATGTATCTAGTTTGTTATACTAATATCATTATAATCATATATTGTACATTTTGTAATGAATATTATAGCTTTCCAGACATGAAAGTTAGAGAGATGGCAGTCAGTTGGATTCGTGAATTAAGCAACGATGAACTTGTAGATTATTTACCACAATTATTACAAGCAATGAAACACGAAACTTATGAAACATCGCCACTCACAAAATTCTTATTGGAGCGTGCACTACTGTCACCAAGAGTTGCACATCATATTTATTGGTTGTTAACACAAGCATTACCCGGACAAAGTCCCCAGGTAAAGATTGAAAAACCATCATCAGTATAGTCTACACTGTGGTGTATTATAAGCTCCACGCATTTCTTACAAAATGCAATTGAAATAAGTATCGATGACTTCTTAATCAAACAATATTAAAATTCTTTGTAGAATTCGGCAGAGGTCACAGCAGAGGATGAAAAAAATATCAGTTACGCACGTTACCATAGAAAATTGCAGTTAATGTTGCGTGCTTTATTGGCTGTGATAGGAGAAGCTCTAAGGAATAGTTTTCTTACGCAACAATTACTTGTAAAAGTATATCTCGCTTGGCATACGATTGTTTACTATATACTAATCACGCCTGTTTACGTCAATTATAAGACTTGATGATTTTCAGAATTTATACGAAGTAGCGGAAAATATCAAAAGTACCAAAGAGTCTTTACGGTCGGAAACGCTGAAAACCGGCTTGCAAAACATACATTGTCAACTGATGGAAGATGATGGTACATGTTTACCACTCTCTCCTAGTAAACAAGTGTTTGGAATTAATGTCCAAACATGTTCTTACTTTCCGTCATTTACACTTCCACTCAAAATCAACTTCATTAGCTGCGATAACGTAATATGTCCCGCAATATTTAAAGTAAGTGTATCAATATCTAATTGTGTCGGCTATGCAGAATATTCATCTTGTGCAGGTCTTCGATAATGAGTATATTCCTGAACAACAGGTTGGCGATGATTTGCAACAGGATATGTTAACTCTTCAAATGGTTCGAATCATGGATAAACTTTGGTTAAAAGAGGGTCTTGATCTAAAAATGGTAACATTCGCCTGTGTGCCAACTGGTCATAAACGTGGAATGATTGAAATGGTTACTAATGCAGAGACTTTAAGAAAGATACAAGTGGAGTTTGGTCTTACGGGATCTTTCAAAGATCGACCGATAGCAGAATGGCTTGCCAAGCATAATCCGTCAGAGCTGGAATACGAGAGAGCAGTAGAAAATTTTACAGCATCTTGTGCTGGATATAGCGTAGTGACTTATATACTAGGAATTTGTGATAGGCACAATGACAACATTATGTTAAAAACATCTGGACATCTTTTCCACATTGATTTTGGAAAGTTCTTAGGTGATGCTCAAATGTTCGGAAACTTCAAAAGGTGAGATGTAAAACATGTATTATGATTTTCTGCGCATATTATTAGGCAATTAGGTAAGCAATTATAACGCCTCCTGTTTTCTTCAATTAGGGACAGAGCACCGTTTGTACTAACATCCGATATGGCTTATGTTATTAATGGTGGCGATAAACCATCGGCCAAATTCCATCACTTTGTGGACTTATGCTGCCAAGCGTTTAATGTTGTACGAAAACATGGGAATCTTATTCTTCATCTTTTTGGTTTGGTAAGTGTAATATTATTGGTTTTGTAATATATATTTTATAATAACATGTTTTAATAACGTGTTAGATGCTTCAATTACACATTTATAAATTATTTTTCATATATAATACATAACTTATATTAATAGAAACATAGAAACATTGTTATACGCATGTAATATAAAATAATGCATTTCGCAAAATTGATCGAAAAAGTTATATGTAAATACGTAGTGAAAAAATACATTTTTAACTTCATAACACGCTACGCCACCTTATGTGCAACACCATTTCATAATGAAAACAATAAAACCGCAACGGAAAGACTTATCCGCGCGCTTTATCAGAAAGAGGACCACTATCGCGTTAAACTCCGTACAATGGCTTGTTAATTAGTGTTTATCATTTGGAGCCGCAGAATATCTTGGACTGCAGCAGTCTGAATCAGTGACGGCAACGGTTTACATATTCGAAAACAAACGGCGGAATTAAAAAGCGAAATTAATTATTCGGCCTGTACTAAAAATATTCTTATCGTGAAATAAGTGAGTTAAGATATAGGATGAAGAAACTATTATGTCAACAAGAAATGATTAATATCCGGAAGAATTCCGAAAGTTCAGAAAGAAAGCTTCGTGACATCCAAATCAAAGAGATGATAAATCAATTAAAAATGAACGTGTATACCCCTCCGCAGATGACATCGTCTGGTATACCTGGTGTTACTATGGACGCAGTTAGTTATGTGCAGAAAGCTCTTCTTCCTGGTCAAACAAATCCTGAAGCAGCGGCAACGTTTGCACGAATGATAGAAAGTTCGCTCAAAAGCTGGTTTACACAGTTTAATTTCTTCTTGCATAATTTAGCACAGCTGAGATTTTCGGGAGATCACAACGATGGTGAACTCTTGTCTTTTATCCCACGCACATATACGTGAGTTGCAGTTTTGCTATGTTGAATAGTCGTTGGACTGCAAAATTACATGGAAATTGGGTTCAATTACAGTATGCAACAAGAAGGCCAGTTAACAAGTGTTCAAGTTCATGGATATCAGAAGCGTTATGATCCGGAAAAGTATTATATGTATATCTTACGCATACAACGAAAGGGTCAAGCAGATCCTACTTACCTCTTTCGATCATATAAAGAGTTCTGCGAATTTTACCAGAAACTGTGCATCCATTTCCCATTAGCAAAAGTTGCCAGGTGAGTAAAAAATAAAATATATAATAGATTTGCAAATGCATCCTATAGAAATACAAACTGACACAGTTACTTCAGATAAGAGTATAAAATGCTATTCAAACGCATATATTCTTGAATAGTGCAAATCGTTTCCATCTCTATTTCAAATTAGACGTGGATGCATTTTCATTCTTCACGCTTTTAACTTTCACAGCCGCTTGTTGAGTATTAGGAATTGATATATTGGCATGTTTATCTCTTGATGATGCATTTTTCCCTGTATCATTCAAGGTTGGCATTTTTCGATCAATTGTGTTTGCCTCTTCTAAGTGTTGAGAATATCTTCTATAGAATTCTGGGTGCTTTGGAAACGTGAACGATTGATTTTGTATTGTCATACTAGCACGAAATCGTTTTAATCCCATTGTAAGCACTGTATTATTTGTCCAAAATCTGATGTAAAACATATATGTGCTACATTGACAAATAAGTCATACCACGTTATCCACTTAAAACTAATTGAATACTTACATAATGATTATACTGTCGTCAAAACGCAGTCTTGTAAACAGATAGAACAGAAATGAAAGAATGTTTTATTCTTCTCGCACGTCTCGATATTGTGCTGATTATAAATTACACTGTTGGATAGCAGCAGTATTATCATCAATGATATTATCTAATCAAAAAGTCAGCGATATGTGTGTTCTTCCTGGTATTTTATACACAGTTACGCATCACGGAAAATTCAGATTGAAAACGGAATTGTGATTGTATGACGGTACCATTTTGATGAGTGTTTCATCTATATTAATGTACATTTATCATTATACAGTTTACCTAGTGGAATAAGTGTTGGGCGTTCCAACATAAAACAAGTGGCGGACAAACGTAGAGCTGATATAGAAAAATTTCTCGTGAGTCTGTTTAAAATGGCCCCAGAAATTTCACAAAGTGATTTAGTATACACTTTCTTTCATCCACTACTTCGTGATCAACAAAATACGGACATTCACTTACGAAAAGTGAAAGGTACCTTAATAATGTTTCTGTTGTTTATGTTGTCATTCAAACATCGAAAATCATAAATGAATATCCTCCTAGTTGGAAACTGGTGGGCGGAGGAAAAAATAAGGGACAAGGTACAGAGTGGGCAAATTAAGCTGTCACTTCATTACACGCGAGGTACTTTATGTGTGATGGTTTATCATGCAAGAGGTTTACCGAAAGTCGCGAACGGCCAAGAACCAAATACATATGTAAAAGTTTATCTGAAGCCAGATCCAACTAAGGCGACAAAACGAAAAACGAAAGTCGTTAAGAAAAACTGCCATCCATCTTTTGTGGAGATGGTAAGACTAATAAGTCAAAGATTAGTTTTATCTTGAAGGATTTCGTGTGACACTAATCTTCCTTGATATTAGTTGGAATATAGGATGCCACTCGAAGTTATTAAAGAAAGGACTCTGGAAGCAACCATATGGAACCATGACACTCTGCAAGAAAACGAATTTCTTGGAATAATTCGTCTGCCTCTTGGACGTCTAGATTTAACAACAGAAACTATAGAATGGTTTCCACTGGGCAGTATAAGATGAGCGTTATGTGCATATTAGAGATGGATTACACACTCGTGCTCACCAGCCTTACATACACTTTTACATTATTAAACATATGCAACTCGCGCACAATAATAAGATTCCTACAGAACGCTTAGAGAAACGAAGGTCGTACATTGCGAATGGCGTTGTAATATTTCGCACTTTTGTATACATATAGTAAATATGCTTGTCAAAAAACAGGCGAAACTTTATCAGCAATGTGTGGTGCGGATAGCAGGCTTGCTTCAGGGAATTTATTCCATGTTTTAAGCTTTTTTTAAAGAGATACTGGAGAAAAGCTTAACACTGAAATCGTTTAACAAACAACATCACAACCACAGCTAGTATAAATATTTTAGATAACGTAAAGACTGCACTGACATAATTTGAACCTGCAGTAATAGTTCGTTTTAGTTAAATTTTCTATAAATATTTATTTGTATCTTCTCTATCAAGAAACAAACTTTACTAATTGTATATACATTTGAGTCGAACAATAATATTTACTAATGTGTAGATAACAAGAATTAATATATCTACACAAATACAATCCGAATTCGGATGTATACAATTGTACGCGTATTAACCAATTTTTGAGACATGCGTTTACCATTATTGCGGTAGATGTACTGAATGAAAAAAGACGTTTTTTACTTTCATATGACGAAACTATGCATAGGAAGAATTAAAAATTTCTATATAGAACTCTGCAACTTACATAGAATAATGATAGATGTATCTAAGATCTACGTAGATACATATTCATTCTCGAAAACTCCGCTTGGCGTCATGAAGCAGAGATATAATTGTATATATATATGCTGTTTAATTTTATGACACATATTGTGTAACGCTATTTTATAGTCATTTTGACATTTTATCTAAATTATCTGGATTTAATTCGCAATAGACGCTAAGAATTGTGTAATAATCCGGAAAAATGGTATACTTCTGCACTGAATGCTACACGACATGGAACCCCTTCGTTGTGATAGTTGAGCGTCGCAAGTCGGTGGCGTCAAGAGAGAAAACAAGCAGTTGCAACTTCATAGTTTTTTGTGGTTGCAATATATAATCCTAAAGAACAATTTTTAACATGACACTTGCATGTGCTTTCCTACAGCCCTCGAATGAATGTAAAGAACCGTACCGCTATTATTATATGATTTATTTATAACTTAATAATATTTAGAACTAATTTTAATATATTAAGAAACTGCAGACCAGTTATTACGATGATTTTACCGTATCTTATTTTATCTCCACCAATACTTGTTGGCCTTCACGTGAATCAGCAATACCGCGCAATACTGCATAACTACTCAGATGTATTTTGCATTGCCTATTTGATGTTATTAAATGAATGTCACCTATAAATATTGCGAAAACAAAATGGATTCTGTTATTTTTTAACTTACATTTACAGAAACGCATCTTAATCGTGCGTGTCAATGCCAGTGTAATCTAAAAGCGAGACTTTTTGCGAAGTAATTTCACCCTAAAAGCTATAAGAAAAATACGCTCCACTAATACGACGGATTTCTTTGCAGAATCTTCATTCCAATGTAAAAACTAGCATCCTTTAAAGTAGCAGTGGTATATGTCGATCAGCTACAGGTGACTTAGTAACAAATATCAAGAGACAAGGTCTTGTCTCGGGCCAAGTGCAAAAGAAAGACAGACCTTGTTTGTATTATCCTTTTAAACACTCGAGAGAACCTAGAATAGATTCTTATCATGGTATTTCTGTCCCAATTACCATTGATATGGAAAAAATGAAAATGAATCTTAAAATTCACTATAAGTATAATCACATGATTTTCATATATAGGTATCTACCTAAAAATGAACAGCCAGCGTCATTGCTAAGCGTTGATAATATAGGAAACTGCAACTAAGAATTTTACCATAAATCAGTCCAATTTTACCGAAATATATCGAGATAAAACGAGATACATATGTATGTACAACATACATATAACGAGTTATATCTCACCTCTGATTTTACACAACAATGACATATGTGAAGCCGCCACATGTGACGTTCGATAGATGTCTCGACATACGTTATGCTGCGTTTGAATATCAAAGTAGACGCTTGGCAATAAAAAACATTTACATCCGTGGTTCTAACGCCGGATAAGAATCAGACCTGACCGTCATCGGGTCTTGTAAAAATGTGTACAGACATTTAATCCAGTAATAAACATTATTAACGGACTTCGGCGGGCGAATGAAATTTGTCCTGTTACGTTATGTTGCCGAGGTAGCAATTACGCGATGACTGTGGTGTCCACTGCCGAGTAAAAGTAGGGGTTTCTGAACTGTTCAACCCGTATTCGAGCGACGAGGATCTACGGAAAGAGGAGAGGGCGGGTTTCCGCGAAAGCCAACGGCAAGGACCCTGAATTTTACCTGGACCCTCACGTAAAGTAAGGACGCCCAGCACTGCAGAAGGATTCGAGATACATGCGCCGGGCCGTTTTATTACAGTTTTCATCCGCAGATTAGCCCCTTTGGAACCATCGATACTCGATTCAGGAACTTTATTGCCCCCGCCATAAAAGTATCTATTTGGTGTTTTCGACTGGACCGACTGGATCGTGCAACTCGAACAAAAAGGTATCCTCCGGAATTTCTCGGTATATACGTGGAACGATGCTACGTTTCTGGGGGTCCAATTATGTGCAACTTGCCGGTCCAGCAAACTGTTCCTGTAAAATCCAAGTCGATGCATGCCGTTCTCTTCTTCTCTCCAGTCGGACCGTTCTCTTCTTCTCTCCATTCGGACCGTTCGGGTTTTCTAAAAATCTCGATTCGACGCTTTAACGCGCGAAGCCCCTTCAATTGCGAGCGGGAAAGCAAACACTTTTTTGGAAGCTGCTTCCCACCTAGATGTATATGTATTACATTGTTGAATACACTTTAACTTCCCAGTCACGACATCCCACACCCTGCATCATAAATCATTCCGATAGCAAGTAGACACAGGCGAGATAGATGCGTCCCACTTATGTCATCGAAAGTAAATCGTGCGACGGAGAATCTTTGAATTTGATTCAACTGTCGCGGTTAATGAATATTATTGGCAGAGGAAAATCAGCTTGCCAGTACTACTTCTCAGAAACTGCTTCGAGGAACATTTGTTCCCGTAACGAAATCTCGGAAAGTGCTACCAACTCGTAGAAGGAATAATCGTTACATTGGCTGCATACCCCTGCTGGCGAGCGGCTGTGGCAGTTGTCGCAGACAACGACAACAACCAGTAAGAAATGAGCGTCGACGTACGCACAAACTAAAGCGAGAACTACGAAAAGAAGAGCGGGCGAGAAAGCGCGGAGCGAGCGTGCAGAGATAGAAGAGAAGAGAAGAGAAGAGAAGAGGAAGCGGCAGTGGTTCGTCAGTTGTCGAAGTTGTGGTGTGAGGTAGGTGGGAAGGGGATGGCTGGTCCAGGGGTTGAAGGGAGGCTGGGGTCGGACATCGATCTGGTAGTTAAGTTGAGGGCTCTCGTGGGACTCGTTGCCACCTTCGCAGCTCGACCGCCTCTTCTCTTGCTCTCTTTCGCTCACTCGCTCGCTCTATGTGCCCCACGCCATGTATCCTCGAAGCGACATTCGCCGCAGCATCGCTTGCCGAGAGCTCGCTCGTTCACATAAACCGCATTACACGTTTTTACGCTGCTATTTATGTACGATCTAACGAGTGCCATGCCGCAGGAGTGCCGTCGACACAGCGCGTAGAGACGGCGCGAGCTAGACGAAACTTTTGCCGTCGCGACTCAGAATGGCAAACAAATCGCAGGATGAGAGACATCCTCGTAACCGTTTCCACCACACTAACCTGCGGCTCTTTAATTGCCGCGCTGCGCCTCCCATTTCCCACACGACTTCCCACCGCGTTCCATTCCACTTTATTGCAGCCTATTCAAATTCGACACTTCCAAACCCATCGAAATCGAACGCTTTCGTTCCGAATTGATGAGGATCGATTGATACCCCAATTGCTTTCCACGGCTCTCCCTCTTGAAAATCCTTTAGAGTCACAAAATAAAGATGTTGGGATTTGAATCGTCGCATCGAGACTGCAAATTGTGCTGGATGGATGTGCGCAAGAATTTCATTTTGCGATCCAATTGATATAAGTCACACTACCCCAATCAATTTCCAAAATGAAATTTTCAACTTACACGTATTCAGATTATTGAGGCTGTATAATTGTGTACTAGCGGATTTGTCTACTAGCACCTTCAGGATAATAATGAATTTTCATGTATAAACCCTTGAGGCAACGTTACATATTCTCGGCCGTTCTCATTTTACCCCGGATATCAAATGTTTCCCAATCAGACTTGACGGTTTCTATTATTGAGGCTCAACGACTATTACAAGTGTTCTGAATCAATACCGCCCCAAACTGCTCAAATTATCAGGCAGGATAAAAGAGATGTTTAAACTATACAAAATGTTGTTTCACCAACTTGATCTGCTCTTGCATGGTAAAGTGCAACTCGCGATTTGGGTATTAGGTTGGGAGTAGGACATACGAATGCAGTACACCAAGAATTTCCAGCGTCATAAATTTTATTCTATGTACAATTTATAACGAAACTATAATGCTTCATCGCTCTCGCGTTCGACCGGCATGACGGCTCGACACACGCATCTCATTCGCGTTCATAAGGGAGAAGAACGTTCTCTAAATTAACCTGCGCTACCGATATACAGTATCTAAAACAATGTGGACGATTCCAATATACAACGCTCTTATTAAACAAGTACTCGCCTAAAACTTCACGAATCACACTTTGGCGCTAAATGCTATGTACAATGTTTCGTGATCGCCAAAGCCACTAAAACTTTGGGGATGCAACGCAGCATCCCGTCGCAACATCGCTCCCCCTGTCTACATTCCTCCCTACGTGTCAGCATGAAAATAAACGTCAAAAATCGTACTTAACACTTCTAATTTGTACACATTACATTTAAAAAAATATCATATAAAACAGTCTAAGGCGCCCCCTTGGAGCGCGCAAGTACCGGATACTCAAGCGAGAAACAACTTTCCTCTCAGTATCCCACCATAAACACATATCCCACTCGTTCGTTCGTTCGCATCCGACGTGTACGTGTACGCCGTACTCGTCGCACGAGCCAAGCGGCTCGCGCGCTTTTTTAACACAAAGATTGCACGTTTCCATGACAAGTCGCCGAAACCGACAGTCCGTTTGCCGATCGGACGTACGCGAGTCCGATCGAAGCCTTATTTTTTAGGTCTGCGAAGATTTTGCTCGGAAGCAATGCACGTATGGCTCTCGAAGATATTGGTTGCAGGCGATTGCCGCACGGATTAATAGGTCTGAAACGCGTAGGCTGGAACAAGGCCTCTTTACAGCATTTCGCATCCCGCATTCGTCATACGACGAATTTATTAATCCGCCGCGATGGGCGGAGCTACTGTTCGAGCAACGTTTCCACGCGCAGGATATCGGAGATCTCCGCATCGCTCGCCGGATTGCCGTACAACCGCGTCAACAATGGCTAAGTTCGCAGCAGCTAGGAAATAAGAAAGACAAAAGAATACCCAGACGCTCAAAAAATCAAGCCTTCGCATCGGCACGCGTAATGTCACAATCGAGCGGTGAATCCTGGACCGCGGTTGCGGCGTGATCACTGAACAAGGAATCATTCGCACGCTCGTATGCGGTGCGCATATTAAGGAAAAAAAGAAGTGTGCTGCTCACGAGTCACGGAGAACGAGTTAGGCATTTTCACGTGCAGTGCCCACCAGATCTCTCGCAAGAAAGAAATCTGAGGGCTTCGATGCATCGGGTTTCATGGATCCGCACGGGAACAAGGCACGGATACCGCTTCCGGGTGGTGACAGCGCAAAGTACGAAAAGTTTCACTCGTGCCCGAAGTAGTGCTTCATACGCTCACGAGGAAAAGAGTCCAATAATTGCAGAAGTGAGCTCTCTTTCGATGATGTCCGGACCACATGCCGAGAGCGGAAAAGGTACAAGTGTGGTGTCTCTGGCAATGCCAGCGATCGTCGCGGCGGTCTAGGACGGACACCAGTCGTCGTGCTCGTGGACGGCGCAGGGGTGGAAATGTCAGGCTTGGCTGGACCAAGTATCTGGCACAGCTTCCTCTGGTCACATGCCTAGGACCGTGTGCGGATGGGGATGCTGGTGAGCGTGGGGGTGAAGGCTGGGTGGTGCGTGCCCGAGGGCAAGTGTGTGGGGAGGTGGGCCCAGGGCCAAAGGTGGTGAACCGCCGTTATGCATGAGGCCCCCGAGCATTCCTCCCATCCCGCTCAGCGCCGCCAGACTCGCCATTCCGCCGGTCGGCGATCCTTCCCTCCTCTTCGAGTCTTTCTGCTCGAGCTCCTCGCGCTTCTTCACCTGCTTCCTTTCTTTCGCCCTTCGGTTTTGGAACCAGATCTTAACCTGGAAAATTACAACAAATCATGCTATTAGTTTAAACTCACCAATCCTCCAGTCTACATCATTTTCTAGTTCAATGTTGATGCGAAACTTATGAAAATTGCGGTGTTTTACTTTGCCATTTAGCCATGTTTTGACTTAACTATTAGAACAACCGACGAGCCTTGTTACATTTGACTCCAAACAGCTGGCCAATAATGAATTCCAAAATATTACTATACGCTACTCTGACATGCAAAATCTCGAAAAACCCAGACATATGTATACCAAGATGGAAGTCGAATGTTTAATGTTGCAGTTGAAACTTGTAAAAGATAATATCTCGTGACATTTACCTGTCGTTCGGAGAGAGCGAGATTAGCGGCGAGCTCGGCTTTACGGCGAATCGTGATGTAACGGCTGTAATGGAATTCCTTCTCCAGCTCCAGCCTCTGGTGATCCGTGTAGACCACTCGGTATTTGTCTTTCGTTCGAGTCTTTCCTGAAAAGAAAAAGCAGACGATAACACTCGGCATCATTACGCGGTTTTAATATCTACTTCTCTGATTCTCTTGTCAATAGAGCTTCGAGTGAGATAACGCTCGCGGCGGTATATACATACACGCGTCGTCTTAGATATTAATAAAGCATCTAAAGCGCAACTAAACCTTCGGGAATAATATGAGGCGACCGAGTCTCGAGGAAGCAAATAGCGAATTACAATGGAAAGAGAGAGAGATCGGTAAAGCCCAGATTTACAAGAGCGAGAAAGAAGCACGTGCAGAGGAGTGGGTGGAGGTGTATAACAGCGTTTCACATGGCACGCTTTTATTGCTTCTCTCGTGAGAAGCTAATATTCGGGAAGTTTTGTCCGCCGATAAGATATTATCGGGATTAGCGCAGTATGTCGCCCTTTCCCTTTCGTTCTGGCTTCCAGGCGCAGTCGCGTGACATCACATTTTACAAAGTTCAAATCATGCAAAGACCTATTGACTTGTTCCACAAGAGAGTTCGACATATCGGGAACTCTGCAAGTTCTTACGTGCACCCTTGCAGGTGCGGTAAGCAAAGGAGTCCCTTTAAGACACTCTGCTGTTTATAGAGCCGTAAATGCGGCTGTGATAAACTACCCAAGAAAAGAGGCCGACGGATTCGACGAGAAGAGACGAAATGCATCGGGGCGGCGAGACAGGGTGATGTGAATTCGCCGTGGAACGTGGAACTCGAGGCGCTGGAGGGAATAAGGCATGGAGTGAAACGAAGCTGGGCGGAAAGGAAGGACAAGGGAGGGAGAGGAGAGACGATTAGATAAGACTGGCCGGCGAGATCAAAGGCGTGGACGTTAATCCACCTCTCCTCGATAAGAGTGCTCGAGGCCTTCGAGCCGTCACGAATAAGCTTCGACCTTACGGACTTTTCGACGGTGTGCACAGCCTGTGTTCACCTGGATTCACCATGGCTGGCGGACAACTACCAACGGGGATATAGTACATATACATAACAGGACACTCGCTCAAAAAAAAGAAACCTATTCTTCCAGGATCAACGTTACACGTACACCACCAAGTGATTGTCCCCGCGCAGCCAAACACGCACATTCCCCGGACAATTAAATTACACTTTACGCTATATGTATAGCCTCCCCGGAACTGTTTCTCCGCGAACTTTCAGAAATATTTACAATCTCGCATTTTTTGCGAGTTCTTGCCCAAAATGAGAGACCCAAGATCGACCCTACGCACAACACCGGCACGGTGGAAGCATGGGATTTGCCGTAATCTTATTGAAACGGCCCTGGTAATCCGCCCAAATAGTAGAGCAATATATTATACTCTGTCGAATTTCGAGTTTGCGCCCACTCTGATTGCGTTCGATCGTTATCACGAGAGTGCCACCGTGGATTGGTATCTATGATGATAGGACCGGGATCACATCACCGGCGTACTACGCCCGGTGGAATATGGTGCAATGCCCGAACACGGATTTCCAGAAGGCCGATCTGTTTTAATGCCACCGCTTATTAAAGGACACGATCAATCTTATCAATGGTAAATGGTGCGGGCGCTTTCGCTCTCCCGCGTCACTGCAGTGGCATATAGCCTTGGCAAGCGGTTTCCTTTTTTCTGGCTAGGTATTGCACACTGCGCATTTTTCGAAGCTGCAAATATTTGCCCGGCATTAGGAGCGATGCCTGCGCGCGGCTCGAGCCGATGCACGTAAACAAACGCGCGTACCACATCCTTAAACCTTATCAAGAGAGAGAGGGAGAAAGGAAGAAAAAAGAAAGGGAGAAACTTTATCTCTGCCAAGATTGTCATCGAAAAAGAAAAAAATTCCAATCCCTATGCGAGACAGAGAATTACTGGCGTAATTACGCTAGGTGGGCGGCAACCGCGTGTCACGGCCGATCTTGCCATAGAAACTTCCGCCAAAATCGGCCAAGTTTACACAAGTATATCGCGATTGCCAAGCGATTCGACTAATGCGCGTTTAGCACATTTGGCACTGCAGACATATACATGAAGTGGAGAATGAAAGGCGGATCTTGAAGTAAAAGGGACCTCGGGAAACTTGGAAAAATGAGTTTCACGATTGGACTGGCAGTTTTTCAAGGATCGAAGTTCGCGCGGCACCTGAAGTTCCCGGTGACCAAAAAGTGTGCGGTGGTGAGCCTCTCGGGGGAGTGTTGTTTGAAGGGGAGGCCAGAGTTGGTTTTCCAATGTGCTGAGAGCGAGCTGCGTCGCGGGGCATGTGACTCAGGGAGGATTACGGTGTCGGCCTTTTTCATCTCTCTGATATCGCCACTCTCACCTACGATTATCCTCCGAGGGCTGAGACGGGAGGGGCGCGATGTACTAACATCTTGAATGGTGTAATTGTCAGGCGAGCCCAAACGCCGAAGAGGCTCGTGCCAGAAAACATGTTTGACACTCGCGCCCGTACAAAGCCACTATTTGTCCTAACACGATTCCCAGTGAATTTCGTAAATACGTATTCGAGCAAACACCCGCAGACAGATAGATGGTGATTCGCCCGCAATTGTCCGGGGATTACTCCGAGGCGCAGATCTACTATTTTACTACCTCGGCGAGCACACGTCCCGAGTGCCGAAAATCAAGAGTCATTAAATGAGTATTGCTTATAAAAAGCCACGAGGAATAGAATCGTCTATTGAAGGGAACCACCGGCGGGCACTTTGATCGGGTTTCTCTAGTGCCGGGACGCCAGCCAATCACGGCAATATCGTCGTCTCTTTAATCAAGCCGAACACGTCCTCCTCCTTGCAAAACGATCACGCCACTCCACTCGACAGTGTATTTCTCTCGAGTGCGAGAGTGACGAAGTACGAAGGAATATTTCGGGCGGAGGCGCCGATGACGAAGGGCGAGAGAGCGAGAAGGAGGGAGGAGCAGTCGAGGGAGCGAAGAAACGGTACTCTAGGGACTCGTTGCCACCCCATTACAGCATTTGCTCTTCCATTTCGCGGTACGAAATGGTAAAAGCGCGTGCCTCGCTTTTCCAGGGAACACTTGACGCCATCGACGCCCTGCTCCACCGCCGCCGCCGCCGGCCGTCCCTTGCCTTTACCCAGCCAACCCCTCCAAGCAAAAACACCGCTGTCGTTCTCCACCCCCAGCCCCGCGCGGGTACCATTCGTCACTGGCATTACAATTACCTCTATTGTGCCATGCTACATTTGTATATCGTGCATATCAAGTATCTCCTCTGGCCGCAGTTTCTCCACCGAAAGGGGATGATGCGCAACGACTACTTTTGGTCCCCGGCTTGTGCCGTCTCTCCACCAGCGGTGCCTACATCAAATGGCAACTGTCTCGTGGAAGTTTCCGATATTGCGACAACCTTTCCGGGGAATAATGAATGCCGGCGACTTAATTAAGTTACCATTTCGCCCGCTCCGCGGCTGCATACCGCCGGACCGAGTTTACGACAGAGGGAACGAGAGAGAGAGAGCGAGTTAGAGGTAGAGAGAGGGCAAGAGGGAGGGAAAGCGAGGCATCCAACAAGAACAGGTCGGAAGTGGCTTTTATTGGAGAGCTTAGGCCAACACAAAAGGGTGAGCGGCGACTAGAGCCGGAAAACAATGCTGGATGCGTACCTAGGGCATCGGGGCAATAGGAGCGGCGCGTACCTTCGATCTCGAGCGTCGCGCGGTCGTCCCTGTGCGTGCGTATGCCCGTCCTTAGAAGGTCCCGATCCGCCCTTCACCTTATTATTATATTGCCCGTGCGAGAGACACTCTTAATTGCCGGGGCCCAAGTTGCGGCCGGCACCGAGAGAATAATGTAAAAGGGTCGAGGGAGCGCGCGTAGTATCCGTGCGGTTCGAGGCACTCGTGCCGCTCCGGAGCACAAAAATGGAGGAGAAGCCTCCTCCCGAAGAAATCCCGCCGGCACCGGCTTTCCCGGAAAACCGACCACTCCTGGTTGCCGACCGGACCGCCCGTCGCTTTAGCGTTGTCGACTTGTTTAATTGAGCTTTATTGTTGGCAAAACAAACCACTTGCGAACTTCCCGAAACCATTGCCTCCCTCCGTCGCGACAGGAAACCCGTGTATAGTATTCAAAAGGTATCGGCCTTCCCCCCATTTGCAAGTTGGAGGAAGGTTCCACGAGCGTTTCGGGACTCCTCCCAAGCCGGTAATCGGGTCGACTTGAATATTGCTCGGCGCGTTATAATTTCTTCTGGTTTTCGTCCCGGCGATTATGCGTCCAGTGCCACCGAACTGGCGAGGGCTAATAAATGTCGGCGAAATGTCGTATGTTGCAAGTGTAATGATCGATCCTAAGTATAGCTGCACCGCGTCAAGGGGAACAATCTCCGAGATTAATAATGACGATCCTTGATCGCACGAACGACATCGGTCGCATATGGCGCGCGCAGGTACGAGAAGTGCGAGAAGCGCGTACCTCCGGAGACAGGATTGCAATGCGTATGTATTCGTCGTTATACGAGGCAGCGGCTGCCTGTAATATAACCATAAAATGCAGATAATAGCTGATGGAAGGAATCGCTGGGTCGCACGGTCATGAAACGCTAGGAATAAAAGAAACAAGTACGAGCGAAGGAAGAAAAGGGTGACGGGCACGGCTTAGGTGGACTTTCCTCCCGCTCCCGGCAACTTTCTCTCTCTTTCCCTCTCTGCGGCACGCAATTACGAATCACAGGAACAACAAAAAATTAGCGTGCTTCCTACCGACACTCTACCACACACAGGTGAACTATAAAAAATGTCAGCCACCCCTCTATCCCAGCGATAAAACAGAGAGCTCTCACACGGCGACTCAAAGATAATGGCCAAATAAAAGCTCAGAGCTTGATTAAAAGCGATTGTAACCATCGAAACTTGCTTAGCACACGTCACCAAACACTATTTGACTGCGCATACATCAAAACGATTATTCACCATCAAAATCAACAACACAGCAGGAATATGCCTGATATACAAATGTAGAAATCTCAATGCAGCGTTAATCGTTCAATCTCCATCCGCATGGAGATTTGCACAAACTCTTCTATTACAGTATTACTTCATGCTAACTAAACAGATTAAACATTCGAGGCTTGCTAACGTTATTCGTGCACTATTCAATATCGAGGACAATGGCAACATTCGAAATCGAGATCTAAATGATTGGTTCATCGTACCGAGGGCATCAATGCTGCACATCTCGTGAATTGTCGATGTTGAATTCGCGTTGCAGTTTGTTGCGAGGTTGCAGGCTGCAACAATTGAAAATTGCAATTCTCAGTACAACCTATTACGGACGACCGTCATTCCTGCTTGCCCGCGAGTTTTAATTGCAATCGAAGCGCAGCCAAACTGCCACTCACCGCTGCAGCGCTTTATTAATCTCTTGCCTGTTAACGCGATGGAAATGATATTCCTCTTCGGGCTCTCCGCTGGCTTTTTAATGCAATACTTCAATTGTGCATACGCGGATATTTACAAGATCGTAGGATGAGTGGTTATTATTAAGGGCACAGACTCCTGCAAGCATCCGCTACGCGAGTATGTTGAAAGGTTTCGCTTCATTCTATCCGGATTAAAATCTTGCCGCGACGGCGGAACTTGCGTCATATAATCAGCGCGCGGCTGTAAATCTTCCGGCGAGACGAGTTAACACTAACTACAATTTTAAACAGTAAGATACACACGTCCGAACCGCACCGATTCTTCGCCGCGGCTCTTATCTGCGGAGAACGTCGGTGTGCACGAAATCGGATGTCGACATTACGAAAAGTGCGAGAAGTTCTCTCACAATCGTTCCACTTGACAATGATATCCGGCCCGAGGGAGTCTCGGTTTTTGAGAATTTTTCCTTAAAGAGATTGATTTCCCGCTCTAAATGTTGATTCAGGACCGAAAGGGCTCGGTTGGATGTGGTGTACTCCGCCAGTTGGTCCGGCAGAGAACGAGGTTGACGACGAGAGGCCGGTGAGATTATCTCCCAAATATTTGAGCGCAATTAGATGTTTGCCTGACTGTTACTATGTTTACATGGTTTGCCGTATCTACAACGACCAGACGTGTTTATAACTAAGCACGATATGTGCGAGGTCCTCCACGCTCTGAGGGAGCTCGACACCTTCTTGCCGCGCGACTTACATTCAACCACATTATCATTCGTCTTGACTCTATCAAAGGTATGCAAATGCGACACGTTTTTTTCCAAATTTCTCTAGACCAATTAAGGATATCTGAGAGTACGCTATTTCCGTTTCAATTAATAAACGAAGGCCAATAATACTGGAGAACGCGACTGCCCCTCGATAAACGGATCGAACTTGCTGGTCTAGCAGGATCGATCCTGTAAACACGCTTCTGAATGAAGAAACGTTAATTCATTGGTAATCAGTGCCACGGCGCTCACAATACTCGCAGTATTTCCACTACAAGCGCTACGGTATCTACGCACATTTCTGTTTGTAAACAGTGTGCTTCCTTAGTACTTCCAGTCCGACGCGGATTAGGCTTCCTCTCTCCGATCGTCGCGCGATTCTCTACCCAACATCCCGTCTTCCCGTCCGATATCTCTACATTCCTTGTACTGGCAATATTGCCATTTTAATCGGCGGGCGCGCGTAAATAAATTTCGACACAACTCGACCTTAATACCAGCCTTTCCAGCGAACTCCCGCGGTGAGACAATCACCCTTATCGTCGCCGACCAATAACTCCCGTCCACCGCGGCCTATCGATCAACCCTGTCAGCGATTACTCTAATTCCACCGCGGGCTCGACGGTAAAACGACGTGTCCGCGTTCCCAGAATCGCCAACTTATAGCTACCGAGAAAAATGAGAGATCATGCCAAATATTTAACTTTACGAACCTGGATTGGGTTGGCTCTGGTAGGACGGCTTCTTCATCCACTCGTAGGGGCTCCTGATCTGCGTCGGCCTCATCGGCGTGGTATTGTTGTTGTTCATACTGTTGTTATTATTATTATTGCTCGCTGAGGGCGAGGATGGAGTGCCGGGGCTGCTGATCTCGCTGCCGCTGACCGTGATCGGCGGACTCGGTTCGCCGGCGCCGACGCCGGGATTCTCATCAGCGCTCCAATCCGCCACCCCCGTCATCTGCGGCTGAGCCTGTGCCGCCGCTGCAGCGGCCGCCTGCTGTTGCTGCTGCTGCTGGAAGGCCTGATGATGCTGGTATTGCAGATGCGAGTAATGGTGCGCGTGCGGATGTGGCGGCCAACCAGGCAGTACTTCCGTGTGGTCGAGGTACTGCTGGGCTCCAGGGTGATGCTGGTGGTGATGAGCGGCGTGCGGGTGGCCGTGCGGATATCCGTACCAATATTGCTGGCTACCGTCGCTAGCGGCGGCGGCCGCGGCTGCCGCGGCGACCGCTGCGTGTTGCTGCGCCTGTTGCGCTTGGCCGTGCTGCTGCTGTTGCATCTGCTGCAATGCTTGTTGGCCGACCGGCTGTTGCTGCTGCCGGTACATCGCTAGAGGATTGTAGTACACCATCCCGATGCTGCTGATATCCGTCATGGCTCCAAGAGTCCTTGTACCCACGTCGTTAGTCGACTCGCACTCGACAAGATTTCGACGCCCGATATGTCTTCGCGACCAAGATCCTCACGGTTCACGGCTAACTCAACTTAATCCACGAGTTTTCCAACCGCGATTAAGTATATCCCGGTAATACTAGTCAAACGACCGACGTCCCATAACGAAATGCGCGAAACCAATGTCTCTCGACTCGCTATGTATCACTTGTACCCGGCACTCAACAGCGCGTTCATGTCGCGCAAAGACCACTTTTGCCAAGCCCTAGACTGACGTCTCAAGTAGAAGTACAGCTCTGTTCGACACTTGTTCACGCGGATGGGATGGTAGTCCTCTCCAATGTGGCTGGCGAGAACTTCTCCGGTAGAATGACAGGAGGAGAGTTTGACAAGTAGCGTGTCTCTCCTCACTCCCTCCTCTTCTGCAAACTGTCTCTGTCTCTCGATGACGTCCGGAATGTGAACGATGCTGCACTGACGACTGCTCGCTCGTCTGTGAGTGACGAAGGGTGCAACCGTGCCCGACGTTGAGTCCGCCCCCTAAGTAACTCGACCCCCCACCGCGCGCTCCCCTCGGCCAATGGGAGCCGGCGTCGCTCTGCACCCAGCGTAATGGCGGCCGACGGGCGTCCCGACGATCGGAGATACCGCATATCCCGATAAAGAAACAGCCTCGAGATCGGCCTCTCCCTCTCTCTCTCCCTCACGCCCTCCGTCGACGCGCTCTTCTTACTTATACTTACTCATATGTATGTACTTGGCTAAAGCTCTAACAACCCGGTCGCAACCTCTTCTTATTCCTTCTTCCTCTTGGTCCCGTCTCTTTGCAACGTCCTACCAACGAGCTCTCTCGCCCGCATGAGTTTGCATTAAAGAGGCCGTGTTTGCCAATCTGAATTTGTTTTAGCGTCTAAGTACATATTTTTATACATACACGCCGCCTCGCCCGTTTCTCGACTCGCTCGAACCCACAAACTCCTCTCCTATGAAGTAACGTCTTTTACCATAGAATTTTTCTGCAGCCGGCACCCGGGGATCACTTTGACTATTCAATATATCAGGCACGGTACTCGATAAGTTGGCTAAAGTTATTCGATGCCGGCGTAAAGAGAGTGGGTATAATACCAAAGCAATACACCTTTAAAAGTACATAGTAAGCTGGTACATATATCTTCTTCGGGATTAGGGATTTCAATGACAGGAGAGATTCCTTAAAGTTTGCGAATAAGATATTTCGTATTGATTTGGCAGTGCTGGTAGCAGTAATCTAAATATATACTTCATATACGGTACACTCTCAACTGCAACCTGTACAACAACCAAAAATAACTTAATTCACAGCCGAAGCTTAATAAGTATAACACCATTTCATAACATCTGCGTGCAGACACCGAGTGTGTATCATACAAAGTAAACTGATTAAATTATGAGTCTGAAATATGAGGGTTTGAAGGGAAGTATGTTACTTAGCGTTGACAGAATGGGAGCCTCAGTTGCATCAGCATCGCATGTAACTCGAATGTGTTTGTACTTCCAATCTAGAATGAGATTAGACTTGCGGTGAATCAATTAATTCAATGAGCAATAAAAGAAGATCAATTAATTCCAATGTAGTGACAAGAGCGTGGAAACGCAAACTGCGACCTGGCGAGCAATCATGTCTGTATGTACAAAATATTCTGTAATCCCGTTTTTGGATGGTCCTCTGTCGAAATGGATTGCATCTCTCATCAAACACCCCATCATCCGGAGCACGCCCGTCTAACAGACGAGCGTAATATATTATTTTATTGCGCGGTCGTAACGAAATCATACATAATAATCGGGAATGTATAACAATTATAAAGTGTGCCAGCAGTTCATAAATCAACGCTCTCCGCGCGCGGCAGTGATTTAGAGGCCGAAAACTGCGGGAGTTTATCGCACACTCCTGTTTTAAGGTCGATGATCGGGTTGTTCATTGCACTTGCACAGAGCTATATGCGGATTTGAATAAATATCGGATTTACTGGTGGTCTAGATTGCTCTTGCCGATATAAAACTTATAACAGCGCTCGACCGGTATTTGTTCAGTTCATCTAATTAGCCATTATAAACTTGTCTCGTGGTGGAGGATCTCTCAAGCGAACGAATACGGCCTCAGCGCTATTCTGAAGCCCCATTCGGGTTACATAGTCAAGCAACTCGATTCCAAGCCGCTTCAACTCAAGTGAGTCCACTACGAGTTTGCAGTTGTATTATAGTGAAATTACAACTGACAAGCAAACTACGAACGATGGGTATTGAAAATCTGCCAAAATTTAGTAGTCGGGAGAGAGTGTCGGAATGGTAGGTATATTTAGAGTGTAGTACGTGAAAGTCGGTCGATCTGCTTAATAAACTATGATTCATTCTTTTAGTAATGCCGCCATACTCGTGTCATGATAAACGTCGCACATGAATATCCTTTACTTGCCACTTGGCACCAAGCCCGGAAGTCACTAAAGCAACTCGTACTGAGCTATCAAGTCAAGCAACTAATAATTGGCAAAGTGCCTTCGAGTTACATATGTATAAGAAATCAAACTTCTCGAAAACAAGCACGAACTAGCAGAACCATGCTTCAATTTCCCAGTCAAACTTTTCCTCGAGGGCTATTACAGATATCTTTATTACTTGGAATCATGCAAGCCCAGACTTGAGCGAAGAAAATATTGGTCTTGACCATGTCGGCGGAAATCGGCGATACAGACGGATAACATACGGCGAGCTCAATGCCAAAGTACGAGGAGATGATAAGCTTCGAGTTTCATAGCAAGTGCCGGAAGGGCCTGGATATCTGGCTGCGGGAGGATGGAAGGTAAAGGTTGACGCACGAGTTTCGTGCGCATTGATTTGGCATTTAAGTGTGAAGAGCGTGTGCCGCGGTATTGGCAAATCACGCCGACGGAATCGGTGAAATCGCTCATCACAAGGTCGATTATAGTATAAGTGGAAGCCGCCGATAATCTGTCGCTCCGTATAATGGCAGCTGGCTGGTCCCACCGACGGCGTCGTGTGTCACAATATTGACTCGCTTGCAGCCAGCGCTTGCGGCCCCGAGTTTAAGCCCCTTTCGTTCGCCGCCGTCGCGCGCTTAGTAACGCTCCGCCTACGGCAGGATTTAACGCTTTCCTTCTACTCCCCCGCTTTTCTACCGCCCTCTCTTTCCTTCTCTCTCTCTCTCACTCACTCACTCGCTTCTCCATTTTCCGACTCACGCCTTCGTAAATCTGTACACTCCATTTCGCTGCTCATCCTATCCAATTAATCTGATGATTGCATAGTAATTGGACGACTTTAAAATTGCCAGCATTCGTCCTACGAATTCAAGTACCTCGAGTGATCTAAGTAAGACTTAAGTATGCATCGCATCCGAATATTAATATGCGTATTACGATATTATTAACGGAGCAATTGGCGGTTTTTACTAATTATCGCGAGTCTCGACGCCAATTTCTAGCTTCTCCAACCGCATGATTGGATGGATAGACTTTTCGTCGATAATAAAATTTTGGAATATGATCATCGCATCGTTTGATATGAAGCACACTGAGGACTGCTATCAATTACGGAAACCCGATGAACTACGTGAGGGTAAGAGTAGAATTAGAAATCCGTATGACTAAAGTTAAGTATAGGATGTCTGTTAACGCATCTACCGAAAGTGTAATGACGTTCAGGAAATGTTTCAATAACTCGTGTACGCCTACATTGCTACTACCGATACTAGAAGGTAAATAACCCTCTTCAGAGTGCATTGTGCCAAAAAGCCACGATGTTGTGACTGGCGCGACCATTCCCAAATGATCACGGCAATTTACGCAACGCGGGACGCCAGTCGAGTGTCCGGTGATCGATGGCGTAATAACACGACAAAGGTGCCCGTCGTTCTAAGTGCCAATGGCCGCTTAGCCGTGCACTTTGTCAAAGTGTCACCACGACACTTCTTGCGACGAGTCCTTCATCTGTAGCACAGCACGCCCTGGTGTACTGCTTGGGTCCACGGCAGCGGCGACGGCGGCGGCGGCGGTCGCCGCTGTAATTACTCGGTTAGTTTGGGACGAATTAGTGCCCTGCCGAGACCAACATCTCGCCGCACCGTCACAATGACTGTGGCTAACCAATAGATTTCGCTCGAGGTTAACAATATCTCGGCAAAACTCTATTCTCTTCATATAAGTTTATTTCATACACATCGCAGTGACGCTTGCGAATACTTATTTCCTGCCGGTCAGTAATCAGTCTTTCATCCTATCAGATAATCCGCATTTATCGAACACGCAAGGCTAGGGATACTTGAGGAGCAAGAAAGAGAGGCTGCTTTTCCGAATTTCGTCAAGGTTTGCCAGTTTACCGACTAGGGAAAAAGCCTGGCGGGGCGAGCTGCAGTGGCTTTTTCAGGCCTGTCGCCAACCAATATTCCGTTTACGCACGTAACACACCCTGTTTTGCCGAATTTGCCTGGCGTTCTCGAAACGCATCATTACAATGAAAGATTTTATGACTTAATTAGTCAACGGGGCCGAGGACCGAATTCCGGAGCTCGCCGAACGCGAGCGCCGAAGACAATGGGGGGGTAGATACCCTCGAGCCGGAGGAATCATTCCTAGAAACTCGGCATGAGTGGCCAGGGAAAGTGGGAGGGGGCCCGGTGGGGTAGAGCGGACAGGACAGAGGCCAGTGGCCCTAAAACGTTACCGTTTTAATTAAAAAGGGAACGGCCAAGACGCTGCTGAGCGGTGGCCCGGGCGAGTTCCCGTCCGCCTTACCTTTCGTACCCTTCGTTGTCCCTCTGCCCCGGCTAAGCCCCGATGATTGCTCCACATTGTGCTTACCTCTTTAAAAATTTCCTACCTAACTGTAGCGAAATTGCCCGCAATAGAACAATTATAAAGACCTGTAAGGGACCGACCGGCACCTCGGCCGACGCTTCCACCCAACCAAGGGATATCTCCGCCGATTCTCTGTCCCTTTTCTTGTACCTCGACCCTCCCTTTGACCGCCGATGTACCCTTGCCGGATGACCGCGATACTCCTCCAACTCCTACTGCGTAATATGTACATGCTCACTACGCAGCCAAAACATATTAAATTTTCATTTCGTCAATCTAAATTAGTATTAGTATTAGTATTCGTATTAGCAAAGAGCCGATCTGCCGAAAAGCGGCATCGGGGATCAGACCATTAGAAAAAGGAACAGGTTCCGCTGCTATTATTTGCCGTCCGCCTTAAGTCATTCCATTTAGAGGACTTTACTTTGTCGCAGATAATCTCGGACGTGTAAATTGCCTCGGTTTATAGTTCTGTTTGCCTGCCGGTCTGTGTGCATAGGAGGATAGCCGGCGATCTCCAGATTTTTACGCCTTTCAAAATGCTAAGCTCGCGCGCTCGGGCGCGCGCTCCGACTCACTCTCCCCGAATACGGCTACTTTCGGGCTGGCTCGAGAATTCGAGTTATTCGAGAGAGCGACCGTAATGGCTTGCCGGCGACAACCTAACAGAAAAAGTCCGCTAGGCTCGAGACAGTGCGGCAGCGGTCCCGGCATAATCCTCAGTCCCGTTGCCAAGTTTATGAAGACTTTTTACCACCCCAAGTACATAGTACTCTGCCTGCTCCCCCATTGCCGCCGATTTTCCCTATTACCCTCGGCATTTCTTTCCCCCCGCGCGCCTTTCGAAGCCTTGCCGCTCGAGGATACCAGGAATTACCTTACCACGTTTCGTGCGACGATCTCGTCACGCACCGGTTACCTTTGTATTGCACTGGCCAGGCGGCGGGCGCGCTCCAAATTAACTTTCCCGGGAAGACCATTCACACTGCACGCGGTCCATCGACCTGCCGAGGCATAATCAATACCTACTCGAATACACGGAACGCATGATGAGCCGCGTATTCATAAAGGAAGAGTTGCGACGCTACGGAACAGACACAAGAGAGCAATAGGACCTCTCTCGCCTTTGGCCTGTGACTTTCCGGGGCATATTCGATTCTCTGAAAGAACTTTGCGAGTACCGGCCGGACAAAAGGCCCGGGTTCCATCCTGCGATAATAATGGCATTTTATGATGATAACACAAAGGCCCAGGTCAACCGGCGCGGTGGTACGCCGGGCGACGTGTACGCGCCCGTCGAACTGCCATTCGGTATTTCCCAATATTGCCGCCTTTTTATTCGATCCACTGCGGACTCGGGTTTGCTTTCGCCGCCGCATTTCACTCAAAAAGCAAGTTTGTAGCTAATATATCATTATTTAGAGCGACCTTGATCCAAAGGCCAAGAAATGTAATTGACGACGGGCGTGCGACCGCTTTTTCAGAGGAATTGCATGCCCCTATGTTTTTACGACTTTGAAGTGCGTGTCCCTAAATGAGAAAAGAGTTGAGAGTAGCCCGAGAGCGCATATTTATTGTCACCTATAAAAGAAGCGTGGGTCAGTTACGAGCCAACTATTACCTACTGATCATCATGCATTTCTTGTGGAATCCTCGTTTATATTGCATGTAATATAGAACCCGGGCTACTGTAAAGGAAATTATGAGTGAAATCCGAGAGCACGGTTTTCTTTCGACTTTAAAACACTAGTCTCAAGTCGCGCGCATGCATGAAACTAACAAAACTGAGGGTGTATGCAACAGAACGTATAGTATGTATGTACGAGAAAGATGAGTGCCGATAAGAAGTGTGTCAGTCGAGTTTGCAATTGAATGACTATAGTTGCGTGACACCGCGCGTACATTAATCATCGAACATCTTCGTTTCGTAGCTCGACTTTAACGACTGGTCCGTAAAACTGTTCTCTATTTTTATTTTTTATGGCCCCATAAACACTTCGCCGATGAAGGCGCGCGAGGCGCGATACACATTATTTATACGCCCGCCAATCCGTATGCCAACGCGCTCCTCCGAATGGATCAATCTCAAGAATTCTTGGCACTTTAATTCTTTCGGTGCTAAATACTTCTTTTAGCATTCGATCAAGCTCCGGGGAGTGGACGATCAATAGAGAATTTTCATGGCACGGCGAAAACTAGCGCAACGTTCATTTTAATCCATTAGGATGTAATTAACAAGCTTTCGTTAAATCCGGAATGCTGTTAAATGTACAAATTTCGGAGTCATCCATAGCGCCAAGATGGTAACAGCGGGGGTTAAGTCGTTTCGCGTGACGAATCTCGCATAAGTCCTAACGCATCCAACTACATGTCCTGGGGAAGGTGAATTCCTGGCTTAAGCCTTCGAAAAATGAGAAACTGGAAACCGAGCAAGATTTGAGCGAGGATCCTGACTTTCAGTTGGTGCTGTTCCAATACATACAAGAGATTCGCATGCAGCAGTGACAGATACGTACATGTATAGTATGTATGTAATGGTTTCTCCTGAAGGATAGGACGAGTCTCGTGTTTTGCATGCACAAACGTAGATAAGTAAGTTCACAGAGTTGGTCATTCAGAATTCCTGGCAGAACATTTAGTTATACTGCAGCGCTGGCGAGCACTAGTCGCAACCTCTTGATTATAGTACCTGCGGGATACATAATAGCACATCGGGGCACCGCAACGCCTCATAACTTTACATAAAATTAGTACCTAAAAGCCATTCGCTTCATGCGTACTCGTGAAGTGGCTTTCCTTATGCCACGGCACTGCGGTATTTAATTCAACGATAATTATTGTATATTGTATTATCGTACTAAAGAATTCTTCCCGTGCAATCGTCAACAATTTATTTATAATACTAATATAGTAGACTCACGTAAATATTTAAACATATTCTTACTGGACTTCGCAGAGCGATATGTCAATATTCGAAAAACTATGTTACATATCTAATTGATTCCCTACTCGGCCTGCAAAAAGAATTTCTTGTAGTACTGATACGCAAAGCGCAATGGAGCGGACATTTCCTGCTCAGGCTTTTTTACGTGTAACGTGAACCGAAGCAAATTCGCGGTAATTGGATATAAGTAAAATGCGGTTACTCTCGTAATCCGCCTGGTAAACCAGATCAATTACAGTTTACACTCCTCCGTAATGTGACAGGTCTGTGGGCTGCGAAAGTAATGAGATGAAGGGCGGTGTGACTCTTAGGGATTTGTCGCCGCCCTCGCCGCTTGACACATTTTGGTCAAGCCGAGCTGCCGCCATGCCAGGTGCATAATCTATCGGTGGGCAAACGCCCGCGGATTATCGAACTCGGCGAAATTTATGGGGCGCGATTAGAGAGTCAGGTAAAGGGCCGAATAGTTAATCGCGCCTACCAAACGCACTTACGCACTTTGCCCTTCATACGGGATGTGTTCTCCTCGTCTATGTATTTACTAAGCCGCATGAAGAAAACGCTCGTTAGATCGGAAGGCGCTCGCTCTCCGCGAGCGTCAGGATGGAAGGTTTTACGTTAAAACAGCGGAGGTGCGAAGAGCTTCGCTTGATAAGTGCAGGTAGACATAACTCGAGGAAGATTAGATATTCTCCGGGGAGGCTCGCACCTATAACGCGGTACCTACGGCTTAAAGATCGTCGCTGTTGCTTACAAGCCGAGTTGGTGAAAGTAAGCAACGGTTAAAAGATTAATCCCGCTTATTTCCGGGTCGGCTTAATTCGCCACGTTTTGGTGCGTCGGCCGGCGCGGCGAGGACTGCCGAGACCCCAGTCCGCCGAGGAGACGCTTTTCAAACCGCATTTAAACAATATTAATTTTATTGCAGGGTCATTTGCAACCCTCCATCCGAACGGCCGTACCCTAGTCGCACCCTTCCCCCCGCCCCTATTCAGTCCCGACAGGTACCCAGAGTTCGGAAACTTTATGGCTCCTCCTCTTCCCCGCTCCGTGAAGGAGGCTCTCCCTCCTAGGCCGAAGGAGGAAAAAATCGTCCCTGCTTTCCTTATAGCGGAGACGGCCAACGTCACTCGGCCGTCTTTTACTGTACTCTCTAAAGGTATTAGACCCAGAACGGAGGAGCTAAGTACACGCTATTTGCACGGACAAAGCTCCCAACGACTGACCGATAATCCCTTGCGTGAATACATTGGGCATTCTGTTGATTGTCCGCATTCAACCGCGCCACTCGACCGACTGCAATTACCCGCAGGTGTAGGAGACGCGCTTTCCTAAGTACGCAGCATGATAATCTAGTTAAACTTTCCTAACTCTCAAATCTGATTTTTAAAATCACCTTTCGCTTCTTTACACTTTATATCAGCACTGTCCACGAGCTCCGCCCGAGCGGATCGTCGTCCAACCAGATGCTACATTCCCTTGATCCAGGACTTTCCCTTGGATGACGTCGTAACCCAAGAGAAGGACTTGGACGGCTCTGTTTTACATTACGAAATACATGCATTTCCGTACCCTTCACTGATCAAGATCGAATTCATAAAACAGTTTGATTACCACCTTTAGTACCGTTTATTGCAGTTGAAAGCTTGGCTCAACATCAAAGTTCGAATGCGGCTATTAAATTCTCTTTCATGTATCCCGATTAACGAAATAAGTTTTGGTAAATCAATGGCCGAGTCCGATCGTGTTGAATACAAAGTTGTCGTTGCGCACGGATCTGGAATGATAAGACGATCCAGTAATAGATTAGGGGTGCGCCAATTAATTGAACTAAGCAAGTACCTTTTATAGGTGTGCGTACGTTAGCTTAGTCGCACTCGTAATTCTTATCGCCCTCTAATCGCACTTCTTGCTGCTCAATCTAATCGTGTGCGTCGCGAGTCACATGTGAAAAGGTTCAATCCATTTTATTCGAGTACCGGCGCTCATTGGTGCGGCAGAGCCTACGCTCCGCCTATACCTGCGTCGGTCGAGCCTCGAATACCTTTTCATCCCTTTTATGCGTGTACGAACAGAAAGCTGCGGGAATTTCCGTCATGGGCAGTCCTATCCTGAAGCCATGCCCCGGCACAACCGGTTCGGCGGCTCTCAAAGTCAGTTGGCCTCCACTCAACGGGCCATTGGACCAGCAGATGCAACAAAATAAAACGATATAAAGTCTACAATGGTCCACCGAGGCCTCGAATCAAATCTCCCATCCGAACTTTCCTCTGGAAACCTCTGCGGCTTGCGACAAAAAGATTTATGCTATGCTTCTCGCTATAGCATACACGAGCTCCCATAAAGGCCGAGCCTGGGAATGGGATTATAGTGCACATGTTCAGGGCGATGTAGATATTCTATAAGTTAGCTACGTCGACATTACCTTGCAAAAATGTACTTCTGGCAGATCCTTCATTTTTTATTCAGCGTTTCTCGCAAACAGGATATTTATCAATAATGAAAGAAAGTTGTGTCTAAGAAAACTCAACTTACCGCGTAAAGTTTTATGCGTATAATAGTTTTCTTATTTCTCAAGCAGGTGTTGCATGCGACATTACATGCATACTTCATATGACTCGCGAGCCCTTCGAAGATCACGAGCTAAGTGCTGCCTTCTCTCAGTAATCTTGGAAAAATACTGTAGTATGTGATGCACAAGCATTATTACCGGCAAAGGTGAGAGAATATGTTATTACCGTACGCTGGTAATTGAGGAATCCGGCGCGAGTATCTCAGGAAGATAACGCGGGGCACACATATGCGGCAGCAGAGGCCGCTACGAAGAAATGCATCGTTGCGTAACCGTGTCCATAGCAACAGTAAATGCTAACATAGCTATTGTACCATAACTGCCAAGCATAATCGGCCGGCAGTAAATGAACTGTTCTTCGATTGCATGCTCCTTCCGAAATCTCGCAAAAAAAGAAACGTATTGTTACTTTGGATTTTGTTAGAATGAGCGGCGCTAGCATCGACTTCGTGCGCGGCGCGGGAGACGCTCGAAATAAGGAAGAACCAGACTTCAGCCTTTGTTACGCATATCCCGTTTTGAGTGAGGACGGTGCGAATACGGTTTTGACTACCGATACTTTATGCCCACGTAAACTGGAAGACGACCAACTAATTGAGGATGGGCTCTACTCCGCCGACAATCTACTCACGGACAATGCCATCAAACCGGATCATCTGAATGACGTTCGAGCCTTGGAATACGAAAGGCGTAATAGATTTTCCGGCGTTCTCTTGGAGATTGCCGTGCGCAGAGTGAACATGCATCCTCGCAAGGATGACCAGCAGCCGGCTATTCAGATCTCAGCAGTCTCGATACTCTTCAAGAGAAAGTTGATCTGCAAGTCGAGCAGTCCATTTGATAGAAAACTGTACCGGTTGCTCGTGCGAAATACCGAGTGTGACAACCTCTCGATACAAGTTCACACGCAAACTGGACAGTCTAACATACTCCCGTTGCCGATACCGAAACGATGCGTCAAAGATTATAAATTGGACATTGACTTTGCTATAGGTAATAATGCCGGGGTCATATACGAGGGAACTGTCACGTGTACAGTTTCTCTGAGCAACTTCGGCACTGCTAAGTTAGGGACTACCAATACTTGCGCTTACAAATTGAGCAACGATCCTAATGACCCTCAAAATAGTCTCTCCCTACTAAGACCGCGAACCACTAGGAGAAAAACTCAGGTGGATTACTTCACCTTAGAACATCCAGCACTCAAGTTCCAAGTCGAGCCGGATGAAAGAGTGCTAGCAAGAAAGCCCAACGAGGGTGCAAAACCACCCGATATAGTTGTCTCTGAGCAACTTGCTTTCTCCCTGCTGAACATATCCTTTCGAAACATTTTCCAAGCGAAAAGGCCGCTAAGGCCGTCCTCGAGTGTTCGCCGGCATCACACAATCGGAAGAACGGCATTGAGTGTGACCATTCTTCGGGGGGTGGAAATCCCTGTCAGAGAAGAATCGGCACTGGTTCAGCCTTTCGTAGAAGTAGAGTGGTGCAATACCGTCTATGCCACGGCGATTTCCGACGGGCCCGCTCCGATATGGCAACAGGCAATGAATTTCGAGCTTCCAAGGCAAAGTGGGGAGTATTGCGTGAAATTGCGATTATTCGATCAACACCCTGTCTGGGGTCAGCAATGGCTCGGCGAAGCTAGGATACCATTGGAGTACCACAGGAACTACCAAGAGCTAGAGCGCTGGATAGCTCTCTCGCCTTTGTTCAGTCCTGCTTTACTATTCGGTTACGTACAAGCAAGTCCTGGCGAAACCCACACTAGGATTTATGTGTTGATCAAAATGGAACAGCCAGTAAATACTCCGTCGGTGGAGAGCAATAATATGAATACATTCTTGAAGGGCATTCAACGGTGCCTGAGTACACCGTACAGAATAAATGGGCTCGACAGTCCAGATGAGGCTGGCCGGTTAGCAATGTTGTTACTTCCATTGCCTATACATTATGGCCCAATTACTCCTCGACAAGCATTGAGTATTCGGAAAGTGGATCATTACGGGAGAGCGGCTCTTCTTGGCACACTCTTGCAAGGCTTTGGCTTGGAGGCATACGTATTGTTAGGTATACTATATATGTACATATATCCTTCTCTATCCTTTAGTTAAATGTCAACGGTGGCGCAAATAGATATGGGGCAGCTATGTTGATTGCCTTTATAATTTTCGGTCCGTGTATGACGGCTGCATCATATCTTGCTTATGCAAGGGATAAACCACGCATGTGGCTCTGCAGTATCGATTAATAAGAAATCAAATGTGTGGAACGTGCTGAAAGGAGCTTTTTAAGCGGGTAATATTGACAGAACAGGCAGAGACGTGACCCCGCTACCCTGTATATTAAACTATTTTGCATAAGCAAAACGAGTAAAAAGTTTTGTCGTCCGTCAAAGGCTGTTCGCAGATAAGTAAGTGGACGGCGTTTATTTTAAGTATCGGCGAAGACGGAACCCGCCTACTGTGGGATCCAGAGTTGGGCTGCTCTTACAGGCTTGACGACAATCGCTGCTCCCTTACGAAGGTATACCGCCTCGTTAATGAATCTGGGGTAAGTGCCTCGGCCGCCTTTATACTTGTAGTATCTTCCCTACAACACATCCATCGGATCTACTTATATTCGATTGGCACAGATTTGGGAGAACTTGCAGAAATCCATCCTTCCGCACAATCTCAAGTACGACACTAAAATCAGTAGCGATTGGAAACCCATCGGTACTCTTATCCCTTCGAGAAATCGTTCCGCACAGAGTATCGAATTGGGTGTGGTGGAAAATAGTGGGATGGAAATGAAAGCGATGGTAGCGGAAATCGAGGATTGTCTAAAGGAAAAATTAACAAGTTGGCGAAGCGCGGATGGTCTGACGACTGTCTTTAATCGCCACGCAATAAGCGTTCTGCGAAACTTTCTCGTGAATTCGCAGGGCTTTCCGAAGCGGTCATTAGACAGACGGGACCTGAAACAGTTGCACAGAGCGTATCACACACATGGCTTCGTGTTAAACACACGGCAATATAGTGCGGAGGAACTGACCGATTTATTGCATGTGACGAAAATACACCAAATCACTGGATCCATTGAATTTGCATTGGTGTGTCAGGTTCAGCGTTACATTGGGAAAGTATGCTCAATGTGGATCGCGGCTATAGTGCTGAGAACTCGGAATTGATATTAGGGTAATTAATTAGACCTGAGTCAGTCAGGTATTTACAGAGAAGAATTCATTAAAGTTTTGCAGCCGAATTATGCGTAATTTATTGCACTTAACCTTTCCTTCCCATAATTAATCTTACATTGACTATGGAACAGGCTGTTTCACTCATATCTAAATGCATAACAACAAGTTACATGTCCGCTGCGGCATACGGTATGGGGATCTAATGGTTCAGACATGCACACAAATCATTTCACACTGAACTAGAATTTATCCGACTGAATAACACATACAAATGAATCGTAATAACATTTCGCCAATCACATTGGTTTTGAGTTTCTACTAACAAGTAAGCTTTGTGTTACAAATCCATCGCAAAATATATGAATTCGCATTATAATTGGGTTATCAGCATTTAGGAGCTAACGGAGACTGTACATGACGGCAATTCACTTTCAAACGTGTAAAATCTATTTGTGCGTCGATGGCTTGTCTATATAGTATATACATTATTATGTATTAGTCCCTTTTGTCGTATAAAATGGATTGAAAATGTGTATAACAAATGCTTGCATTATATTGTACGTTAGCCATATTGCTTTCGGTATTGAAATCTCACATTTTTGTCAGGCAATATACGTCCAAAATATTATTTGCAAATTATGTATGCAAACTCGATAGTCTACGTCTTGGTGAAACTCTATTAGATTATTGGAAGGATTACATGAACGCGAAAATCAATTTAAATAAAATGCAATACACATCTAGTCTTTTGCATTGCGCAGCAATGCCTTTTTATAACAGTTGCAATACGCCTTACATTATGGTAATAATCAGAAACATATTAACAATACTATACTCTGTTCTAAAACTAAAAGTATCTGAAAGTAAAAAACGTATTTTGTGGGCCTCCGTCATCACACTTCCGAGATTCAATTTGACGTGCGCTTTTGTGCGAGACAAGTCATTGCGTCGCAGCAATATTTGCCTTGTGCGTATATTTATATTAATTTATTGATTCGGCGCTTCTCATTATTTGTCTGATACATCTATAAACATTCCAAGCGTGTATAAAATCTGCCTCTTGTTTCTACGCAGTCTTTGTGGCTTCAAATAGTGGCGTGGAGTCTACGCTGTTCCGAACAAGTGCTATATCAATATTTTCTTGTAATCAATCTATGTGGTAGAAAATTTGCTCGCCTTCGACAAATTGTAGAGTTTGTTTGCCCAACCGACGATCTCAAAGTCTATGTACGAATCAATTTCTTTTGTTAAAGATAAAGCAGAAGTGTAGAAATAAAAATTCACAGAGGAGGATGGATATCCGGTGACTTTGGAATTGTATTTTCCTTCGTGTCGCGCACGTATAAACCTAGAGGTAAAATTAACAATAAAGTAGACACAATAGATCGCACCGATGGCGCGCGTAGGACAAATTCTTTCCTCCTTAAATAACAAGATTCATTTATAAATAGAGAATAATTTGGCATGTTCGGTACATTAAGTTTAGGTGAACATTTCGCAGACACACAAGAGGTCACGAGCATCAGAATGTCATAGGTGCACAGGAGAATTAAACATAATCGCAGGAATAACAGACAAAGCACAACTGAAGTGTGATCATAAATCCTCGCTGAATCCTGTTGCGCTACGATTCCTTCATTCCAATCACCACAGACATCTCAATCCTGTGTGGGCCAAACGTACACATATACAACTATGCAATGCTATTGCTCGACCGCATTGGATCTTCAGTGTTCGCCTATTACGCTAACATGCTATGCTCGACTAATTCGTATGTACAGTTTCCAGGGAGCAGTGAGATTTGCAACAGCGCGCCCTTGACCTCCACGACCGAAGAAATCGCTGGCCGCTTACATGTTTAACAGTATAGGCGCGGTGAGATTCGATTTGAAAACAAGTCACTGACACATCAACCGATTATGCATCCGAAACGACGATTTCTTAGATTTCGCGGCCACGAGGAAGGCGGCGAGATACGCGATTATTGTTACATCAAGTGCTTTTCTGCATTCGTTAAATCTGCGAGTTGTATCCATCCCTAGGTATAAGAACATCGCTCGCATTAGGCTCATTGAGCTTTCATCTTGGAGACGCCGTTCGCCGCTCCGTTACTGTAACCATTCGCCACCTTTCCATTGGGCAGGTTCTCCACTGAAGCCATCACAGCAACACCACCATCTCCTCTCCTTTGTTTCCTCGAACTTCCTCCCCTCTTGCTCTGTACAAAAAGAAAACCCGTGTTACCTGCACCGTTTCTCAAATTCGGACTGGGGGTTGTTCCAGATCCGCGATACTCACCTTCGCGATGTAGGCCTTCGCGTAGAAGTTGCCGAAAAGGGCGATGAAGGACATCATGTAGACGACAAGAGCATACTGCATCCAAAGTGGGAACTCGCAGCCGGAGCGGATACCGTTGATACCGAGAATCAGGGCAGTCGTGAACTGGATGAGCTGGAGGATCGTCAAGTACTTCTTCCACCAGAGGTATTTCGAAACGGCGGGTCCCAGCGCCGAGAGGCCGTAGTACGAGTACATTAGCACATGGATGAAGCTGTTCACCATGGCTGGCAGGAATGCTGAAAAATATCACCAAGAGCGTCAGATTACAGTTTTATACAGAATGGAAGTAAAACGGATTAAAAGCCGGAAGAAAAATAGCTTTGCTCACTTGAGCCGCTTGGCACCCATTTGATTCCGATCCACCAGAGGGAGAACATGGTAGAGTGATGGTACACATGCAGGAAGCTCAGCTGGTTATCCTTCTTTCGTAAAATAAAGAAGAAGGTGTCGCAGAATTCCAGCAGTTTGCTGAAGTAATACCACCATACGGCTTGAGCAATCTGCACAACAAACATTTGCATGTCATCACCTATTCTCTGGTTAACGAGTTTATTCTTCCTTCGCTTATAATTTGCACTACCTGAATCTCCTCCGGGCGCGATATTTGCTGGATCGGCTGGCAAACGTAACTATACCGCAATTTGGTTGAGGCCACGAATAACTGGAAAGATGGTTAAAAAAAAGGTTCGTTGTTGTTCACAAAAGGATGCTGACGATTATTCGAATTTAAGACCGAATAAGAAAACTAATAACTTACTTGAATAGCGATGTGCGCATTGAGGACCGCCATCGCTAAATTGTAAGGCACAAGTGCCCATGTCAGTTTGTAGGGTTTTCGAGTCTTCATGGCCTTGGGCCCTGCCCATACAATCATCAAGTAAATGGCTGTATATAACAACGTAGGCATGGGCGAATCGACCAAGAGCCATCCTTTCGTTCGTTCATCTGTGAACAGATTCGCCAGAGTTCTTACCGGTTAAGAAAACGATGTACAAGATCAAGAACGAGTTTGCTGTATTTGCACTTTTTATACAGTACCTGACAAGGATAACGTCCACACGTAATAAGTGTAGGCATCGCCTATAGCGGTCGCAGTGGAATTGATTAAACTCGCCATTCTCTATAACATAAATGTATGACCTGCTTTACTCTCGTGTACAAAAAAAGTGTGTCGTTTTAATTCGATTATTCTTTTATTCCAGTTATAATTCTATTATATTGCATAATTCTGTATAAAGGCCGGGGAGAATATGAATCCGTATCGATTCAAAATCGTTTGACATCTTTGCAGGGAATCTAAACCAGTTTCCTTGAAACGGAAAGCTTCGCGAGTGTAACGAACGCAACAAGTAAAGTTTTGCTGGGGGAGACATCCGCCACCCGTTACTCCAGGCATCGTAGATAACTTTCACGCCGCTGGGAACATATTAGAGAACTGCCACTCGAGGTTCGTGGAAATCAAGGCTTTCTAGACTGCTTTTTGTAGCGAGTGATTTCAAACGGCTGTCCAAGCAGTCGCGCCGACTCTGCTTACTTTCATTCGCTGATGGACTTCACCATGAACTCTTGCGGTAAGTGCAAGTGCAAGTGCAAGTGCCGGGGTAGTCGCGCGTATCCGCTATCGCAGTACACTTAACTGCACACTTCCGACAACGATTAATGAAATCGCATACAATAACAGACCTCCTTCACACGCACGTGCACGTATCACACGTATTTCGATATCGAAGATGATCAATATTGCATATTTAATGATAGAAGTAAAATGATATCCGAAAGCTCACGTAGAAAGTGATGGACTGATACAGCACGGTGAGTTTCGGGAAAGTGCTTTAAAAGTCACGTATCATCGCTCAAAAGTGATACGGTCTCAAAGCTTACCACAATATCGGTACTTTCATTATACGGCTGATAATAATACCAAAAAAAGGATCGCCATGTAAATAGATTGACGCAGCGGGAGAAAGTAAAATATCAGTATTATTGATTCCAACAAATCACATCAATTTGTCGATCACAATAAAGCAGTCTCGCGCATGAATGTTAGCAAATACAGTATTCACCCACCTGTCGACATGCAAAATAGAGAGATGTAACGCGAAGCGTCTGTCCAATAATATGTATAAGTAAATTACTGCAATTAAGCCAGTAGCAACCGTATCCAGGTATTTATAGGCTCGGCGACTAGATTGTTAGATATAACCGCAGCTCTTAAAATCGCGACCACGAAGACTGTTAATCCCCACGGAAGTATCGTACACATATAGTAAACGGCAGCAATCACAATCAATCAAGAGGAATGAAATTAAGGGTAGTAATTTTGTGTGAAATGAAATGAAGTATTGTCACTAAAATGATTAATCACACGAAATCTGCTCCGGCTTCTGTTATAAAGTGAAATATGTATTACACTCTTACCTTAAGCTAGCCAATAGCGAAGTACCGCAAGAGAGAGCGACGCCGGTCCTTCTCTGCGGCGCAGACGAGAGGAACGATTCCTTGCAAAACCGATACAAAAGGATTGACTTGGAGGATCACAGTGCGTGCGTGGTACTAAAGTACCATGGCCGGTGGTAGGTGCGAGACTGGAGAGGTGACAAGGCGCGGAAGTGCCGCCGAAAAGTGTCGGGCCTGTCACGGAAGGAGAGAACCGTGGTACGACGAGGCCGATCGGCAAAGTGGCAGCGCCTCGTGCCAGCGTCGCCGGTGTGCTTTATAACTTTGGTCCTCGTATCCTCCACCGTTGGGACAAAACGAGGTGGTCGGGGCCCGACGGTGGTGGTAGGCAGCGATCGGACCTCCACGCGTAAAGGAGGCCAAAAGAGCTTGGTGGGACCACCGATCGTGGGGATAGATTGCTCCCTATCGGTCAGCACGGACGAGCGAACCATCGATGTGTCTTTCCCGATGCATCCCACCAACCCTGATTTCCCTCCCCTCTCTCGCGAAAAGAGCTGAGTCAAAAACAAAAATCCTCCTGCTCTCCCTGGTCTTCCCCGTCTCGGCTAACGGACATTGGTCTCTCCTCCTTCTCCTCGTCGATGCGCGACGGGACAGACCAGCCGGCAACGAAATGCAACCAGCTGCACGATACCTTCGTCGTGGCCTCGTTTCCCTGGCGAGAGTCGAAGCGCCGCCCGCTACCAGCCTCTTCATACCTCGCCGTCAGCGTCGTAGAGCAGGTACACGCGTACCGACCCTCGCCACCCAGCCTACATGGTCCATTCGACTCTAGGGAAACTCACGCATCATCCAGACTCCGCACGTACCTTCAGCCGGGCCAGTACTATTCTCTCCAACATGGGCCTGGCGCTTGTCTCATTCTTCTCCTCGATAGACGGACAAGTACCCCTGCACGTCCCTTCCACCCCGATACTGCGACCACGAGATTCGGAAGTAAGCGCAGATCTAATTCCGCCGCACTACCTATTCTATTTCGGGATTGAATAGGATTCAATATTGTCGCGCAGACAATACCGCTTCTCACGGACGGGGAGCAGCGTACGCGACTCGAAAGTGTTACGGTTTTTATAACAAAAAGGAACGCGCGCTAAAAGGATGCGAGGAAAGATTCTGGTGAAAGCGATGCATCGCGCGCCGCCTTTGGAACGAGCGACCCAAGGGGGTCAACGGTCGTCCAACTGTAAAGCACGTCTCTAAATATTGGAATCTGTGGCTTCACCATTCCAAATTCATTTAGTACCTTTCTCAGCCGTCGCCGTGGCTGTGTGGGCTCGCGTAATTGGATGAACAACCGAACATGACCACTGAATATTGAAATACCTAACGCGACAAAACGGACGTCTCAAGATAATATCTTGATAAGCACAGGAGCGTACATATCGTAGATTCCAGTGCGTCTAAGTTCGTTGCCGCATTCCCGAAATGTGTTGCGATATAACAACAATGCAGAATTTTGAAACATTAACGGCAATATGCAAATCAATGGAACGTTAACGTGCGGAATGCAAATGGGAGTTCGGCGTCGCCAGTGTATTATGCGACAAGCAGATATTATTGTGTCGAAAGTATCCGAATATCACTCCCAAACCACACAGCCAACTTTAAATCAACCGTAATGTTTGTTCGTTTATTGTGTCCTGAGCTAGTTAAAAAGAAGTCTTAAAAGTTCACGGTCCCGATGTAATTTCCTTTCAGTACATTGTCCGCTGAAATTTTGAATATTCACTGTCGCTTATTCATTTCTTAGGTATAGCACGTGGCAATCGCATACACTTATAGTCCTTATTATTTTAAAAAACCATACCGCTGCTTGCTTCGTACCGCGGAAGTGTAAGGTTAATGGGGGAGGGGGCGATATGGGACAAGGTCGCGACAAGAGGAACCGGACATTCTCAAACACTTATTATACCATCACCGGGGTAGCGTTCGGCTTTCAGTCTATAAATCACTTCTCACGTTCTCCGCTGCCTTGCATGCGAAATTTCGCAAATGAATAACGTAATGCCTGTACATTGTATCGGCAAGTGCATGGAACTACCGGGGCGAAGGCCTCGGAAGTGGTATGCGTAAAGCAATCAAAAGAGACACGTGCCTGTTAAAAAATCCGGCTGTCCGGAGCAGAGAAAAACCTGTTCCCCGGTGATCTCTCGGTCACTTAGTGGGCCGATGGAACTTGGAATACCCGGTGCTTAAGGTGGGGCAGCTTAAAGGTGGGTTACTGGGTACCAGGCACAGTGAGAGCCCATTGCCATCGGGAGATGAAACAACTCGCACTGGCAAGAATCTTATTTGCCCCATCCTCGATGCGCCCTTTTTTTGCCGCGCACAGAGGTTTGGCTCGGCCGCGGGTAAACAAGAGAAAAAGGTCCCATTGAAATCAGGTTGCAGACGGTGAAAGCTGGCTCCGCTTACCCTCTCGTGCGTATGTGTGCGTGCTCGAATTCCTCGGTAGTTCTTTTTGCTATTAGATCTACCCGCTCGTCGCTAGACAGACGATACTACAGGGCAGCAAGAATTATGAGCCACATTATACGTCGGCGGAAATCACTCTTTGACATTGACCCGACCGGACGGATGACAGGTGATATCCTCGAGGAATTTGAGAAAAGCCACGTGGAGACATTCTCGCTCAGAGTACATACGTGGTTTGCGCATAATCTCACGCACGTCAGTGACTCAACAATACGTAAGATGAATTTGGTAATACAAAACAATACATCGTTGACACAGGATCATTTGTAGTTCGAGTGCACTGCTTCTCGGAAGTCGAAGGAAGGAGTGCTGCGGTCCATTGCCAGTTGTATGTACAGGTTGAAGTATGGACGTAGGCAAATCCAAATATGGGTGTGACAAAGCACTCGCGACGCCTGGTCATTACCCCTTTTTCCTTTAATGCCACCCACGAATTACATAATGTTCTCCTGGTGGCCTTGATTTTCTATACCGTTAGTGCGTCAACGTATTCGCGCAAATAAAAGAATGGGAAGCGGCATTCACCCGAAGCGAACTTTCATCGAAACTTGCTTCCTCGTTCCATATGTATGGTTACCATCATATGTCTAGACACAGACGGTTCTGCCTCTTTTTCGGATGTGTGACAATTATGCTGTATCGGCATGCGAAACCGAACGATACAGCATACTTGGCTATTCGGACACTCTGGCACGGATCTAAGCCATTCGCCGGCAATACTCTGGGTAAATCATAAATCGTGAGACCTAGAAAAACAGTTAGCCAGCCAGCTGACTTTATCGGGACAGCGTTCTTTGTACACACAAGATTCTGCTACAAGCTACAGTATCCTCTTTAAATTAAAAGGTGTGCGCGAGATGAGCTCGTTACCGCCTGGAGATACGACTAGCTGAAAGCGGCAATTGAAGAGACAAGGAAATGCTTGATTAAAATTCTCAGCGTAACACGGCTCGAATATTTTCTAGGAATGACTTCGCATTCCCAGTACCTCACAGGGCTTGGGAAAGTGTCACACTTTGTCACTGGGATAGTCGCGCATCATCTTGATAATGAGAGATTCCGCATCCGTCCTGGTCGGCCGGGCGCGTCAGTACAATCGATAATGTCCTCTGCGCGTTACCGCCGATGATTCTCAAAAAGAGGTAGAATTCCGATTGACTTGTTATCCCATGATTGCGCTGTTGTTCCGTTAAACGCGCTTTCGCAGCAAAGCAGATTCTTATAATTACATTGCTCGGGAATTTGCTGACGGACCATTTATGAAGTATTGACCTACTTGCAATGCGGCGCGAAAGAAGCTTTGCCAGGCTCTCGGGCGCACCGGCGTCGGTTATCAAAGTGCAAACAAAATCTGTACATCTTCTATCGCACATTGTTACGCGGCTAGGCGGGAACCGACAGCCGAGTGCGCCAACCGAGACACAATCTTCCGACGAAAAGTTCTATTCCGCACTCCTATACACAAACTGAGGATATAACGTCGAGCGACCGGGATACCTGCAGTCTGCAGGCTGCATCATTGTACAAAATACCATCCTGTTATGACCTTGAAAATATAAGTACATACATATAGCTGATCCAGAAGGAAATTCTAAAGAGATTGGCGTCAACTTGTGAACTTGTAAATAAGCTGCCTTCAGCAAAGCAAGGACAATACGGCGGGTTTCTGAAAAACCGTTTATTCTAAAACACCACGTGTTGCGCGACCTTCTTGATCCTACGGCTTACACAAATGCCTAAACCATTCTATTCATAATTAAAGAGTCACCGTAAATGTGAACTTTCATTCAATAAGTCGGTGACGCGCAAAATTGAGCAGAGCATTGCCACTGAACAATGCATTCGGGGTGGAATGAATAAGCCATTGCCCTTACTAATTGCTTATTAGGTACCTGGAAAGCCGCGCGTTTCAAGGAGCGGTGTAGAACGAATTTGCCAAGGTCTCATTACACGCTCCTTGGCCTAACTGAACAACGATTGAATGTACGAGCTCATAAGTGTCCTCATGCATACACATTTGTTTTTATGCATAAAGTGTACCTTCTTCGTGAGCATCTTTCTCAACCGGAGGAAATGTGGAATACCGCCTGCTACGCGGCCTCAATCGCGCGGCGCGCAAAAGAGCAACCGTGGCGTTTTACAACTGACAAAATAACTGCCGCATGATTGATAGCCAGTCCGTATAAACGGCGCACGCTTTTCACTGCAAGAGTAAGTGCACCGGAAAATATATTCCCTGCTGTTAATATAGTGGAAGGAGCGAATTACTACAGTCCCGACTGGCCCAGTTACCGCCGAGATAGCAGTCCGCATGTGCCGGTGGTGAGGAATGGCCGAAAATGTTGGTTACAGCAGCGGTTCCTACGAAATAGGTCCGGAGACCCGTTACGAAATAGTCGCACCTCCTCAGGAAATGCGGCTCGCCCGTGTATCAAGTAACTGTAAAAGCCTACTCAGGCATTTCGAAAATGATAATCAAGCGCTTATCTCCCTGACGATTATCATATTTCGAGGTTGCACATTTTGTACGGAATTACCACGCGGGTGACTGCGCGACACACTTCTCTCGGCCCTCGCCGCGGAAACGAATGTCGCGAAATGTTGGTTAAGCACAAATTTATGAAATAATATTTGGCATACTCGCCAAACATTTGTCGAGCGTTACGAGCATTCGGCGAATCGATCGTGCCGCTTCGTTGAGGCACATCCTTCTTGCAAGATCGTCACCTTCACCGTCGTTCGATATGCACCCATGCGTGTCTTCAAACAGTATACGGCCGTTCCAAAAATCAACCACGCGCGTGGCATTGTCACGTCCTAGCTATCTAATTGCTAAAGATATATAACTGAGTGTCTTAACCCTTTGAGTCCTCTGGCGAGTGAGAATCGTTATCGCATATCATCAGGGTACTTAATATTTTCTCAGTCATAATACCTATCCGAGTGTCATTTCCTCGGCCGAAATTATTGATCGAGTGTTAAACCGATGATGTGTTAGACAGGCGGTCCAGTCGAAAGGAAACAGATCTAATAAATATGAATATAGATAAATTTGTGAATCCTCTACCCAAAGCGATCCACTAAGTGAAATTACTTTCGAGCCGGATACCCGTACGATAGCAATGGCATCGCTAAGACCTGTCTGAACGAGGGGAAAAGTTGGGTGGTAGAGAGTGGATATAGCTTCCTTTCTCCCGAGATCGACAAGGAAAGATCGTATTCATCATAATCGCAGGCTTAGATGCATCGGCGTAAGCAGCGAGCTATGAGGTGAGACCTTATCTCAAGTTTCAAGACACCGGCACTGCTCCCTCCTGCATCCATAGCTTTCTTGTAGTCATTAATATAAACTACCATATACCTGACATTTACTTAGGATTTAGGATGCGATCTGCCCATATGTCCATATCAACTTCAAGCAAATCACACACGACCAAGATATGTATGCTGACGAGCAAATCATGATAATGACCCAATAACAGCTAATCGAGTAGACTGATTTTGCAATACTTGACAATAATCGCTAATAACTGACGCCTTCGTAAACTGCGTCATTAACGCTTTATTAATACCGTTCCAAAGAGGTGATTCAGAATTGTGTGAAATATAGGATGATTTCGCTCGCAGCTCGCCAAACAAAACGAGCGCACAATAGGAAGCAACGAGCGCACAATTAACTACATTAGCAGTTTTACTGGCCGTACTTTCCAATTAGTGGAAACAACGAGCGCACAATTAACTACATTAGCAGTTTTACTGGCAACACTTTACGTTCGCCCGATACGCTCCCATCCCAACTCGATGTCAGTAAGTTTCGCTTTCCAAGAGTAAAGATGCGGCAAATAATAAGGCAGAACTCATACCGGACATCACACTGCTTTTCAGCATTGACGTCCAGACCGGTTCGGTCACGCTTAATAATCGGAGTGATCGTTTGAACACGCCCCTATTTTTAGATCCGCCGACTTTTCGGAATTATGAGCCCATGTGTGCCGACGAGGCGGAATTGATAAGTATGTATTCCCTGTGGTTCAAGTATATGAACGTATGTATCAAGTATAGTTAACTGCGGGCGAGTTTCAGCTAAGCGAGTGGTTGTTCGTCAATGCGAGACCGATGCCTACGTGTAGCAGGTATCGGCGTTACCACTCACCGACCGGGAGTTTCCTTTAATCAAACGAACTGTATTCAGGTATAGCGGAGGCTGAACGGTCGTCGGTCCGCACTTTCTTCGATGCCTGAGGCCTGAACCAGCCGTGCTCACCTCGCTTTCGAGGTCAATGTCTAGGCCTGTTATACGCGCCAGTCAGAGACCAATGCACGACGTACCGCGTAGCGCGTATTCAATGGAAATTGCCAATAATTATTATTAATCTTTTCTCACGCGCACACTGATTTGCGAGAGAGTCGTTAGAATATGCATTCTCTGAAAAATCCAATGTGAATGTCAACTACCCTTCAACCAACCGGCTTAAAGTAAAAGGTCCCGGAAGTCCCAGCGATAAAGAAACTTGGTCACTACCCATCGAATTTTTTGCCATTACCAAATGCTTGTCCGACAAGAGTGTCTGGGAAATGTCTGGCTTGTCCTGTGAAACTTGGAAATCGTCAGGCAGAACTATATGCACATACATATGTATCATAAGTCATCAGTTAATCCTAGCAATATCATTAAAATAGTCGTTAATGCAATAGATCGTGTGATATCGGCCGCGAATGCACGGCAAGGACTTTCCTCAGTGAGTTTTATTCTTTTTCTATTCAGCGAGTTTTATCTTATTAGCGTGATCCAAGTGCGTAAAAGTGAGCGGCGATTGGTGCAAACCCGGCGATGGGTCCGCCGTGTGTAGCATGGAACGTTTTCGCTGCCATTCCACCTTTTCTCAACGTGCAGGCTGCCATGCGTACACTTTTCATTCCAGCTGATTTCACTCCTTCGGGAAATGAGCGTTGAACTTGCCTCGCGCCTAGATAGCGATTCCACGACTAGCGAAAGTGAAATCCCATGAGCGAGTATCGCATGAGCAATACGTCGCTGTGACTGATGATAAAAATATGCCTCCGATCTCCATAAAACTAACTTCGCCGTATCAGTCGATGCTCACTGCTCGCAATAGATTTTCCGCGTCTGTCCATTCGTTACGGGCATTAGAAAGATTCATAAAATTACGATGCACGTATGTACTAATCGATTCTAAAGAAAGTTACAAAAAGAATAATTATTAGGAATCTGGTCTATCAGCCTGACTTGTGAAATCGGTGCTATTGAAATTCCTTAAACAAGATTAAATCAGCGTTCAAACGCTAACTGTGAGCCGAAGGAATAGGTTATCACCCATACAAATTAACATTTTTAATGATAGCCATAACCATTCTTACCATTCACTTTCACCGGATTTAGCGTTTTTAATAAAATGATTGTTAAATTATTAAGTTTAGCAAAACCTACGAGTCCGAGCACGACGGGACTATGTCTTATGAGAAATGCCTAACACTCTTTTCAAAGCCAATGGCACCGCTAATTTCATGGCCAACAGGATTCGCGTGGAGTTTATGACACTGCCGGGAACGGTTCAATGACCCAATCACATTTTAGGGACTCGGCTTCATTTGGAGATGTTCAACTATACATTGTATTGACTACTCGGGGCGCTGACCAACCCATTCTATCACCGATCGCCAGCCGCCGGGTGATAATCCTCGTGATGTGTTAAGGAGAAAATGCACGCGAAAAAGTTGGGAAGGCCGGGAATGCCTGTACCAACAGGAGAAGATTAACGAACAGGAGATTCACTGTGAATGTACTCACCAGCGAATCTCAGAGGAGAGAGCCAGTCATCGCAGAATTGTCAGCGATTGCCATCCATGTCAATGATCCGGGTAGCGTGCACGCTGCTAGCAGCTAAGCATTTCACGATTCCCACGAGGAACAGGCTGAAATTATTAATCCCAGAGAGCGCGGAGGAAGCACAGGAACAGTCGATCACGAGGGCTACTCGTAGCTTTAATTACTTGTCACGTGTACCTCACGAGATGACCCTTTCATGTCGAGATTTCGTGTAAAAGACGCGGGTGCAACGTTCTTTCGGCTTCCCCGAGTACGGAGGGTGCAGGCGCCGGCCGGCCGCCATCATAGAAATCAATACGACCCTTGAGGGGTGTTTACCCCCATGGGGTCCGTTCAAACGAACAATGTCCTAGCGCCTTCTCTTAACTATCGATTGAAAATTGCGCGATCTTTGAACACTGAAACCTGCTCTGCTCCCGCGTGGGTCGACATAAATGCCATGCCACTCGATAACCAAGTGCTCTCAGGTATATCAGGCTCTACTGCTGTTCGTGCTTCCCGCCTGAAAATCGGCTTCTCATCTCCTTTCATCTTTATCGAGCCACCGCCTCGCCTTGTCATACCTGCAGAAGCCGCTTCATACTTTGGCTCGGACACAGTTCCAGTTCAGAATTTCCTTTCATTTAAACGAGCGACGTACCAATCAATGCCGAGCTATCACTCGTTCAGGATTTACCTCGATTTACTCAATATGCCCCTGTAAAAGCGCACGGATCTCACCGTTCTACGCATGCCTGCCGCGTTCGCATTTCTCAAGTATCACTTAACTAAATCTCTTACGCCTCAGATATTTGACTCTGAGGCAAAAAGTATGCTACGGGTCTCCTTGTGTCCTCTGACTATGCTTGCGAGCTCGAAACCTTTTCCTGTTCGCAGGAAAAAGTAAAATTGCCCACCACTGAACCGAATGTAATTTTCCGACCAAGTATCTGTGATAGATAATTGCTTGGCGAAAAATAGTTTCCATAGTAAGTATGTACGTTCCAGTAAGTTAGACTTGACCGTATTGTAGCCGATAGCTTGAGAAGTTTCCGGATGAACTGCGTATCTTTTATGTCTACCGGCTCCGAGGCTTAAATAGGACGTACAGTAGAGGCGAAAAAGATGGCTTTCTACCCATTATTCTGAGCACCAAGCTGCTTGTCGTTTGCCTACTCACCTACGCAACGCAAAATACATAAAAGCCCGTTCACCAGCAGAGCACTTTACCTTACGTTTTGTGCTATGCTCAGCACAGTTAAGGTATCCGAATATGGACATATAATCTCGAACTGGATCGTGCTATTTGCAAATTAAGTCATTATTATATAATAAATAGAGAGAGGGAAAGAGGGAGAGAGAGAGTTTATTCTGAGTGTGCCACGAAGCGCAAATACGGCGGGTCCTTTCCGAAAAGAAAGAGTTAAGCTGTAGAAAGGACTGGGCAGTAGTCGCATCAGCGACTCAATGTGCCAGAAAGTAGATTATTCGGGTCTCCGGTTGCAATGGAATTACACTCGTGCTGTGAAGATGAACGGCAGCCGTGAGAGCGTGGTCCATTTTGGACCCTTGCCGCGTGGGTCTCCCTTGAGGCACGATGACTCGAATTTCGAACGGTAAAGCCAGCGGACTCCGCGCTCTTCCCATCGCGGAAGGCCCACAAGTGTATTTACGTCCCCGTGGCCATGACCAGGTGGCGGTAGAAAAAGGATGGAAAGGAAACCTGAAAGAGGAGGATTCATCGAGGCCGACGATCGAGGTCGAGTTTTAGACTCGTATGACGTCTCTAATCGTACGTAGAGCCAGAGACCAAGATGCTATAGCTGTCCCGTTGCCCTCACAGGAGTGCCGAATCCTGGAGAGGGGAGAGCAATAAGCAGAAACATGCACCTACTACATACATAGAAACTACATGGAGACCAGAATCCCAAACTTCTTGGGTCCATGGACTCTTTGCGGATCGCCAGAGAGAACGGTGCAATATACGTAATATAACCACAGCTCATGTTCCCCGTATCTTCTTCCTCGCCTTTTACTTCTTCCACGTAACCGGGCCACATTTTCACGATCGACCTCGAACACACGGATCCGCTCGATTTTTACGTCTTACGCAGCACTCCTGATCAAAATGATTAAGGACATTCGGAAAAGTAAACGGCACGTAGCTTATAAAAATAGTGCTTCTCGTCGATTGTCGCATTATTACTGTATTGTACTATTGATGCACTTGATTGGCGGATTGTTACGTAAGCCGAAAAAGTAATTAGCGATACGCCCTATAGCTATCGGTATGTGCAATTGATGTAAATTGCACGTAACTGCGTAGTAATAGATTAATTGGAATGCGCCACCGAGCCGAAAGAAACGTCGCACAAAAGGCATTGGCAGTTGTCTAAATCTTAGGATGAGGTACGCGATCCTCCTGATAGTGTTATACTCACACTTGAGTCCTCTCGCGAAGGCCTGTGCTACAAGGTAAACGGTCCTATTTGGTACCCGTTATACTTCCTATTTTCATCTATGCAAAAACAAGTTCAAGTTCTTCGAGAGAACGCGGACGGCGAATTAAGTAATTTGTTACCATGATTGGTGGCAAACGTAGTACAAGTGTGTTTTTTGTTAGTTCCCCTTACGAAGATGTGAAAAATGGAACAATAAAGTCGAGGATTATATTGCCAGAACATTATGTAAAGGGTTCGTAACTTGGCTTATCATGGAATTGTCTTCCCCTCCTTGCAAGGTACATACTTGACGAGACAATAAGAAACTGAGTGTTAAATTTTAGAAATTAGGCCTCCGTCAAAAGGCGGGAAGCCAGTACTAGTGGATTTCAATATATTTGTGGCTGACATCAATTCAATCAACGTCGAGGATATGGACTTCCGGTTAGTGTAAGCGTTACCAGGAGTTCAATAATACGATCAGGACGCTAAGAAAAATATATTATTCTGATACGTGATGGGCAAAAAAATGTGGCTCTTATCTAGAGTGGACATGTTCGTTCGTCAGAGCTGGATGGAACCCCGACTTGATATGCCTAATGAAATTTTCGAGGAAGGTGACGATTACGTGACGCTTCCACCGGAATTCTTTGATAGTCTTTGGCAACCGGATCCTTACTTTTTGAACGCTAAAGTATCGGGTAAACATAATGCGTTTCTTCCTATTTCTCCATTGTACAGGCAAATACACATGGCTATATTGATGGTTTTAGAAATAGGTGCATTAAATCACAAATTCTCCTCGGTTACGCTGTACAGAAACAAAACTGTCAAGTACGCCGCACGAATGCACGCGATAATTGCTTGCCAAATGGAATTTCAGTTATATCCAATGGACATTCAAATCTGCCCGATTTACATAGAAAGCTGTGAGTATTGAAATACATTGTCAAGCACCTGAGAAATAATAATAACTATAAATATAACTACCAATAAGTCGTCCATTCCCTCTTTCTGTTCGACGCATCTATCACTTTTCTTTGAGTAGTTTCCTATCATGTAAGGAAACTGCGCTTGAAATGGGGAGCTGGTAGTGTGACAGTGAATCCCGAATTGAAATTGTTACAATACGACATCGGAAAGCCGGCAGTTTCCGAGGAGATTGTCGATTATATGCTCGAAAAGGGTGGTATGTATGCCTGCCTTAACTATAACTGTACTTTTATGAATGTACAAAAGAAATGTGACATTACTATTTAAGGGCATTTTTCCCGATTGGTGGTCTATTTTCGTTTTGAGAGACAAATTGGTCATCATTTGATACAGACCTTTGCACCATCGACACTGGTCGTCATGCTTTCGTGGTTTAGCTTTTGGCTAGGTTTGGACGCAATCCCTGGCCGGGTGGCTCTTTTAGTGACGAGTATGCTTACTTTAGTTACAATGTTTACCGGCCTCAAAAGTGATATACCTCCAGTGGCATATATAAAAGTATGAGAATTTCTTATAGTTATTTTATAAAACTTACAGTTATTTCATTAACGCTTCTACATTCTGCCAGGCGTTAGATGTTTGGATGGCTGGTTGTATGATGTTCGTTTTCGCCGCATTGGGTGAATTTGTAGTAGTAAAAGTTTTAGACTTACGCTACCAGGTGGAAAGCGATTTTCAAATATCATCGATATCGCGGTACTACACACCGGTTTGTACAACGTATTCTCGCAACTTTGTGATATTTTCTATTATTTCTCTCAATTCTGACTAGTTTATATTAATTGCTTATTATGCATATATTATTGTATTTTAGCGGTCAACGCCAGCGGAAAAAAATCAAAGTCTTTGGGATTACGATTTTACACCCACGCCGAAATTAAAAAGAAAACGTGCTGGCAGTCGGCATCTTTTGCAGGCATCTTGGATGGATACGGAATCATCCATGATACGGTTCACGAAAACGCGATCCCAAAGAATCGATTGCTACAGCAGAATAGTATTTCCCGTTCTGTTCTTATTGTTTATTACACTATACTGGCCGATTGTGTTACTAAAAAAGGCCGACTAATAGTAACTGTCAGTTCCTCAATGATTCACAGCACAGAGTGTGCTGCTAGTGTAGTCACACATGTTCGAATCTCCCTGTCTGCATTTGCACTAATATAAATTTGTCTTGTACAACCTGGTCAAATGATTTCGTTTGAAATGGCTTCGTAAACAAAGCCGAGAATCGTTTGAGCACGGAGTACCTTGATAAGAAGTTAATTTCACGTAATAATGGAATACGTTTACATAGGCATTACAACAATGTTGGCTAACATTATGTATACATGACTTCGAATATTTGATCGAACACGGTAATGACTGAATTGCAATTTACTAAATAAACATAAAAAAATTAGTCGCATTTTTTATTATCTTATAAATCTAGTTCATTCCTGCATAGAGTCATTTCATATTATCCTTCGTCCACCTCCATTTCATCATCTGACGAATCAGTTGATTCAGGTTCTTCGATAGTAATTGAAATACTTCGTTTGGTTTTTTCAGCTTTGAGTTGTCCTATCTTTTTCAAATAACTTATTGTGTACTGATTAAAGTCGCATCTGTAAAGAAAGAAATTAAACTTAGTTTGCACAGTACAACTAGCAGAGAGCGAATCAGCAGAATATTTTCTAACATTTTACTGAGATTGTCGTATGTCTTTTGTATATTTTTCTGCAGCATCAATAGTACTGGCATTTGGAGCGTAGCATCCATTGCCGGCCCGTGCTTAGTTAATATTGTTTCAACCCATAATAAATAAAAGTGAATGTGCCTGTTCGATTCTAATTCCGATGCTATAAACTTCAACGTCTTCTCCACATAGATATCAGATAAAGTTGACACTGTTAATTCAACTGCAATAAAAATTGTGTTGAGTACATGTATGAAGTGTCCAGTTTATGCCATATCTAAATACTTACTATCATTATATGGCACATTTTCTATTACCCTCTTTACTAAGTCCTTTTCGTTCAGCCTCAAAGACATCATAAGAGCTAAATAAAATTCCAATTTGCATCAGCATTATATATATTTATTATGAGTTACTTTGATTTACCAATATTACCTTTAGCATATTCTTTTTCATGTAAGGTTTGTTTAACAGTTTCCCGTGTTATTCCAAGTTCCAGTTGGAAAGGATCAAAAATGAGATCGACGTCTAACGAATATATCAGTAAACCTTCTGTTGTAGCTGCAGACCACGCTTGTCCTGAAAAACAAATATCAAATAATTTTCTGAAAAAAATATTACTTGAAATTTATTTATTGAAAACGCGATGTTATACCTGTTGGTGAGAATTGCAAACTAAAAACTCTAATTTCTGGCTTAAAACTTCTACCAGCCATATCAGCGCCCCTTTCTCCTGGCAATCGTACACTTACATTGCCACCTTCGAGTGCTCCGCGGGATTCTATCAACGACAAATTGCCGAACTCCGTCAATTTTCGTCTGTTAATAAAGTCCTGATGGTAATGTAATATTGTTAGAGAAACTTTCATAAGGCAATATAAATTGGTGTCATTAGGAAAGGGTACGTTAAATACATACATCAACCCCATCCAAAGATCTGTTTTGTGTAACAACAAACTTTTTCAAAAGTATAGATTCTTTCACATTGTAGATGCATACATGCTTAGATTGTCCACCGGCTAGTAAACACGACCCATCAGCCGAGTAACACAAGGTATTAAAAGCCCTAAAAGTATTATTTTGCTCTAATTTGTTTGCAATTTGAAATTAAAAATTCGATTTTGTTTACCAAGATTTTCTTACTTTCCCTCAAGATTTTTCTTTGCACTAATAAGATCTGTTTTCGATCTACCACTGCCTAAGTCATTTCTGCCTTCAATACTTCCTGTTTGTGCTGCAGTTTTACAATGAAAAAAAGAAATTTGTCCATTGAGGGTCGCAACAGCAACTTCCTCCCCATTAGGTTTATAGACAACGCACAATCCATCAGCTGTTAACTGTATTGTTTCATGGGCTGAACTACTCTCGATTGCATTCCATAATTTTAGTGTTTTGTCCCATGAAACAGATGCCAACTCTGTACTGGCAAGGTTTGGACTGAATGCTAAACTTGAAACGGGTCCTTCATGACCACTCAATATCTGGATTGAAACGGCATATATGTTTAAACAGTCTCTCAAAATATAAAGAGAAATCGAGTAATTTATATGATTGAGAAATACCTCCAAAAGAGTTCCCAACTTCATGTTCCACAAATAAATATCAAAGAAATCTTGACCACCCGCTGCAACAAACTCGTCACTTGAGTCGATCGCAACACATGAAAATTGCACAGGTCGTGGTGAAGTGAATGTCCTAAAATTTCTATATCTCGCTAAATCGCACGCTCTAACTGTGCCATCGAGTGAAGCAGAAATAACGAATTTCCGATTATGACTGAATAATACTCCAGTTATTGCAGAGGAATGCTCTTGGAATGTGACTGAACAAAATCCAGTCATTGTATTCCATAACTTAACTTTCCCATCGTTACCGCCCGTGACAATATATTGGCCATCAGGGCTATATGCCAAGCAATTTATGTTATTACTATGGCCTTGCTGTTTCATAGCATAAGTTTCACTTTGCCATTCCCAGACTAATAACTGACCAACTTTAGAACATCCTAAAGCTATCCAGTCTCCAGTGCAATTAATTGCAATTGACGAAATGCTTTGACTTGAAATACTGCAAGAAAGATTATGTTTATATAAAAATGATTGATACACATATTTTTGAGCACATGTGGATTGGTTAATTTTCGCTGAATATTATTGAGTATCAAACACCACCTTAATGAATGAATCATGTTGACCTCAGGCATTTCGTATAGATAAAATGATCCATTAGTAAATCCAACTACTAATATATGCGTATCAGGATGGTATGTAACTGCTGAGAGGAAAGCTTCCCTAGCCTGCTTTCGAGGTTCGTCTGCCAAATAGTGGCGTGCTAATTTCGTATAACGCAACTTTTTAATTTCTGGTTTATCACTTGTACTTTCATCTGCTTCCAGCTCTAAAATGTAAAAAAACACATTGTATGCTGTATTACAGTACAAAAATTGATTGAAACATTTGTTGAGTACATTACGTTTCTTTTCCAAAGCTTTCTCGTCACTCTTTTGCTCTTTCTCAGTCTTTTCTACTGCTTTTTCAAGATCAACATCATCTTCACTATCACTGTCTTGGACCTTGCGCCTTTCCCTTTTAGCACGTGGTTGCCATACCACTAAGTCCTCTGGATCAATATTGCATTCCCAGACGCACAAATGTCCATTTCTAGAAATTGATTAATGCTTAATGGTTCTACCATCATATTATATATGTGATTGGCAGTACCTGCTAATAGTATATAGATCGTAACTATTCTTGTCAAAGAAAACACCAACAATTGGTTCAGAATGTCCTCCTAATGAAATTGTATTAAAGTTTTCCCATTTCTGGAGGCTGTATATTTTTGTAGAATTATCCTTAGAACCAACAGCTAATATTTGTGAGTCATATGACCACACTAAAGATGTTGCGTCATAAGCTGCATTATGGAAAACACGCTCCATTATAAATGGGTTATATTCTCCAGTTTGTAAACCAGGGACGTTAAAGATGAAAACTATAAACATTTAATAATTTATTGCACTTCCATTAAATTCCATAAGATACTTATGTGGCTTGTTACGTACCATTGTGTCCTTTGCATACAGCAAAATGCTTGCCATCAGGGGAAAACTTTACACATCTCACTTTTCTGTTAAATCTATATTTATGAATTGTTGTTTTACTTATTAAGCTAATTATATGTGCATTACCCGCTGAAATTTTAAGGTATAAAAGCTGTCAATGCAATTGTTTCTTATATGAGTATACACATAAATGCATATAAATAATATTACCTTCATTGATTGCAATAAGCAAGGCACCATTCGGAGATATATCAAGGGCATTAAAATTATATTTGCTTTCTACCGGAATTGTGGTTGACTTATTGCTGAAAATTGATATGTTGTTTACACACAATCTGTACAAGTGCCAGTATGCAATGAAGCTTAATGTAACAAGTGCTTTAAGAATGCTTACTTCTTAAGATCATATATTGTGATTCTGTTACCAACAGGGCTAATCACGGATGATCCATCTGGAGAAAATATTAAATTTCCTTTTCGATAGACAGTGCCCAACAAATTACTGAACTGTAACAAATAATAAGACATGTATACTGATTGCTTCTCCAAAGAGTGGAGTGTACAATTTATAGCATACGTAATATAACATATAATGCCATTTAGTATTGATTCGTTAGTTTCTTTATTCATATTATTGTAGCTATTGTATTGATCATTGGATGTCCAAGAAAAATAAACTCATGTTTTGAGCAGGTTAGAAGTATAATATTAATCCAGCATATGTATTGAGTTTTCGAGGGATACAAACTCTTCGACGCACAAATTGTGTTGAAAGCATTCTAGTTACCTTGTACGCAAACTTCATGATGTGTTATTATAAAAACTTCTGGGTACTAAATATTGATATTTTCAAGCACGTTTATCATGACGTTTTGAATCATGTGCACGGTGCGCACAGTGCACACGACCAGTTTCTTGGCGCTATGTACTTCCGGCCTCTTCGGACCGAACTCGGAGAGATTCGGAGACGATCACGTGTTTGAATATTAAGGCGTGCCTCTACAAAAAAAGCGAAATCACGATAGAACATTTCTTAGAGCAGTGACATATAATTGTTACATTATTTACAACATTAAGATGGTAATATGTTCAAATTCTATGATGACATGTAAAAATAACAATGAGTATACATGTAATAATCATCGGGAGGGTGCTCCTGATCATCTGAAAATCATTATTAGTCTTAGGACCCTGAAAAATGATATTTTGGACAGGATAATTTTGCGAATTTATTCGATTTGTTATTTGTAAGACCCTACAACAGTGTACATGGAAACCAATTATTTCGGTCAGAAACGGTATTATATAAATAACAAATAAGAAATGGGAAATATTCCGTGGCAATGATTATTACGAGGACCACGATTGAAATTCGTATACTCTAACAGGCTCAGCAACGACAGCTGACCAGAAATAGATTAAGCTACATCCGATTATTACTTATTGGCGTGTCTGTAATGACTAAGGTGTACAGAAGTTTTCAAAGTTGTACAATACATGCGTACTGGCGTCTGCATTTGAAGTTCAGTCACGTGTTTGAAATTCTGTAACCGGTAGAGGCTAAATAACGCAGTATTCTTTAGAAACTACGTGCCGTTCGACGAACATTAATTTGCGGAAAATAACAATCACATTTACTCTAGAGATTAGAGATTAAAAATTGGAATAAACGGTAAAAATACACAGGAAATGCATGTCACGCGCCTAGAAAAGCGAAACCTTGCGCATAACCCGTGCGCTACTCGGGTAGGGAACCTATGGGAGAGCTTGACGTCAGATATAAAAGATGAGACACGGTACGGGATTCGCCTTCGTTGCGGAACTTTGTACTCGCGAGCCAATAGCAAGAGCATAGACATTCCCGTACCACGGCAAGCTCTTCTTCTCTCACCCGTCACTTGTCACATGACCTGAACCACTGTACCGTAGGCCATATTTGACAGTGGCACTAGTTTAGCGAAGTGAGTGCGTGAAGATCGCTCTTCATCCGACGTTCGCGTTTCGACAACCTGTAAATACTTGTGTTCAATTCGACCGACAAGTCCATAAAGCATCAAAATGAGCGAACTATCGCAAGAAAGCCCCGTTTACGCGCCCTTCTTTGGAGTTATGGGCGCTGCCTCAGCCATTATATTTTCTGGTAAGTCTGAACTCATTGGTACAAGTTAAAAGTTGGACGGCCACGAGATTCGCAGAATCGACAAGTTGCGATTCGTCCTTCGAGCCTGCGAAGGCCATCGGGAGAGAAAGTATTGCAAAAAAGTACAAACGCAAGCTTTATGACTGAATTAATGTAGCACGCCATTTTCTTCGGCACGATGGAAGGAAAATTGTCGAATAAGATTTCAGTTTGAAAATTGGGCCTTTGTCACGCCTACTGAGGTTTCGTGTAGATGCCATTTGACTGAAGGTTGATACATATCAACTAGGAAGTATGGCAGCGTATAATGCTCAATAAATAGATGAGCAGTTGCAATAATGGGTAAAAAAAGAGCTTCGCGAACGTTAGAAAAAACGTTACTGCCCGTTTTGTCAGCATTGATAGGCAGATATGCAGTACACAGGGGTGTCTGTGTGGGAATGCAATTGTTTCCAATCGCAGGTACCAAAAATGTCAAGGATACAAATTTAATTCCGAAGCGCCATTTTTCTAGACATGTAGAGACCGTGGTTTCGTAATGTTCCGTAAATGCAGTCCAACGAACTTAATTTTACATTACGAGAGAAACGTATTCGTGGCGTTCGGGCTAGGCACTGATATTTCGTAATCCTGACCTCGTTGAATGTAGCTCTACTTCGATAACGGCGTACTGTCTTGAGGAATAATCGGTATGGGAGCCGTACCGGACACTCCATACATTTTCCACGTGATGACTTCTCAGCATATATATTTCGATTAGCAATTAATGACATTCGGATTCACGGAAAATCCTGCATGGGCCTTTTATTTTAATATGCCGAAGTCTGTTGCACAGTTGACTTTCAAGCGTCGGTCCCTATCAGGGAAATCAATACGAATCCCTTTTCCCGTGTGCGCCAGTCTTGAATGGACGACGTGACACGAGGAAACTTTACCACAAAATATCGGCTTACGTCCGATTGCTCGCCTGAAAATGCTAATCTTTATAAAACAAAGTAACTGCGCCTTACGAAATCTGATAATTTATATACGCGTGATTGTCATATCTATCATTCGCTATCGGTAATAAAATATTCGTATTATGTTTGCGAAGTCGAATTAGCCGATTCGTAAAGTAAAAAAATTAGAAAAGAAAGTGCACAATTGTCCCTGTGCCACGCCCCCTACGCACGGGATGGGACTTACATGATTATCATGTGACTGCCAACGTGAGAATCATGTGACTATGATTTCCCGTATGAGTGGATTATTCCATCCCGGCATATTCTAGGACCGTGCTTCCTTTATACTGAGATCCTTTTTCCGAACGATAATTAAACCTTCGAATAATCGAATTTAGCGACCTACAAAATCGAAAATCCATACTATAACAGTCGAGTTAACGGAAAACCACCGATCATAATTGCATATTCCAATTTTTCTGAAACTTCGGATTATGCCAACTGAAAGCTCGCTGCATAACGGCCCGCACAGAAGAGATTATTTAATTTAGATATTGATTGTCTAAACGTCGTATGGACAAGCATTTTAAAGAAATAGCAAATGATTATATTATAAAAACCTTGATAATATTCGAAAAGTATAACGTCTATTTAGCATAAATAAATCTTCACAATTCATATACTAAAAGGGTATCAAATAAAACTTATGAAGGATACATTCATGGAATTCCCTATATTTGACTACATCAAACCACTAAAAGATTTTAAGTTATTTTTTACTGGTAAGACAGAAAAAAGATATTATGTCAATGGATTGGTCTTGTTGCAGCTCTGGGAGCAGCATATGGCACAGCAAAATCTGGCACAGGAATTGCAGCCATGTCTGTTATGAGGCCGGAACTTATCATGAAATCTATCATTCCTGTTGTCATGGCTGGTATTATTGCCATTTATGGTCTTGTAGTGGCAGTTCTTGTTGCTGGTAATCTTGATGAACCCAGCAAATACTCGTTATATAAGTATGTATCACTTGAATATTGACTTTATTATTACTGTAGACATATTAGTTTTGCCTAAAAGTTCCAGTAATATGCATTACGATATGCTTTATTTAGAGACAATTCATATTGAGTCGCACAATATATTCATGTAATTTTGATATTGATTCTATATGATCAAGCATTGACAAAGTTAACAGAAGAATATGATAATTTTCTCAGGGGTTTCCTTCATCTGGGTGCTGGCTTAGCAGTAGGCTTCTCTGGTCTAGCTGCCGGATTTGCCATTGGTATTGTTGGTGATGCAGGTGTAAGAGGTACTGCCCAACAGCCTCGCCTGTTTGTCGGTATGATCTTGATTCTCATCTTCGCGGAAGTATTGGGTCTCTATGGTCTCATCGTTGCCATTTACCTGTACACCAAAAACTAATATGCTAGACAGACATATATATATTACAAATTGTTTCAACATTTACTTAATCACACCTTTCCGAGCATACCCATATCGAATCACTCGAACATCCTTCTGTAATACTATACGAAGAATGGTATATTAGAACTCAAGCATTTAACGATCACATATCCATCACATAAACAACGTAAACTATTGGAAACATTGGAAAAGAAGGGTGCCAACATCTTTCGATCACTGGGATAACTGGATCAAGCAGAGTATTTTAGACTTGCAGGAAGAGGATATATGTACAGAAATAAATGAAAAACAGTAACAGGCGACAGGGAGTTACACTGAAGAAAGACCCCATGCCCCATGCCGAACATTTCTCTTTCATTGTATAGTAATCATTTGTAGCGTAGTTTGACATTGAATTATCAATTTAAGATAATCGGCTCTACTGAGTGTGTAAAGGAAAAAATGTTATCGATAAAGAAGTATTTAGCACAATTATATATTAAATACAACTAAAGTGGCAGTATACAGATGGTGAATGAATGTCTCTGCGGAGAAAGTTTAAGACGATAAAATCGTGTCACCCGCAAGGGACCGCATATGACGTACACAAAATATGCGAGGTAAAGAACGTAATACTACATGGTTGTACAAACACTAACATAAATGGAAAACTGAGATTGTACAACTAAATATATTGAGACACAAAGAATAGTATGTGGGATGAAGACTTAGAGAAAAATGAAACAGTGATTAGACAATGGACAGATACATAATAGTATTAAGTCAATTCAGAGGCAGCTGGACGTAGCAGGAGTTTGCACTCATTGCACGATGAATGGCGCAACCAACAACGTACAGTATATGAAATGGATTGGATGGTCCCCGAGGCCAGTGGATCATCGCCCAAGTATACTTACCACATTCATCTTTACCAATATATATGCATCCTGATAAAGCAACCAGTGTGAGAAGCATAATACAATTGGCTCCTTACGTACCAGCAGATGTATGAGAATCTATGGAGTTATGAGATGATAATGGTAAACAAAATAATTTGTACATTCCATGATAAGTTCATTCAGTACAAGCGAGCGGGCGCTCGTGAAACTCATTGGGAATAAGAAAGATTGAAGACACACTAAAGATCAAAGGTGTCTGAGAGTTGTCTCTTTGGGGCAAGTACTCGATTATGCATTACGGGAGAATTAATGGAACCTGGATTATCCGGGGCTTGTTGTCATGGGAGCTGGCAATTAGCCTCCGATGGACTTACGGCCTCTCGATCGGCCACCACCCCTCCTCGCAGACTTGTCACACTTTAACATAAAAGTTCATTGCGCCCGCTTGCTGTCTTTTATTGACTGCGCAGTATTTTCTACCTAAGAATCGAGCTCAATGTGTAGGCGCATTTCTGAGAGAATTCCGAGAGAATAGATTGAGCGTCATGAAAACTGGACGACATAGGTTGAGCGTTTGAAGAAAGAATACGGTTTCTAAGCTAAATGTCTGACATTATCAGTACTATGCCGACTTAACTCCAGGCTGAGCAGGTTCATGATGGTTTAACTGCAGTGACTCTTGATTAAGATGCACCTATATACATCACGAAACTATAAACAATTACATGAAGAGAACGACAAAATACAACGATTAAGAGAGAATGCAACAAACACCGTAATGGGAATGGAAGCACATTGCGAGATCGTAATAGATTCGCAAGATCACAGTATGATGGACAAATGTAAAAGGAACCGGGGAGCGGTGGTGGTGGTTTCTGCAGCAAGAGAGCGATCTTGATAAGACACTCGATGTATTAGAACAATACGCACTTAAATGTATTATGCCAAGTACCCTCTTCCTCCTCCACATTTGCCACTTCTAACAATAATTAAAAGCCCTCTGTATCTGATCCTAATTGTGAGCGTGTAATGTATATACCACCAACGACGATGCTTTACACTGTATGATTAAAGATAGATTAGGGCGTAATTGTATACCAAAACTTTATAGTAGAGCGAGAGTACTCAGGTGTGGAAATGATGCGTGCTTGTCCGCGTGCCAGAGCGATAGCGATTTTCGCGTATAAGAACAAGGCGCCAGGGAATTAAGAGTGAGTGAGGGTGTTTGTTGGAGCGTTTGTATGCGAGAAAGATGCACCGAGATGTCGAAAAGATTAATAGACAGTAGAACAACGTGTGCGATTAAGGTGAAAATGAAAAATGCGATAGAAAGAAAAGCACTGGCAGAAGGAAGAGAGAGAACGTTGTTACCGCCGCCGCCCCCACGTACTATCTTCCAGTGTTACTATACAGACTCATTGTTGAGCGCAAGTGATACTGATCAATAATTATTTATGTTATAATTCGTCCTCGATGTTACAGAAAACCGTGTTTAATAAAATTTTAATTTGGACAAACAGTATCAGCATTCACTTTACCGTTGCAGTACACCTAAAATTGTGCTGTAAACTAAAACGTGCTTCTTTCAAAGGACAAATGATGAAATGGGAATCCACTTTCGTCACCATTCAATCTCTGGAATAATGAAGCACATGTTTTCCATAATTTTTTTTACATATTTCGCTATAGAGTACTTATGATTCAAACGTGTTTTTTTTCAATATTTGCCTTAACTATAGGTACATATGAAAGGGGTTTACAATATTACTAATTGAGTGTTTACTCATTGTTATACAAACCTTAATTTTTTAAGGTCGAAGCCACAGTAAAATAAATGTTAGTTTGGTCGACATGGAACTGCTTGAAATCCATGTGCGGACGGGTTTATAAAATACGGCTAGATCCTTGATAAACAGTATTGTTTATAACGGTCGTGCAAATGCATATTTGCGTAGTTATACCTTATTATATAGGTATAGCGAAGGACTTTTACCCACGTAAGTTACACAATATTCAATTTCTGTTTTAGGCATACATTGTTACTATATTGCTCTTGGCGTTAAAGTATAGCCAATAATGTTAGCATCTGTTATCAGTAGACTGACCGACATCTAATATCCAATTAGTTATGGAGTATACAAGCTCTATGGATGTTAGTGCGAGAAATATAAAGGATGGTCTGTGATTGTCTTACTTTATACGCTTTTTGTATTTCAGCGATGACTGTTCCTTTATTGCGCACACCTTATGTGCAGCTACCTATAATATATTGTTTGTTTCGCGGTATAATTGCATTGAAAGCGAGAAAATAATAATGTGTATACATGTGCTCTTATACATGTGTGTAATAAAGCCAGTAGTATATATATAATAATTTGTTGAGAATAGATCTATGTCGTGTAAAACTGGTCGGTTGGTTTTCATAAATGACCATTTTAGATCAAAAGACCTAATAATGTATACAAAATTGGAACACAGAACGTGTGGCCCAGATAAACTTTAATACTAAACACTGACTATACGTTTGCGGCTGTTTTTTCACTTAACATTCTGTACATATACATGTACTGACAAAGATCTTAAACAACACATAATAATAAATTGCAACTTCATGCAAAAAGTAATATAACGTTCTGGAGCACGGTGTATTTGATATGACTATACACTTAACATACGCAGGTAACACGCCTTTTCTTTTTTATGTTAACGTGAGTAAAGTAGAAAAATTGTTCATAGATAAAATCGCTGAAATACATCAGGTTTATAGTATTAGTACCTAATATATATATAATATACTTGTTGTATGCATACGCAATGTGGTCGAGAAAGGAGACTCTACATTTATGTCAAATAAACATATTGTGTGTTTCTGAGCCAAACTATATGTGCAGTATAATTTTCATTAATAGTCAACCGACTTAATATTGCACTAATTTTTTACACGTTTCGGCTTATTGTTGCTGCAGTGCTTCCACTGCTCAGTAACGATTATGTTTAAAATAGTGTGGACTATATTTTAAACATGATTGTCACTGAGCAGTGGATCTGAGCAATACATACAAACTACCATAATTCTTGATTTTCCGGAAATTAAGTAATAGGTAATAAGTTTTTACAAGGAGACGATATACTCAGTAGATTTTTCAAGAGAATAGTCATCGCAAAGGTATGTTATCCCACATTATTCAACAATATAACAATTATTACGATCTGTCATTGAGGGGAGCGCATGTATAGAACGTACGCATACGACAGCAGATATAGATCTCACACCCCAGAAAATATAGTCAATACAAAATTTTGCGAATGTTTTATATACAAAAGTTATAGAAAGCATGCATGCAGATTTTGCATTCAGTCATTGCAATGACAATGACATGCGTGTTCAATATACATACAATATATGCTAATTTTGCTGTAGAATGATTTTAAACTCATTTGGTAAAACACGGAAGGATAACTATTATAGTAAATATAGTGTCCTTCCGTGTAATAGGCTCTATTACATCGAAAAAATGTACCACTATTCCATACCAATAGAATGTCTAAACAATGAATGAATAATGAATATATTATATACAATTAACTTCCTGCAGTATTACGATGAATTTAATAAGGAATAATGTGAGAGAATAATTCATTGCTTTTATTATACAATCTCCAAGATGCAGTTATCGGGAAAAGCGAATGCGAATCTGAGCAATTCTATTAATTTTTATGTCCGATTGCTGTGCGCGTATATAGTATAAATTACCGTTCATTTCATACTGGAATACAATAACATTATGTAGACGTCAGAATTTTCTTATTATCTTAAAATATATTGTAATGCTTTGTTATACTCTTCTGAAACGACTCATCGATAAACTCTTCATCTTGTATTGAAATATAAAACGTAAATGTTTAGTTGATATACTCCGGAATCTACTTTATGATTTTCCGGAACAGTTCACGTGTACGAGTTCCATGCATATAATTTCGAATTTATATATTTAGCATCTATATATATAACAGCACGGGCAAGAAGTATATGTTTCAAAACAATTATATATAATGTTATAATTTGTGATAGAATTTCGTGAAGAGTTCATGTAGATGCAGGCGGCATTTAGAAATGTAATGAGAGTTCAATGGGGTCGAACGAACAAGAAGTTTAAAAGATGAGAGACATTTTATTTTTCAAAGGACCTCGAATTCGTGTATTATTGGTGGTCGAACTTTGCTTTCTCGTACATTAGCGTACAAGAAAGGATAAAATTCAGTGTAAATAATGAGTAATACAGTCATAAGAATGATCATCCTAGGAACAAAGTTTATTGGTAAAGATAGAATAGGTAATTAGCCGTTTAATGTCTATGATGAATTAAAAACGGTTATAATGTAATCCATTATGTGAGAAATAATACTGAAGATATTACACATGTTTCGTGGGCTTTAATCAAATGTAAAATATGGGAAAAATAAATTAACATAGATATTGCAAGTGACATTCCGTGTAAAATATGGGTCTGCATATATTTCTATGAGTTTACTACGTGGATGAGTTATTTTTTCGTATTTATCATTATAGTAAGGAATAACAAACGAAACATTGAAATATACCACAAATCCCGTTAAATAGTACACTAATGTCACTATAAATGTATTTCACGTACAAGGAATATTATGTTCAAAAGAATTTGAAATATTTGTAATGGGATATGATTCTTACGTTCGAGACTACTATAAAATGAAGGTGCGAATATACATTGGATACACATGACTCAATATTAAATTGTTAAAAACCATTCACAAGGGTTTACCTTCTACATTCTAAACAAAACTGATATTCCTTGTTCCAATTGAACATTTTTACATGAATAATGCGTATCTAAAGTAATGTACATTCGGAAAAGAAATTCATCTAATAGTGTTTAATTAACACAGTTTGGGTTGACGACGTTCTGATTGCAAACCTGCTATTAAATGAAAAACGCACTCCGTACATTCGTCTGACGACAAAGCTAGTGTCGGATCAGTAATGATATATATTCTATACACACACCGGTCTGAAACAGAGTTACGTATAAGTAAGACAAAGTATGCAAATCATGTCCAAATGGTCATTGGTATTCCGAGTGTGCTCTGAGTTACTACGTCAATGACTATAAAATGGGAGTATAGAGGCTCGACCCTTTATATTTTTCGCCTTTCAATGAAAACTACTCCCTCATTGTTCATGTAAGTTTCAGTATTGAACTTTTGGTCAAAGTTACAGTACTATATCGGTCAGAAGGTCCCGTGCTAAGATTACGTTAATGCATAGCAATTCTAAAGGAAACTATAGGCAGGAAATTAAGGTAAAGGTGAGGTTGGTCATCGATAGAACAACCAGGGGGCCATCTGTAATAAATTACACCAAGGTATGTTTATTTTAAATAAGATTTAGTCGTGTCACTAATTTCTGCTATGTTACGTTACGTGAATGAAATGTTGGCTGCTGGTTGTTAATCAATTGTAAATTAGTACTTAATAGACTTATGGAGCAGCAAATAGATTGACAGGCAATTGTTTGGTTGATTGGTGTACGTCCGACTCAGTGTTCACGTACGATACAGAAAGTTATCCCAGCTTGAGTAATTTAATCCTACTTTATGACACTCTACTGAGTCAGTTCTATTTTCAATTAATTTTGCACCGGGAAATTAAATGTATTTAGATTATTGTGATCAGTTATATAATAGTAATAATAGTTAATAATAATGGATAATAATCCTTCATAATAAATGTAAAAGCTGGTACGCAGAAATAACAAGCGACTCATTGACGCCGCGGACAAAAAGACTTACAAAACGTGACACATTCACAATACTAGACAAAAACTTGGACAACACAAATCACCAGACTAATTTTCGTGTTTGTTTCTGCACCGATGTTCATACAGTGGCGAATGTCGATATCTGCTGGCCCAATATCATTATAAATTATATCAATATTTAATTATCTAAAACATTCTAAAACTTCTTGTTTATAAAGTCTGCTGCAAACCACTTCAAGGTTGCGAACTATCTATTCTTTGTGGACATGTTTGTAAAGTCCTCTTCATTGCATGAGGTCTTAACAGACTAACAAGATGTTTGTGGCGTTGGATGGAGACAACTCAATTAGTAGAACTGAAACCTCCTGGCTCAGTAATATAGATATTAAATTCCTATTCCAAATTATAGGTAGTCCGAAGAACGTATCCTTCTCAGAGCTTTTATGTGTAGATCCTGTCATCATCTCTATCGTTGTCGTCATTATCGCCTTCCTCTTCTTCTGTGGATTCGGCAGCTAATCGCATTAACCAACTGTTGACCTACAGCACCAAATATATATTAGAAAAAGGGTTAATGACACATGGCAAGGTTACCAAATTTTCATGAATTCAAGAGTTGCCATTACAATCTTGAATAGCGAACTATACTCGTTATTCGTACCTGGAATAATGCCTTGCCCTTCCCAGGATAAGCATCGGTGACACACTCCTGCCACTTGAAATAGGCTTGTTCGTCAATCACTTCTAATACGTAAAGTACGTTAAACCAACGCCGCAGCATCCCTTTCGGAAATTCGTGCGAGAAGCAAAATACTTGAAGTGCATGGAGAGCTGTCACTTGAGACTCGCTATCCGTCAGGAATGTGCGCATCAAGCGTGCATATTTCTTCTGTAACTCTTGTTCTTTATCCAGAATTGTTTTGTCTGGCTTGTTGGGATCGACGCCAGAAGCCAGAATTGTTTCCTGTTATAATTAATTGCATAGAACATTTACTGAGGTGAATATTTTACATAAAGACACGACTGTTATCGATGCATACCTGTGTAATATACTTCAAGAGAACGTTCATCAAAGCATTGATGAACTCGGAATCAGTTTCATGGGATGGCTCCAATTTCTCCTTGATCCATTTGTAGAGAGACTTAGGACTAGGGTCTTGTTCTATTTGACGCCATATATCTCCCTGAATCTTAAGCAACGGATAAAGGAAAGTCAATTCTCTGTCTTCCAAAATTTCTCCCAATCTTTCTTTTGTCTTGTCGGCTTCTGGGAGTTGGCTTATTAAATTTATCTTGCTGTCGTTAAAAATCTGTGTAAGTCTTGCTTTGCCTTGGCTTTTATGTAATTGTTGAAGTGTGAGTAAAAACAGTGGATGATGTTGACCGCTTTCTGTCACAGCAGCTAAATCGGTTAATTGTATTAATTTATCAACGATAGCCTTGGCTGTTAAGAAGGCAACATGAGACGCTACACAAGGCACAGTACTCTCTTTTTCCGGCATATTGGACACAAGTTCTTTCCATCCCTCATGCATTTGCTGTGCAGTAGTTAGATCCTGCTTTCTCAGTTCAGTTACAAGTTTCGCAGCAAGGTCGCGCTCAGAATCACCACGGTCCAATGTATTAGTATACAATGCACAAATTGCATGACGTAAAAATCGTTCTGGTATTTTCAGTTCTTGAAAAGCAGTTGCTGCATCTTGTATATTTCCGTGAGACACAAGGTCATCCATCAAGGCGTTCACTTTTTTCATTATTTCTTCTTTAGAAGTACCTTTATCCTTTCTATCGCGGGCCTTTTCTCTTTTATCCACGGGACCTTGTTTTATGACGATAGCTGGTGGCAATTCCTTGTGCAACAGTGGCGAGCTCGGCTTCAATGCGTTAGTACGCGAAAGAGACATTTCAGAAGCTCGTCCTGGGAACATATCTATTATACCAATAATAAGTATCTGTTGTGATAATAACAAGTAGTAGCAACCACACTATTAAAAATACATACCACTGTTGAGAGGTAGGTTGGGATTAATGTTGGTTTGCTTAAACATCATTGAATTGGCAGATGGTCTCAAAGACACTTCTTCCGAGTGTCCAATTAACATTTTGGTCTTATTGAAGCGTAATTGTTCTTTATTGCTAGCTGTAATTGAGAAAATAATGGAGTGATAGAACAATAGAGTACTATTATGGCCATGATTAGCAAGAGAAACAATGAAATGGAACATACAGTTGTTGAAGTTTTGTGGTGAATTATGCTGTTGTTGATTATGTTTCCCTTGATAGTTGTTTTGATGACGAATCTGGTTTTGATAGTAACTTGGCTGGTTACGTTGGTTGTGGCGACCGTACCCTACCCCTGAGCTTCCTGAGAATCCATTAAATGGAGATGGCATACTGAATGAAGGGGAGGACAGTGGGATGCTGCCCATCATGTCGACATCTAATCCGCCGCGTCCCATCTTTCGTAAAAATTCAGCTCCGAGGCGATCCTCTCGTCTAGAAAAGCCATTGCCCCTCGAAGACTCGTCGTTATCATTGCGGATTTGATTAATTGGCATCGGGCCTTCGGTGCTAGTTGCTTTGCGTGGCACCCAGTCATCACGGCGTAATTCAATTATATCACGCAGCATGAATTTGATGCGCGGAGGAAGATGTTTACTCTCTGCTAAGGAGTTCATACGTTTGAAGTATTGATCCATGAGTCCGCGGCCCTTATCCGTGTCAAGGATACGACCGCAGGTACGCATGATTTGGCAGAGACACTCGATATCCTCGGCAGTGTACACTCTGAACCCCCCACGCCTTTTCTTCTCCAATAATTCCCGGATGCAGAGATGTAAAATGGATTCTGACGCGATTCCCAACTTCCCGAGTTCTCCGATAAACTTGATATTGCCAAGCATTTTGCGCTTGGCCACCTGCCTGCGCTCTTCTTCTTCAGGGACAAGGTCATCTTGATTATCGAACGCTTCGCTTGCCTTTGAACGATTTTCAAACTCATCTCTGCACTTGTTGAGTAGAAGAACTGTGAATGTACTTTGGCCTGCAACGATCGATTTTCGAGGTTCAAAGTTTGCAGCTTCGTCGGACAGCCGTTTGCACAGCTGTGCATACATAGAACTGTACTTGGGTTCATCGAGAGCTTTTTCAAAGATCTGAAACAGTAATATTTATTCCCGGTAGTACACGGAATGCTTGTGTTTATAAAACTATTAAAATAAACTATTTCACTACTTACCAAGAAAATAACACCTTTGAGAATCACATCAGAATTAAGCTCCACGTTGAGCAGATCATTGCTCAGCTTTCCAAAGTTTTCCGGCGTAAGCTTATTAAGAATACCCCGCACCTTTCTAAAGATGAGATCATTTCTGCTTTCTGGGGTGAGCACATCGCGTCTAACAGTTGAAGGAGGGATCCAGCGTTGCTCAGTGGATAGGGAGCGAATATCGTCCCTGGAAGGCATCGAATTTCTTTAATTTCAGTGTTACAACGATGAATGGCAGCACAGGGGATTGATCGTGTGTAACAAGCCGCGGCTAGCGTAAGTTTGTTACAGCCAAGGTAACTTTCTAGACCCTGACCTTCCTCCCGAGACACGAGAAGCACCCCCCGATCCTGTGGGGTTGTCCGTTGTTGCGCGTGTTTCGGCCCCTGAGCGATAAATCACAACACACAGATCTTCCTTTAGGAAGCTAAAACATTCCAAAAATATTTCTTGTGAAATTTGTATTTTATCCTCTCGTCATTTTTTCGGACTTTAATTAAATTTCTTTCATACAGTCACATTATTGATGCGCTCATAAAACAAAATAAACAACCGTCGCATTCCCTACTACCTAGAGTTATGTTCTCTTATATTTTTTCTGGTTTGCATGCCTTGCCTTTACACTTATCGGAATTTCTCTGCATGTGTGACTAACAAGAGAGGACAGCATTCAAATGAAAGGAAAAGGTGAGATTGCTTTGCAAGAATAATCATATAGTGTTCTTTATAGACTCTGTCACTTGAATATAACCAACTCTGAGCTTATATTAATGCCTCCAGTTATTTTACGGTTATTACTACTTCCCGCATACATTAAGCCACTGTACTCTAATGTTTAATGCCAAATGGAAAAAGTTTCTTGCTTCCGTTGAATAATGCAATAATACAGAGATGGTAGAAAATATTTTGTTAGTCCTAAATACCAAAAAAGTACGGTAATACTTTGAGAAAATATCAAAATTGAAAATAAATGAAAATTTATATAAGCGGGTTGTATGATTTGTACTCTCTATACCCGAGACTATTGGCCTCTAAGAGTTATTATCCAATTAGGTCGGGTAAACATACGACCAAAACCTGATTATGTTATGTACTGTAAAACTAAACTTAGCTAATTATTATGTTCGGTAATGTTTTTTGTACCATGGAGCAGAAAGTAACAATCTTTTAAGTCTCAAGAAATTACGTTCGACTTCCTAGTGCTCTATTTCAGCAATCACGAATCTACAATCTACAGAAGGCATTTAATACGTAAGATCGATTTTGCTCACAGGTGAAGGTCTCCTTCGTTCAGGACGAAGAACTTCACGAGTGAAACTGCTCTGTCGGCTATACCAAGCAAAACGGTCAAAAGCTGTGGAGGATGGATACTGAGAGGAGCGTATGTGGGGCGCGGCTCATGGTCAGACGGTCAATGACCCGTTTGTCGTCTCGCCTCGACCGATCTCGGGCTTTATCGTAAACTTGGTCGGGCGACTTCGGTCGCGGTTCGACTGGGGTCGTGTTTGGTTAACTCTGTTCAACGTCCTTAGCGACGTCGTTCATACAACACCATTCTTTTGTCGAGTTTCTGTACTTCACCACAATAAAGACGAAATATAAAAGACTAGTTTTACTAAATGGAACACCATCGGATCTTACATGTTTAATATTCCACTTACACTGATTTCGTTTGCTCAGCCGGAACTGCCCGAATGGCGATACTATATTATTTCGTAAATGGATCCAAGCACGTATTAGCATACCGACTGCCAAATTTTATACATGTTATTTACGGTCCCCAAAATGTAAACCTAGTCGAACACGATGGAATGTACAAACTGAGAAGTAAAACTTTGCGTATAACGCAGTATTCTCAACGGTGGCATTGTGATAGAGAATCGTGCTGCGCAACAAATAACTTCATTTTATATTAAAGAATTTATAACTGTTTAAAGCGAGTACTTGTAACCCGAAAATTGTAGCACTTGTAGCTTACAAGTAGATGCAATCTTAATTCAGTCCAATGCCAATAGTAATCGAAGTCGATAAAACACACAGCATTAATAAGTTAAGTTAAGAATGTATTCTTGTATGTACAGAATATTATACGTTAAGTAGCATGCAACCTAGTGAGCAGAGAGTGTCCTTCAAATGGAACGAGAAACGATCTTGGCTAGACTTTCAAGACTGGCACCTTGTAATCTTTTTTGCACTGATGAATGTATCAAGTGGCGCATGTATAACCATAGATGGTATAGTCAATACCGAGATAACATTGTGACGGATTATTATTGTAGTTTATTACTGTCTTGTGAAAAATGCATAATCGAAATATATACTTGTAAACTTAAACCACGCTTTTGTATTCGTGAAATGCTTTTAACATTATCAGGTATATAGGTACATAGGTAGGCACCGATATTAGTATCAAACAAAGAGATGCAAGCAAAATGACGTAAAACGAGTACATAGTTGCTGTCCTTTCCCGTTTACCGAGAGCGCTCAGTCGCCCTCTGCTACTTCGCGACACGTCACGGATGCGCTGTGACGGTTGTTCTCTACGCGTTCTAACAGGGCTGCCAACTTTTGAGTAAGATTAACGGGTATGCAGAGAAAGACGGTTAAATCGTATGAATGAAATGGGAAGGAGGTGGGAAGGAAATGCAGGCGGAATACACGTATGTGAATAATATGCGTGCATTCATTTAAATTTCAAATAATTGTTATACTAAACTATATCTATTCACAACATAATTATTAACAACAAAAGCAACACCATTAAGCAAACTATTTATATATTAGTTGCAAAACAATGCAACGTGCATCAAAAATATCACACAAAAAGCTACGGCTTAATGTAATTTGGTTGTATTTGCATTTATGTTATCTTAGAAATTTATCATGCTGATACGGCATTAAGAGTATGCACACTGGTATGGCGAAATGGAGTCAGCTGAAAGGAAACCGGTGCACCTATTCATAGTTCGATAAGAGCCAGTAAATACTGCCGCAACAAAGAAGCTGGATCAGACGGTCGGAGCAGGAGCAATCATACGGACAGGAGGGATTTAAAAACATGAAACAAATATATCCACTACGAGTATGCCTGCCGTGACGGCATGACTAAAATCTAAGTATCCCGAGCATGTAATCTATCGCGCTCTCTGATCGTTCGTACACAATGCTGAAAACCCGGGTTCACCACTCTCTAGGTAAAATAAATAACTCGTTTCCCAAAATTAGGCACACCAAACCAATCCATTTTCTATTTATACTTTTAAAAAAAAGAGAAACAGTCGTTATTCTTTGTCAATTAATTATTGCAGCCTCGGTGCTTATTTTCTGAGCGTGACAATTAGTGGCTTCAGCAATGATTCCGAATCTTACAGGTTAGGAACACAAAGCTTGGCATGTCGATCGAATTCGACCTCGCATAGTACACACAAAGAACGCACGTATTTCCTTGCAATGATGTAGGCACGGATACGTTCCTACTTTCAGAGGTTTTTCTTATATTTAACCAACTCTGAAATTGATATCATGCGCGAATAGTAGCGCAATAATATGTACATACTTCCAACGGCTGTAGGAGGGATTAATTAGTTAACTGTTAAGTTTTAATAATATTGAAAATAAGGACAACGAGTAAGCATGGAATTGTGGAATTATGTTTTATGTAAACCGAACAGTCTCAAATACTGACGCCTCGATTGTTTGTCCAGTGTCGATGTAGATTTTATTGCTTCTGCAATAGTATGTACATGCACAAGTTACCGATGCCCCTCGAAACGTCACGAATATGACAGTACACGCCTGGTTCTGTGGCGCGTATGCGTGTGCGTGCACATTGATCGATGAATATGTGCACTCCGTGCGTACGAATGTTTACACGAAGTGCTTGTCCAATGTTCATAACAAGAAGCTTTTAAGCTATGATCTAATCCTCACCTGATTAAAACGAAAGAATTGAAACCGCGAAAGAGGTATTGCATTTGCGTTGCTCAATTAGAGTAAAATGTATCGGGAAAGGAGTTTATTAAGTCGAAAAATCGAAAGATTATAAATGGTTATTAGTAATGGGGGAAGAATGCTTGACGTAAGCAATACGAAAGCAAAAGTCAGAAAAAGGCAAGAAAACTAGAGAGTAACGTTACAATGGGAAATGGCAGGTAAGGTGATTAAGCACAATGGGGGGGTTTATAATTTTGAATTTACGAATATATTATCACAAAGAAACCGAGACGCCAGGTACACCACTTGGAAAGTTTGTGACACCCATATCCCTGATCACGGTCTGATTTGTGAAAAAATTAGTTGCTTTAACCATGCACAACTACAACGAAAAGGGAGAACAAAAGCACGCGAGAAGCCGTACACCAACCTACTTCAAAAGTCACACTGATTAAAATGTCAAAAGCAGAAGTTGTGTGGATGCTCGCAGTCAACGTTTGATTACCACTCGCGTACGATTCGATTTGGACCGTTTTGGGGCATAGACTGTGCGAGTAAGAGAAATAATGGCGAAGGAATTCAAGAAAGAGGTTCGGAACGTGGTAGAAGATCGACAAACGGAAGATGCGTTCCGAGCAGACATGACGCACGACCTACGTGCAGCGTTCATTCCACAGCCACCCTCGAGAAAATTCCATCCTATTTCAGTGCCTCTCAAGTAATATCCCATACAAAATTGACCCGCGGTGGTAATCAAGCATTATATTATACTTTGCGACATGAGCGTAATGCAAGCAACACTATTTTAGCAACTTAAACGATGAGTAATCACAATAGCGTTTACTTACGGCCGACGGTTGTTGTTTCTGAAGGCTTTCGCAATCTGTCGGTCGTACTCGGGAACTTCCGTACGATAGGTCTTGTCAAGCCACCGTCCGCCATGCGACTAATCTTCGATTGCAGCAGATGCCACCTCATCAATTCCGGCAAATATTTACTAAAAAATATATTGCTTATTGTCTTCAAACCAGATGTAAAACAATGCACAAATACTGGAAAAATATATATCTTTTTAAATGTTTCATTGAATTTAGCGGTGACAATATTTAAGACGGTGCTGTAGACATATCCATGGGAGCAAAAAAATTCTCTGCATATTTAGACCACTTTTTCACGTGTATTTAAAGTATGTATGAGTAATATAATAAAATGATAAATATAGTGAATACGGAAGATTTATCAGTAGAGTATGGTATTATGAAAACAGGAACTGGCCACTGTCATGTTGACCTCGGCAGTACCGGCGGTAGAATAGCCGAATTGCTTAAACGAAGGCACTTCTTTAATTCCAGAAAGGTTTATCTATAGAATACATAAACACATAAATCATTTGTAAAAGAAATAAATGATAAGTGAATGATGGATTGCAATGTGGCATCTTTGTTCAGTCCTCTTTGTAGCTAGAATGAGATAAATATTTGACAGTACTAAAAGTCGATAAAATAGTCGCCTATTACATTCACGGTCAGCAGCACGAACGGACTACTGTCACATGGGCGGTGTATTAGATCGTTTAGACAACTGTCAGTTTCTATGATTCGGTACATAAAAATAGTTCAGTCGATTTTTAAATGTAACTCAATAAAGGAATTTATATTTAGTTCTTAAGAATACTTGTGATACAGAGAAATTCAGGTTTGTAAATCAATAACTGTGCTGATTATGCAAGACAGTCTGTAAATGTTCACGTCCCGTATTTTAACCCTTGGGACCATTGGGTAAGCTGTTTGTCATCCAACGTTTGTTTGTCACCCAAATATTCCCAATTTACTTCTACTCAGCTATGAACTTTCGCTTTCGACTAGTACCTTAAATCATGTTATAGCTAACTTGATCTTATACGAAACACGTATTCAAGATTTAACATCGTTCAGAGTGTTTGATTTTCATGTTACAAATTCCCAGAGTTGTGAATCATTTATTGGAAGTCATAATCTGATTTAGCAGGAACAACATATATTCGTAGAAGCAGTAAAAGCTTCAACATACTCATATTGCAGATACAGGAGAGCACAACAGAAGTTTGTGTTTTTTAATAAGGAAACTAGGCTAAACATTTTGTATGAATTCATATACATTTTAATGTTGCACCTTTGATTTTAATATTAAACCTTTATATTAATATGCAAGTTTATGACAGTATAAACATTGTACATTTACTGTAATACTGTTAGACAAACTTTATTACAAATAGTGGAGATTATAAACAGCACATAAATTTATAGATAAAACTATATAATATCGCTTTTAATAGTTTAGTATCTAATGTTAATGATTAACTTATAGAATGGCTCATAGTTCTCAAACATATGGGTCTACCGACCAGAGGACGGATGTACCTGATGTAGGCTTTAGTCCCACTGAGTTATATAGTCTCAGTGAGAATATTACTACTAATATATATGCTATAAATACAAGTTGGAGAACACTTGAACGATCATATAAAAACATTGGATCCAACAAGGATAATCAAAATTTGAGGGACAAAGTGTAAGTCAGATACATTAGTGCATATTTGATCTTAACTAAGAATATCTGTGTAATCAAGAATTGATCATCTTTAGCCATGTAACCCAAATCAGCACAAACCAAGTTGTAAGCCAAACCAGCAAGGATATTGCAAGACTGACAGTGTTAATGCGAAAAGGAGATAAACAGCAGAAACTACAAATTGAGAAACTTACAACAGATTTTAAAGATGCATTACAAAGATACTCTGATATGCAAAAGGTATATTAGATACACAATCGGGATGTATTCATAAACAGCGTCTAATAATGACTATGAATATTACAGTCGATTGCTGAAAAAATGAAGAGGTATATTTTAACTACAACTAGTATAGAAACTCCACCTGATCAAGATGAAGAAGAACAGCAAAGCTTACTTCAAGTACAGGAAGAAGAACATAGGGCCACACAAAGGTATGTCTATAACATGATTCTGCATGCTGAAATTTGCAAACATTATTATGATAAAAAGGGCATAAAAGGTGAGGCGTATTCTATGGTACACATGTGAGTAAATAATTTCATTAGTTTAATATTGGAATTATTCACACCTACTCCAACCATCAACATTGGATTCTGTTACATAGTCTGTTTATAAACTTTGGGAAAATATTATTTGTGGAATGTATATTATATGCAGCATAGATTGAAATTAAAATATCAGTAATAAGTTTATATAATTACCATATGTTATAATGTAGAGAAGCAATAAAATGCTCTTGAGTATATTGGTAAGTTTGTACTGATGGATTAATTGGAAGTTGGAAAAACATCCATTTAAGTAACAGTTGTTGAAAAACGTTTTTTATCATTATGTGCACAGGAGTCTTGAGTTTCAACAGGGATTGCTGTTAGAAAGAGAGGATAGAATAAAGCGGATTGAAGGAGATATATTGGATGTGAATCAAATTATGCGAGAACTATCAGCTTTAGTATATCAACAGGGAGATACCATTAGTAAGTACTTTATTTCTGCATTTTCAAATTCCTCAGTGAATACCAGCTGTTTTCTGGTTTGTTTGCTATTAAAGTTTGGATCTCATTGTTATTTTTGAGAAACACTGCTGCATTTGCTCAGCATATTGTTAATTTTTTTGTTCCATCTTTTTACAGATACCATTGACAACCACATAGAGAATATACATGGGAATGTTGAGCTGGGTGCACAAGAGTTGGTTAAGGGAAGTAATTACCAAAGCAAATTTCGTCGAAAAGTTTACATCTTACTGCTATTGGCAGTCATAGTTGCTGTCATATTAATAATCATTCTAGTCACTAAGCTAAGTTAGCGCTCTTGATTATGATACGCATCATGGACAGATGAAAAGGGTTGTCTCAATCGCTTTTTACATTGTATGGAAATTATTTTGAAAGAAAATATTATTCTAGTTTTGCCACACTGAATATTGGACATGCAAGAATATGGGGAGAGGATAGACTTATTTTATATTTGTTTGTAAGAGTTGGAGGGAAACATCTGCGTTTGAAACACGCATAATTTGTTACATACTTCCCATTAGACATTTCATTATATATGTTTTCTTTATTGCAATAATCGACATTTCTCGGTGATATGAGATGACAGACATCACGCGCTCGAATTAATTCCGAATACTCGTGCTGTATATTTATAGAAATTGCGTGCACGAGTTGAATAAAATTGTGTTAGAATACATTTTTGCTATGGAGCTTTCTCTCAAGTCTTTGTGGATTAGTAGAACATGGAAGATTATTGTATCCCCTTACCCATATCATTCTTGCAAAATTGTATAGTATTGTGGATACTCAGATGTAATGTGGATTGGAAAGAGCTTACATGAAATTGTTAATGTTAGTTTATAAATGGAAATTTTATTACAGTATATTTAATTTGTTAATAATATGTTAAAACCCTTTCGTTCAAGTGCTTATAATGAAGAACTGTAAATGACAGATCTTTAACCATAAGGTTGGAAACCTTCAGTTTGCCAGAGCATATTTAGACATTTTCAATGAACACAACATTGCACGAGCGCAAAACATTTTATGGATTAAGTACACGATATATGTTTTCAGTGCAGGAAAGATATAATGGTAATCCGTGGCAGGATCGGGCGAAAAAGTATTCGTCACTAAATTACGATAAAAGTCGATACAGAGCATAATAGACATACAGGTAAAATTATATATATAGATATATATACGTTGGAGTTTTTAAGCTTATACAACCGTATTTCAAATGTTTAATAATATTAAGGTTTATACAACATGTACATTGTACTTTTACGGAAATCATGCAGGTAAATTGAAGAAAAATCGGATATGTTCGAAGAGCAGTGAAAATATTGACTAACTTTTCCATTTGAAGAAGCGTTGTTCTTCTAGTATCTTTAACAACTGCCTAAGACAAATTTTTTGAAACAATGATACTGCATAATAATATTGTACATTGTGTTTCCTTTACTTTTAAATTATTTTACATTTTATTGTACAGATATAACTTAGGTACATGCAAATCTTCTTACTTCTGATACTTTGTTGTGAACGTATATATTTTGTTATTACTGTTATAGATCTTGATTTGCCGTGATTGTTATTTCAGTGATGTCGAGATTTCCTCTATTCAAATTATAAAAATTACCATTTATTTCAAATATGATCATATGGTTCGAAAATGCCTACAAAAACTGTTGGATAGTATCATGGTTAGATGGTTCATGCTCTTGGTAAACGTATGACATTCCACCAAATCACCTCAACATGTTATCAGTTATTTAAATAATATGCCGAAACGATTTGAGCATTGGACTGGATATAGTTCGTCCGATTGCATAAACACTGTTTTTTGTGAGAAGCGTCTGCTTGATTTGATATTAATGTTCAAAATACTTGTTAACCATCACAGTTTAGGATTGAGGCAGCCACTTTCTACAGACAGACATGTCTCTTGATCGATATTAGACATTCCAGAATCCAAGAGACCCGTAATTACATTATCAATAAGATTGTAACTTCAATATTGTATATACAATTAATCATTGACATTTGAAATAAATCAAACTATATTATCGGCATTTTGTATTTATGTTTTTGCAATTGAAGTTGGCGACAGTAGTGGTACAATTTGCTAATTTATTACGGAGATTTCACCGGTTCACGAAATGCGGTTCACAGTATAATCTTTTTATATTTTCATCTGTGAGACATTACTTGTAAGAAATAGACCAAATTAGCTCCTGATCAACCGCAGAAGCATGTACTCTTATACATATAATTCTCCTGTACGTCCTATACAGTTCTGCAATGGCAATTCTTTGTCGGATGCGATTTAGCTTTACATACAATCCGATTGTATACTTGCTGTTGACTAATTATGTAGTGAAGTGTAGTTTCGTGTATACGTAGAATACAGATGCAGGAATTGTTCTAAAATGGTTTCTAAGAACTGTAAAGATCTGTTGCCGGTCGTGCGCAGATACTCGCACGGATTTGATCTAAACGATGCTGGTCACTGTTGTGCCATGGATTAAGTTATTGGTAGTCATCCACATGTGTTGATATACTTTTGGGATTCCTGTGGATTTATCTTTGACTGTCGCAATGAACCCTTTTGAATCAATATCTCAGAGAATCGGTATAAAGAAGATCTCCTTGGAGTTACTGAATTTTTTATGTATATCTTATCGAATTTTGGAGCAGTTTACGCAACAGATATATAATATTAATAAATAATGGTTTATATAAACGGGAGGTGTGAATTTATTGGCGTCTTTGGGCGCGTTGCTACCGCGGTGGTGATCATTTTGTGATATACCCAAAGTACCACGTATGTAAAAGTTTATAATGACTGTGTTAATTATATTCCAGCCAGTGTGTTTTTACATTTCATCATATTTTTCTTACTGTATGGTGGATTTGGTATCCTTACGGCTAACAGTAACCTATACAGGAACTCGTTAATTGCAAATTACTTCTATACTAGAAAAAACATGTTTTCCACTTGACTAAAAGTTATCAGGCACGACTATATATTTATAGTTATTTAAAACGGAAAATTGGCCGGTACGACTTTAAAACGGCATGCCTATAGATCAAATCTGCCTTTCGTGATAAAAGATATAACTTTTTTCAATGTAGTGCTTTGTATTATTTTTATAATGTCGCTCTTTGGAAATACGTTACTTCTAGAATACAAAAAGTAAAATCACATTACTTCAAAGTACCTAATAGTTGTGCTCTAATATTTTTTTGTTAAATGGTCATGCAACAATGTTATATTTGTTATTAACAACAATAGTATATTTACACACTCACATACTTTCCATTTAATACAACTTTTTATGACGATTTAAATTAGAATCAACATTTGTAAGTTGCTATACAATAAGAATAAATGATTTTAGTAGTGCACAGTATACAATTTGAACATGTCAGCATATAAACAGTATAATAAAGTCAGTGTACGCGGAAGGTTGATTACTGGGAAACTTCTGAAAAAAATGGTATCGTCATTCTGTTCTAAGAATATGAGAATATTTGTAAACTTATTGCTTCTTTGTTATTTAAATAATTTGTATAGTTATAGGTAAAGAGAATTAAACGTGTAGTATAGTGTATAGTATTCAGTCTCAGTCGCTTTACAGTTTACACCAGTTTGCACAGTCATTCGCCTGAAAAGAAGTTGTACCTGGTGACCAAGAATCTCTGTTGTTGGTCTTTTAAGATGAATCACGATATATCTGCAGGTTATATACCCGAATTTACGATTTTATCTTATTTTGTTGAGACCGTCTTGCTTTTATACGTGCTTGCAATGTGAGAAGAAGGCCCGCAAGAACATCGTGATTAGGAAGTTTTTTAGCAAAGAGCAATCGTTTTACTGAATCGTCATATGTGAGAAGGGCTACCATATTTTGCAACAAAAATCCTTGGCAGTACTCGAGAAGTTGCGTTGCATTATATACCTAGAATTAACAATAATTTAAATTTTACAAAATTGAATTGATATTGTGCTGACATATTTGAAGACAATTTACCTTAGCATGGATGTACATAGAAACAACGTTGTCTAAATCTACCATCGACGAACACTGCGTTTCGCAGTATCTGAGTAAACCATCTAATTGGAAGAAATTTGCTGCTGCCATTAGTTCTAAAACATCACTTTGATTTATTTTAAGAGTTGCACAACCGCCGTGGTATAAAAACTCCATCACCATCTGCAAATTCATGAAAACTCTGTAGCAAGATACCAGATCATGTTTCCTTGTGTTTCAATGGAGTCATTTCGTACCTGGAAGATGTGATATCGAATGTCGTTTATCTGTACAATGGGGGGATTTCCCTCGCATAATTTTGAACTTAACATGTTTCTAAACCTTGGTGAAGATGTAACCAAAACAATCTTGTGGCCGTAAAATACTCTGCCTTCCACCCTAAACTGGACATCGCTCAACTCTGGATTATTTACAAATTTTGGATCAATTCGCGAACCGCTTGAAAGCGTTGTGTCTCTAATCGGTTTTATCGGTTCCCAACCAAAACAAGTACAAAAGATGTCAGCAAGTAGAAGTGTTGTTCCCTCCTTCTAGAACAAAGCCACATTTTATTTATACATTTACCAATTACTTATGTAAGCCTATATCACAGCGCGTAAAATGCAGGATACGGTACGAACCTTGCTGTATCTAAAGATATTGAATAAGAGAGGTAGGCATTCCTGAACAAATTGCGTTGAATAATCATCTGGACAAACTTGTAGGAAGTCTTGCAATAATTGGTCTATGACTGAGTCGATTCTCATCTCGTGTGCAATTGCAAGACTATGCATCCAACAATGTAATGTCCAGCCCACTTTAAGTCCTCGTAGTTCCATTGTAATATCTATAATATTCAAATGCAAACTTGTAATCGTAATTTACCGTCCAATAAGTATAATGGAAGAAATACTCACCCAAGTGGTTACTCTCGGCACTATGATACATTGCTTCTTGTAGAGTCTTCGTTTGCACTTTATTGAACACTGGTTCTTTACCTTCTCGTCGATTAGCTCTGCTATCGGCATTTTGCTGTTGAGAGCTAGCACTAGATGTACCCTCTGCGAGAATTTCTTCTAAAGATAATACTTCTTTTTCACCTCTTTTTGTCGAGAAATTCAGTGGATGGGATAACAATTGATGAAGACACCCTCTTTGACCGTGAGCCGTAGCCACTGATATGGCGCTGTGGATGTATTACAGAGATTGCAGATTTCGTATAAAGTAAAGATTGGCAACAAACTTGTACCTGTAACATCCTCGTTGTGCGGAACCTGAATATGAGAATGAGTCTTTTATTAAAGTTGATAAAAACGGTTGTGCACCATGAGCTAAGAGCAGTGCCACCATTTCGTTATTTCCTGCTGCCGTGGCTGCTTGTAATGGTGTAACTGTACATTTTTCTTCACTTGGTTTGGCACCACCCTCAACAGCAGCACCCCTTTCTAACAGTATTCTAGCAATATTGCAATACCCTAGCAAAGCGGTATAAGTTAACGCTGTCCAGTGTTGCGTTTCAGCATTACATCCATAGTGCGTGCAACATATGTTACTCGTCATACTGGAGGGGGTGCTTGGAGAACTTGTAGGAGCATGAATATTTGGAAGAATCTTGTTTCCGGAAGACGTGTTTGATTGTGGAACTAAACTTCTAACATTAGGACCACTGGATATACTGGACATCTTAGACGGTGAACCAGCCGATTGCCCACTAAGTGGTGCAGGACTTTCAATGTTTAACTCAGCCCCAGCATCCAACAAGGCTGTTACAGCAGCTTCGTCACCATTAATGCATGTTATCATTAACGCAGTTAAGCCACTGTCGTTCACGGTATTAATTTTTGGTGATGGTAATAGAGGCATAGCTTGGGCTATTAGTTCAGGCCGCCCACTAATTAACATCTTAAACGCCATATCCATTGTGAAAAGACGAACATACTCAGGATCGTCGATCCGCTTCGAGCAAACTGCCATTTCTTCGGAGCTAGATTAACATTATGAAAGAACGTGTGCTACCCTTGAAAAACGATTTTACTGCGTTATTGATTGGTACAGCTCTTACCAGATTGGCCGAAGTGGACAGTCGACACCCGGTAAAAGTAATCGAGCTGCTTGATTAATGTCATCCTGATCTACAACAAGCCCGTGCCTATGTTCTGCGTGAGCTGTAGCAACACGCAACCATTCCACGAGAGGCGGAAGAACGACATAAGCGCGTTCATATGCGAGTTCTTGTATGCCAGAACCCCTTTCTCCATGTTCCAACTACGAAGAAATTATGTCAATCAAATTCTTTGTTTAGTCCCATCTGCCAGTTGTATAAAAGAATCTAAGATACCTGGGAACATCGCATATAATAAAAAAGGGCATGTAGTGCCTTGGTCGTTAACGGTATGGGACAACGCCCAGCTTGGGCTACTTTAGAAATTAAGTCTATTAACTCAGACATCGACCCCACGCACGTCGTGAGTAATGAGGGTTCCAACGCGGAATTTACTATATCTCTTCCACTACGGGATGATGAGGATGAATTTAAGGAACTCACGCTTGCCCAGCGTGGCATCGCCAGAGCCCCTGATACAAAAAGTAATAATTAGTATTCGGCTTCTGCAGGCTGCAAACAAGCTTTTTGTGTTATCATTTTTACCTGACGCTGTTCGGCCAGCATTTAGATGGGCATAAGGTTGAAGAAGTCCCCAAAGGTCCCCGCTGTTCGCTATCGCATGCTCTAACATCGTCGCTGTTAAGGTCGTATGTGGTTCTGTCGGAAGACATTGCAATAAGATCTCTTCCAAGAGATTTTCTATACCAGCGGTTAAATAGACAGCGGCATATTCGTGCACCATTTTTCCTAACTGCACGTCTGACATCCAGCGGAAAAAGCGTCCTACGGGCAGTTGCAACCCAGAACGCGTTGCTTTCGATTGCTTTAGCTGATCGCCGGATACAGCAAACATTGCTGCAGCGCGAAGACATGCCTTTTAAAGTATAAAACATAATAACTTTTAGAAATAAGCTAAACATCTGTAAAATTCCAAATAATCGCCCAAACTACGTGCCATTGCACCTTGACAACTAACATGTTTAACATTACCTCATACGTGTCCGTTATTGATTATATGTACGAATGGAATAAAACTATAATTAGTATTAGAAAACGTTAAAATGATAAGAGGTTTTGTTACCTTCGTGCATGAATCGGCTAGCGCTGGGCAGAGGACAATCTTAAAGGCACTGTAGACTTCGTGCTTGCTGCAAAGGCCAACGGGCTTAGCTAATCTTTGAGTTTCTCGGCCGATTCGAACTAAAGCTCGTTGCAGTAAGTACGAAAGTCGAGGTATTGTCTCCATTGAGACCTGGTCCATGTGCTCCCTCGTGCGACTATTCTGGAGCACACGAAGCACATCGTGATGCGTCCAGGGTAATTGCTGTAATTCCACCAGTCGATTATGAGAGTCCACCCAGACGAACTCGTCTGCGCTGGTTACGTTTGTGTTAATCGTCTCCAGGCTGGAATGTCGCATCAGCCTCCTTACAGCAGGTTCCGAACTCTCGGAGCCGCTTAACGAGGAATAAGTAGACGACGATTTGTGCGAGCGCATCGTAAGCTGCTGAATTGCCAACTTTATGTCTTCCAGACCGGAACCCGACCACGGCACTTGCAACTGTGATAAAAGAAAATATTATTCGAATAGTTCAATGACACCGATCGCAGTATCGTCCTATTTTAAATTATGTCTCAAATCTTGAATATGTTATCCTAATATGATCGTAAACAAGTATATCTTGATTCTTTGCATTGAGAATGTTATTCGCTTTGCCGTATTTTAAATATGAAGTCCCAGGGCGTGCATGATAAAGGTAGGCACCTTGGCTGGAGTAGCGCGATGTCTGTTGCGGTTCTGCCCTGATTTGCTCCTGCCGTTTCTTTGCGTAACCGAAGCTGACAAGCGATCATCTTCGGGCACAGAATTTAGCTGCTGCGGACTGTGTACCCTGTGGTGACGATGTTGCGGAGAACTACTACTTGTATGCCCACCTGTGTCGGACATACTTGCATGCCCGGAAGACCGATTTTCATCGGATGAACTATTCCCCGTGCACTCTGCCCGTCTCTGGAAAGTAATCGATGCTTTACATAGAAAAACGGCCGTGTATCCGAGCTGGTCCTTAATGCAATTCTTATTTAACCAGACAAATGTTCACAATTTGTACACACATGTTCTCTCATGCACTACTCGCGCAAATGATGACCGACCATGATCAGATTTGATGGTCGAGTACAAGTTAAACTTGCTGGTACCTGCAGAGCTCGAATTTCGTGGAGGCTAAGATGATGATGTTGGGAATAATGCGGATGCTGGGGCGTAGGCGTCGGTGCCACGCTATCCGTATCTCGTTCTGCCACCATCTGCACCATGTTGTGGACATCGGTTTTCGGTGAGTTTTCCGTAAATTCCTTTGCGTATGGAGAACAGAATATGTCGCGCGTTGTTCCACCTCCGGGTCTGTACATAGAGTTCGACATTTTTTTAAATATTTCGGTTCGTTTGGCGGAAAGCAATTGCAGAATTGCCGTCTCCTAGAGCGGACGTATTTTCACGTATCATTTCCTACTAAGATATACTTCTACTATCAATCATGTTTCTTCCGATGGGCTATAAAAAGAGTTTGCGACCATTGAACGATCTCGCCTTTGAAATTTAAATGCCGACTGCTCGTGTTATGAGCACATTCTAGAATGCTTCAGTGTCGGTTAATGGGAAAATTCTGTGACAAAAGTATGCAAACATTTCACAAAAACAATGAGCATTAGCAAACGCCGAATGCAAGAATATCCTATACATAGTCAGCAGATCTTGATCGCCGACGTAAAGGTTTGCCCTGCGAAATGTTGAGTTTAGTAAAAGCTTAAAATTCTTCATCGGACGCAGAGAAAGTGACTGTTTGCTTAAATCGTTGGAATAAATAGTTACATGTTTCTCCCGAAAGGTACTGGAATTTCATATAATCTCAAGCGCACTCAATCAAAAGCAGTAAAGTCTGTACGCATTCGTCCGCTCGATATCGGCAGAGCGGCCACTTAACACAGAGAGCTGATTCATTGAATTTTATTAAGTGTTCCATTCATCGAGCAGTTTTTACTCTCGCTAAGAAACTGGTAATGCCATGTAGGCTGTTTATTTCCACTCGGATGGATGGAGCGCCACTTTGCGCTAAATTGAGTTCTGTTTTCATGGGTGATCAGTGAAGAGGCAGCATAATAAACAATGATTGACACCACATTGAATTTTAATGAATTGAATTTTCATTGCGATAAATGATGATAGCTCTATTTGACATCTTTGTTAGTGTAATCAGATGTATCGAGCGGCAGTAAAGTAATAAATAAGGATCGTGATGACCGTTAAGAGTAGAAAATCGAAAACAAAAGACGGCGCGGCGGCAAAGAGGAATCTGGCTAATAGGATTCGTCGGACGGTAATACTCATTTTTCATCGGCACGGTCAACAACACGAGCGTGATTTACCCCCTCAGGCGCCATTGCTGAACGAAGCTCCAGTCTGCCTTGAACCCAGTGGTGTCCCCCGGCAAGGACCAATAATCCTCGACCTGACTTTCGTCCTCCTCGATTCTCAGCACGTCCTCCCTGCAGGGGCTGACATTCACTACGATCTCGTGAGTGACCTTGCTATCGTTCTCCACCGGATCCACCGAGTATTCCTGTCTTTCGGATCTCTCCTCAAGTCCCTCCGGCTGCTTCGGTCCTCTCAAATAATTGCGGGCCTCGTGATTGTCTTCTGGATTTACACTGGCCGGCCGAGGGCTTCTACGCCCACTCTCGCATACACCGATCGCCGGCGTCGAATCCTTATGCTCGCTCGTGTCGTCAGTTTTATTGTTCTTCTGCCTCTGATTGGTATCGCCAAAGTAAATCACCGTTTTGTGAGCGACGTCCCCTGCGGTTTTCCTTCCGCCGGCCGTTGGCCCTACCGGAGATCGTTTCTCTTGCAACATATCCGCCGGATTGCCACGGTTCTTCTCCTCCAGGGTCGGGCTCCTTTCATATTCCCGTAATTCCACGCTCCTCTCCTGCCAGTCCGTCGGCCTCTTCCCCAAGAGCGATGTCGCTCGGCGCAATATGAAATTTGTCTCTTCCTCCCGGCCCCGCTGCCTCTCCGGCCCGAGGGCCGCGCTCATCTTGCAGTCGGTCAGTTCACGACAGAGTACGCACCTGCAATCCCTCTCGGTGCATAATCCCTGCGCGCTCGATGGCATATCAAGTGTCCCTAAGCATTTTCACTATACCACCGTCCGTCACTAGCCGCACAAGCGGGGAAACCAAATGATTCAAGGAATGATCTTATCCCCGGTGTAGGCCTTCCCCGTCGTGTCGCCCTCGGCTACGATCTGCGACGAATCGGTTTCACGTTCCGGCTGGACGGGACGGCGATCGCTGCTCCAGATCTACGAGAATCTTCACCGCAAAGTATCCGCCGGCTGTCTCTGCAGCACACTGAACGACGACTCCCGCACTAATAAGACCCCGGTGACGTTCAGGACTTTCCTTAGCCATGCATGAGTGCCTCGCTGCTGGAAGTTGATTGAAAAATCAGCCCCGTCGGCCTCTAACGAATTAGAGTACGCGAAAATGTCCCGGACCCGGCCGGCTGAAACCACTGGAGCACGAAGAACCAAGTCGGCTATTGCTCGTACCACAAAGATCTATCCACTCTCGAGATCTCGTTCCCGAGTCCGGTAACTAATAGTTAATTGTTACAATCACTGTTAAAGCCTGTCATACTGATATTGCGTGCGTTTGCTCGTTTTCAGCCGGTTGCTCTACTTGTCGTACTACCTCCAATGTAAACACACGACTGGAGTACATACACCGCGGCTACAGCTCGCGATGCATCTTGGCAAGTGAAACGCGTGCACTTCCTCCGCAAACCGCAGGTGCCCGGGGAAAAGAAGATGTCTTGGTATCACTTTCCTTTTATTACCCCCCTTTTCTTGCTGGCCAGACCTGTGTCGTGGCCCGCGCAACAATGATGTCACGAGGGGTGGACGTCTCGGTTCTTTGCAGGAAGCGAGCATCCACTCTTCACTCCCTGAGAACCTGTGACTGCGCAGTCGAGCGGTTTATTACACGTCCAACTGACTTTCCGTGTTCCACGCCCTCGGTAAGATAAGCAAATCCACCGTACGGATATTATTTAATCGATCCGCCAGAAGCAGCACTCTATAGTAGAGGTCGAAAGAAAGCCACTTGTCGAACCAGTCCGCAATTAATTATGAGATCGTTCCGGAGACGTGCTGCGCCGTTGCCGGATTTCGGCGAAATATTTGAGCGGAATGTCTTAGCGTTCTATTTCAACCTGCAACCGGATATCACTCGGCCTGCGCTGGTTTCATGACTCCCGTGGGGAACCTAAGTGCCGGCTGTCACTTGCTTACTGTTATGCTCTTTTCACCGAAGGCGCAGGAAGCGGGAGAGTGCAACCGAGTGTGTGCCTTTACAAAACCCCACCATACGATTTGGGGGAGAACATCCGGCGACCATCCTACTTCCTACGACCGTGTACTCGAATCATCGCATCGTACTGACGTGTTCTGCGGCAGCGTTTTAGTCTGGCGCCCCTCACTTTTCCTCCTTCATTCAAGAGCTGCCTCGGGATAGAGTGCACATTACAATCAGAGAAGTGGGAGCTCCACGTAAATGAAGATGCATTCATTTATGATCTGAGTCATAAATCACTACCAGCCCTAAAATGTAGTCTTGCCACGAATATCATAAACTACTTGTGTACATACATCCAATTAGCGAGTGTGCTGAAAGGTCTCTGTTGATTTATCTACCGGGAATTCTCATTGCATGCCGCGCGAATAAGTATAGGAAAGTAAAAAGTTTCAGTAGAGCCACCACAATATTCAGATCCATTAACGTACACTTGGGCGAGAATGAAAGCAGTCGGCGGCGCTTATTCCCGCCATTCTACAATGGTTCACACTCTCAAGGTGTTTTCTATGCAATTAACATTGAAACTGTTGATTGGACAATGAAGAAATCGCCAGGCAAAGTAGAACGCACTAACGTCGAAACTATTGTCCGCCGAAGTTTCCCCGGGTATTTTCGGTTTTAAGATAAATGAAACTTAAAGAAATCTAAGCAGGAAGAAATCTTGCCTGTGTCCTAAGATGACGCACGCTTTTCTTCATGTCCATCTTAATTACAGTGCGAGTAATCTATATGCTAAGCGCTCTTTCTAAACCCGCTCGAGAAGCTTGGGTATTCACGAGGAAACTGTTATCGTAAGTTTTGATTTCCAGGGAAATCGTAACCGGAAGACTTTAATCTATAACATAACGCGAACGTATGGCTGTATAGTTGAGCGAAAGGCACCGAGGGGAAGAGTTGAATGTATACATTGTCCGTGTTCATCTGGCGAAACTCCGGTGTCAAGGGCAACGAAGCTTCCAACCGGGTATTAAATTAATTAGCCAAGCGTCTCTTTTATCGACTAACAGACATCCTACTAAGCAACGCATTCCCGGTCGGCACAGATCATTTGTTCGCTTTGTTAATTTATGCATCTATGATCCACAAGACTATCATCATCATGTCTAGTTTTTTGACCGTGCGGCGTCCCGTAAATAACATAGCTCTTCTCTCCACTGAGGATTTCTTTTTCTTCTAGCTTAGAAAGTCTAGTATGGCAAGACCAATAATATACATAGCAGGCAGATGTGATAAAAAGTTTCCGCAATAAAGTTCAAATTGCGATCTACATTGATTGGCCATTCACGCGAGCGTATAATAAGAGCAAACGCTGCCGATATTAATTCACAATAAAAGTGAGTTCTGCAATAGGTAGTGCACAACAAGTAGTGATCGGATGGCAGGCGAATCTTTAGCAATAACGGTAAGCGTAAGTGTGCAATTAATTTGAATGTGTTTATGGGTAGTTTTGTTACTCCCGGGATATCCTTTTGTATCTGGTAATGTCTGGAGTTCTGCGTAATTAATGCTTCACTGTACACTTGATTACACGATTTGGTTTCTAACAGTCTATTTCTATTAGAATGTAAGAGTATCTAGCAAAGATCGCACAAGATACCTGAAAGATTCAAGATCGTAAAGTACATAATACGGATCATAATTAAGTTCTAATTACAAAGTGTATTATGTTAGACACGCCAAACATATTACATAGTATAGGGGCTTTGATCTTGAACTTGAACTTCAGTGTGAGCGAAAATATACGGCGGTAGACACGAACCTCATTGTGGCATCCTAAGAATTTCATCAACAGTTATATGCAGATTTACGAAAGTGTGTAGCACGAGCTACACAAGTTTCACGAGCACGGAAATGATCTTTTGCTTGCGCCTAAGCGCAAATAAACCCTGTCGTAAACATTGGTCTTTTACTACTATATCTAGCCCCAATCAGCGTTACTGTACTATAATTTTGATCTCTTAAATTTCATAACCAGCGGTATCCATTGCTGAGATATTCCTTATCTGGTGGGCAAGTTTAAGTATCATGTATCCAAGCATATGAAATAAGGTGAACGAGTGAATGTATACGATGCTCCTGACCTACCGTAAGACGGAAGTATGTAACTGGTACGCTAACCCGCACGGAAGAAAGGAAAAACAACCGAAAGAAGATGGGATATCCCTTTTCGCCTGGCATGGCTTAGAAAATAGTATCCGTTTCCATCTTGCCTCGCATGAATTTAGTATTCAACGTACTACAGCATTGACGTCCTTTCTTCCATAGTGACGTGTGCAACACTTGCATTAGCCGTCCGCATATGCAGCGGTTATACTTTAATTCTCATCATTTTGAACCATCATTACTAAGTTTAATAAAAGTGCATGTGCTTATCTATCATGATAAATGAAAATTTACATTACTGAAGTCTTATGCTTGTTGACACATGCAATCTGTCTATAAAAAAAGAAACTAAAAGACTGGCTAGCCCTGACCTAGCACTCTCAGTAAAAGTTAGCGGGAAACGTTGGTGTATAATGGGGAAAAGAGGAAGCAAAGGAAGGGGAAGGCTGGTAACCCAAATATCTCCCAACTCTGCTTAGGCATCGGCCTTTCCTCTCACACGGACTATTATCGCGATCACCTCGTTCCCAGATAACATTCCCTCTTCTTTCTGACTTTCTTGCAATTAATTAAACGCATCGCACGTCCCACCGCCTCCGCTTTCGCACGATCGTGAAATTGCAGTGGCAGTGAGTCCATACAGTAGTTCTCTTGGCTAATTTCTACTTCATCCTAATTCGCCATTGGAAACGAGTTCCGATGCACGCATCTGTGAACACGGGAGCGGGCGCGCGCGCGTGATCCTTTTACACCATTGTCCTCCGTGGAGAAAAGTATCCGGTAATCAGACGGTGAATAATGTAACGGATGCAAGGAAATTGAGCGTGAAAGATGAAGAGTGAGAGCGCTATGGCAGACAGTCGCGCAGGCATATCGCGTCAACTCTATCTATGTGTTCGATATTCGATATCTGATATTTCAGATTGTACAAAATCCAATATTAATCCAAATCGAAGCCCGATATTTAAGAGATCCAAGATCTTAAAAAATAAAATTGAATGCATTTATACGTCTAATATTTAAAACTCTTATTACAATTCCATTTTAACGGCACGAAACGATATTGTGCTCCGTATGGAGTTTAGTTCGACGTCAAGAGGATCCATCGGCATTATCTGATACAATTTAATAAACACTTGGAACGTAATCGCTTTATTTGTAACGCAGTGTAGTGCGGTAGATAAATACGTATTTCACGGCACAGGATGCTTTTATAATAGAACGGGACTTGAGAGCGGCCGTGGTGCAAATCGGATGGACAGACTTTCTCTTCGATAACCCGCGATAACCCCCCTGACAGACGAATGTTCATACATCTTTGCCATTTCTCTACCTACACATCCGTCATGCGTGCCCATTGTGCACCGTCGCGTTGCCATGGGCAATCCAAAACAAAACAATGGCACACCGTACGTGTGATAAGATTAAGTAAATCCACTGTACAGCCGGCACTCGATCCTGCCACGGGCAGGAAAAAAAGCCGATACGATGAAGCTATGTCCGTATTCCTTGGCGATGGCATTCTTTTCTCTTGTATGTTGTACGCATCCTCGCCTCGCGAAGTCGTAATTCAGTAAAGCATGTCTGTTCTTCTGCGTGACGTGGATCATTTCTCACGAGTATCGGACATTCCTTCCTATTATGAAGCGCGTTTTTTTTTGCATGACACATCGCCGCCGGACGCGTTTCTTAGGTCGTTGACTTACTTAATTAGCTATGTTTCCTGGGTCCGGCGGTTTCGATTCGCTTACACGAAATATTGTGCATTATACATGTCACATTACGAACCGTCTACAACTGTCAGTTTTTCTCATCTTCAGCTTCTAATCACCAGATATTGTAAAAGGAACCGCAATGCTGAATAATGAGCGACATAATCACAAGCTTTAATTACACTCGTTAACAGATCATATACATACTAAGTGCCTTCACCGGCAATAAATTCGGCAGCCAGTTAACAGGTTGTATTAGCATAGAGATTTCAAAGTGAAACCAGTAGCGATAATCGCCGATTCAATCTGCATTTTGGAAGAGCTTGCGTTCAATCATGCTGCTCCCTGTTTCCCCGTCGGCCCTCGTGATGCGATAATAAAAATGAGTAAGATGTAGGGGCAGTTATACATACATATATACAGAACCACCATCTACACATATTCACCGAAGTAAAAGCATAACTGCATTTACAGACACTGTCGACGCGGAAGTCTCACATACCTGAGCTATAAGCGGAACTTTCTGGTCTATCAGTCTTTAATTGCCGCCTCTAATTACGTATACAGAGTTCAATGTACACGAGGAGATACTCGGACGGCTTTAGATAGTCGTGCCTTATCGAGATTAGCGGGTCGAAGGAGGGGAGGGCTATTAATCAGATCTTCGTTGAGATCGATATCGATTACGCGGGCGGAGTCAGCATCGATCAAGAGGTGGAAAGAACACTCACCGCCGGGGCTTTGGACGTAGTATCTCGTGGCCGGAATCGGATATGCAAATACTCAGGCTCAATGGTCCCCCATAGTGTTCCGGCGGTGCGCCAGTTTGGGCTGGTGGCTGCTGTGGACTCGATAGGCCGCCCGAAGCGGAAGTGCCGTTCAAAAACAGCGGCTGCTGCCCGCAAGCGTCCATCGTAGACCGCTCCACGCTCATTGTCTCGCCGAATACTGCTCACCCCGGGAGACTCCTAGAATGAGTCGCATATCCGGTAATTCAGAATTAAAATTCAGCTGCGTGTAATCATCATTGAGAATATGAATTAAGAATTGTTTTGCTTCTACACTGAGTGCACTGGAATGGGCGAATAGGAATTATACTGAATGGGAGGAAAGGATGAATTGGGAAAATTCTTGTGGAAAGTAATTATCCGAGACTTTCTCGAGCAGGAAGGTGGCTCGTGCGGAGGCGAATAGAAACGAGGCAACTCTTCGAAGCCGAGTGATAATATCGTGACACGGGAAAAAGTTATACGTATATGTTGCAAGCGATCCATCATGTTTGTATTGTACGCCTATTAGTATCACGCTCTTGCTGCTATAAATGTCCTCTGCCGAAAGTAGTAATGAAGAGGAGGCCCCGTCGTTCAATGTGTCTTCTTCCAACACCCAATTAAGTCTGTAATGAGGTGTTCTCCCAATTTCTCTTCTAAACTAATACTATAGTTGAAGAATAATGCGGACCGGAAGTACGATGGGAAAATGGGATTAGTTGGGAAAGAATTGCAAAGTTAATGAGCCTAGTGTCAACCACGTATAGTTTGTCCAACGAAAAGTCAGTGCTTGGGTCGACTACCTATAATGATAATTAAAGCAACCTACTACTTGCAAAAGTGAGCATCCGGTTACGGAAGAGCCAATAAAGGAGTGGCATACCGACATTTATTGTAAAACGAAACCATGGAATTGGGTGAGTTTGCAATTAAGCCAGAAAGCTTCTCATGAATCTACGTGATTTGTGCCGATACGCTATATGGCCCAATTTCTAATTGAAAACCTGTTATGAACTGGAACGATGCCCGGAACACATCAATTACCGCACTCGATGAAAGACGATAACTTTATTTGCAAAACGAGAGTTAAACATGTTGCAAGATATCGCGGCGGGCTCGTTCTGTCTGACCATTTCTATATGTATGCACACTGCGTGCCTCATACTGTTGGTCTTTTAAAAATCCTACTTACGTATTAAACCTGTTGCATGTGCGTATATTAGCATTTGTGGTAGGATAAAAAACTTTGATTTAATTTGCTGTCAGTTACAGCAGCGATACGACTTTATAAGACTAGCGTTTTTGTAAAAAAGACGTATAGAAGAGAATGTCTGCTGCGGTGGTTCTCGCTATGCCGTGTATATACTTGCGGTTAACCCTACGAGGCCGATAATAATAAGTAAACGCGTCTATGTCATTTTCGCCAAACCGGTTCGTTGTGCGAAAAAGTCACAAAGAGTAATGATACGCGGGACTAAAGATATCGTGGGTGGTGTACGGTCGGCGACACAGGCAGATGGTTGTACTCGGAAGAACCTTTCAATTAAACCTTAATTTACGTATTCAATTGTACTACATATAACATCAATGTTAACTTAAAACGACAGATCTGTGCGAAAAGGCTACTGGCATGTCAAACATCAGTGTAAATAGCATTTTATTCTTTTGAGAGGCAGTGTTTTCGAAAGTTTAGCTCGTTTAGTTAATCATAACAAAAGCATTTACACGAAAGCGTGAGCGTGCGATACATACTATACATGCATATGTATGTATAAGGAGTTGGTGTTCACGTTGCCACACACAGTACCAGTCTTGTTGTTAAGAATAAGTGAAACGAATGACAGTAACTTGCAGAGATTCAAAGAAGTGCAATGCCATCATTGTTAAGAGTTTAGGAGTGCCATTTTATTGTGGAATGCCCATTCGAAGAATATACGTGTGTAATACATTACATTATCACTTTGACTGGTAATAAACGGTTCACATTGTTATAACATGAGATTAAATGATTACTGTATTGGTATACGCTTGCAGTTCGGCAATGTTCGTTTCCAATTCCATTTTGCTCCATTCGACCTTTCTATCGTGCATAACCGTCTGTCTTGTTTTTTTCAGCCTCGAACTCCTTGCGCCTTGTTCTCCACAGAATTCCGTCCTGTATATTGGTTCTGCTACGATTGAGTTCCGCGTGAATAATTCACGATTTTTTCCTGCACTCTTTATTTTCGGCAACTCTTACCGCTGCTTAGTCCGGCATTTACAGTTCTCTCGCCATCTACTCATATTATCCATGCTGTTCGGACAAGATTAGAGTGGTGCGATAAGTTGCATTGGGAATTCAATTCGGCTTGATATCTGTATAATTAGAAGCTTACTTAATCGGAACCTAATACAAACGTAATAAGATTTATATGCAACCCTGGGCCCTTTGCTTTGTCCGTACTGGTTCCTGATCCCAACTATGATATTGGTAATCGATTGCGAATAATTGCGTGAATTTTTCAATTAATTTTCTTCGAGTTTAGTTTAATTTTTCGCACTTGCACTTTTTCGTCCTCCTTATAGAAAATGTGTTGCCAATACTACATCATGCTTGATCCTATCATTTCTGGGCACGAAAGGTGGTAATTCAGGGGTTAACTGGCAGTCGTTAAGTGATTTCGTGGCGCAGGTTGAAAATTGTAGGCTCTCAATATGTCTGCCGGTTTCGTATCTCGCTTGAGTGACTATAGCCCTTGTTGCACTTTAAACTCTTAGATATATGTATAGTCAGTAACAAGCAATCGGGCAAAACGAGTTATCCGAGTACTTGTTTAGTAAAGTATGCTTAAAGTTGATGCCAGATATTTCTACTTTTTTTCAGAAGGTGTCCTTCAACTTTAATATCTCAGTGATATAAGCAGTTGCAACTTGTATGTGCAACATGAAGAGCACATTGGGCATTTTGTTAATGAAGAAATTGGTTTCATATGTTACGTTCGTTAAAATTGAAAGAACAGAAAAGACCTTTGGCGCAATTCGACGAACACTGAGTGCCGCTATGTCGCGACGAAAAATAGGCCCTAGTATTACCGGGCGAAACAGTAGGAAAGATTAATTTAAAATGGCATACTGAAATTGAGGTAGTCTTCAATTTGCGGAAGGAAGGCTCCTCGCCATCTGATTATACGCTGCGAAATATCGTGTTGGTTTTAATGACTCCGTAGTAAGTTACAATAACGTCGTAGTTATCCGAGAGTTTCTGTTGGAAACCACTGTTGCGGTTTACCAACGGCCTAGGTATACATTTCAAGCTCAGGTGGCTCAGGACCATTTCTTTTGCGGGCGAAGATGGGAAACACGATACGATCGGCAATAGGCCGATAAACACTCGATGGCGTATTAATCGTTCGGGAAAACCTAGCCTTCTGCGTATGTACAGACGAGACTCCGTGTAGATATTCCAGAGGAAGATTGAATGTTGTCATCTAGCAGTTGTCGCTACATAAAGTTCCTCATCGCAAACCTAGCATGTGCATAATTCCTCCTGGGTCCATTTCGTGAAGACGATAGAGGGTCTGTGATGGATGGAAGATGAAGTGCCGATGAAGTGTCTAACCACGTGCGAGATGATCCGTTATACCGATGGACCAAAGGTTCATCCGAAGTGCATCGACAATGGATCCAGGTACATAAGAAAGCGGTAGGTTGTGGCAGCCAGCCAGTGCTATCTGCTGTACTCCGTTTCGCTACGTGTCACACGTTCCCGCGGCGAATTGCATGTACCTGCATGTACGCGTGGATGGTGGGAGGTGTGATTGAATGCGCGCGAGGAGAAAATTCGTGTCCCACGGAGGATGAGGTGGGCGTAAACAAAAGTACGATTGAGCCTGGGGCGCGGAATGCAGTGGACGCGGTACTGGGTCTTGGGTCTTGGGTGGAAGGGGTAGGCCATCCGTACGGCATTGAGTAGGTACTGTACACGGGTGTACGGGCATATACGGGTTACGGGCGTACGGTTGTCCGCGGTACCACCGTAGCCGCCGCATTCCAAGGGCTGCCCAAACTAAAACCTATATCGCGTATACCCATCTCAATCGCCTTCCCTCTTTCCTCCGGCCGGCTCCTTTTATCGCTGTCCTTTACTTTGTACCCTCGCTTCGGCCTCCTTACTTCCCCACCACGGCCACACTCTTCAACGGACCCTCCATCAGTGTGCTCGGTGTGCTCCTTGCCGCAGGAGAAATGCGGGTTCATGCGTATGTACACTTCTTTCTGGTTCTGGTTAGTATCGCTGCGACACCTGACACGATCTCGCGATCAATTTCTTGATCAACCGATCGATCGAGCTACACTGCGTACCTACGGACAACGCCAGTCGTCATGCATTCGGCAGTGTACCGAATGGACAAAGGGACGACGACGATGACCTCACCCGCGCCTTGCCATCGAGAATGCCACTGGGGTCCGATGAAATTTCTTACGGCTATATACTATGCGTCAGCTCTTCCCGCATTCGTCATTATTGCCTTATACATAGGTCGCCTCTCCCACCCCGAGATGGTTTGGTTCCCTCCGATCATCCAGACGGGACACCAGTTCGAGTGAATTCCTGCTGGTACCTATTAGCCGCATGCCTTACTTTACTTCTCGCTCCCTAACACATTTCCACGGGGATCTTTCTCCCCATACTCGATGCTGCAACTTACGTGCACTCTGGCCGGCCGTACATCGGCAGCGCGCGATCATAAGCCCAGGCGATTTCTTTATTTTGTCATTAGTAATAACTGACCAGCGATTTAGTAAGTGGTCCGCCACTAGTGGGCTGCAGTAGCATTGCTGGCTAGTAGAGCAGTTGCACGCAGCATATTTTCGCGCTGGAAGTTTACTTTGGGAATTTTAAGTCCGGCAATCGCTTGGGAGAACTGTAAATCATTTGATTTTTCCTAAGTGCGTATAAATGTGCGACAAGATGAATCGGTACAATATATTTATCGAGCAAATTCCTTATGTCAGGAATGGTAGGGTAAATATAGCGTTTACAGTAGTCAGAGGAGTACATTTTGACATGAGCCCGCACCAATGTCTCCTTGTGCGTCGCTGAACGGGCGAAAGTCCGAGAAGGAGGATCACGATCTATCAGGCGAGTGAGCTCTTGCGAGTGTGCAACCTACGCGGTAACCGGTTAGCTGTAAATCCTCAGCAACGGTCCAAATCGTTCCTTCACAAAACTTAATACGGCATATTATAACATGAAGTAAGAAAGGCACCATCGACTGCTTTGGAGAAAACGGACAAGCCGCAAAGCCTGTTGTCTTTAACTCTACACTCAAGATTGAGCGTCGAGAGCTCTCGCGCATTCTTGACGAACCGATTTTTGGGAAACCGGTTTTCAAAGTTGTTAGAACTCGGAGAGTGCAAACTTTTCGAATGGACCGGTTTATAAAGTTATTCAAACGCTCGGTAGCGTGTGCCCGAGGATAGGGACAATTGCTTCAGGCTGATCGTGTCTACCTGTCTGTCACAGGAATTTTCAGGACTGCCTAGCAATCACTGCTCACTCAGCGAGTGACTGTACCTACTAGTGTGGCATTCGAAAAATTTGGAACGGATCTAAATGATCTACTGTATGCAAAATTTAGATAAACATTTTGTATGTGTATATTATATTACAAATTAATCACACTGCAAGTCGTTTTCTCTGTTGATGTAATAAAACCTTCTATTAATTCAAATATTCTTAATATGTTTGAATTAATATTATAAACAAAACACAAACATAAAAGTGTGATCTACCTTATGGTTTAACATCGCAAAGAAATTACTTACTCTAGAAAGAAATTAGAGTAGGAAATTACAATTCAAGAGCGAAGGGTGTCAACAATGCACTTACAAAAGTTGCACTAACAGATCGGCTGGGAATAATGCGGATAATTCTTCGGCATGATGATTCCTCGTGGTATATCCGAAAAACTTCATAACAAGAACTACACTCGTACAGTTGAACGCTCAAGTTGGAGTTTCTTCAGACATATTCACCGCTCTAGTAAAAATACTGAGAGCACGGGATGCACGGCACACGCGTACATGACTGCGACGAAATAAACAGCGAAAACCGTGGTGTATCTGGTGGGCCCATAAACATGGGCTGAACTTTTTAAATCGCGTACAAAGCAGGTGACGTGACGGAAGTACTAATACCGAAATCGAGGATCCTGCTAGGTAGATCGGCGTGCTTCCGCCGTTTCGCACAAATTTGGAAAACACTTGGCAGACCGTACTGCGAGAGCAAAGAATCTCCAAACACGTCCAACCGAGTCACAGCTTTTCGGCAGCTGTCAATTACTGGCAACACGGGCGCCGCGTTTGTGCAGCATCCCAGCAGAACCACTTTCGGTCCAGGCCAAAAAAAATAGCCGCGGGGAATAAACGGAGAATACGGTTTTCCTGCCATCTGGTAGTTGTCGAAAGACTCAGGCAGTCCCATAGGTCTGTCGGCAAGGTTTATTCCGTCCTAACAATCCTTAATCAATAAAGTAAATTGAAGAAAAATCATTCGCTTATATCACGTTCCCCTTTGTCGCATTTCCAATTTTAGTTTTATCTTAATTTTTAATACTATTATAGAAAAATAGTTATATGGATCTTATGCGTAGTGAATATTTATATGTTCATTCCCTTATTAATACAGTTACGGGTCCCGATAGCTGTTTCTTGTTATAAGGTAACGAAGATACAAACATAATGAATATTGTTTACAAGTGAGAAAAATTATCAATTTAAAATTCCCACGTCCGAATTGCATATTCGGCTCCATTCTGCTTTACGGACACTGTGCGCCATCAGGCGAGCTTTGATGGGGAACAGTGCGGGTGAGTCTGCGTTCGTTTAGCCGCTATCACGCTTTTACCTTACTGTGGATAACTCCAACCAACGCTTTTACAGCCGTTTACATATATAACTTCAACGTGTGTATACTGTACTTAGTCGTGGCTCAACTAGAAGTGCCAAATCGTGTTATACTTCAGAGAAATTCCAACAGCAATGCGAAATAGTCAGAGTAACCGGGTTGAAGTTGACCGTATCCGTGAAAAGTGAGAGGGGCGTGCGCCCCGGTTACTTGGAGACAATTGTGGTTATTAAATTTGACAATAAACTTTAATTTGTATTATATGACTTGGAAGTGATACGTTGTCAATATGGGTAAGTGATATCGCAATTTTCTTCTACTGTATGCCTCCCGAAGCCCGGACCTGAATCATAGAAATGGATGCATTAAATTCACATGTAATTCAAAAACCCCATTTTTTAGGAGGACTACTCAGTTATTTTCGCAATTTGCTCGGGAGTCGTGAGATGCGAATTTTAATACTGGGTTTAGATGGAGCGGGCAAAACCACGATCCTATACAGGTTTGATCTAGTGACAATCTTACGCAAAGTAGCTTCGGAGTTCGTAATTTCACCGAAGTAGATTTCATATAATTATTCAAACCTATTTTGTTCGATCTCCTTCTTTATTCAACTAAAGTTCCCATAACTTTCCCTCTAATTGGTTGTACGATAATTATGGTAAATTAGTGTGTGCAAATACGAGAATGATTGACACTACTGCTTGATCTTGTTAATAGCAAGTAATAGCAATGTTAAAGCTTAATAAACAATGCTATTCGTTACACGTTTGTCAGATTGCAGGTGGGTGAAGTTGTGACAACAATACCAACAATTGGATTCAATGTAGAACAGGTTACATACAGGAATTTAAAGTTCCAAGTTTGGGATCTTGGTGGTCAGACTAGTATACGGTACAATCAACATTTCCTCTTTTTGTTTGTTATATCAAATTTCCTAATAATAATCTGTAATCCCTATTCATGCAAGATGCAATTTTTCCTTACAGCCCGTATTGGAGGTGTTATTATTCAAACACTGACGCAATAATTTATGTTGTGGATTCTGCGGATAAGGATAGAATAGGCATATCAAAAGAGGAATTAATTAATATGCTACGAGTGAGTTATCATCATTTTAATACGAGCATTACTCGACTTTTTACATTTTACTAAATACTACCAAATATAAGTACACATGTTACATGATACTAAGCATATTAGGTTACAGTACAAAAATATAAAACATTTTTCGTATGAATCTTTAGGAGGAAGAATTGCAAGGTGCCATTCTGGTAGTGTTGGCAAATAAACAAGATATGGCAGGATGTTTAAGCGTTGCTGAAGTGCATCAAGCACTTGGCCTGGATGCTCTTAAAAATAGAACTTTCCAAATCTTTAAAACATCAGCAACAAAAGGCGAAGGTCTTGACCAAGCAATGGACTGGTTGTCAAATGCACTGCAAAGTAGAAAATGATCAAGATTATTCTATAAGGTTTTTTATTCAAGCCTTATAAAGGGACTAGTCATATGACTGTCACTTTAAACTGCCTGTGAAGAATCAGGTCCATCACTTTGTTTATTTATTATAGCTATATCATAAATAGGATTATAATTTGCATTTGCAAACTACTTTGAAACTCCATACCTTTCACAATGTGAATCAAGGAATAAAGGGAGATACATTGTTTTATCTTTCTACAGGACTAAAAGTCAATCATTGAATCATTCCTTTATGATCCAAAGCAAGTCTTTGTATTCCATAATTACTATTTACTATATGTCGCGTTATACTGTTTTCTCATGAAACACTCAAAATTGATGTATTATTTACTATGTAGTTTGTTATCGTGGCTTTAGAATTAAACTCAAGTAAATCTGTCATTGTAGTTATGAAAACAAGAATCTAAGAGAGGTGATTTGTACATTAATATATACATATACACAATTGTGAATAACAATGAAGCAATGAATTCATTATGTCAGTGCTGAAAAGATTTTGGAAAGTTTAACTTTACTACTTCCAGATTTTAATGTTCTGTGTGACTGTTTATGTACATAAATCGTGATTGATTTGTTCTCAGAGTATACAATGTTTTTTTATAAAGCTACCTGAATTACATAACAATTACCAAACATAAGTTCTAAAGTAGATAACAACGGTTCTGCACAATATTTCCACTACAATTTATAATTTTGTTACGAAATACTAGCATAAAAAGCTGATGTTATACACTGCAGTTGATATTCTTCACTTTAGATTCAGCGTAAATGTAGTTAATATTTATATATATATATGTATCTATATACATATATCCATCGCTTTTTATTTAAAGCAAATAAGCTTAACTATCTCAGTTATTATGCCAAATAATTAAATGAGAATTGAGTGCACTATCCAGTTGTACGACAAAACAGATTATTGAGTTTTGATAAAATTGACTTATGTAAAGGTGAAAGTGAAAGTTGTTTCATAATAAACAATTCGAATAAAATACTGTCTAAACATCGATGTCCGTTATTAGAGACAATTACATTTACATAGTGTGTATGGTACTCTATAGTACAAGGTATAGAATCCGTAACTATGATTTGCAATGTTAGAATCGAATTCTCGTGATACTGAAATCGTTATTAGTAGATAAACTTTGGAATTACTTTTTTCATTTCTGATTTCTTACTGTTTATGAAAAACTGGAAACCAAGATAAAAACAAGAGATGAACACTTTCATTTGTACTACCTTACGTGATGAGGCCACTGAATTTTAACGCCACAGATGGTGTTTGCTACCATTCTGGAATTCCAAATCTTTCGATTCGTTTCATTTGTGTATCCAGCTCCATTTGAACTTTTTTCCGCATATAAAAAATTGGACAATCACGACTGAAATCAAGAACAAATTTATAAACTTTTGTTGATGGCGTTTAAACATTTCTTGAAGTTACCTTGTGCACAGTACTTCTTGATGAAGACTTCCTTGGCATCTTTGGCATTCGGTCCATAATCTACAAAACTTTTCTTCTAATTTCCGTCCAGCGTATAATTCAGTTTGATAAAATTCCGGTTCCCGTGGCTCGCAGTACTGACACAAAGGCATTTTTTCTCTGTCTGGTGTTAAAACTGCTTTGCACCCCATACACACTTCTTTCTTGCGTGTAAAAGCCGATAGAGCACCAACTCGGGAAGTGGCTACAGATTTGGTACGTGTATGATCCCCTTTTAATAAGAGGGATTCCGCCTTTTCACCAAGGATGGGTTCAAATATGCGTACAAGGGGCTTTGATAACTGATTTTCCAAGTAGTAATTTGTGTCTATAGGAATGTTATTGTCTAATACATAAATGGGATCTTCGGCTTTTTGATAGCCGGGTGCACCTTTGGCAGCAGCTATGAAAACATATGGCACTCTGTCTCCAAGTTTTGGTGCTGTCCCTGCATCCCGTTTTTTCATTTTTGCTGCCAACTCTACATGAGCTTGTTTGGCAGCATATTCAGTCTTTGTTAATTCCTTAGTTACAACTAATTGGGATATGTCAATGCGATTACATAATAGATCGCTTATAATTTGTTTTGCATATTCCAAGGCACCATTTGGATTCCTAGTTAAAACATCAATTTTATTATATTAATTTACGAATTCAAGTTAGCGAATTATTACCTTTCGATTAGGAGTTTTTGTAAACATGTATTCATCATATTAGCCACCAAAGGACAGTTGTCTCGCCGTACAGTCTCTAAACCTTTGCAATCCATTTTATCATACTTCTCCGGTCGTGTAAAATAGAGGCCGGCATAGCGTTTTTTGTTTATCAAAAGGTAAGGAAAGTATACTTTTTCAAATTCTAATTTTATAGGATTAATAAACTTTGAAGACACATATTCCGCTGCCTCTTTGCCGAGTTCCATAGCTTCTTCTATTGTTTTCACGCCGAACTTTACCATTACTGAATCAGTATCGCCGTATATAACCACTGCATCATTTTTATATCCGTTAGATACGCGATATTGTTCTTCAACTTCGTGTTTTGTCCGTTCGATCATTGTGCGTCCATACGCAGTGACACTCTGGAAAATTATGTTATATTCGATAATCTACGTATCTATGCTGTATTCGATAGTATAACGCTCATAAATGATGGTGACACTTACTGCCGATATTTCTAAACAAGGCAACTTTCCCATTTGAGCCCCGGTAAAGCCGTAGACAGAGTTCGCAGATACTTTCAAAGCATACTGTCTACCATCCAACACTTTCTGTTTTAATGGATCCGTTTCCTTTTTGAGTTCTGCCTTTGCAGCCTTTCTTGCAGACAATAAATTTTCCAGAATTTCAGGCAGAAGTCCCTTTCTCATAGTCGATTTAATAAATAAAGAGTTACTCGGTGTTTGAGTAATATCACTGTCAGATAATTTAAATTTATTTTTTTTATCAACAGTAAGAAGTGTTGTATAGCAGATATTGTGAGCCATGATGATGCTAGGATATAGTGAACTAAAATCCAAAGTAGCGATAGGGTCATTATAGTAGCCACGTTTTGGCTCTATAACTGTAGCTCCCTCAAACTGCTCTTCACTAGGCTGCCCTTGCATTACAGGTATTAAGTAGTTCTTTTCTCTAGTCTGTAACGAAATCAGGGAGGCAATTTGTTATAATTAGACATTTTAGCATTGGTGATACGTGATATACAAGAATAATATTAAAAATTAATATAAAAATACCTTTCTTAAAAGTTGGGAAACAACTTTAATTTGTTGTCCTCGAGTAAGTAAACTCGATATAGAAACACCTGTAACTCTTGCCATTTCCATATAAATAATGATGCACATTAATTTATCCAGTAATCTAAGCGGCAAGTATGCATCTTTTAAACAGTATACTGCTAGACGACGACGTGTTTGTGCATCACCATTTTGTAAATCGGAGATAATGCTATGGTGAACATCTTCCTTTTGCTCTTGCAGGAAATGGTAAGATACAGCGTTCAAAGAATAAGATCTCAATTTATAATCGCGGACTAATACCTAAAACATATAAGAAACACTTGTATAATCCTTTACAACTATACCAAGCTTATAATTGACGTTAGCTTTTAAAATTTTCTTACTAATAATAAGTCAAAAGGTACTCTTCCTTCAAAATTGACCGACTTATTTTCGCGTCTGCCCATTTGTTTGCTTTGCAGTACTTCAGATTTTATGACAGATTTTATGTTCTTTATTCGCCCAAGATAATTGAAGTTACTAACATTCAAATGTTGAGCACGATTAATTAAATAAGGGAAATCAAAGTTATTTATATTGTACCCAGTAAAAATATCTGGATCCAGTTGCCGAACAAAATCAGCCCATTTCTATATGAAAAAGAAACACATTTGAATGAATCTAGACCTAGAGGATTAAGTAATTTCATGTGAACAATAAGTGTAATACATACTTCCAACATTTTACTTTCTTTCTCATAACTCAGAACTTGGGAGCCCACAATGGGAGCACACGTATTAAGTGTAAAGATATTCCTTAGAAATGGTTCAGAGTCTCCTTGTCTTATCACCATATTAGCGATTTGTATAACAGGGTCATGGTTAGGCTCAGGGAAAACACCTATTGAAATAAAACTCAGGGGATATAAGGCAGTTTTTATATGTCTACACGTAATAGATGTAAAACTTCTATTTACCTTTGCGACCTGCGCATTCAATATCAAAGCTAAGAATCCGGAATGGTGCTATTTTTGACCATTCCCCTTCTGGTGCATGTGCAATAAAAGTATCCCACGCTATATCGACTTCTATTTGGCACCTTGTTGTTGCTGCTAAATTGTGACCGTAATGACCTCGCAATTTCCAAGCAGCTGGGGGCAATTCGATCCAGGAACATCCCACTATTGACGTATCTACCATAAATCTATAAGATGTGTATAGTTACATGTATATCACTCCTAAAACTGAAATCTTGCATTTATTTTTCCTACCTAATATCAAAGTCAATGTTACTTTCAAAGGCTCTGTAGCTATGATTAAATTCAGGAAAAACTATTTCTTTTTCCAGAAGCCTTTTACATGGAGCTATCAACTTTGGGAGTGTAACTGTGATTTTTAAAAATAATGTTTGTTCACTTCCAGTATATCCATACATTGTCTGTTTGTATACTCGTTCTATGGCTAAAACAGCTTCTTGAATATTCTCTGGATTTGATCGCATGTCTCTTAGAATTGCTTTGTCTAACGCATCCTGCAAAGTACATTGTAATACATTAGTATATTCCTTTCAATAAAATGTATATACTAGCTAATTCCTTTCATGTACTTTGAATGGTTTACAGTGATGATCTTTAAACATAGGTGGAGCAGTGACATACAGATATGGGCTAAAGCCATGTACATGACAACAAACAGAGTTCCCTTGCTCTGTAACTCCATACATCCTCATTATAGGTACCGGAGCTATTTTACTTCCCGGCATTCCAACAAGTGGATGTCCTATGATAATATAAATGTAAAATTAATATTATATTTGCAAGACTGCTGGTATTTTCATTTATTTCAACTTACCTGTATAATGATCTATTTCTATTTGTTGGAATGTTAATGCATCCTTATTAGGATTCAGTGATGGAGGTGATGATCTGTTCCATTTGGAAAATGTGTTCTCTTGTTCTGGCCCCTGATTAAAAAAACTTATGATCATTCAACATTAAATTACAATTGACCTTATTGCATGAAGCGGATGAACTACAACACAAGTATAAGGTTGTGATGCAATTATTATATGGAATCTGATCTCATTCCTTAAAGGGTAAGTTGAACATGAAAACAATATGTGTTTGCGTATAATACATTCTGTAGGTGTAATGCCACATTTACAAAATACCTTGTATACAAAAATAAATATTTTCATTGCATATTGAACTAATTTGTCACAAATTAATTCAATCACTTACTAATTTTATATCTTCTATTAGCCGTTCATGACTAGCTGGCTAGAATATGACATAGGATATAGACGTGTAAGATATAATAAAAATTTGCTCTTCATGCCATTCAGAAGAATACTATTATTAATTCATTGTTCACAGATTTTTCATAGAGTTTTCTACAGATTAATAGGGAGTTAAATCGATGCATACTTCTCCTATGATTTGTGAGAGCTCTCCAAAATCATCATCCATAGTGGCCAATTCAGCCTCAAACGTTCCTGGTTCATCATCCTCTTCATCTCTGTATATCAAAAAAATTATACATAAAGTAAGGAGAACTATTTATAAATTTTACTGAATCTACATTTCAGATGCCAGTTCTCTAGCGTATACAAGAGTACATCGGCAGGATGTTTGTACGAATTGTTTGTCATAAATTGTTGTTTTGGTAGTGATATTTTAATATACATCTTTAAGTTTAATAACGTATACGGCTCTTTGTCAATCTTAACAATAGGGTTACAAAAGGTGTTTAGCGCGTTGGTGTATCATACCTATATTTAGTCTTCTTGGATGCAGACGGTGTAGAAAAGGGTTTCTTATTCATCGTTGTATGTTAAACGTTTACTGACAGAACACTCAATAAATATACGAAAGCACTTTGCATCACAGTCACAGTTACAGTTGGTTTTGCCGCTTGCAAATTTGCAATAAGACAGGGCAGGAAAGCACGGCGCACACGAATGGCGCGAAAATAATTCTGCGTTGTTCAGGCTATATGTATAGTTCAGAATTTCGGAACGAAGAACGATGAGGTTAGTCCGCCGGATATGCCAATTTCGGGAAATTGCGATCAGCCGGTATCTAGCAGGCAGCAGGTGATTGTATGTATACCTACAGTAGATAGAGCGGGTAAGGTGGAGGCGTCGGCGTGAGCATTGAGTACTACGTAGTTCGGAGAAGCTCCGCGCATCCTTTTTGAGGAATCCGCTGGGACAGCCCACGCTACGCTCGACATCATTACCGGTTTTCTTATTTATTGTTGGACTTGCTTATATTAATTCTCCAGTGTGTTTACCTAAAGTTACACTATCGCTCGCAGTACTTTGTCGCGATTCGCACTAATACGTAAGGGCGATGTTATTCCATTCTTTTTCGAGTATATCGCGGGGTGCGTTGTGAGTGTGAATTGTGTTGAGCCAAGTGCAATTTGAAACGTCGTGTGTCGGTTCCGGAATGCTATTCGAAAGCACTGGAAGCTACATGTTCCTTATCCGAAAAATTAAGGTTAGTGTCATGTCATCACAGACCAGGTATGTACATACAATCTGCTCAAACGATTCTGTTAGACGTGATCATGTAAACGGAGCCGAGAAACTAATATCATTTGAGCCGGGGTTACATATGTACCTGCTTTGTGCTGGCACATGCGAGGTATCTAGTGTGTGGGAGAGGATCTCCATCGGGCGTCTCATCGTGGGAGCAATGGTACGTTTATTAACATGTTATTTCTTAACATGTTTTATGAATTATGTTTGTTATTTCTTTCACTTGAATCATTTTGCTGTTCTTTGCAATTGTTAGGTGTGTTTTCTCAGTAATTAATATAATTTTCCTTCTCTGTTTCAGATTGAGGTATACTATATGGATGTTGTAAAATTGATTTCTAAATCGGTCAGAGAACTAAGAAGCAGTTGGAGATTCTAGCTTTTGTTGCACATTCTTCTATCTGTCTGTTTGATATGTGAGTTACCAGCTATTAATTTTGAGTAATGGATTTAACGATTTTTAAACTTTACTTTACAAAGGGGAAATTAAAAATGTCACAAAAGATTTATAGGAACAGTTTAACATTATTAGATGTTATTGCTTTTATAAACGTTCGCGGAAATAGATTGCCCGAGTGCGAACTTAATATTATAAGTTAATTCATATCCCTAAATTTGGAGTATGGTCGCGGTCTAAAAGTATAAATTGCGTGATTACGACCAGAGAAAAGGGATATTTAAAGAATACGAACTTCGATTTTCTAGCGGGGGAAAATATGGTTTTTCCTTTTACCCGTGGATATCGTTTGCTTGTCTGAAGGATAGATGATCTGTTCACGGTACACTTAAGTGACGCTATATACAGGTTGGCTTTATGAGGGCTCAGACCTGCGTTGCGTGCGGCGAATAAAGACAAGTTTCCGGGTTTACACAGAGCCCTCCCGGCGAATTCTCCGCGTAAGAAGGAGATTTTATGACCGATTTTATACGAACGCTCCAATACATCGCAAGAGAGATATGCCTAGTGCGTCACTCTCGATATTGTAGAAAAGCTTGGTCGCCCTGCAACCGTTCGCTTACAGTATTGTCAATAGAATATTCGCATGGCAGCGGTAAAATTAGAACAAAGTTAATTTACGGTATATTAACCCGGGAGATGTCGGTAACTGTAATTATGGACAGTTAATTGCTCCGGGGCTAAGTAGTTTTGCTTTTGGATTCACACACACACAGATGGTACCGAAGGGGTTAAGATTAAATGAGCTCACTAGCACTTGGCGCACTCGACAGCTCGATGTTCGTAGACCTACAGCTAGCGAGTTGTATTATTGAGAAGCGTTGGCCCTCGGTATCCGCAAATTCCTTGATAATACGTAATTTAAAGGCTGTACTTGTTTTCTCCGGGGAGAATTAAAGGTCACGGCAGTCGAGCAGGATCCCGCCTTCCCGTCGCTGCGTTGTAGGGATCGGGAACTCCTGTTCTCTACGTGAGGCCACGGGTTTTTCTCGCATCTCGGTGATAAATTTTCAAGTCGTCCAGCGGCGTCTTGGAACTCTGGAACGATGTTATGGACGATGCTCGAGAACAAGAAGGGTGGTGGTTACTCAGCCCGGCTTCACATCCCTCCGCACATACTAACGCGGATTTATCGAGCCCATCCTCCGCAGTAACGACGAGTGACTGCGGAAGAAACTATACAGGGTGTGCTCTATCCGCTAAACGGCTAATGTAATGGAAAGTGCTTTATAACAGCTAAACTATTAGAAATTGCAGGCTTCGCGATTGCTTTCTGGAAAGGGCCAATTATAGACTTGATATTGTTGAGCCTCTTTTCTTAATGGCGCACACAATTCACTCACAGGCCTCATTCAAATATTGGTGGTTATTAACAATCTAATCGAATGGCTTGCGCCGTAATTAGGAATAGCAGGTGAAGACTCAGATTGAAATTAGCAACAGAACTTGCTTGTAGCTTTGAAAATTCATTTCCAATTTACACATTTTTGCGATAAATCCATCGTCCATTCGTTTCATAACATTTGTCCGAGATTTCTGTATTCGATGGCTATAAGTGTAGTACACCCTGTATATGAGTTTCGGGGGTGGAAAGTTATAGCTCTCGGTCGTTGCTGTATCAATATCTCGTTAGGAACTGCCATGGAAGTAAAATCGAAATGGCTTGGTCGCCGATGCCGGCGGTGGACGACCATCCAAGGAAAATTGTGATATTCCATGTGCGCCATATACGACACGGTACTTTTCCCGTAATGATAATCACGCCGAAAATCGGCCATTGAATTGGGTGGCACGGTACACGGGCGCGTATACATACACATACCCATGCCGATAATCGATATCTGCCGATACGTCTGGCGTCCAGCGCAAATTAAGTTTAGTTATTTTCCACGAAAGCGAGTCCGCTTGAATACTTCATCACAGCATATGCATTAGTCGAGTCGAGGATCAATTTAGACAACAATCAGTTTCGTTAGTTAGCCTCTGCTTGTCAATAGGCCACTTATACTTTTCTGTGTCAAGAAGCTGAACTTAGACGGAGTTTATGATCCAAGCGAGGAGCGCAAAGATACTAGATAATAAGAAATCGATCGACACGGAAGCTAAAAAACTGGATAGATAGTGGAATTAAGAGCGGGCTGATTTCTAAACGGGGAGTATGTCAAACTCTTGCATTCTCTAGGCACTTTTTTCTAATTCGACAAAACTATTTTTTCGAAGGGCCAACTATAGCTAACAATCTCAGCTGCGCTGCAGCATGATTTGCCATATAAGTTAAAGCGGCGGTATACCGGCGATATACAACAGGTCCCGAGTGAATTTAATTATACCACCATAAAATCGCCGTAGACTGAAGGTACAAGTGGCAGTAACGCGAGCCTGCAAAGCAGAGAGTAAGTTTTTTTATCACGCTCGTGCCGTAAAACACCGGCGTTTAGATGGCGGGTTGGGGGAGGTGCAGTCGATTATTCCAACATAATCCTGGCAGAGCACGTGTGCCATGAAACATTTCGAGACGAGGGAATGTAACGCGAAGGAGGAGCCTTGGCGGGAAGATAATCTTTACTAGGGTGTAAAAGGGAGAGCTAGCTGGATAGTCGTGTCCCATCCGAGTGGGCAGCATCGCCAGGTATTACAATTCGATGCCCACGTACTAACCGTGTACCGGCGAGGAAAGAGGCGGCAACTGGTGGTCGTTAGTACTTACGTTCGCATGTGCATTCGCGCGCCCGCATGCGGGAGCCTCCTACAGTAGCAAACCTTCTGGATTGTGTGTGTACGTTTGTACACTTGTATGCTGTATCCGCCATTCGCGTCTGCCGGTGGCCGATACAGTTTGGCAGCAACGCAACATCCACCGGCTGTAGTGTTTGGCGTTTGGCCAGTCGCGGATACTATCTACAACTACAACGAGCCTAACCTCCTAGCGCCATTTCTCTGTTGAGCTTGAGCTCTATAGGCGGCGTGCGCCGCTGAAAGGGTGCAACTGGGATCCGACAGTGGGACTGCGGCCGCTGTTATATGAGGATTAGCAGATACCCTCGCCAATGCCGTGTAATTACGCTGGTTTTCCTGCCTCCCCCGGCCGTTTTATCCCCCAGCCGGCCGTGCCTTCCACTCTTTATCGTGCGTGCTCTCGTTGTCGTCGAGCGGCTCCCCCGTCCCGTCGACATTTGCATCCCGTTAAGCATCGTAAACTTGTCAAAGCGGCGCCCCTTTATGCCTGCTCCATAGTCCTAGGGTACGCCTGCACTGCCGCCCACCAGCATGCTGATCTGCGCGCTCTTTTCCAACTATTTCCCCGGCAAAAGACGAGGTGCACCGCTATCTAGCGCTGGCGCCGCCGCCATGATTCCGATCGAATCGACACCCACGGAAAACCTCCGCAGCACTTAACGGGGATTAAGGCTCCCTCGTTTTCAACGCCAACCTGGCCGCGCTACAATATGCTAATGGCACACGCTGCTGCCGCCGCTACCTCCGCCATCGCCAGTCTCAGCAGCGCGAAAATTTAGGAATATTGCGGCAATGCACTTCTTCGTTTCGTTTCGCAGTTACTTTCGACGCGCTGTGAGATTGAGATCGTTCCAACTATCCTCGAAACGATCAGAGAGACTTCGCGTGATTGCGACTACTCCACTAGTGGTGCTCGCTCGGCTCGCTGCTTCTCCTTAAGTTCCACCTCCTGTGGTTTTTTGTTCTTCCTGAACTGCATTTTCGAGTGCGCCGCTACTCAGAATAGTGATTGATATAGTGATGGGGCTGCCGCATCGATCTTGCTCAGTCGGATTTTGCGCTGACGCTCGGTACAATTAGTTAAATCCCTCTCGGCGCCTTGTCGCCGCTGCTGAATCATTCTGGGAACGCGCGTGTGGCCAGTACGCCGGTGCTCTTTTTCATTTCTGCCGCAGCCAGACTTATAGTCCTATTAGTCGATAATGGTGAAAAATACGGCCGCTGCGGTAACGATCTTAGCTTATAGTGATCGTAAATGCTGGATAAAATGTCGCGCAACGCGCTAGGGGCCGCGCTTAATACCGGCCACCTAGGTACCGCTCCGCAAGCATATATTCACGGTAAGTGGCGTAAGTTATGAAAATTTCATAGCGTATCCACGTTACTTTATGCATCCATCGTCGGGACGGCGTGCGCGCGCACCAGTGCAAAAGGAGTAGTACATACTGCTTTTCGCCTGTCCCCGCAATTAATCATGAGCCGCTCGATGCTGAGATTCACCGGCGTCCTCTTCTACTGCATGCATGCGCTGAAACCACCTCTTAGGATCATCATTGTTTGCGCAAGGCACATTGCCCTCTGTGTATAGAAACTGCGGCAAAAGCTCGCGACACCGACGACGACGTCGACGCGTCGCGCCGCCCTGCGTGGCGTGTGGCACGGCGGCATAGTGAAACTTTTAGCGTGGCGAGAGCAATGCGTGTTAATCGGGGCTAAATAGTTGCCGCCGTAAAATCACTGAAGTTCAGCGGGCAGCCGCCGAAGCTCAAGTCCGGATGAAATATTGCCAGGAACGCGCACGTATTAATGGGAACCCTTCATCACAGTGCCCTGTATTTTTCTACATTTACCTTTGCTCATCATCCTCGGCCGCCTGCCTTCCGCTCGGAGCATGAACGACCGTGATTTCGCACCCAACTGTTTTGATAAATACTATATGAGCGGGATCGAGTTTGAATCTCGCATCTTGTCCTCGTAATAATAGATAGCAAATTGGGAAAGTTGTGACAGTCTCCGGATTGGCAGGCTGCCACCTTCCTGTCTCGTTGCATTATCTTAGAAAGTTCGCGTGACGTCTTATAAGTTCCTAACTTTTGTTCTACATACATATAAGCATTCTAACTTGCCAGCGGCGGACGGCGCGCTTGGCCTGACGTGTTATTATTGAATGCGAAGGAAGCGGCGTCTACTGTGCGCCTGTTATTGGCAGACGCGAGTATCTTTCTGTATGGCAACATTTTGTGCGGTATGGTATAAAATGTATCAAACAAGTTGCCGAACTCGCATCTGACTATACTTTCGCAAATCTACTAGTCTACAGCTACAGAAACCAAGTTTTCCTGTCCTCATGTGCTTCACGTGTTATTTTCGTATTACTTGCATATGTATGGCTCTATGTGCAAGGTAGACCAATGCAAGTCGTAGAATTCTTACGGCTAAAATAAGTAATGCACCTGCTTTAAATTTATTGAGATAGCAAGTATAATATATAACTGGATTATGAATAGTACGTCGTCCGTTGTTATCCACGAACCAAACATGAATGTATGAAGAAAAAATATAATTTTCTTCGCAAGGTTACGTTCATATTGGTTACGGTTTCTAAGGAGGAACAAGTTTCCGAGTTTAATCAGTAAAATTTCGGGGCCGGCCGCGCAAGTGGGGCGATCCACGGCGCCTGTAAAATATACACGAGACGGATCGTACACACTTCATACATTCTTCCTCGAAGTTATGGCAAACATAAACTTCAAATACGAGCAGGAAATGGAGGGTAAAAGCTCTTGAAACTTCGTGAAATGTTGCGTTTTAATCAGTGAAGCGGTACCTGCCCAGTTTACCACGCATACAAACAAAAACACGCATTTTTTAAATTATTCCTACAACAAGAAAAATCAATAATATACTGATAAAAGTTCGTGGAGTGCAGAGGATTGAGAGGCATTCGGGTTATTCAGGCTATTATTTTTATGGGAAACATTTTAAACATTAATTACAACGCAACTTGCTAGCAGACCATGCACGTTACGAGGAAACCCTTTGCTATGCCGGCTTTGAAGGCACAGCAAAGGACGAGCTGCGGTGATAACACGGGAGGTTGTGGATATCACAGACGTGCTTGCCACGTTATTTTGAAAATCCCCGTAATAGATCGAGCTATCACAAAATGATGAGATATGAACAGCCGTATAACGAAGACACGTAGAAAGCATGCTGCGATATATCATGCATAACAAGTGAGTAGACCAAGCCCATACCGTACGGAAGCTGTCTAAAGGATGCTATTGCGCCAGGCAGAGGCAGCACGAGAATTATATTTCTTCCATACCGAGAAAGACTCCTCACCTTTCCACCTTATGATATCAATACTCCTGGAAAATCCAGTTGGCTAATGCCGAAACAGGCTTTAGTAAAAATCAATTATTTATATTGTTATAGTTCTCTTTCGGACAGATTACTTGCGGCTAAAATTATTTTAATCTCCACGTCGTTTGTATATGCATGAGGACAACAAGAGTACTACAAAATCGTTCACGGGCTATTTCTTCATTGATTTTCATCCCCTATGACAAACCAATTAGTAATCCTTGTAGAGAATAAGAAACAATGGGACAGTCGAAACTAGATTCAAGAGGAAAATTATTCTAGAGGGTCGTAAGTCCCCGTTGTTCAGTCCCTCAAAGGATGAGAAGTATAGTATTATTACTCGCCGACGGCTGGTGATGAGTAATTCTTTCACGCACTGAATTTCGAAAATTGTCTTCTCACTCCTTACCGCATAGGATACCATCCGAGTGCGGGGTTATTTCGCGAATGTAATAAACACATTGCTTTGCTGTACGTGCCACGAAACCTTAACGAAGGGCAGAGGAACAATTGTGCTCGGGCGAGCTGGTGTGCTGGGCGTGCGGTACCTTCCGTTTACAGGCGAGTACAAAACGCGCGCATTACAAAGCCAGCTTGAAAGGTGCTGGGCGATTTTCTGATTAACCACCGCGCACAAATTGATTGTGGCGTTTTTCCGTGCACGGCGGGGGCGCGCACACGCGTCTACGAATTGCCCGGTGGAGTAATGCGTGCGAGCACGGAATTAGATGGTTATCGGTGAAATCGTTGGTCTGCCGCCCACGGAAGCCTTTAATTAAGATATTGAATCTTGCATAAGTAATAAGTAACCTAGAGCTCATGCGCTTGGAGTATTCTTGAGACTGGTGACCTTTTATATTCACTTATCTTTCAAACCAAAAGTAACTTTTTGAATCCAATTCCGTAGCCCAGTAATGACACTCTAGCCGATTACCCCGTTCCATTTCGAAAATTTGATACATTTCTGTTGATACTTTAATAGAGTATTGTTCACCAGGTTCTCCATCAGATCGTTATCGGTGAAGTTGTTTGTTCCTCGGGTATTACACATTTCGAATAAAATCTTAAACTTTGCATAAATAATGTGTCACGCAGCTGATGGTTATAGAGTCAATGGTAAAAGCAATCGGCAGACAGAATTGTCGAAGCTGTTTCTCGTAACTCAGTCGGTCGCATCGAGTTACCTAATGGCGTCGGCAGTGCGCGAATAGATAATTTGTTAACTGCATCGACCACCTCCGCCCACCCACCCCTCTCCCCCGACAAGCAGCGCGCTTCGTGTAATCGTAAAAACGCTCGTAAATGGTCAGGCCATTTCACGTTAACTCTAGCTGATGATTCGATGCGCTACCAAATGGGCTGCAGCTCGAGCGGACGAATTACCGGCGCGGGGAGAAAAAAAGGAAATATACGGTAATGGTAGGACGGAGATACACACTGCGAAAAATGCAGCGCGGGCTCTGCCGGGTGAACATCGCCAGCGGTGCGCAACAAACGCAATAAAAAGAGCGTTAAAAATATTCCAAGCCGATCCACCCTGCCAGTCCACTCGGGAGTCTGTTCTACCTTTATGCGAGACAAGAACGTTCGGCGCGTTTACATGCTGCCGAAGCGACATGTACGCACCGTACACATACGCTTGCAGTCGCGAGTACAGGTACGAGGCTGTAAATCCCGGACATATACTTATGTCAAAATGACACGCTCCGTAAATCCGCCGTTGGATCATCCGCCGTCCTTCTATCACTCTATTTCGAAGCGCAGCCTGGTTATTCATCACAGGGCTGGCCCGGCCAATGTACCTACTCCCGTCGGAATGGCCCAATGTTTACTGACAGTGTATAATGGCCTTCTTTTACAAATATGCGAGATTGGTCTGGATGTTCGATGGAGCGCTAGTTTATCATGTAATTCCATTCTGCCTAGAAGCTGTTATTATCATGATGAACGCCGGTGCCTCGTTACGTAGAAAGTCTGCCTGCTGCGTACTACGTACATACCTTGATGCATTAGAACGTCGACGATGCCTGAGTCGCCGTTTGCATGACTCGCTCGCAGCGCTCGACTCCAGTAGTAGTTTGGTGGAATGCCCCAAAGGTGCACGGCTCCTTGGTACGTGCGCTAGCCATACCGCTAGAATTAACGCATCGACGCTCCAACATCTGACGCACATACGCGAACCAGGAACCTCGATTAGTACTCCTGTATACGTATTTCGTGTTTCTGTCGGAATCGGAAATCGGATTCTGCCTGTAAGATGAACATTTCTTACTCGTTGCGCGATCTGGCTTTGTCGTTTGTTCCCTTGATGCAATTTATACATGAAATTTTGCATAACCAAGCGTGCCTTGTCTCGTCTTTTCAAGGAAACTATTATGCTGCTCCACTAATTGACCATTGTATTCTAGCTGTACGTAAATGCAGGTTCTTACCGCACACTATCAATTTTCGCTGCCGAACTGTCAAACATCCCCAATGTTGCCATAATTAATAACGGTTTGTAATGTTACGCGCTGAAATCCGAGATGAAACCGAAGCTATAATAGGAGTGAAGCATCATTTAATTGGGATAGGAATCGGTTTTCAATTATAATAGGGTTTAGACATGTCAAGCTGAAGGTACTACGGTGGTCGGGATAGATTGCGATCAATGTTTAAAAGACAGGCAAGCTGGACAGGGTGGGTGGGAAATAGCGTATAATGTGGCCTGAGGTGTAGCAGGTTTTATCCCTAATTTGCTGGCAGCATCAATTCTACATGGGTATCGCGCATTAGCGAAAGATAACGATTCAACGGGGCCTGCATTGTGCCGCCACTCCTTGCAACAATGAAACTCCTTCCTCATACCAAGGAGGAAAACCGGTAATTTGACATACAAACTTCGCACGAAGCAGAGTGAACGGAACAACCAACGAAATCCTGCCATTGTGTTTGGCACAGGTATTCACAAAAATGGGCCCACAGGCCGCTAATAACCATTGCCAAGTTTTTGGTCAAGTCTGGAGCGGTGCTCGAATTACCCGGACGTTGCTAATGAGTAACCACCCCCAGGTGCCTGTTGACTTCGGGCTTGGGATCTATTCAAACGGATGACGAAATACTTTGGTCTCCGGCAAGCAGTCACCGGCTTATAGCAATTGTCACCATCTTTATAGTATGTAGTATAAGGCTCGGAAAACGCGACTTCTTTGCTGACGGCTTACGAAATTCCACCGCGTTCCCGACACTCTCGGGAAAGTATTAATAATTGGTGTCACGAAAGTAGAACCTTCCGACATTTATCGGTTACATGAAATATAAAGGGGTGGGGAGGTGTTTTATAGCGACTTTCGTGATACTATCCCGGCGAGATCATTGTACAAGTATTCCGAGAATGATCGATTGCAGGCTAATGTTTCTCCCAACGAAGACACATCAATCACGGTGTCCATGCATGATTTTGATACCATTAAATTGCACAAGACCCGAGAAAAATCGATACTTAGTCCGAGGTCGAGTGGCGAGGGGTTCCCGGTGTTGCCCGGCATTTTATTTAACAAAAACTGTTACGCAAAATCTGGCGAATAATACATTCGCCGAAGTGACGATTTATAAGTAGGCTGACAACCGGGAGGAATCGCAACGACACTTCTAGGACGACAGGATTCACCGTGCAACAATCTCGTCAATTATACCAGTCTATTATATGATCAATGCGCAATTAGCTTATGGGGCTTCATGCGTTACTAAACTATAAGAGGCCGACAGTCTGTCGGGAAAGCATATTGGAGAGGCTGAGGTAAATAGCGAGGGATTCGCAGGTACACTGGCAGCAAGCCGAAGCGGCGCGTCGAAAAGATGAGCGGGAAGTAAGGATAAGAAAGGGAGAAGAGAAATGAGGGCAGCGTGGAAGGCGGCAGGCAAGGGAGGCAGGCAGGCAGACTGGCAGCGCTGCGGTAGCGAGAGCACGTTGCGAAATTGCTGGAGAAAGAATAGCTGCGTGCAGAAAGCGGCAGCGAGTGGGGGTTGGTAGGGTGGGTGGGTGGCGGTGGTGCTAGTGAGTGGGAGAGCGCGCACGAGCGGAGCCAAGTGGAAAGTGGCGCGCATAGTCAGCCAGAACGAATGTGGCGAAAGCGAACTCGGAGGAACGGGAGGCTAAGGGAGCAGGCCACCCCCGGCCCGAAAGTACGGGAAGAAGACGAAGAAGCGAGAGGAGTGAAGAGCTCGGCCGGGCGAAGCGGAAGAGAGCGGATGGGAGCGCGGCGCGTAGGCACACACGTACACAGGAGGCATATATATTTAATATCCGGTGTACTGGAAATGTCGCTAGGGCGCAGACTCGAGCCAATCGGGGTCGGTCGACTCGTCAGTTACTTTTCGCGATCCACCGTGACCGCTCCGATGCGGCACAGGTAGGCGGAGTGGATCCACACCAGTCTCCAGTGCTCTCCCTTGATTCTACCATCATCTGGACGATAGAAAGGGAGATAGTTAAAGTGGAGATTGACTGGGCAGCAGCGTACTTCGGGCGCTGCGCCGATGTCAGACCGAAAGGGACTAGAGAACGGAGGAGGACGATTACGGAAAGGAGAAGAATGAGAGCGGGAGAAAAGTAGATAGCGCGAGAGGAAGGGCCACGAGTGACTGTCGGGTTGCTGGCCCTAGCAGAGGCATCATCCGCCAGAGAAAAGCACAGCTTGCGCACTGTTACGGCACGTTACCGGGGTTCTGCGCGAACCACCGAACTGTGCCGCTCGGTCATCCCTGCTGAGCCAGTCGAGAGCTTTCGTGCGGAGTGTTTACGTCGCGTCGTCGCGCGGGCAAATACGCTGCTCTCGCTGGCGGCTACCCGTACGTGCTCAGCCTGCGCTCCTCTCTATCTTACTTGCCCTTTATTCTGCCCTCTTTACACCTGTCCCGTCACACTTCCAGCCGCAAATCAGCTGGAAGACTCGACGGCTCTTGGCCAGATTGGCTCTGCCCCGTGACAAATGTGACAAAATCCTCCGATTTTCCGACCGACTGGTGAGTGGCATCCGTGCGCCCGTGTTCCTCGCACGAGAGCCGAGAGGGTTAGTGATCCACGCGTATTGTTCTCGGTGTTCGCATTGATGGAAGAGTACCCGTGAATTTCGGCCCGCGCCGCAGTATAGGACGAGACGTCCGATCGGGACTTAATCGGCGTTGATAGTGAAGTCTACTGGCTCCCTTGGCTAATCGGGAGCAGTGAGCGGAAAGATCGGCGGATCAGGATTAACCACTCGGAAGGAGATCAGCTGAGGAGAGGGCGAGAAAGAGGAGGTTGATCGTTGTGAGAGAGTGTGTCCTACTACCAGAGACAGCGTGAGCGGGAGAAGGAGACAGGGAGAATTCTGTGCTCACTGATCGTCTTGTTTCCTGACCGATCCCTCGTCAACACCGATGACTGCGAAGTACGCGCGCTTTCCAGTTCAAAAGGCGCGTCTATCAACCGGATTAATCGAGTCGTGTGATCGCCCAGTTCGATCTCGCGATACTTGAGTGCCGCGCTCTCTTCTTTCATTTATCTTTAAAGTTGCACACAAGCGGCCGGGTTCCGGACGGAAATCACACGCGTGCGAATTCGGTAGCCTTAGATCGGCTCTCCACGAATTGCCTCCCGTGACAAGGTGACTTCCTTAAAGTGCAACGGCGAGGAGCCGATACAATCGCGCGACCTGATCGTCAGCATCAATGAGCGACGACATCGGGCCATCGAACTGAGGTGAGTTTGGCACAAATATCCTGCTACCTATACGCACACTGCCGTACACCCAGATCGATTCCAAGCGTCTGCGAGGCGGAAGCTGTTTTCGATAGCCTCTGCAATTATCTTCAGTTCAGAGTTCATCAACTATTAGCAAGCGTCTTTTATAATGACTGAGGCTATACTATACTTCACCAGCAATATGATCACGCTCGAAATGATAACAGTGCGTCGAAACATTTGGATGTTGAATAGCGATGTCAAATCTGACTAAAAGCAGTAGTTTGAGCGGTTGAAATAGAAGCGTTTCTAAGAATTGCTGCTGCTTATAACGTACAAAAAAGGAAATTTCTTCTTTTGTGTTAAGATTTAAGCAGTTGCTGGGCGCTGTTGATACGCAGAAATATGCGATTGTATTGCTCAACGTAGATAAACTATGTTCAAGCATAGGGTACAATTGACTAGTGCAGAGTCAACCCATGGGATGCTATACTACTGGAGTGGCTTACCAATTTACTTTCATGTACTTTCATTGAGTATTGTCGTGCTACATAAATCAATAATTTCCTCCGACAATTAGGTTATTTTCAGGTGAATACATTTCATTGCAATTGGATCGAGATGAGTATCTCAATATATTGGCAGATCCTCGGTGAATCCTGTGCTATAAAAATCTAATTAAAGAGTGGACTGTTAATTGGGTTCAAGATAAAGACTGAATTTGGGGGGCTTACTGGTTAGAATCGGCTGATTAATTCAACCGAGGCTGCGCGTTGCCGTTTTAAGTGGATCATATCTCGAGGATCGAGGGAAATCCCAGCTAGATTTGTTACCCCGAATCTTATTAATTCGGTGGGTCCGGGGTATCGAAAAAATCCGCACCGAACTTTTGCGTCATTGAAACTTCGATAACGAGATTGCGAATGCTTACAGAACTTTTGCCAATGCTGTGGATCTCCCTTCCAACATGCTTTGCTGTGTTTGACTGTGTACCTATATATATGGGTGTATAGCAAATAACAGTATATACGCATACACTAATTCATGCATTAAATATTTCGCTCGTAAGCAAATTGCAGGAACCGTAAATAACGCAGCGATACAGTTGCATTGCAATGATTGATAGAGGTTTCCATTAGTATACACGCTCTGCTAGCAATAAATATCTCGATTAATAGGCATGGAAGTCAATAAGTAGGCGTTATTTGAGATCACGCTGGTTGCCTGCGAATATAATGGTTATTTACGACTGTCTCCGTAATACGTTCAATCAAAACGAGTGACCTCAATGGAGCGCATATAACATTTTGTCGATAGCAAAGTCACATTTATTGTGAACCGCAATGATAAATGGCACTTTGCCTTATGCATCGGAAGCATATGAGTACTGCTCGCACTTTTAATAGGTTGTGTTATTAAAATAATGTGTACGCGCACTCATATACGATGGTTCACTAGTGGATCAATATCGGCGTTCAGTGCTTTTTAAAAGCATCAAACGCAATCGCCCCTTCCGTTTCCCTATCGCACGACCTGTAAATGGATGGCTACTCCAGCTATCACCAATAATAATATATACAAATGATGGCCCAGCACGATAAAACGATCAAACCATACGCACATACTCACATGCACGCATACGTGCGTGCTGAACTGGGAAAGGCGACTGTGTCTGTCACTGAAATAACGCAAATTGACTCGAATTATAGGATATATAATTTTCGCATTATGTCGTCATTTCGTCCGATGCGAAGTCACGCATAGCTGTATGGCTTTTAATACGCATTAAGCTTTCCGACAAGGACAAATGTGATAGCGCTTCACAGAGTGCGCGGCATTATTTGTCGCCAGTGGAATATTTCACGGCCGGGAGCGAGTAATGAGAAATTGTACGCTCAAATTAAACGGTCACCTTGCTTTGACCGGGACGATACGAGGAATTTGCTAACCGTTATTTCAATTGGCGTGTACATAAATGTATGTACCGTCGTTTTGTTTTATCAGTGGCATGAGCGGGAGCACAGTGAGCTTTGGTAGCTCCTTATCTCGTCAAGACCTTTCCATACTCGCGGTACGTCTCATTCGTATGAAACTTTAAGACAATTTGTATTTTATAGAAATAAATGATCGAATCTGATCATAAGTTGTAAAAATCAATTACCTCTAATCAAACTTATATCTACATACGATATAATGTCCTCGAATATATGTCACTCGGAGTAGTATTTATCGAAGATCCTCTCAGCATAGTTTGGACACCTACCCCTTGTGGCAAGAATACAAAACTTACTCGATGTGGCGTTTCTTTGCCACTTTCGCACTTTCACTATGAATTATTCCTGAGTTTTATATTTAGGTCAATCTCATACCTTAATAAAGCATTGATATGACACTTTCGCAAAACATTGATTAGTAGGTCCTGATAAGAAGCAGCGACGTCGAGAGGAATCTGGCGGACAGGGAATCGTGAGAATCTGAAGGGATGATCGATCAGGAGATGTGGAGTCCGATAAAACGATTGACTAGCCTCCGTTACCGCGGGAGAAGGGAGAAGATAGGATTCGGTCTTAGTAGAGATACAGTAGCGCCGCGCCGTCCAAATTCGGCATTCGAATGCGAGGTCGTTAAGTATCTCGAGTATCCAGGGCAGGCTTGAATCAAGTTGATCGCGTTGTCATTTTGCCGGGCCGCGTCCCATAAGCCTCTCCCCCAAGCAGTAGGTATACCCGGCCGATGTTCCATCGATACGTAACCCCCGCCTACGCCATCAGGCCTAGAGAATCCTATGCAAATATGCTGAAAGCATAGTCTGAACGCTCCTCGGGTTTTAACGCGCTACTTAGTCGCACGTTACATGCGCCGACAGATCGATTTACCTACACACGGCCTCTTCACCTTGCCGCCCCTGTTTTCTCCCTCTTTGGTCTCGCCGTAGCCGACACCGACGCCACCCTTAACATTCTCCTCGACAATGTTCCATTTGCCAGATTTCGTTATCCTGCCCTATTTCTTTTTTCCGTCTCGTGGTTCCTTCTTAACGCTAGGCCAATACAACCGATTTTGTGTCGATTGACTGTTCAGTGGACTCGAGCCCCGTTCATTTTTCCGATTTCTCGTTCAATACTGAATAGCACGCTTTAACGTCTCGTGTGAGATGTGAGCCGAACATCGTCAAAGAAACTCCTGGCAGGAGTGTTACCCTTGCAATCCTTAGTAGTGATTGACCGTAGGTAAGTTGTATATACTGCTCGAATACTGACATTCGACTAGGCGCGAACTCCGTCATATAGTACATATGTTTACGAAGAGGTCAAATTGCTATATTTTTGTAGATATATCTGTTGCACGAGCCTTATAAAGCATTTTTCCATGTGATAAGAGTCCTTAATCAAATTTCTGGAATGAAATATTGAAGAGTAGTAATGTCAGTGGCCCGCCGATTCGTGGATTATTGTCTGATGGGCGGAGAAGCATTTGGCGAACCTGCCATGGGCTGGCCAAGCTTTCTTCCTCAGGGATGCACCACTTTATACCGTTTTCTGTGCAGATCCTTTCTCATTTCGGGCTACCTCGCTTCTCCCATTTAGTAACCATTAATTTTAATGACTGCTGAAAACTAGTTTAGCACGTCTTGTACACTCGGCGCGCACAATAGCTCGCGGTTCCGCAACAATCCGGATGATTGTGAAGGTTGAACACCCGATGCATACATATACTACACACATCAACAGATGACAGGAGGGCAGAAAAAGCACGCGCTCTCTGTCGCAAATGGTTGAAGTTGCGTGTGTGCGTGCATATTTTTATTGCCATCGCTGCATGGCAGTCGGGTGTGTACGAATGCTTGGGAATTTTTCACCACGCGTGGATTACGAGTACGTGCTCGATCTTCTTTATAACTTGAATCCAGTCGTCAGGAGATCTGCGCCGGATTTGCTTCGTTTATCGAAACAAATCTTTTGGTGATGCCTTTCCAACATACGTAGTAGGTCAACCTTGTTTCTACGTCCATGAGTGGCACTTGCCAACCATTACATTTCTTCGTGATAGATATAATTACATGTGAACATTTTGTTTGGCCTGATAACACATTGCAGAATGTTTATTTTACATATAACAATCCGCAAATTATAAAAATTGAGAATTCGCACGAGGAGCCAATAATGAGGTGGTAGGTCTTTTAATAAAGGAGGGTAACGACAAGAAATGTATTTTCCTTCACATGCTTCATAAATTGGTTATCAAATAATCGCCACGACCCCGTACAAGAGATTTTCCCGCCTACATCGTCGCCCTCATCCTATCGTCGTCTCTTATTTCTCCTACAGTAGCAGGTTGCCGAATATCCATTAATTTTAATGATGAACGCGGTCAGTTCAACACATCCTGGACTCTTTGTAACAGGTATCCGGGTCATATATCATACGGCCGTGTCGTTGAAAAGTGCATGACTCAGATAAGTACAACGTGTTATTTGTTACACCCTACCCTTTTGCTGGGGGGCGGCCTTCATTGTAATGTGCATCTTTGCTAGGAACACGCTGCAGCCAGGAAGTGCGATACCACTTTTGAAGCAGATCAGCACGCGCCATCACACTTACAATAGAAGTTCAGGGCAAAATCTATCGTAGGGCAGCAAACTATCGTTCACGAAAACATCCCAAAATATATAGCCTTCCATTTCTCGCGATAAAAGTTTACTGCAACCACTCTCATTTTTTTATCTTAAGATGAGGGTTCTTATCAATTATAAATTATGCGGTAAAAAAAGTTCATATGAGCGCGTGTGTCGGTAAAACCAGGAATTCAGTAGGTTCATTTGTCCTCAACATTTGGAGACCCAATGATGTGTAGAAATCATACGGTTCTGAGGAATAATTTGCAAACCTACACATCCTCAATCCCGTTATACTAACTTGCAGCAGCAGCAGTAGCCATACCCTAATATTTTCTATATATTAATACTTGCACATACAAAATTAAACATACTGGGTCGAACACCACGAATCAATAGCCGATAAATAAATATGTATAAATGTATATTAAGCAACAATGCTCTTTTGCCTGTGTTCATGCACCCACATAAAACAAACTGATCGATTCTTCTACTTCTGCAAGAAGTCATGTAGGATTAATAACATTTATTTCGGTTGAATTCTATCGAGTTAGCAAAGCTTAGCTTGAATGCATGAACAGAGGAATTAAATTGTTCATATTGGGTCAATCCCTAATAAATTCTTCTCGTCCCCGTAGTATGGGCAATCCGTCGTACGCGGTAATTTGGGTCTATTCGAGGAGTAGTACAATATCGGCAAGGCTGGGGATTAATTGTATGTGGCGCAATTTCCGGATTAGCCGCGGTACGCCAGTACACATTCGCCAATGGAAATCCAAAATCGGTACATATCCCTGTGCCCACATGAAGCCGTCATGTTACGAGCCAAGGGAGCTTATTAGTGCTCACAAGTCGTTAAAAGCACACGCATACGCCAATATTGACATTTTCCCGTGCTAGTCCCGAGATGTATCGCGGGACTGGTTAATATGACCTGTTTCGAAATTCACTTTTGGTACGCTAGTTTGTCTCCGTCTGCATTTGAAGCATTCAGCGTTCATCCTTGCTCTCGGGGAAATTCCACGAACCTTTTTTTCTCTCAAATGCCAAAATTCTTGGAGAGTTTATATCGGTCCAATAATTCTCGGTTTGACCGATCTTGTTGTAAAGTTGAAGCAAATATTTATAAATAAAAATAATTGTCCGTTTCTAAAAGAAATGGTAACTAGCATTTTCTATTGACAGTTTTTGACTAGTCTCCGCATTGTTCACAACATACATCACAGATACATATTACGCAGAATTCTTGCAGCGGTTGCTGCCATGTCACCGACATATCTGGTGGTAATACGCGATGAGGCTGATGTTCCCTTTTTTTCTTGTAGTTTTTGGCGTATCCGCAGCGAGTCACTGCGGCTGTGCTGGTACGGTGTGGAGCGTTGCGCGCGCGCGCGTGTGGCTGAACTCTCTTTCCCGTTCTCGCCCTTGTAATGTAGGCCACCGGCACCGGCGCAACTTGGGAGATTTCGACTTTCTCGCGGATGGATCACTCTACAAGCCGAGAGCTGCACGATAAACCATTCTGCTGCTTTGCATTTCACCATAAAAGTCAAATCGTTCCTAGGCCCTGTCCTCCACCCGCCCACCCTTAATTTTCGTTTTCTTCCCCTTTTCCCTTCCGGCAGCCCATCGCCTATGTATCCTTTCGTTGAGTATCGAAGGGCGGTCTCCGATCGCCGTAAAGATACCCATTCATTATATGTACATATCGGACCACGGACTTTATGTATCCTATTATACGTACCTTCTTCCTCGTTTCGGTTTTTCGCGCACGTGGCCTGCGGTATGCCAGTATGATTAGTAGTGGAGTTATTCGAAATTATCCGAATATCCGAACTATCCGAGTTGCTCTCCTATAATTCGTCATGGTTCATACCCATGCACATAAAGCTTCATTGCTCCCACTCGTGAGGGCGAGTATAATTTGTCGGAATGTAACTTTCAATGAGGTCTCTTTGAGAGGTAGAGCGCGTTATACATGTTATACATGTATGGAATGTCTCGACATGTTGTCTCATCCACGTAGTGAGGAATATCAATCAAAATTAAATTCACCGCCCTATCGAATAAATTTGCAAGTGGATTTTTGATAATAGCTTGCACATGTACAACATGAAATGCACACTTTAAGCGTGGCGGGATGGTTATGCTAATTGGGTTATACCCACCCTTTATGGTTACCGAAAGCTCTTCTTCAATCCCTTCGCCAGTCATGTGATAGGAAAATTTGGGTTCCCTCACAGAGGAGAAAACGGAACGGCAGTACTAATTATACAGCTGAAACGAAATAGGCTGTAAGTTATAGGAAGCTTCCCGGAAGAGTTCTGCATAATTGCCGGCTTGTTATTAAAAATACGCTTATCAGGCGTGCGCAAATAGGAACTCGCGTAACGCACTTGAAAGGTGGCGAGTAGAGGGAGACGAAGCCGGGTTATTCTTGGGGCAGTTTCATTTCTAAGTTTTGCATAATCGTTGCATATGGATTGAGATATTATGTGTGCGGGTTACTTGTAATTTTGCGCACACGGCGGTAGAGGGTGCATAATATATAGGCGATTTTTAAGCTCAGGGCTAAAATAGGTCGTAACGGGCCGTCGACCGGCGCGGCGGCGACTGACAAATTCTCGTATCCTGGAAATCCCTCTAGCGAGTTACAATATAATGCGAGCGCGCGGTGCGAAGCAATTGGCCAAATTGGGGGATCAGTGTAAAAGTATGGAAACTACCAGTCGCGCCGGCAGAGTCTGAATTAATGGGCACTGGCCTGGAGAGCGCAGAGCATAATGCTATCGGGATCGCACGAGCCAGCGAGCACCGGTGAAGATTACGGGAGCAAACTTTGTCATTTCTGACATTCCCCCGATAGCTCTGTGTGTCATCCAGCGTCGCCAGTGTGCCGCACGCGCCCGTGCGCGGTAACACCGATATCGCCAGGTCCAATCCAATTACTGGCCAATTAAGTTCTGCTCAATGATGCAATCGTCTTCTTCTGTCCCCGCAGCGTTGTTGTTGCGACACGACGGCGGCCACGGGACGAACGCCAGGGAAACTTTCCCCGTCTGGGCATCGATTTCGTTTCAGCTTGAACCAATATTCCGCGCTCGAGATGAGGACAGTAAACCAGCCGGTGGGGCTTGAGAAGTAGTTGGAGGCTACTTGGCACTCGAATTTTTTTGCCCGCTCTTTCGTGACCACTTCATCCGACAACGGACGCTGTGTACGTCTGCGAAGTTTGGGTAGGGCTAGAGTGTTCTCCTGTAAGAATGTTGGGTTTGGGTTATACCGGCGCATGCCGGACGCATGTACGCTCGAGCGTTACGCTATCCAAAATTTAACGAACGAAACCGGCCAGCCATTATGCTTTCCTGCGGGATATGCCGGGTCGGTGGTACATAGAACGGCTCGGTGGAAAGAGACTGGCACGGCAGGGGAAGGAGGCGGCCAGTAAACTCGGGTCGGCCCGGTGCAGCGGTTTCATCGTCTCACTGAATTGGAATTAGGAAGTTTTGCGGGCCGAAGTAGTAAACATTGTAAAGAATCACTTTGGAACTCACGACAGATCGGCGCAAACGTGAACGAACTACCCAGTGGGCCGGTGAGCGGGCGGCAGAGGTAAAATCGAGAACTGAGGCGCTCCGGAATGGTGGAGAGAAACAGGAATCGCATTAACGTTCCCACGATAAGATGTCGAGCGGGCGGACTTCACGAAGGCTCTCGCCCTCGTTATTCGAGTCACACACGGCAAGATAACGCTTTTCCCCTTTCGGAGAGGAGCGACGTGTCCCCCTTTCCCTGGCTTTCTGTCCACCGGGACCTCGTAAACCCGCTCTCGTAACAATCCGCGGCCTGCCCACTTTCATACTCACTCTCTACCCTTCTCTCTCCCACCGACACCACCACCCCCTCCCCACTCGGCCTTTCCCACGGGCTTTCCTTGATACGTACCTACCCACCGCCACTTTCTTCTTGCATTCTTCCTCCTCACGCCTCACACTTGCGCTCTGTACACGTGCTCCTCCGTCCGCGGCGGCAACTCCACACCAAACTATCCCAGATGAAGAGACGCGAGGTGGAGCGAGCACACTTTCCGTTTAGAGATGCAACCCTCTTGCGGACGTTCCCGACTTCCAAGAAGCGCCCAGTGAATCTGTGATTACCTGTGGCCAGTAACTCTTGCTGGTTGCGACCGTGACCTGCGTGGGCCCTATATGTATAAAAGGCTTCACCCGCCTGCCCAGCGAGCGGTGGTTCAGAGCGAGGATGCGTGGCTCGGAATCCGTGGAACTTCAAGGTCCTTAATGCCATAAAAAGAGTACGCGCCTTTGAAGTGTAGAACTTCGAGGAACGAACAAAACGACGACCACGTCGTCAATCCGTCGGCGACGGTACCACGCTTCGACGGCAACCATCCCTTTGATTTCGTTTTTTCGTTAGGGGCTTCTCTTTTGACTTTACCGTCTTCGACTTACGTCACGTGCGTTGCATTCGCGATAGCAGTGCTCGTGAATATATACACGACTTGTCTTGAAGTACGCAGTCACTGTCGTGCTTTGCTCTATCCCCCCCACTACCTCTATAAGTAAAAAATCCTTCTTGCCAGAACCAGGGTCTCCTATATGTATGTATATGAGTCTTAACGGAACCAAATAACAGGCTGCATTGTCTTCATCTCGAACCCAACACATCTTCAATAATCGAACAGTTTGACCACCGTCGCCCTGTAAGTCGCAGCCTTTAACTTTTAATTGTATACCTGACGCATAGTTAACAGAGTCAAAACCAGTATACACACGGTAGTACGGTACCGCCGGCATTGTGCTTGAGTTGAACTACTAAGCTCGCACTTCAAGATCCGCGCGCCCCTGTGTCAAGTAGAATTTCAATAGCACTGGTGAACAGTGTTCGCGATGTTGCGAGAACGAGCGAGACCGCGTATTTTAAAGCAAACAATAGAGGTTACCTGAGTGCTCTTTCAAATATTATGCAAATTACACGACGACTCGTTATTAGCCTGTACAGTTGTACCAGTCTTCCATCCCAGAGCCGCGTGCGAGGATCCTCTCTCGACATCTCGACCCGTCTCCTTTAATTCCCTTGCTTACGAGGCGTGATAAGCGTGATTCGTGTCGCTTATTTAACCGCCCAAACGCACAGCGCACTGCCGCCACACAGCTTACGGATTAATAATTTCAAAGCGAGCAAGTTTAACCAGTTCGGATAATTAAGAGATACGTTTGCTGCCCCGGTTACTTATTTAAGTACAGAGGTAGAAATGTCCAAGCGAGTGGTTGAGTCCTAACCAAGTTGAGGAGGCGAGAGTTCTCCGTCCATGACAATACGCGTTGCCAGTACTCGCGAAGGAAGACCGTGGCTCCATTAACCGTAGTTGGAAAAAAAAGATAAATAAATAACAATTCAACATACTAAAATCGTTGTCCGTGACTTATTTACATGGATGGAGAGTTTGTTCAGAACTACCTCCAATATGATCCTTGAGGTGATCTCGAAAACATGCATGCATGATTTCAATACGTGTGTCCCAATTGCGTGACTAATGACGAGCCACCGCTTCTTCGGATGAGCACGCAGACACACGTGAGCGAACAATCCACGTCGCCAATTAATGGTGTTCGTTGCGGTGTAATGGCCCTGTTCATTGAACTTGTTTTTAATCGGCTTTCGGCTACTCCCCATGCTGGTTCTAGGCATGCCGAATCAAACTGGGTCGGCACTTATTGGACATATTAATGGGTAGTGCGCATACTCGCAGTTATCTATCAATCAAGTACAGACAGACTGGACTCAAAGCTATCTATGAGTACATTGGAATGGCTTTGGTACCCTAATATGAGGGTTGGCAAAGCTTATGTCTGCAAATCGAGTTGCCAGCTCTGCCTCGATTAACTGTTTGATTCATATCGGCAGCGTAAAATCGTGCACACGCAGCCCTCGCCTTTTAGCATATCTACTGGGGAATGATATTCGAATGTAATCCCTATCGAGAAAGATTCTTTTTCGATTAAAACAAATTTCAGGTTAATTTATTATCACTTTTTTTTACGATTTTCCGGATAGATGATAAAATATGCGAACTCGTGTGCAAATATGTTGATGCCTTCGATGAATTGCATATATCTCTGCTTTAAGCGGATCCTTTGAAAGTCTCCAAGTGGCACTCCCTACTAGTACCGACCATGAAAACGTACTCTCGGTCGCTGAAGAACTGATTCCTCTGTGTGCACGCCCTGTCGGCAGGAAAGCAAATCTATATAATTAGGAAACGGGCTTTTGAATCAGCTACTTGGCGTTATGAATCACCACTGGTATATTTTAGACACGTCGATGAGTACTATTAATTCCTGGGTTTTGAATTCATAAAAGTCGAGCTTGGAAATCAATTTTTTTCACAGAGAAAGTTCAGAATTTTCATCTTACTTTAGCCACTGAAAATGCAATTGGTATGAAAGTTACTGTTAGACGATCAGTAGATTTCAAACTTGGTCAAATTTCATGATTTTCGACGCCACGGGGGAAATGCTCAACGAATTCTCGTGAAGACGCAGTTGAAGCAATTTATTTTCCAATGAGATTGCGAAATGTAATTGCGAAAATGGTTGGAGGAAAAACGGTGGTAGAGGGAGTTTAATAATCCGGGTTAATCGGGATCGCACCGAAGTAGTTAAACGCCCGACTGTATAATCGAGATCCACTTCCGAATAAATGAATATAGTCGCCACCGAAAGAAAAACATTTATAAAACTGGCCCAACGATGGCTCCACTTGTGGCCTAGTACGATGGAAAACTGAATAATCGAATTTCGATTCATCGCTGCACCGCACCATGCATTTTCTCGATTATCTTTCACTGACACTCGCTTTCAAATTCAAACGTCTTGTTCCCGGACTGTCTTAAATTCAGAAACAAAATCAATTAGTGGAGTCCCTTCTCTGACCTGTATAGTATGTAAGTCTAAAAGATTTTTGGAAGACAATCGTAATGAACTGATGTCAACTCTTTCCATTATGAGGATGATTATAATATTTCAGACTTTTGAAAAATACATGTTCCCGCTTAGTCCCTTTAAAAATTACAACCTTCTAGTTTCCGAGGTCGGTGGTCTGACGCATGCGCGTAATAGAAATGATGTATGTATGTATACGCTGCCAGTGCTAAATCCCGCCGTTTATCTTTAAGAAAAGTAACGTGATAACAGAAAACTCTGATTTATTATGAAACTTTTCTTTATCGTGAACTAAGTATATGCCCCTATTATTTTTCATTTTCCCCGTTTCTCAGAGTACTAGTTTAACTACAACAGGATGAAATTAAAGTCTGGTTTTAAAAATGCCGATGGCACATGAGTGAACAAACGATGCTCATAAATATTATAGATACTTATTTATAAACAAGCAAATTATTAAGAGTAACTAGTTTATATAGTTATAATCCTCGAAAAGATGTGATGAGCAAACATGAAGCTTTTTTTTATTTATCCGTAACTGGTACGGATGTTTTGAGAGAATAGATAAATTTTCAAGATTTGCACAGTTCAGGCATTGAACGAACAATAACCACTCACATAATGGGCGCCCTTCTAGGGATTTCATTTACATTTTAATGGGATGCGGAGATAAGTCCCTTTTAATTAGCCGCACATTATAATCAATGCAAATCTTCCGGCTTTAATTGATACCCGTGACGCGGCAAGCATATTTTAATAAATTACATCAATCACTATTCCGATGGTATTTTGAGTTACTATTGTTGATGCGAGTGGCAAATACAATTTTGGGCTCTATATAATTTAGATTTTGTAAATTGCGGTTAGTCGGAACCGGGCTCGGTTGGAAAGTCAATATATTTTATGTTTTCACTTGAATCTCACACATTGCCAATTGCAATGGGTTACACGGCAACAGTGTCGCATTGCTTTAACATGACATTAATTAGCAAATGGCAGAGACAAGCAGACTGACAACGGTATAAGCATTGCGATAATTACACTCAGATTATCACTCACAACATAATCTGGATCATAATATGGGTATTCATTGAGTATGCATCATATTTGCGGGTTCCTTTGTCCAATGACAAATGGAGAGGCCTTTGTGCAATAGGAAGCTACGGCAAGCCGAGTGACAGGCTATCACCCCGGTCTCCTGCTTAGCAAGCGGTGAGTTTGCAATAGCTTATTGTTATTTTCTAATTGAGCGTTCCGTTTGCCACTGACATCATTATTCCGTCTGCCTGGATTCGTGATGCTCACTGCTCGTGCAAACTGCAAAGGCGAGCACCGGTCGGCGCGAGGTTGCAAAGCGGATTATAACTCTGAGTTTCGACGGTTTGCTTAAAAAGTGGCAGCACTCTCAGAGGAAAGGTAGGTAGTTAGGTATAAGCAGTTTACCGTACACGGAGGATCAGGTATGACTGAACGCTAGGGGCGAGCATAGGGCATCATTACGATTTTACATGGACGATGGAGAGGAGGCGGAAGAGGTGCGCATATGTACGCAGCGTCTCTGTCAATAAATCCCCGCGAATGTATAAGGATCCGAGGGAAGTATGTCACTTTCAGATTCCCTGCGAAAGCTTCTTGAAATATGGCATTTCTCTGGGGCCGTTAGGAAGTTTGCCCTGAGATGCGGATCAGTAAAAAGTTGAAAGGATGTGTCTCGGCCTGGCTGAGGCGAGGGAGAGAGCCGGGACTCGGGCACGAATAAGGCGTAAACTACATTCCCGTTCCAGCCATTTAACCTGAGGCTGTTCCGGTGTGTTTGAGTGATCAACTGAATCCAACAGTCATCCCGGCGAAGCCGTGATGCACTGGCTTGTCAAACTCCTCCAAGTTTTGAACATACGCTCGCATACTAAAGGCCCTATCCTATCGTTCGAACAAGCTGCCCTACTACTACTGCCAAACTACTAATACTAGCGCTGCTTGTATTCAGGATCATGTGTAAGATTCCTATGCACACGCTGGCGCCGGCAATTATCCTTAATACGGTTGTCACTACTAATCCGACCATTAACTTAGTCCGCATTGCAAGTTCGATCGTCCTCCAGCTCGTATTATGGGCTACGTGGCAGGCATGCCGAAGATCGGCCAGATCTGCCTCAGATTCTCCTCGCCACACCAATTCCACGCATGACAATTGGCCCAAGAATTTTTCCATAACACGAAAGCGGCACCGTAAGAATGAGTCGCGTCTACTAGCTTCGAAACTTTCCACTGTGCGAAAGTCTGCTTGGAATTTTACGATGGGACGAATCCTCGTAACAGCAGAACTCAAGTTATACTGTCGAGGAAGATACCCGTCATATTCATAATGAGAAGCCCCGCTTCTTTTCTGAGTGGGCAGTTAAAGTCGCAGAGAATAGTGGCCGGTGCTACGTGGATTCCCGAGTAATACCTGTTAACCCCGAGCGCTCCAAAGCTGCTTCAACAAAGTCTCGGAAATACTCTGTCTCGTGTCTCGGGCACAGGTTGGCTGGACCATCGTACGAATGCAAAAGCACGGCGGAGCCTGCAGATGCGTACGTGTGCATGTGCCCCGATAGAAAAGTGCCGTCGAATTTGCGATTTCCGCGAGGAACGCTGCCGGGACGCACTCGTGCGGCCAATTCTCCGGCTAAAGCGGAACGAGCGGCAAAGCGGTAGATATGTATGTACCGAGGACGTTTCCAATACACATTTATGGGAGGCCGTCGTCTCTACGCGTTATATTTTCAAAGAGGACCGCTACTCGATACTACGTGCACGGAGTCTCGCCTAGTGGGACGGCGGGGACGGCGAGGACGGCGAGGACGGCGGACTGTTGAAGCGTCCGAGCAGCGGGGGTGGCGTTGCAAATTTTATCGAGTGTGAATTCGCACCGACCATATTCCTTCCTGTCATTAATCTTGGCCGGGCGACTGGGCGAGCGGACGGGCTGAATCTGCGCGGCCACTGTGTGCGCAATCCTTGTCGTCTATCTCATATCTGGCTAACGTCTTCGTTCAAACTTATTGCCGATCTCCTCGGCCCCGCCAGTGTTTCCGGCGCTTTCCCAATACCGGCGAACCACCCCAGTAGCGTTTATGTGCGATTTTTCATCATTCGTCGGGCTACTGAAATTATACTAGTATTATATATATATATATGTACTATGTACAACTAGACGGCTGGAGTCGATGCTTCCCTGCATTCGCTTGATCGCGTGCCGTCTCCTCTTTTGCAAATGAATGCGTGTTTCATCCCGCTTGCCTCTCATTCCCTCTCCACGCTCTCTGTTGGCTCTCATTTTAAAAGGGGTATAATACAATCAACGAGGTCGCTTATTACCATGCATCAAAGTTAATGACAATACTGTGGACTCACGTTGTTATTTTTCAGGAACATTTCTCTCGGGCGCAATTGATTCTTAATGACTGCGAGTGAACAGAAGCCTAAAGCATTACCCTAGAACGAACGCTACATACTTTCAGCACGAGGCCATTATAGTATAAAGTGGATATTTGTCTCAACATAGAGTTTCATTCATATGGATTTTCGTCAACCCCTCGTTGAGATCACTTCTTTGTGATCACTTTGCATAAACTTGCGTAATCCGGTTATAAATAATACACTGACACTTTTGACAAAAAGTGATTGAGCACTAGAGCGCTGCATCGTTGTCAGCCAGTTAAGGGCTTTATGGCTGCGTGAACCAGTTCAGTCATCCCTGAGCTATCGTTAGCTACGCAGCATTCTTGAATGCGCAGTAACGCGATTACTAAGAGCTGGAAACGTTGAACTAAGGATTCGATTGAGATCCGGCTGGGATGAGATGCTAGGATTACTGTCATTCATCCGTGATGACGGGGGGAAACGAGGGAAGGAGGAACAGGAAGCGAGAAATGTGGCAGGCAGTTGGTTCGCATTGCTGAGTAAGGATACAGAGAGCCCGCAAGGGGAAGCGATTACAAAGGGAATCCCGGAAAGGCCAACGTTTTGTTTCATAATCTGCCAAAACATTTTTCCAACTCGGAATAACTCTTTTAAGAGGCGTGGGTGGTCCATGGCAGTGTAGAAGAGAGAGAGAGAGAGAGAGAGAAGGGGGGCGGGGTGAGATGGAGTCAACCAGGGAGGAAAGAACTGAAAGAGATAGATAGATAAAGGGAAAGAGAGAATATGTTGACGCTTAAGCCGCGGTAAGCCTACACAGCCGCGCTTACGTAGCGGCACCGCCAGGTTCTACTGAGCTCTATCTGCATTTGGATAATCTTCGTATCCGCTATCAAGTTCTTTCGAGTCTCTGCTAGCCTTCTACTTTCGAGCTGGAAACAACTTGTCTCGAAGAAGAACCTCCAGCGGGTCAATCCGGAACCTTGTATCCGACAAAGACATGCGCGTGTACGATACGTCCAAACTCTATTATTGGTCCAGAGACTTGATGAAAATGTCTCTCTTCGTACCAATGATTGATCGACGGCAGAATAGATTTTACGACTATCGACTACGTTTCACCCTGAGAATAACAGGTTTTGCAGATTTACATATTTGATTTCTGGCAATGTAGAGCAAAGCTCAAATCTCGGTCTGAAATATTCGTCTCTAATAGGTAATGCAGACACAATTTCCGGGGCAAATTCCGAAACTGGACCAGCTGTCTAAAATAATAAAGCAGTAGTTCCGTTATGCTTCTGGTACGCGGAGCGCCGTGTACCGAAACATTGTGACAGCATGTATATTTTAGAAGCCACAATTTCTATTTTATACGAGCAACTCGAGCAACTGCAAGCTTCAGTGCACTCAGTAGTGTAAACAGTATTTTTGGTTTATTGAAAACCTACAGTCGAACGTATTCGCAGTAGGCGAATATTATTAAGTCTGTCGGCAACTGAAAAAGAACGGAGCTGAGTCCCACTTCCTGTTGACTGCGATCGAGATTATTCGAGGCTTCGGTTCATTTTCCGGCCGCTTGAATAGAGGAATTTTCCTGACAGATTTTTTGATTGCGAGGGGCTGGGCACTGCCTTATTGAATACCTATTGGAACATCTGCTATCACATCAGTGCGACCTCCTTCTGTCAACAGAATGCACTGCGCGCTTGGATGAAACTCAAAGTTTTGTTAATCTTGTGCGAAGGGTACACACACACACACACACACAGTCCTAGCAACCGAGGCGAACCGACACACAAACGGTCAGTCGCTCGTTCCGTGAATGCAACTTTCCTCTTCCCTTCTGTTTCATGTTCACACTCGCGGCGCTGGCCGGTTGTTCCTTGAAAGGAAACTAAATTACTTTTTAACTTCTTTCCCTGTAACGTTAACGAGCGTACGGCTTTAAGAGGTGGATTCTGTGAACAGTTTATTTAAAGGAGGGCAAAGGGATTATTGTTACTTCTTGGAGCCATTCACGAGAGCGGCCCAAGTTGTATACACAGGTGAGTGGCATTTGCAGCTAGAATTGTAAACGTGAAAGCCTGAGTTCAGTGTAGCATTTATACACAAGAGATGTTGAATTCAGTGAGAACGGCCATTCACATCGAGGGTGATCGAAGTACTTAGAACTACTTACAATCAAACATCTACTTCAAACCATAAATATATACAATACGAATACAGCTAATGCGCTCAGAGATATGAATAGTTGGCAATAATGTATTGTGCCCAAGGAATATGCCGCATCTCCACACATTCATATAGGTGTTACCTTACAAACTGGCATGTGAAAAAAGGTTGGAGTATGCTTGCACTAGTACGAGCACGAGAACCTATTTAAATCTGTAGCGCGCGCTTGTCGAGCACATTGTGGGCGGGCATGGCGCCATACCTCATTGGGACAGGAACACGGCCTCGATTTTAGGGACACGCTAGATTTCACGATCTAGTTACGCGGAGTGCAGTTTCCCACGCAGTCTGAATGTGGGTAAGCAGATTAAACCGTGTTGCGGCGAGCGGAGCCACCCGAAAGAGAACAGCTCCCCGGCAACAAAAGGTGCCCGCCAATTTAGTAAAGTAGCTACCATACATGCACTAGCTATCCCTGCAGATTTCGGATCGCTAAAGCAACCGAGCTGCTGTTTATGCAAGACGTATTCTCGCCAGTCTACACGTTCACTCGCGGAATAAACGCGTGCTGTGTCGTGCCTTTTCCTACAATTCCAAGGAAAAATACCTGTCGCTCGCATCTATTCGATGTAGCGATGCTCCGATATCCAGAAGCGCACGTAAATAAAGTAACTGCTAGAAAATCAGTAATTTTGGCTAATTAATTATACCTGGGGTGCAGTACATCGAACGGCGAACAGGGGGCGTGTCTAGCTTGCACGAAGTACTCGTACTTCACAGTCCACAGCGGTTTCAATAGAAAGCCTGGTTTTGCGTAACGCATGGCGTTCCCTCTGAGACGAAGCACGTGTCAGCCCATGTGCTGGTTAATACACGTGAGAGAAGCTCACGCCCAATGGAAAAGCTTTCCATCGCGAGCTTATTATTCAGCTCTAATAGAGAGATGAAGCCCGCATTGGGCCGCACGGCGTCGTATTGGCCGTGCCACCTGAAGCCTATAATAAACTCTTGGATCCCAATATTACGCAGCAACCCTTGGCATTGCACTTTATTGTATCATCGCATCCCCCGCGGCGAATTGCTGGTAGGCGGTCGCATGCTTCTCGGCGTAATGTAGTTAGTACTCATTGTCAGCATTGTGCGCCGAGCGTAGCTTCTATGTACATCCAATTGGTCGATGCGGCGTAACAAAAGGTGTACTTCTGCTCAATCAATGGATGTCGGCGCACCGGCACTTTCAATGGATACTCAGATCGTGCATTTCGTTCAAGTGTCTGGTCTCGCATACGCATGTCCGCCTACACACACATGAGCAATATATGACCTTAATTTCGTCGGTCGGTATTAAAGGGATAAATTTGAGATGTTTTCCATTCGCCGGGTCAATTAAATTCATTGAATTTAAAGTTGCACCAAACTTCCGCATATTTAATACTCAATCGCCTATAGTAGAAGTACCGTAGCAGCAGCGCTAGCTTTCAAAGTGGCAAAACTCAATAGTTGGCCCAGAGTTTTCCTGTGCGCTTATTCATCTTCGCCTCTGGGGACGCGAGACCATGTTTTGCAGCCGCCTTACAGTTCTCACCCGAAAATTGAAAAATGAGAATTCGCGCCTCGACTGTAGGCGCGTGTGTGCAGTGCGCTGTCGAAAATTGTCCGCAACCGGTACATTTGTTCAGTGAACTGAGTTAATAAATAGGTCATTATGCATTGTTAGTTATTCAAGTCTGGCAGGGTTATCATTTGTGTGGATAAAATAATTGAGATAGCTAGGGGCGTTTCAGCATGCTGGGCGTGCTGGTTTTGTGTCCAGGGTCCTCTTATACATGTGTACTTCCGGTCTGCCGGCGTGCTTTTGCATGTATGTAGCGCGCTGTATGCTGATATGTAGCGGCCCAGGGGGGTAGGGAGAAAGCGTGATGTTTTTTCTCCCTTTGTTTCAGTTTGTCCAGGAAGGGCCGGGCTCTATTTTTGCCATTCATTCCTTTCTGGAAGGGTGTACGCGTTTTTCCTCTCTCGGCGGTAATCCCAGCGTGTCAGATCAGAGAGGCTCGGTGTATCCCTCGCTGAGTGCGCTCGACTGTTCTGTCTTGGCTACCTTCGGCTTTGCCTCTTCGCGAAACGTCCCTTCACTCGGCCCCCACCTTCACGTTTACAACCATCGTCGTCGCCGCCGCCGCCCCGCCGCCACCCCGCCGCAGCCGACACGACATATCCCTCTAACATCCTTAGTCCGATACGACGGAAGCCGGAACGTCCGACACTTCCGGGGAGAGGCGATACCAATATCGGCTATCTTCAACGAAACGCCGTATCGGAAATCGAAACATTTTCCGCGAATTTTCCTCCTTAAACAAACGGAAGCTTTCTCTGTTTAGGGCTTCTTGTGGCTCGCAGTCGAAAAATCCACTTCACCGCCCAAGTCGATCTTCATCGGCGGGCTTACTATCGATCCTTATTGTGTGACGGCCTTTCTTCCCGATTGCATATCTCATCTGCCTAGCACCCCTTCTCGTATACGTATACGCATGTATTGGTTGACCCCAGCATGATTAGCTCCCTGATTTATTAAGAAATCGATCACCACTAGAACCAGCATCACTCATTTTTCAGGTAGAGTGCAAAATTGTATTCGTTTTCGAGTCAGCCAAGTGGCCAATACAGTTCTCGGAGCAATTCAGTAATTGATTGATTGAGAAGAACAAGATTGCCAGCTCTTTGAGTTCACCGAGAAAAACGCTACTTCGAGGTGGTTAAACTGCAGATGAATCTCGCTTTTGGATGCGATAGGATGGACGCCTTTGTGATTCTTTCGGTACACGGTGTACTTATGCTTTCAATTGGTGAACGCTGAACCTGCGTTTAAAGCCGCTCAGGCGGAATAGAAAAGAAAATACTCATCAACTATTCGGAGGTCACCGTACAACTTTGTCACTATGGTATTATGCTAGTGCGGCAGCAAAGCGCTTTTACAGAAACAAAGTTTTCCTCGATAATATGGGAATATTGGTGGAGTATATTTCGTTATACTTTGGCACTGGCAGTGCAAAGCACATAGTAACTTAGCGGGGTCATGTAAGATCGTGCAATCATGCTACCGCGGTGCAATTAGTAGGAAAAAGTTATACCTGATTCAGAATCCATCAAACATGAGTCTAAAGCTAGTATCATTAAGCGTTTGAAATTTACATTTAATGGCACACAAATTTGGAGTGATACATGACGTCACGTATGATGTATGGTTCTCTCCCTCCCTCTCTCTCTTTCACTCCTGTCACCCACTTGCTTCACAAGTGGTATGTATAGGAGTGTTACACTCGGACACTTGTCAAACATATGAACGGCCCATGTGTCCTGATGCACACGAATGTATGTACACACACTCGTCAGGAGCACGAAGAATCGTTATTTTCGTGCAGGACTTTTTCGTGCTGCAGAGCGGCAACTGTGCACGAAGTTTGTTAGTTCGGAGCGTTTGAATAAAGCGAGGTGGCTCAGAAAATAGAAGCAAGAAAACCCGAGCTGTTCGTATCCACTCGAGATGATCCGAGCCGTTGCACTAGTGCTGCATTCATACAGCGCAGCGGCAGTACATCCGCTACCTCCACGATTAATAAATGTAGAGCATCACTGAGCTGTATTTAGCTCGAGCAAGCCCGGTACATTCAGCGAGCTACCGAGCTACATTCTCTTATCGTTAATTTAACTCGTGTTCGGCTATGTAAAAAAGTGGAAGAGGCCGCTATAGCATCTGGAGTGCTTTATATCCGTATAGGGAGAACATTTTCGGGCTTTAGCTGAAAATGAGGTTCGAAATATTTGGAGAGAGAATATCAAGAGAACTACAAGATTTTTCCTTATGTGTTTATCATGTTTATTTGCCTTATGATATCGTTTGCTCTCTGTGGTTATTATTTCATAGTGGACGAGTGTACTCATTGCTTATCAGACCTGCCATCCCGCACGGAATTAATCTTTCCATGTCATTTTCATTTCTGCTGTCGAGGAAAGTTTTTTTTTCTCAGGGAAGTCTAAAGTTGAAAGTTGATTCAGTACAGGAACGAAATATTTTATAAAAATGCGTTATTGCCCCCATGCTTGACGGAGGCGTGCACTATGACATATGTCTTTGTAGTAGGTATAGTACATATTCTTAAATTTAATTGGCGAACCAGGTGGAACAATTTTTGTTGCCCGGCTCTGTGCATTATAATTCCTTCAAGTCTAATCCTTTCATTTGCTGGCGAATTTCGACGAAATTCCTGAACCGGCAGGTCTAGACATTGTACAATAGCGCACAGGTGTACACGGAATTTAAAAAAGGTCTTAAGGCTATGCCCGCCAAGGAATGAGGCAGCACTATAATCTTACTAATTAGCGACGATGTTCTTTGCAGGCTACTCCAACTGTTGTGTTTCCTCTCTCGGCGTCCCGCCACATTTTCCCCTGGTGCTTTGAATTTTCCGAGCACCAAATATCCCCGACTGGGCTCGAAGATGCAAACACAGTCGGGCTGCAGGATCTCGACTCTCGAGTATTTTTTCGGCCTTTCCCTTCTTGCCTAATTTCTTTCTCTGGTCCCGCGGCGTTTCTTCACGTATTCGTGGTATAATATAATGCCCGGCCGTGCCGCTGAGCCCTCGCGGCCAACTGGGACCATATGGCTCGTTAACTATTTTTTCCACCCTCGAGCGAAAAGGTTCGCGTGGCCCGAGAATGAATTATCACCGACTGCAAATGTATCCGCAAGAAGCAGTGATTCTCGTGGTGGTACATCACTGCTGGTGAATGCCTCGTTTCATTCAGCATGAGTAACTTCTCAATTGGCCTCTGTAGCGCGCGCACTCCTCAGATACGCGCTTGTTGTTGCCCTCCTCTCAAACTCTTTTCAGCATCCACTCTCGCCGGCGATATTAATAGAAAGAATGGCCGTGTGGCTTGTGGATGAATGTAGCGGGGGGAAGGAAGCATCAAGTTTAATGCAGAGGAGTTCGGGAGAGCATAGATTCTCATCTTGGCGCTGGCGTGCCGAGGTCGCGAGGAATTCGGCCGGGAGACAGCAGCGACACGCGACAACTTGAGTTTATTCGAGCCGCAGCGGGAAGAAGGCGTACATGGGCCAGTGAACGCTCGGGCAAGCAAGCAACCGAGCACCGGGGCAGGCAGCCACGGAGAGATTGATGGCGCAGCCAGTCATGTGGTTCTAATTTGCCCTCCATTACCTCACCATAAATTTCAGGGGCAAAAAAAAAAACTCGGCGAGATATCATTATGGCGTGTGCCTGGCCGCGATCTTACGAGGGAGAGCAAAGGATATATGCCGGTGAGAAATTACAAGCGAGAGAAAGAGAGCTCGCCACTACAGGCACGAAAGTGAGAAAAGGCGGAGGACGCAGGCGGGCGCTCGCGCTCGCGGCGAAAGTTGGCGGGGAAAAATTTAAATTTATTCAGAGTCGTTACTCGATTTTTTATGCGCCGCGGTGCTTTAACGAACTCGTGCGAGGGCGCGCTCACACACATAAGAAGGCGGACGCTGCGCGGAAATCGTGCGTAATTCATCTTCTTTTCCGCTTTTTCGTGTCGCACAATGAATCAAGCTGTCCGGGCCAGGGAAGAGACAAAGAAGTAAATTAATATCGCGCTTTGCCTAAAGAGAGTCTTTACTGCTCGACGCATCTGTCGATAAATGCGAACTCAGCCAAATGGTATCCCCCGCCGGAGATTGAGCCCCGCCGTTCATCCGCCTGGATCGATTGCTCCCGTTCGCAAACGTATTATAGCAACGGCCTAATGACTAGAGGTATTATACCAAATGGCAAGTTAAAACCGGCCTTCGAAATGCTGCACTTCAACCTGCACCGTTAAACCTACCAATCTACCGATGCTTGAGTGCTGCTAACGAGAAGCACGCGTCTCTGTTTTTCACGGTCATACAGATAAAGAGCCGTACCGGAATTGAGATCACCGAGCCCCACGCTCAATCGTCCCCTCGCCGATGCTTCATTTTGCTCTGCTTCTCTCTGGATTACTCGCCCATAAAGTAACGGGTACGCTTTTATTAATCGCATTGTCATCGAACGAGTGTCATCGAGCGAGTTGGGAATCGAGTAGCTGTTGTCTGTTTGTCGCGCAGTTTCCCCATGCATTGACCTTCCAGCGAGTGCTCGAGTGGAGTTTAATATAAAATCGAGCAAACAAAGCGGGATGAGGGTTTTAATTTAAGGGCTTTAAGGGTAATAACGACGTTCTCATCCTTCTATCTGATTACGGGAGATCCGAACGCAGTCATAATACACTTAAACCGTTACAGACGAAGCTAATATTCTCGAGCCGTCTATTCAAATAAGAGTGGTTGATAATGCCGTTCACTTTTCCGTTTCTTTGATGTCGTGTACAATTAATACTTGCGCTTTAGTCCTTCGATGCATCGATTTCACAATGAGGGGTTCGTGAGATACTGCGGAACACGAAACAATATCCGCTGAGCTAATATTGCGACTTGTATTTGTGTATTTAAGATTGTTGGGGCACTTATGTGCTCTGTATCGAAGGCCGATCCTTCGCCGATCATACAATACAGGTATATCGCTGTTGATTCCTGCAATTCTTTTCCGAATTTGCGCTTTATCCTGGGCTCTGGTCGGGCGATTTTTCCCTCCCGCGTGCTCCGCTACCCCCACGGTTAACCTCGGCATTCGGCTCAACACAGCACGGCTCAGCTTGAGCTGAGTGGGAAGGGCGGAGGGGGGTGGCTCGGGTGGTCAGCATGAGGTTACATCGGAGGGAATACCCTTGGGTCAATGGGGATGGGTGGGTCGAGGGTAGAAAGAAGCCAAGTGGAAATTGCCGCGACGCAAACACGCTTGTAGGACGGCTTAAAGATTTTTTTATAACACCATGGCGGATAGATTGCATTGAAGCCGCTTTAGAGGATGAAAGTCAGTTAATTATTCTATGACAAAGCGACCCCGGGCGATATAATGGGCGCCTTCCATGTAACACACGTGATTACTGGCAAGCTTTCGCCATTTTAAAACTAAAGCGTTTTGTATATCGATGTGGAACTTCGAGAATTGCCGGACTTTGCCGGACATGCTCCGATATCTACAATTGAACGTATCGAATATCCTATCAACCTCCTGGTGAATCACCAAGTTTACTTCACATATTTGTACAGCTAGCTTGGTTTTGAGAGACGAGGAATCTGCATTCGCCAAATGCCCACAACGAAAAAAGCGACCTGATGGCATTGGCTTTCTAATTGTTACCCGGCAGCAACTAAAGTGTATGTGACACGAGAAATACGAGCCCAAAATGTACTGCTCCTTGTTCCAACGAGAGGTCAAGTTCTATTATCAGAAACGTCGTTAATAACGAGTTGCGCGAGTATATGCGTTCAAATAATTGTGCGTTTTCACTGGCGAGCGAAGCTCGCGGGAGAGACAGCAAAAAGTGGACTGGAGTGGGAAATCTCGCCGTAGTTGGACGCACTCTTTCATCCCGTCCAATTTTCAGTTGGCGTTTTCCCGATTCCACGATGAAATGGCTCTCGGCAATTCATTATCCGAAATTGTGCCGGAGCTACGCGTCCCGTAACGAGTGTGCGTCGTTGTGTAGGTGAACATTCCACGGGGACGTAGGCGTGTGTACACCCCACGCTCCATGCATACATGCGCATACGTATACAAGCCTACAGCGCACAACATAGCGTGAATTGGTTGCGACGGAAGAGTGTTGAAACTTGAAGTAACGCGCAAGCGTGCTAAGGCGCTCGAACCATCTATTATAAGACAAGAGCCACATTATTAGCGAAGCAAACAAGGTTAACCGAATCAATAATCGGCCGATACCGCTCGAATGTGCAAAGTACTTGATGGCAGTCCAGGCAGAAAAGCCTAAAGGTAAATGTATACATATACAGTGTACAGTGTACAAAAGCCTGTTGTATTGATGATTGCGCCGGCCGCTTAGAAGTAGGCCTAAGAGACATTCGCGGCAAGTGGGGTTCTCTCCTATCTAGAAGTCGCCGCATTGCCAACAAAGAGCCAGGAAAAAGAAACGGTCGACGGAAGGGGTAGCCGCAGTATGGCCAATACGATTAGCTGAGCGTTTTTGCCGCAAGACATACCCAGAGCTGCCGAAAGGGTTGGTGGAAAAGGAGAGCGAGTCTTCGCGCAGATATCTATTCCACATTACTCTCACATGAAACTTCCCTGACGGGCTTCTCGAACTCCATTTGCCATGCCCCTCCCGATCAGCCACTGGTGGGATTGAAGACGCTAGAATGAAGAGAAAGTGTCCCCCTACGCTAGTTCGTCTCGAAACTTTACCATAAACGTACATATATCCATCCGGTAGGAAGGGAAGTTCCAAACGCGTTTGTTTTGGTGGGTTCGCATACCTTCCATTCGTTACTGTGGGGTACACACAAGGCGAGCTCTTTGCGTCGGCTACTCTCACCAGCAACGGTGTTTCTCATTTTTGTTTTTAAACATTTGCTCCTTTTTGTTGAGTTTGTCCTCTGACCTTTTTCCATGCTGCTGCCTCTCTATAAATGACGGGTTAATTATGTCCTCTGACACAAGTCATCTCCAACTGTTGAGAGACATTTTATAGTCATGACAAACGCGAAACTTTGTTCTCTTCTCACCCTCTCACTCCCTCGGCGACAAGACAAAGCGGAGTTCACGTCACAACACTAGCCTCGTTTCGGCTGGGACTTCTTGCACAATTACCAGACGGAAGCTTATGTTATAACTGTTGGATACGTATGCCGCTGTAGAACATCAACCGGATGTTCCTTTGAATTATACCCTTTTTTCCTGATATTATAATGACCGTCTCCTCGATATCCCATGGTCAAAAATTGTTACTGTCCATCATCATTGAAAGAAAAGTTTCAAGGAGCTATCTGTTTTTTTCCTTTCCAAGGAAAGACCTTGTGTGTACATAAGGAGACGCTGGTAACGATGCGGCAACATCATTTTCTATGACAGCTATTGGAGATGTCACAAAGATAATGCAACTCGAGTCCCCAAGCCCCCTCGTTCCATTCTGCTCTCCTTAAAATGTTGCCTGTACCCGTGAAGTTCATGGCAAGTGTTAATAAGTTAAAAGCACGTTAGCAATACAAAAATCTCAGACTGTGTTTTATGTTGCAGGTAAGTTCCGCCCCATCAACTGGGTCGAGACTAGCGCAAACTCCTTAGCGCGGGAGGACGTGCGATGTATACGAGTGAGTCGTCTGCCCATATCCCATGTATCCCGGTGGCTCAAATGATCCTCTTAGTTTCTTGGTTTTAAGTACGCGGCGATTTCGAACAGATTCATTTGAATATGTATGTCATTACGCCTCACAGCCCTGCTACCCACATATTAGTTCATGAAACGTCACTTTAAATTTCGACACCACAAAATGATATTCGATTCGGCTTGCAGTCGACGCTTGGTGAATTCGAACTTCCGGGGCTACAGGTATGTGGTCCGTGACGGACTGGCAAAATTAAATGAAGCAGTGCGCGGCTGCATCCGCAGTCGTAAATCATGGTGGCGTTATTGGATACGCGTGCCGATCGGATAGCGTGCGTCGTCGCCGTAGACATCGTCGACGTATTGGAAAAAGGTAGCAGAGCGGCACCGCGGCGCCCGCTTTCCTTCTCGAGGAATTCGTTAGAGGATTCCGTCTTGGGTGGTGAGCCGCGTTCCGCACTCGCAATGAGAAATTCGAGGCACGCCGGATTCGACTTCCGAGGCTATTCGCCGAGCGCTTCAATTATTACAGGCCGTCGCAGATTACCGCGCAATTACCAGACGCCAGCGAGAAGCACGTGCGAGAGCGAGAGAGAGCGAGAGCGTACAAGAGGCAGATGGATAAATGGATAGAACGCGAGAGACAGAGACAGAAAAAGAGTGGCGAGGGCGCACGAGAGAGAGAGAGAGAGAGAGAGAGAGAGAGAGAGCAAAAGCGAATGGCAGAGGTTGCCGGTTACCACCACACTCTAGGAGCTTGCCGCCTAGAGAGCTGGAGGATTTCGCCACCGGTCTTTGGTGCGCACGCCCCTCCACGGCAGCCCTCTCGGCATTCGGCGAGTTCTCGCTGAGTATCACGTAACGAAAAATCACGTTAACCCATGGTGTGCTGGCTAGCATGGTGCTTTATTTAAAAGCAGCCACGGCACTTGGGCGTGGACTTCATTCACTTACCATTATCCCCAGGACAACGAGCGGCGGGTTAGAGGGGGCGAGAGAGAGAGAGAGCGACTAGAAAACTGTCGCACTTTACCGCGCCACGGAAGGAAGTAGTTACGTTTTATACCCCCGGCGCAATAATCGTTTCCACGGTCTACGGCAGCCTGGATGTCTCGGTCTAAGGCACCCCAGCCGTGCGCCGCGGCGGTTTGGTGAATCGCTCGTATATTCCGCCACCTATGCGAGTTGCCTACTAGCCCTATACACCGCCGCCCACCCGCTTCAAAAGTCGTCTATACATAGAATACATATACTATATATCTGTATGCATTTGTATGCATCTGAATGTATATCGCATTAACATAATTTTCGCACATCACTTAATTCTAATTCGTTGGGGGAGGGGGCATGCGCAACGAAAACTTGTCCCACCATTCCAGGATGCATGGGGGGAGAGGATGCTGGGTGACTTTGAAGAAAAACCGCTAGAATTCGGAGAGATAGCCGCCCCGTGCAGAATGGCATGTACCAATTTTGCTTACAATTAGTCAGCAACCCGCTGTTGCCTCGCCCGCTCGGCCGGGCACAGCCGCCTGGCAGACGGGGCTGCTCGGTTTCTTCTTCTGTACTTGGCGAGGCTTAATCGCGGCAAATGCGTATTAAGTGTCGCGCTACCCACCGCATAATGAACGGTGCGCCGCCGCAGTACTAAAACTTTATCGTTCAAGACACTCTTAAACGGTCTAGACTTGGCGCGAAATACTCTGCTAGGAATATAAGCTCGCGCGTTTAGCTTGAATAATTAAATGGACGGCCGGGAATCTCTGCATCCGCTTGGTAAAGCCGTGAGCGATTTCTTACCGCTGTGTTTTTGGATAAATCTCAGTTTCACACCCAAACCCTCTCTCCTTTCTTGCACGGTTCTAGGAAATACTTCTGCTCTTTGCACAATACCAGCTATTATGTACCATTTATAGCTTGTATTAACCCTTCGCCGAGTAAAGCGTTTCCGGTGACCTTCTCTTGGACATGGTTCGCGTTTGTCTCATCATTGCTGTGTCTAGTACTACCCAGCTACTTGTCATGTTACGCGTGCGTCGTCCTTAAATAGTAAAAGTATTAATTTTGCTCCCCTGGGAGATTTGTTACTAAATATGTGTATGGTTTAAAGGTCCAGCGATATCTGTGGAGTGCGGTCCGAACTGATTATGCATTGATTAATATTGTAATCGAAATCTATGTACATATATCGCTGGCACATAAACTCTCGACGATTTGGGCTAGCCAATTAACGGTTTATCTCAGGATTTGGATCAGCATCATAATGTGACACAATTCCGATGAGATCCTTGGGCCAGCATATTCGCGGACGTTTTTTCTCGGTAAAGCGGCGAAATTTAATCCAGGTCAGCAACATTTAGCTATAGGGAGAAGATATATCGCGCATTACTGTACACGGAGGATCCGGGGGTAGACTGGTCGGCGTATCTGGCTCAAAGCGATCCACCGAAACATCGCATTAACATAATCCTCGTGTATCCTGTAAAGTCGTTAACTTCTAAATTGGCTGTGCGTCCTATCCGACGACGCGAAGAGCGCGGGTGGGATAGGTAAGCGAGCGTTATCTACTCCAAGTCCCGTTGCCGCATAGAAAAACGGTCAGCGTTAACGGTTAACGAGGAAGCGGCTAAATTTCACGAGCTATCAGTCCGGAGTTACTCCCGGCGCGTTAGCGCTTTTTTACGTTGGCCAGCCACTCCGGCAATATTTAACGGCATTAATCCTGTACCACCGCCCGCTAATCCGGACCCGTAATTTTCGAGGCGTAACGGATCGGCAAAAAGTATTGACTCTCATCGGGCTCCCGATAACTCTTCCCTGCTTTGTATTTCGGGCTTGCCGTCCTTCTGTTCTCCTCCGCTCCCTGCAGCCGGGCGGGACCACTCGGACGCTTTTACACCTTTACAGGTGCCTTAGTCGGGACTGAAGCTAAAACTCCTTCCTTAACGTACCGCCCGATTTATCCTGTGCTGGAAGCTTTTTTAGAAGCATCGGTGATAGGTGAAGCGAGACTAAACGATGCCGAATAGCTAAAACGCCCTTCTTCAGAAGCGTCGGACGATCAATGGTGGTAGGTCTATTCTTACACAGTACATGACGCTCGTTTCCGAGTATTAGAGGCTGACATAAGTACCGCCGCTTGCTTTGGCGGGATAATTCATTTTGCAGAGGCAACATTGGGGGAGCTGTGCGCTCGCTAACGAACATTCATCCCAATATCCGCGTATCGAGCCAAACATTGGCAATTAATTCTAACCGTGGGCCACGAATGCGCAGTATCTGTCCACTATCAGTTTGCAGCTCCGGGGAGTACGTGTATGTGACAGGTAAGCCCGTTTCCCTCCTCTGCTCAGGTTCACTCTAGCCCTGCCAGGCATGCACACACATGCAAACTGCATCCACCCTCATTTCGCCCAGATCTCTCCCCCCGTCAGCCCCCACTCTCTCCCTATCTATCTGCACCCCCTGCCCTTATATACGCTCTGTATCCCCGAGGTTCTCCTGGCGACTCCATCATCGCAGTACCAATCTAGGTAGTCGTCTCTTCCCTCGTCCCAGCTTGCATACGGGCGGAGATCTCCCCGGGAGTGGAACTTCTAGCTGGCTACTTTGCCAACCCCTTAGATCTCGGCTGGCCTGGCTGGCCTGGCTGGCACGGCGTAAGAAGCGGCTGCGGAAAATGTAACGTAGCGTGGCTATCATAACGAATGAACGCGGCTATCAAACCATCTCGTTGGCTTCTCTTCTTTCTTCGCGTCGTAGCCGCCCGCCGCCTTCACCGGCCGCCAACGTACTTGAGGAACTTGGCCGGGCTGACCAGCGCCCGTTACTTTACACGAGGTTTTCCCAACGACTTGCTCCCCCTCTCTAGAAGAGCTTACCTTACCTTACCACGTCCGCCAGGTATTACTCGCGAGTATTACCAAGCGACGGAGTGCAGGCCGGAGCTAATGATCTACCTTGGCACACGTGCCTCTCGAATGCATGGCTATCACGTTAATGGGGCGATCTTTAATAGAGCCAGCACCGTTCCCTCCTATTCACGTGTCGAAATGGCGACTTAGTGCTGCCTTTAACGCGTCTCCCCTCGCATTCACTTCCCCAGGAATTCTATCTGCGAATCTCGGACCTGGACGCTGATTTGCCTACTGGGACTCGGGATCCAAGGGGATTCGGGTTTTACCATGGCCGCCGTGGCTTTTTATGGAGTAATCAACGCAAATAGGGAGAAAGATCTTTCGAGGAATTTTGTGACGGCAAAGCTTGAAGCGCTTTTCTTTGAACGTCCGCGTGTGCCGTTCGTTGCAGTAAGTGCTGTAAAATGCTTGAAAGGATCGCGTATTTGTCGTGGATATAGCAAGTTATAATTGTGTACGGTAACTGGAGGCGTTCACCCGAAACTGCTATTCCCGCAGCGCGATATTATTGATTTCGGAGTTGAGCAAGACGCGCGATCAGTTTACACGTGTAAATCTGCTTGCACTCGCCATAACTAATTAGTATTCGTCGAATTACCAAGCTAACAGTCTCGATCGTGCTCGAAATTATTTTCCGCCGTCTTTCGAGTTCCCGATACGAGATATTCACCACCACCACTCCTATCGGATATCCTGCTGACAGGAATTCCGTTAGTGTTTCACTCTGGTGCATCGGAGAATTGTGAAAGTTTGCGCCAACAAGGATCATGTAAACTATGTCAATGTACATGTGCATTGTGTCCCATCGAATGAGAGCAGCCCGTAATATGTTCTCCTGTCCCACCTATGACTTTATGATACCACGGTATCGGCAATCGTATACATCTATGGCTTCGTGAGGTTTCCAAGATGCCGTTTACCACTCACTGCTACCAAGCTGCTACAATATCCCAGCAAACTGCATATAGCTCGGATATATACTTCACGCAAAACCGCAAAAATGAATTCCCTTCATTGCAAACCCAGTAACATAAAACCTTTACCCTAATGTATCTTGTATCACTTAGGTTTAAAGTGCAAGGGTGGGTATGTATACCAGAAATTGCATTAATTATTTGTTTCAGTTGATTGTTGTGCAATTGTACGATAAGCAATTATTTCGATGGATCAGCGGAACGAGCAAGAGCATTATTCTAACAAAATACGTATTAGATTCGGAGCGAGTAGTTTTTCAGGTTTTCTGGCACAACCATTTCACCCTTGTCGAGTTACATGGCGATAAATTAGCTGGCTGCAAAGTGGGCCGTGCTGGAACAAGACTTTATTCTTCTTGCTCGATTCATGGCGCTGATTAAGTCAACTGCATGGCCCACGTGCTTCAACTTGAATTTACGAAATGCTGCGCCCCAGTATAATCGGTGAGTGAGGAGGTTCCACTTTGAAAGGAAAAGTTCTTGTTTTGCAGCTCAAAAAGAAAGGAACAATTGGGTTTTAAAGAATTAGGTCGCTACTGAGAGACTTCGCTAGTCGTTAAGAATGTTATGCTTTAACGATTTTAGAGTATTTCGTTGACCGAGAGAAGGAGAGAAGGGGGAAGCTCAGGGAGATTCGAGTAAGGGCGCGCCTTACTTTGACTGGCAAAAGCTCTTAACGTTTCTTTTAAAACTGCACCATATCTCGAAGAGATAAAACCGAAATGGCCGTTCCACGGCCGACGCATACTCGCGCGTAACACGTCGGTGCTCCGACCTCTTCTATGTGAAATATGCTTTTACCGACATCGGTCTAAATGTAGCCGGTCCTGGTGTCAGCAGTGCGAAACAACGGCGAGCTCCTTTACCGAGTTTATATCCAAACTTGTCCTTTTCCCCAGGCTTTCGAAACACGGTTGTATATTTCCTTAACTACGACCGTTTTGCATTTCTTCTACATAAACTGACCTTGTCGGTGCGCATCCCTTCTTTTTGACTTGCATCAATTACTGTTGCAACAAAGCTGTCCTTTTGTCATGGTAATCGTAATTGACGGAGGTACCACTGAATCTCGTTATTAATATACTCGCGTGAAATTTCGTCATAGCATCACGACCGTGCTTGACACCTCGAATTGACAGTTGAATCGTTCAATTATAAAGAGATTAGAATGAAAGTGGGGCATACAGTTCCGCCTATATTTCAGATGATTCTGGCGGTGCATGTCCGATTGCAATTTAATCTTGACGTGACATCGAATTGGCCCTCGGGGTTTCAGGCGGAATTTAAAGAGCATGAACAACCCTATCTTGTATAATAAATTCTCATTAACTGGAGTACAGAGTATAGATATTGATCCCAGTAAAATGGCGAAGTCGAACTGGGAGTTAGAAGGAGCAGTGTAGTCGAAAGCTGCCGAGATGGCGGATAAATCTCCGGAAGTGGAGATTACCCCTATACTAGTTGCCAGTTTTCCTGCTATTACAGGGTAATATTTCGTCGCCGGGCCAAGAAGTTAGGAGTAGGTGTTATACTAGTCATAAAGTAATGAATACCTATTGGGGCTCCGACGAATGGCTACGCGGACACATGCTCTGACTTATAATTGCTTTGAAATGATGGTGAAGGTCGCCCTTTGGTATCAGCGAGCTACAATAATTGTGCATATAGCGCTTGAACGCCGAAATGGAGAGTCCAGTTTTCACAGACAGCATTTGTGTGGCTGTAATCGAACTGGATAGAGCAGTATCATGTTGCGCAATAATGTGCATTTGTAAAAGATATATTATACGCCTGAAAATGTAAGCGCTACTTGTTCGTCGTTTTGTGGGATTTAATTAGCGTAATGGAGTATTTAACGGTTCATTAGTCGGACTCTTGTACATACATATTGTTCAGAATGTGTCAAGAAATAATTGCAAGCCTTTTTTACTTGATAATTACACGTATTAGCAAACTGTTTTTGTGTCTGATACCTGTAGAGGCAGTTGTGAAAAAAAGATTGAATAAAACGTGTTGTATTTTTCCGCGGTTTGTCAGTATTTCTCCGACATTTGATGGGCGACCGTTCTTTCGCTGTGAGAACGGCATTAACGAGAAAAGTTTGGCAATTTGCGACCCTCTTTTTAGTATGCCGCATCGTCTAAATGACAAAAGTATAATGCAGAGCCAACAGCATTAGCGTAGATGAATAGAATACACATGAATGGTTATTCGTGTCGGAAAAGAGCGTTTCGCAGAGTTCGACAGAATGTCTGGTAAGCTGAATTTAGAGAGGTGCCGAGAAAATATCATTTTCGGGAAAGAAAGCAATTCTCGGTGTCCGGGCGCCGTTCCTTACGTTCTATTACAATATATATTCGGACGTAGTAAAGGAAACGTATGTCCTCCCCTGGGTTCCTGTGAAAATTGTACCCGGATCTTCGGCCGTAGAGGCAGGGCATTTGCATCTTCCTCCGTGTGCTCCGGTATAGGTATTGCTCATGAATATAGACAGATACGATCCTGTCTCCGACTGCTTTGCCGTCGGGGGCGAAAGTCAAAGCCAATCGGGCCCTTTGAGGCCGGGGCCGATATATGTGCTGGCGTCATCAGAAAGTGTCCAGTCAATTCCAATGATCGACCAACTGCCTTGCCACTCCTGGCTCGTCTAGTAGCGGTGGTACGGTGCTGCTGTTGCCGCGTAAGCCGACGCTCTCAATGCACGCTTCGATGGCTTTGTCCGCAGTATTAGCATTCACGCCACCGATTGATTTTACATTAATCTCCCGATGGATTATTTGTTGTTACGCCATCGCACCACTCCGCCGCTCAGCAAAAGCACTACTACCACCCGAGAATACGCCATTTGCCGCGAGCCGGTCCAGTTTTCCACGGTCGTTATCGATCCTCTCCTCGTTCACCGGAATTTCCAGTGAATACATTTTGTCCCGGGCTATGTGCAAGCGATTTCCTCGAAATTTAATTCCCAAAATATTTACAATATGTATGTGCGCAACCTGCATGCACATATGTACTTCTTCGTCTTGTGGCTTGCTTTTTGGAGGCAGGTGGAGCATTCGCCCACTGTTCAGAAGCGCACGCGGCCCCAAGCGCGCAACTGGATCATAACTATTATAAACACCCGCGCGCACACACACAGAATCAGTTGCTTCCGCAAAGGGAATAATTGTAACTCTAAAGCGATGAAGTGGATCGAATTAATAAAACGGCGCTGTCGCATTCGCATACGACGAGGCAAGGCTCGCAAGTGCGCTCTCGCAGAGAGGGTCTTAAATAGCGCATCAGTAATCAAATGCACAATAGAGAAGGGCCGCCGTCTGGAAAGGCTGGCATGTTGCGAAAACCCAACCGCCATTTCGCTCGATTCCATATGCGATGCGCACCTTGATTGATCCAGTATACCGGAGTATACCGAGACCAAGTGGTAAGAAGTGCCTGAAGCAAAGGGTTGCGCTGGTTACTTGGTTGTGTGTCACCCTTTCCCGCTGGTCAAACCTGCGGCGAACTGACCCTGTCTGTAACAAACAACCGCCTTTATGCCGCCAGTGACGAAGCATCCCACACTCCTGAAACTTATTCCACTGTGCACAATTCCACCCAGGACGGCCTACTTGTCGTTGCCGGCTTACCCGCTCAAGTCAAGTCTGCTTGAAAGATTCAGGAAGTGAAATTACATTTTTTATTTATCCGCCGACTGCAACTGCATCATTTCTCCCTGCGACGCTACCTGTGTGCGCGCGAATGCGCGGGTGTGCCTTCATGAATTTGTAGGAGACGTGGATTGCGAGGGTTCTTAGCATCACGCTTGAATAACAAGTCTTGCCCACTCGGAGCACTCTCTTTCTCTTATTGTTAGTTGAATTATTCGTTTCGAAGGTTTTGCTGAGCAAATGGGATTACTTGTACATTTAATTGGCATTTAAAGTAGTGTCTTAATCGTATAAGCGGTTCTCTCGTGACCAACTAATTGGTAGATATTGAGCTTCACACCCAGAGTATATCCACTGGATGTCGTCTTGTGACTCGGCAAATATGTGAGAAACGCTTGCTCTCCGAGGTTGGCTTGGGAAGTTCGAAGAACATGGGAGAACCTTCGTCGATCGGCCATCGGTGACTTTTTAAACGGCCGCGGGAGCAAAAAGTTTTGCGACTCTTCGAAACGTCTCTCTCGCCGTCTTGCCCTCTCCTTTATTACAGTCTCTCGGATGAATACCAGATGCGGCCGGAACTTTTAGCCAGGGCGCCAGGCAACTTCTGGACTATAATTGCTTTGTTCGATCCAACTTTTCTTTTCTGCCAGCGGGGAATCGGACGAGACGTTCGCGCTTCGCATGTGACCCGCTGCTCACATTGCTTCCGGATTTGACCTACATTTTTACTTACACCTGCATATTTGATTCCGTATCAAAGAGCGATGGCAGTATTAAAGATGTATGGAAATACGTGTAGTTCCGTATATAAAATAATGTCAACCCGATAGACCCAATCGAGGATTTACTGTTGCCCTGATTTTTCGTTATTACAATATTTGTATTAGGCATTCGGGTATGTTATCGTACGGTTACTCATCCATGCATGTATAAAAAGTATACACTCTATCAAACTGTACCCGTAATATTTGAAGATATTATATGACCCATCTGAGGGCAGTGAGCACCGCGCTCATCGATTCAAAGGACCGTGAACAACTAAAGTAAGCTCGTAAGTCCGTTTATAAAAAGCTTCCCTCTCTGCCCACTTTTCAATGAGAAAGAGCTGCGGACAGTAAGGGGACATGAAGTGTGCACACAAAAGATCGAGGACAAATGCTTTGCTGATGCCGTACCTAGCCATCGTACAAGTCATCGAAAGTTTTCGGTCCTCGGCAGGACTTTCCAGCGAAATAGCTTACCCTTATTTATTGCCGGGAAAGCGTGTACTGGTCCAAGTCCTCAGAGTCTGAATGCTCTTCTGTGAGAGGAACGTTCTTTGAACTTTGTTCCCTGCTGGAACCTTCCGCACGGATCGCGCTCTCGAATGATTTTCCGCTCAAAAATAAAATGTGGCATTTTCCTGGAAGTTTCTCCCTAGCGGAGGTACTCCTGCCCGATGTTTCCCGTACGAAAGATCCCGTGTTGATACACCCCAGGAGGGCAGAAAGGTTTGCGTTAGCGAGGCTCAAAATTACCCGTGAGATTTGAGTGTAATGAAGTAAGAAGTTTTACGGGGAAATATTGGCTCTCGCGTCGAGCGAAAGACGATGAACTTGGCAGCAGTAGTGCAGGGAGGAGGAGCTTATCTAATAGAGTAAAAGGTAGAAGACGAAGCCCGTGGAGCCAGTTGGTAAATGAACGGATTCTTGAAAAAGGGTACTTCCCTCACCGCCACCACCGCCCTGGATATTATTCGAGATTGAGAGGTAAAAGTAAAATTACACCCAGGTATAAGTGGGCCCGAAGCAGGGGTACACCAATTTCGCGTATGAATCTCGCGGGGAAGCTCTCCCGAGTAAAAATGAATATCCACCGGGAAATACATAATGTATTACACGAGTGGGGAGTGTGCAGCCAGGGACAGAGGCGGCGGGGAATTCTGAGGATTTTTTAACTCGTTTACAATACAAGCCCGCAACGATCGCCAGCTAAATTCCTGAGAAAGATGAGATTATATTACATTTTAATTAAACACGCATCGTGCTCCTCGATATTAAAGCACTTTATGGTTCTTTCCCTGGTTCAGGGCAACTCCTGGCTTTCCGTTGCTGTCCAACTCTTGACCTTTCGGATCGATACAAATAGTGAACACAGCGTGTTTCATGTCGGATAAAAAAATTCATCTTCACATCCACAGTGAAGCGAATATGTAGTTTGCATTTCCCTCTCGTTTATCGTCAACGCCGACCTGTCGGTGGCTTTCGAAATATTCAAGAAACAGGACGCTTCGACGGCCGGCTATTATCCGTACGTCATTAGAGGACATTCATGCTTTCTTGTCGCGCGCTTAGCTTATCAAGTGACGTTAATCGCGTACTCGTTTTTTCCATCCCTTGTTAGCGCGTGGCCCCGCTCCCTGCTACGAAGCCGTATTTCCACATACGATTTCCATCAGATTTACGTCGGTCGATGATTTAAAGCACGATCTTCCGCTCGCAGCTCTCACGCTAAAGATCTTTTTAAAGTGCTCGCCCACTCTCTGGCTCCGTATTTTATGCATTGGCCGCCGCTCGCAAACGCACGCTACGGACAAAAAGTGACGGTGCCAAAGGGAACGCGGCAACGGCGGCAGTGCAGAGGGATCAGAGATCCAGGGAGACGGAGGACAAACAAGGGAAAGCTAGCCGCCCCGCGATAGAGAGAAAGTGAGCGAGGGTACGAGAGCGGGAGGGTTGGCGGGAGGGAGAGGGGGAGATAGTGACGGTGCTGTGGCAGGAGTACCCCGAGGGACAATGGTTTGACATATCACCCTGTCATCGCCATGGCACCATTCCTTCAACCTGGCCAGCCTCAGGGCGTATTCCCTTCATGTACTTATCTTACAGGCCCACCCCCACACCTTTACCCTCGATCTCGACCTGTTCCTTTGCCCAACAGGAATTATCGTCCGCGTGAGTTCAATGAAATCGCATTGTCCTTCTTCCTGTCCTGCTTCCACAGAAATATGTATGGACGTTTCCATAAAGCGCTATAGTATATGTCGTCCGCGGGGAACTCCAGGTGTTACTTGACGATATGACGGCTATCGATCAACCGATTCTTCTCGAAGTATGCTGCCTACACTGCCTTTTCATCCCAGCCAGCTTCGCCGATTGCCCCATTCGGCACACGTGCTTCTGAAAAAGTCTTGCCAATGTCAAGAGATGTTTGGCGTCGGCGCTCAGGCACGGGCGTATGCGAGCAAACATGAAAGCTCGCACTTTTCAAATCTACTTTGATTGTGGAAATGGGCATTCTATTGTAAATGCGGTATTTAGCCTCCTCAAAAAGACCGACATGTACATTTGTGTAGGTACATTTAATCTTTTTCTAACCGAAACAATGTTGATAGATACTGATATCGAATACGCTTCAACATCAAACACTGCGTGAAAATGGAAACAGGTATCTGAATCTGAATAAGAATGAAATTCTTCGTTTTCCAAATAAAAATTCAAAAAGTTCGGCTGGTAAGAGATTCAATAATCATACAGTTATTTTATGAGTGGTGCTAGTTTTGTTATAAACTTTGTAATAATATTTTGATATCATATACACAGGTTATACTCTCGACTAAGCATCCCACTCCATGTGACTGCAAAATCCAACTGGATATTTAATCGAAGCGCACTCAGCATTATGAGTCTTGGAGATTTAATTTTACTCGAGTCATACTGCAATGCTGTCAATTCCAACCGTTAATTGGTGTAAAAGGTTTCGACTCCCTCTCTAGCGATATCTCCATGAATTGGTCGTAGTTGGGTTCCGTGCGTCGTAAGTGTACTTTTTCAGCGGCACCGGGTGCACTGACATCTCCTTAACAAGATTTTGGATATATATGTTCGCATTTCAATTAAAAAATAACGGCTTCGGTTAGGTGTATGTGTAAACGTTTATACATATTCAGTGTTACCGAGAACACTATGTGTGGAGGCTGAAATTTAATCGATACAATCGCCGCGCATATCGGTCTTAAAAGACCTCTCGCCCGATGTACCCAGCGACAATTTAAAACGTAATCAGCATTTATATTCAGAAAGATGTATCCTGAAAGACCTGGGCAACGAGGTTTACACAAGCGTTGCTGGAAGCACACAGGTTGCCTAACTTTGTAAAAAGTAACGCAAATACACGTATGTTCGATCTGCGAGGATTGAAACCGAGATACAAATAACTATCGGCTGCTGATCAATACAGCAGAACCGCCCACGGAAATAGCCCGCCACCCATCTGGCTCCCCACCCGCCATTGATTATTATTCGATATTTCCAATTACAGATCAAATTGGTTTTCAGCTGATGAATGGTAAGACGTATACGCGCTCGGCAAATACGGGAGAACTACTTGCACTCGCTACCAGAGCTTTCCTTCGTACGATAAAACTGATTTCGAAGAATTCCACTCCTAATCCTGTCGAAAGGATTCATAACACTTACGTAGTACATGCCGCGTTTCTGTTCTGAATGCATCCAGTAATACCGGCCATTTAAAGCACAAAATTGAAATTCCTTTCTTCCACTGCTCGATTAATAGGTAGTTCTCATGGATTTCGCACAGGATTTCGTGTGCATTACACACCAACTGATCAACTCGCTGTTCAAAGTTCAAACATCGCGATACTTGATACGTAATTGAAAATGTCAAATAGCGTTCGGCCCAATGTTTAAGTTGCTCCTGTAATTACCGCGATATTTTTCGTCAGTCGAGCGAAAAATGCTTTTTCATCGGCCGCCAGCTGCGCACCCTCGGTCTAGCCGATCGACCGGTGAACAGTATGCGGCCGATGTCATTAATCGTTTACGGGTATGCAGATCGAGCGACCTGCTCGCCGAATCGACGTGCATACACCATAACGCCTCGGGCTTTCGCTCGCACCCCTATATATTGCTAGTTTGTAAAAACGCTCGGTTAGCCTCCGCCAGGCGAATTTTGTAGTCAACTTTGTGTGCATCCTCGTGGCCATTTTTCTGAAAAAAAGACGTCGAATATCAAATCAAAGTGAACTCTTCCGGGCAGTACGCTGAACTTATAGATCTTAGGATTTTGAGTGGCTAGTATTATTATTGGTATTACAAATTACAAGACTACTATTAAGACTATTAATACAACAGAATGCAGTTGCAACTTTAATAAAACCAACACCACAATAATACCGTTCTACTCATCGGTAAAACATGTCATAATAAAGTGTGTATATATGTATTTTACTGTGCATCGGGGCTGGCCATGTAAAAGGAGAAGTTCACTTGGTGTGTTAATAGGATTGCGCAGCGGTAGGGGAAGTTGTTTTAGCCGAAGCAGCTTTTGCGCATGTTATTTTCCAATAGTTGCAACGAGTTATTGCCCTTCCGCGTGCCTCCTGAAAAAGTGTCTAAAGCTGTTGAGCGTGTCCTTTGAATGAGGAAATCTCTAAAATTATCCGCCTGCAGGAAAGGGTTGTATTCAGCGCGCGAATGTGCGGTGTTCCGTGTAGATGCGGTTGCGGAAGGAAAAAAAGGTGGAAGCTTTGTGCTCGCCGCGGGGCTAGAACCGTCGGAGACTAACCCTCGTGTGCATCCTGCGGCAATTGGGTCCCCCTATCTAGCGGAGAGGATGCGTTGTTATGAAAAGTTTATGCTTCCTGTTTTCAAAACGTCGCTAAAAGCTGCAAGCGCCACTAGATGCGAGTTCAGGAGTGCCCTGCCGAGCATGGCTAATTGCGTGCGGGGGCGCTACTAAATGGAAAATTAACCATACGGGGGTCGTATTTGTTTAGAGCTGGTCAGAACTAGGCCAAGACTGTGTTATGTAACCCGCCTCAAAGGTTAATTATGTCCACGATGCCACACAAATGTAAAATTAATATCTCAATATGCGTTTGAATGCTTTGAATATGCATATCAGTTCAGTGTTGAGGATGAACCGGAATCGCGCAAGAGCCGTAGTCATGAATTCCCACTTTATGTCTGCAGGACATTTGCTGACAAAGGTCAGAAGAACAATACTCGTTGAAGAGTGAATGAGCATGCTTCCCTGCTAAATTACGTCTTCGTTCATTTAACTCATTTCATCACTATACAACCGAATATAGCGCCGCTACAAATCCCAGTAACATACAGTAACAGCAATCAAGAGCTCATGCCTAATATTTGCTGCGCCCAGCAAATATTGCGGTTGCTCACAATTAATATTAGGCACGCCAACAAAGGGCAGAATTCCGCTGGCAGAACTAAGCATTCAAATATTCGTTACGTTAAATATAAATGCGAAACTCTCATACTCTGCCACTTATAGTTGGTGAGAGATCAGTTTGAATGGCAGAAGTTAGTTACCGGGGTAATACAATTTGTCAATAGCTGCCGCGGAACTAGAAGAGAATCCCGGAGTTAACTCAATGTAAATGAAATTTATCAGTGAAGAAGCATTTTCGTGTTCAAGCACGAAGTGCAGCTGGAGTTCTACGAAGGTCGATCATAGCTGTGGGCGATTGCGGAAATCGCAATTGGTCGAGTGATTCCATTGCAAGTGCTATCACTTTCTGGTTATGTATTGACCATTTCGCCATGTACCAGGCCATTGGGCCAGTGAACTGCAGGTTTTGCAATTGAAAGTCTTGTTACAAGTTTCGCAGAGTGACTGGCAAGAACTTCGTTCCAAATCATCCGAGTGTTTGTTTCATGAGAGCTGCGTTGTACAATTTCAAGATTTTAGGTTCAGTAGCACTGTATAATATTCTAAAGAACTGATTACCTTGTATTTAATGTTGCTTTCTACTTCTGACAGCGAATTTAAACTGGAATAACAGACGCCCAGGCGAAAGTTTGGCAGAAAAGTGCGCGATGATTTTTTGGGGGAGAATTCGGCTAACAAAGGTGGAACACTGCGCGTGCAAACTTGGCGAATATGGTTGCGAGGAGGGAATAACGGCGTTGATAGCTTCGGGATTGTCGAGTAAGCTAGGTACGTGTGTAATAAACGTTACCTCGAGGAAATCAGATAAGAAGTGCCTTGACCGTTGTCCTACTTCGCCAGTCTGTTTGTATGGAAGCTGCAGATGCGCCTTACATATATAATGACCGGAGCAAGAGTAAACTGTCAGGGCCACGTGTTATAACGAGAGAACCTTCCACACACGCATCTATGCATGTACGCCTTTGTTCGCCGGAAGTTTCCGTGCATTTCCCATTCCCTCTGAAAGATACTAGCATATAAATGACCCATCCAATAACTAGTACGCCCAGGCTTCGCATATCACGCTCGTCTACTCCTATGCAGATTTCTTCCTACAAGGCCGGGGATAGGAAACTCTTACATTTCTGTAGAAGAAGAGTACAGCATATTCCGAATACATTCTGTCAGTCATGTATGTATACATTGCAGGTGCAGGGAGGCCGAACGCTTAAAGCCTTAAATGCTTCTAGTCCACGGAAGAAAGAAAGGGTGGATCTGTGTGACGTCCGTTTTTATAGGGTTGTAATTTTTACGCGACTCGAGGAATTGCACGCAGTACTCCTTCCTCAGGCGGATCCCTCCACGTAACCGTTCCAGTTTCGAGTGCCACGGGTTCCTGTGACCGCTTTCTGTGGCCATGTTTTTCATTGTTTTCTGCCCGCGAAGGTAGTAGGGGATCGATTTTACAAATACCTTACGGCCTTTGACCCGCGCCACTGCTTTGATAAATCAGCAAATTCTCCCGTTACAATCAAACCGAGGGTTACGATCAGGAGCGCTGCAATGAAAGCGCGCCCGGGTAGATAACCCGGATTTTATCGGCAGTATTCCCGAACCTTTAAATCGCGATCTCTCACTGTATTGTCGCCGGTTCCGCTCTGAAACGGATTCTTGAGGTGTCTATGGTTAGGAGGATGCTCTTCAAAGGAGATATTCCCTAGGAATCCTTTTCATATGACCATCCAGAGTGGAAGGCATGCGATTATAAAAGTCGATAAAACCTCTAGCTGAAAGAACCTTTCAGCACTGCCCTTTATATTCTACGATCAAATAGTCTTTGCCCTGCCAGTATCTACAACCAATTTTATTCATTTCTAACTAACTTTTTCCGTTCTGCCATCGTACGTTTCTCTGTACCATTTCTCCACCGGTAAACTATCTATGTACTTAAGGTGCACAAAGAAAGAGTTTGTTCAGCTTATGAGACACCTGACAGGCTACCACTGGCTGATTGTAGTGGTCAGTTCACCTTTAAAGGGAGCATAGATCGCGCCATATCGAAGTTAGACGGCAGACTCTACGGGAGGGTGGTCCCCCGAGAGCGATGGTCTCCTCGATAATTGACTCAGTCCTCGGCTCCGGGGCTTCGTTTCCAAGCTACCTAATTTATCTCCCCTACGTGGTGGCCCGTATATTTCTCGCACTTACCGCTGCCGCCACTGTTATCCAGGTAGGTGCGCGGCCTTCGCGGTAGCCGGTGAAAGATATTGCTGGAGATGGACATCGACTCTAAATAGGAGAAAGGCTGGCTAGTGTTTCGGTATCGCGTATGTCGTGTTCTTCGTGAGGCACCGTGCTATGTCGCCCTGTCGTTTATCCTGGGCCCCGCAACGAAAAACCGTCTCCCGTGCCGTGCCGCAGTTACTTTCACGTTTTTTTACGGATCCCTGGCTTTTAAGTAAGGAACTCCATAAGTTCTCGTGGAAAACTACTTTCGGCCTTGCGCCGCCCATTTCCTATGTATTTAAAGCTCGCTTTATTGTACTGCGTATTAGTTGCCGTGTTTTTCCCTTGGATTTATATCGGCACGTTGACGTGGGTCTTCCCCATGAAATTAATAAGCTCAGTGTTGCATTCTTGTCGGAATCAGATTAAATTTCAAGAAATTAAATCCAAATCTTCGAACATGCCAAATTGCTATATTAAGCAGATGTTGCAAAAGGAAGTATTGCAATACAAATTGACACTGCAACAGAGGTCTGAACCATGGGCAAGTGTAGACACCGGAACAAGTTTCGGAGTGCAAAGGGTTAAACGACACTTGTCAGTACAGGGACATTTATCTGTATAGTATACATATCGAGAAATTCCGGAGCATAATGTGTCGGAAGTGAGCACGCTGTCGTTGGTTGGTCTGTTAGCGGAAGAATTCCATCGGCGGAAGAAATATCACCTGAACGTTCGCACAGCCGATATAAATAACGCCAAGGGTTCTTTGCCCGTGCGAATGCTTCTTCGGTGTCTCGGAGAGCGATGGGAAAACGTTTTCCAAACATATTACCACCGCAGCATTATCGTCCGTGGCATCCGATAGCCAAAGGAATGCATGTCCGAGGCACATGGAAGCGTATACTTCACGGCGAATCCATGTTTACGACTGGTAAGAATATGGAGGATACACCGCAGTGCTGTCTATGCATGTCCTAGAGCGAAAGAACGATAGAGAAGGGTGTAGAGAACAAAGAGGCAACGAGAGAGAAAGAGGGAGATCGTTTACATTCGCAGACGGGAACGACGGCTTACAAAAGTGCAACTAGTAAATTGTGTTCCTTCTGACGTGTGACCTCGTAAACATTCATATTTCCTTGTGCGATGCTGTACGTTATCGTCCTGAAATACATATACATATACATCGCTGTGTGGTGATCGACGAAAGAGGGTGCGCTGGCTTTCATATAACACTTCGCCTTGCAAAGTTGACGGGAGGCCTTTGCTCTGTTCGCTTTTCAAGACCGCGAAGAACCTCGATATCACGCATGGCAGCATAGCACTTCAGTGCCAGCAGCGATGTCAGAAAAAGTAGGGAATTTAACGTTAGATGAAATCTTTCCAATCGCGAAGCGGGTTAGATGAAACAGGGTTTTAAGCCTTAATTAGTCAAACGACATGCTTTATTACTAATAGCAATAGCATTAACCTGACTTTAGATGGCTCTCCTTCATGTAAACGCCAAATGGCCACCCGCACATAGGGGTCTGCGGGGTTGCAGTTTAAATGGAACGGTTAGGTCGATTAGAAAATCATACATCGTGCCATTTGATCGGCTAATGTCGAATATATAGGTGAGGCATGCTGACCGCATAGCAATAAATATCGATAACCGATGGCCGGGTGCAGAGGCGATTGGTATGGCCCCGTGCGCCAGAGACAAGTTGGTCTGAGGAGGGAAAGAAACAGCAGAGGCAGATGGAGAGATGGGAGACCAAGTTCGTACGGAAGACGTGGTCGGGACGAGGGGCGATCGCCGGAAGAGGCGGAAGAAGAGAGGGAGAGAATGGACCTCCTTCAGCGCTTTCAAAACCAGAAGTAGTTCTCGGATTCGTATTAAAAAGCTCACGCTCGAGAAGACACTTTCAACTGTGCTGACCGACTGTGAACGGTAAATTTGCGACCTCCTTTGCAAAAGCAATTATGTTATTCCTACCTTTTCTCTTCGACGTCGCTTTACTTGCTTTCTCCCTCTCTCCCTGTCCGACTTTCTCGTGGGTGTGCGGTGCGCGGTGTCGGTATGCCTCCCTCCGTTGCAAACTCCCGTTCTACTTCCCCTCCCGGTCCATCCGCCTGCCTTTTCTTTCCCCGTTTGATAATCCCAGGAACGCGGCAGTCTTTTACATTTTTAAGCCCCTCACACGGAAAATCGCTCTTACATTTAAATCAAAAGCCTCGTCGCTTCCCTCCAGCGATTTTTCTCCATTGAGTAGCTGGAGATTTATTCCGTGATAGTTTAATCTCCCAGCGTTTGCAACGATCCTTGGCCGGTTTCAACCCCGGGGTACTTGGTTGGTTCACTGATGATGACGCAATTTCCATTGGGTCACTTTGTGCCCTTCATGTTATTGACCCTGTATTCTGCATCGGTGAGGGAGGCCGCCCCACAGAGATTATGCGGTTGTCCTTTTTTCGCGAACGCTTGCCCCCTGGCAGGACCGCAGTATGTATATGTATATTCTATGAAATGTGTATATGCATATGTACATTCCATGAAAAGCAAGCTGGACTTTTATCACGCGATGGTATACCATCTGTGCGATCACCGATTGTAAACGGAATTTCAAAAGTGTATGCCTTTTCAGAATTCGCCGAATATCTCGTTAGATCTAACCAATACCGATTGGGATTAGAGTCGGGAGCTTAAAAATCTATCAAAAATGTATCACATGTTTCCTCTGCCGATATTAAAAATAAAAGGCTTCAACACGATGTATTATAACATAGGGTTTTGAGTGGTCGGCTCTCAGACTACCACACGGCTCCTAGCTACCTCTAATCGGGAATTAGTTGGACAGCCAATTAAAAATGTATCACAAATATGAAATTCGCACGATAAGTACTGTTGCTACTCTTATCTTACTCTATTTTTAAGTGCAGCAGAAGCCGGTTAATTCCGCAGCCTGTTTAGTTTAACATCAAGGCAGTTTCCGGCGTTTTTAACTTATTTAAAGTAGAACGTCATGATTATGCAGAGGAACGCTGTCAGCGAGATGTGCGGGCGAAATGTTACGTTCACATTTACGTTACGCCGAGCGTCGTATCCGTAAGTATCGCATTTGCCTCGCCTCAGTTGGATGGGCTCCTCGCGCGTAGCTAGATAGTTGCTTCCTAATGGCTGCAAATATTACCTCTCACTCTGGCATGCCTCGCCTTTGTGTATCTGCCGGGCTGCATATCTCTCTCTCGTTTGCTCTAATGCGCCATTTCAGGGAGGATTCGATGCCCCGCCTAACAGCTTAATGTCAGTATTACGTGGTCTTACATAGATCAATGCACCCGCTAGACCCAGGGTTCGGCGTCGTCCTGGCAGAGAGCACACTCTCCTTCTCCCTCCCTACGAATGCAAGATAAGCCCCCTTCTATGCTCCCGCCGCTTTGTACTAGACGGAACGCACTTCGTCCGTCCAATTTCTTTCACGAATTATACCCCACGAAAAAACAGTCATTCATTCACAAGTTGATTGTCAGTACTTTTAAACCGAAGTCACCGTTTTGTACATGATTTCACAATATATGTCGTATTCTGTTGTGTGATACTTGCAGAATAAAATAGAATACACAATGGATATAAAATACGGTAATTTTGGGTAATGGAAAACAAGGGGATCAAACGGACATATTTCATCCTGTTACTGATAAGCAATATGTCGATGTCGATTGGTGGCTGGGAGTCGACACGAAACTTAATAAATAATTACCAGCGACATCGGAGTTCACTGGGACGTTTGGTCACCGCAACGTGGCGCGCACTGTGTGTTTCGAGAATGCTGGGGGCGGAGGTGGAGCCGAACGGGTGGTACGGATGCGATATGGGATACGTGCTCGGCCTGTTTGAAACACGGCAGCCACGGAAAACGCCCGCGCGCATAAACCACTGTCCCGCATGATATATTTACTTAGTAAACGCTCCGCTCCGGGAGGAAAATTTAAATTAAATTTATTCAGCGAAAACAAGGCGGAGGTGGGTCGACAAGTGGACCAGGCCATAGCAGACCAGGCGAGGCCAACTGAGAGGCCGGCGCAGCCTCTGTTGCTTGCGCGCCAACGAAACAACGGCGCGCGCGTGGTAGTAGGTCGGGACCGAGGGAAATCGGGGCCGAGTGGTGTTACAGCATAGATGGGAAGTGCGGATGAACGAGAGGTGGGATAGACAAGCAAATAGACAGACGGTTCGCGAGACAGGTTGATATGTAAGCCGATGCCACTCGCCGCCGGCCCCGTCGCCGGTGTAGACCCCTGTACATACAACTGTACGCCGACCAATAATAATTAACGACACCGACAGAAACGGAGCGACACTCTGTCGGAGAAACTTGTGCATGGTGGGATTCGGGGCGGGCCGGCCTCGGTTCGCTTGCCACGCGAAATTATATGAACGCTTAAGTGCAGTCACCTACGAAAAAGACATGAAGAGGGAGAGAGGACGGGAATTAGAGTGAAAGAGTGAGTTGTAGAAGAAGTATAATTAGAAAGAGAGAAAGAGAGAACGTGAAAAAGTCAGAAACGTCCTTGCTCTGCAAGAAGGCGGTAGGACGGTGAAAAGCGTGAATTGATGGTGGCAGACACTTTTTGTACAGTGAACATGTATCAAATACGCGTGTGCTCCATAACCGCCACATTAATTGGTGCGCGAAACGTGAGTGATTGCTAATAATGATATAGCGTTCCAACTGAATACGGCTCTCGTGCGAGTTTGCGAGGGAAAGTCCTGCAAATCCATTTTGCACGGATGCTGTCGTGTAAAATTGGATGGATCGCTCGTTCTTTGCCGTTGGAATATCAAAGCAGCTTATAAATTATAAATACTATGATATAAGTACCCGAAGTATATGTATTCGCATTGCATATTCTGATATTCCAATGAAATGGAAGTTTAATCGGTTGCATCCTCACTCACGTATCAGTTCTGCTTCGATTAAAGCTCTGGTCTCAGATGCACGAGTCCATCGGATTTTGGATATTTGTTAACAACTGGAAAAAAGCTTATAATTGACATACTAATTATACAGACACATACGACATACACATATCACGATGACTGTAAGATGCAGCCACGAGCGTAGTAGGGAGTTCTTCGGCCTTCTGAAACATCCATTACCCACATTGGTTTGAAAGATATAAATAAATTTCTCGAATCAAATCTTTGTTTCTGATAAGGCACTGTGTATCTTTCTGCATACTTGGCTGTTCTCCCGGGACCCTGTGCGGAGGCTGTCTCTCAAGGCACGGTTAGGAGTTGCCGCCCCGTAACTCGTGGCAGATATTGGGCGAGAAGAAATTTACAAGGGTGCAAGCCGACCGCCGCAGCCAAGCTAAATGGTAACAAATAGCGAAAGCGCCACGGGAAACTCTCCTGTCGTTATCGTGTGCGGCGGTGGTGGTAGCGGCGGTCGAGTCATGTCGTAAACAGTTCGCAAATAATCAGGGGAAATGCGAATTATAACCGAGAATGTGCATAGGGCCAGCTGGAGCTTGCGTTGAGGCTGCGCTCCGTCTTCCTCCCCCTCTCTTACTCTCGCACTCTGCTTTTCTAGGCGCTTCTCGGCGAGCTGCAAGTCGGGAGAGCAGCGGGTGGGCAAACTTTTCGTATAACAGCGTACGACTTGCAACGGTGCGGGGGCAAGTTTCGCCCGGCGAAATTATGCACTTGTTTTAGCGGATGGATAAAGGGAACTTTTACTTGCAAGAATGAACGCTGGGGTGCACGGCAGCGCGTGCAAAAGAGTTGCTCTCCACGCATGGAACACGTTCTGCACGCGTGTATCTTTATCATCAAGATATCAAAACTGAAAGTTCGAACCTCGCAGAATTTCTTTCTCGGCCCCAACTGACATTCTTTTCTTCATTGCTTGTTTAATGTTAAATTTCAAATTTCGCCGATCTACCCCGAATCTCATTAGCGCCTCTCCTTGCAAATGTCCCCCAACCGATTTGGTACTGGGCAAAATAGGTTCCGTACTCACTGCTATCGGATAAATATGCTGAAAGCAGAATTGACTACATGCATACAAGATCAACAGTAGAATATGAGCGAAATGATAATTCCAAAATGTTGATATCGCGTTTCTACTTCCACAACACTAAGCCACACCACGGGTTTATTTATTCTGCTCGCCAGCTCGTGAACTTGGTTTAATAAGTATAACTACGCAGGTTGTAGCGGTACAAGCAATGAAACGCAACTCGGAACTCGGCGAGAAAACAGAGAAATGGAGGGGAACCGGTTGATGCCAATCGGAGATTGAGCGGCCTCGCAACATCCGTTCTGCATTGTTTTCTTACATAAATACTGGCGACGGTTTATCGAGCTTATTCGCAGCAGATGGAAGGGTAGGTGGCGCAGAAGCATTTTCAGTGTATCTTTCATCTGATCGGGCGACGGCGACGCTATGTATTAGTTATCATACTCTCAGACATTCACCCTCGGAACACTTGAGTGGCGCGCGCGCGTGTAACCCCTCGCGCCACGCGCGTGCTGCACAAGCAAACATTTACATTTCCAACTTACGTGGGATGAGTCCGCTTAACTAATGCATCCGATCGTCTTCGGATTAATCCTGATCTTTAACCGCAGAGTGAATATTGATGTCGTGGAAATGTGTCAAATATCACTGGGCGGGGGTATTTAAACGAACAGTTGAACGTTCCATGGATTGGCGCAATTTCATAACGCATGCATCTCGGCGACAGGTCCGGCAAAATGTTGGTCGTAAGCTTAGAGAATTACAGGGCGGAAAATATATTAAAAAGCACGAGGTTTCTACATGAACGGCGTCTTTCGTGGAAAATATAACAGACCTGATGGAGCAAGAACGAATAATAAAAACGCCACTCGTTCGAGCTCTGGATACGAAAAGGAAATTAAAACTGTGCTCAGTCGCCGCGCCACTCTCACGGGGTTGTGATCCCGGCGAAACTTAACGGATTCAGAATTGTTTGTTTCTATTTCTCCAATAATTTCGCCGCTTGCTCGGGAGAGAATTGGTTCTTTCGCGTGTATAATCCAGTACGCGCTTCTCTCAGATTTTTTCGCTCGCCGCAAGAGGAGAGCTGTATTGGCTTTCGGCCTTCCTACCCCTGCGCGCACCGTTGCCCCCTCGTGGATTTCGATGAAATTTAATATTTGAAACTTTCATAAAGTTTAAATACGACCCACCCGGTTTCTGTGCTCGCCAGGCGGGATCCGAATTCCAATAGGTAATTTCGTTAGCACATTTTCGCAAGGTCACTGATTCTTCGAATTTGAATATCTGTTACGCTTCGGTCAGTGTGATTACATAAATGACTTTGGATATTATTGTTGTATTATGAGTTGACAACATTTCACATGATATTTGCACCGAGGGATATTGTCGCATCGCTGCGCTGCTTTTATATGTATGTCTCGAGCGCTGACTCAGCGTCGGTATAATTTTACCCATTGCTTTCCATGCAATTAGCCAAAGTGATAATATAGAAAGAATGTCGATATAATTGGCAAGGCGAAGGTGAAACGGCTCCGCTGTTTCAACGCATTGATTATGCTAGAAGACCACTGGTGTATTTTGTGATCAGTTTGGCAAAGACGGTTTCAGTCTGGAAACATCTGTAAATGTTAATAGCGAGTTATTCCTAGTCGTAATAATTTGCCGTTGTGATTATTCGACCCATGAAAGCGACGCGTTGTGATAATCGAGCCGTAATACTGTGGGCGGACGCCATTGTTTGCTCATTCCCTAAGGCTAACCACCGTCACCCACAATATTATAGAATTACTACATACATACTCGAACCCGTGCCTCTCTGGTTCAGGCCAATATTGTGTGCATTGCTACACCGCGGGCGTCCGGGCGAGTCCCATTGCCTCCAATATTAGTTTCAGCTCCACCGCGGAAATTCTATCGATGATGTTAATTAAATTGGTGTGTTCCTTATAGTTGTCGATTGAAAGGAGCAAACTACCCATTGCAATGAACTATATGGTTAATCGAGAGCCATTAATCTCTCCTCACCGTCTGGTGAAGCTGTATGGAGAAAGTAATAAACATAGCTAAATATGTGTCACCCTTATTTTGAACAGTACGTTTTTGGCGTAATTGCAAACTTATATTCAAAGTGTTTGTGTATCGGGAGATTAATATTTACCCGGGGAAAACTTTGGTTCAGGCTGACGAATGATGCGTCATAAAAAATCGTTCAGAGTCAATGACTCATTCCGAATCACATCACAAAACCTGTAAGTTGAAACTGCAACTTCAACATCGGAGGACCTCTTTACTTTTGGGGCCCAATGATTACTTCAGAATGTCGCTGAGGTAACGGATGTTTGTAAAAGGTACCGCTACAAATAACTGCACATTTCTATCTGCTTTCGCAAACACTGGGTAATGGACTATGCGGAGGGCTAAATAAATACGTGGTGCAATCTTTCCGGCGTCTTAGTAAGCGGAGGTGTACTCCCGATGGTACTGCGGGGAAAATATTCCAAGGAAAAAGAGGATGAGTGTGCATAGGATATTGCGAGAGCTGACCTTATTTTCAGAAAATTTCAAGCGGTAATTGTTCGTCGTCCTTTCCTCGTTGGGAAGCTGGGCTATAACGATTGAGAGAAATGAAGGCGCAGGCGAGCGGAAGGGAGAAAAAGAGGAAGGCTTCCATTCTCCGCGCTGAGTTGTCCCTGTTTCCCAGTTTCAATCTTTCATTGGGACTAGGACGTGTTCCCCTTTTAAGCCCTACACAATGTCCGAACAAGCAACCAAATCGGCCATCGGCTAGTTTTCCGTTTGCTGGACACTTTGCAAGAAAGCGTCCTCCCGCAATGCTGCTGAAAGCCCGATCGCACAGTATCAGACTGATGTTCCATCTATCGATATGTCCTCTTCCCCTACACACCCTTTGTATTGATAGATCGCCATGCACATCACAAGAAGTTTTTATTTCCAACTACTAATAGTCGCCTTTGCATGTAACCGGAATGCTTATTTTCCGAGAATCGAGACATTATTTTTTATATAACTATCTGTTAGTAAATGTCTCTGTGGTTTTCTTTTCAAAAGTAGGCAAGGGATGGTAGATTCGCGTTTAACAAGCACATGTACCTCCTCGGTAGTATTCCGAAATAGAGGCGGGTAACATTAATTAACGCACTCTGTAGACTTAGACAAAAATCCGCTGGTACGTCCCGATAAAGTGACCGCGTGAAATCGTGCCGTTTTCAATATTTGATCGTATACTGTCGCTATCCCAAAGGAGCGGCTCGTTCACGTACTGGAGATCAATTATTCAACACTTAAATAGATTCGCGTAGTTATCGCAAGCGCATAATAGATCATTTATAGGGACACATAGAGAATTAGCCAACACGGTTATCGTTTAAGCAGGTTATTCGTCTCCCTCCAGCCGGTGATATTCCTTTAGCGTCCGGCCTTAATCCTCATTGAAACGCCAGGAGAGTCCGACTGAAGCTAATGCCAATATTTATTTTCTCTGCACTAATGCATACGCAAAGGATGTATTTAGCATAAATAAACGGATCGCCATTAAGCATTATTGGCAAGTCAGTTTTCAGAAGGTACCAACAACATGGTATAAAGATCAATGTTTAAAAATGCAAAATCTTTGATTGATAATTCGGAAATAACAATGGGCATACAATTATGCAAAAGAATCCTTACATATTTGCCAAGTATTAACTCATAGGTTGGGAATACGATTTTCTACACAAATGTTAGTTTGCTAATATGACAAGATGATACAATGGACACATGCAGATTAAGTTAAATACGGGTGCATAGTGAATGGTAATCAGGCCTACCAATGGCATAACGAGCTTACTTCATTATTTTCCATGAAATAGAAGTTTTGGAGATACAGGCGCTCACGCCCGGTACTGCTTAGCGGTAAGTAGTACAAACCTACAATATGTCAGACGCGTCGCCGCGTTAAGCGGGAGGTGGCGAGAGAATGCGAGCGGCTAACTTCCTGGCGACAAAAAAGTAAAAAAAGGGAAGAGTTACACCAGGAAGTTGTGCACTTAAGTTGCGCAGAAAGAATGCCGTAACTCTCCTCCTACAACTTTCCTTGTTCCCGCATACAGCCTCCAGGCAGCCCCGCACCCCCCGCAGTTTTCGATAGCATAGTGGCCGATAGCACCATTATCGCTTTTCTTTGTAATTCGATCTTTCGCAAATAATACAGGTATCCTCAAAAACGAATTACTTTCAGTGCCGTCTGCCCGAACCCGGTGTGGGGTTATTATCTCGGCATCCGAACGTCGCCGACAAACATTAGAGAATCATCCAGCCGGTAAAACAATACAATTTGCCACCCCAGTAATTTCGCAGCTACGAAGTTGTCTGCTGTTGCGCAAAGAGGGACAGCGGGTGGACGGGTGGACTAGAGCAAGTAAAGGAACGATGGCTAGCTTGATTATCTGGATCCAAGCAATCTTCATCATGCAGCTGTTTTTCCTGTCTCGCGACCTAGCCGCCCTCTTATCTCGCGGCGTTCGCCACAAAATCCACCACTCGGCGCCAAGCCGCCGATATCACCGCTCGCCTCCCTCACCATCCTCACTTTTTCACCCGCGAGCAAAATTAACTGACCACATAGCGATCATCGTCCATGAACATAAAAGAGTTGGCGCGTATGCCTGAGAAGGCGACCGTCGAAGGAAATACTGCACGGGCAGGGGAAAAATCTGGACCGAGAAAGAAGTGTCCACTTGCCAGCTATTTTATCTTAACTGCTGCAGGTTCGCCGAGTCAGTGCACGACGCAGGAGAGCAACTTGCTAGCTCGGCTACCAACGCCCGCAGCAGCGGGGTCTTACCCGGCTAGGAAAGCGAGGGTGGATAAGAAGGTAGTTAGTATGAGGAGACATTAGTGGCGGCAACTGGGACGAGCGAGCTTCTCGTTTCTCTCCGCCGTTAAACCCCCCGCGGCCGCCGCTCCACCCACTCCAGGGCACCTCTATTGAACTGGTGCGCCTTTGTCACTCCACCACGTCTCACCGCTGCATACGCCTGGGTACCCTGGCGCACGGCGTTCTACCTGTTTCCTTGGTTTCGCCCTCACCTGACACGCTGTTTCTTGCGTCCATGCCAGCACACGGCGACGGCCGGCAGTCGGTGCACACCAGCCACCAGTTATACTAGCCTCGTTGCTTTCTCACACCGGTCTACCCCACATCTCCTGTGTTTTCTCCGGAATCAATAGTAACACGCTAAGAGCACGCCTCCCGCGTACGGCCTGTCCATATCGTCTCGGAATTCTCTTCGCCAGTTAAGTCCTTTACTGGCAGGTATTTTCCGGATTTTCTGCAATGTCAAACGTGATCCTAGCCCCCGCCCCAACCCTCGCCCCCTCTCTTGCCCTCTTTCCCCTCTTGTCCAACCGTCTGTCAGGCCACCTCTCATGCTTCCTCGCTTTCTGTCAGGCCGTTGAACGAGTGCGGATTTAACATTGAAAAATATGTCACTGGTACGGCAGCAGCAAATGGAGTCTGCGGCTGGCTGGTGGCACGACCCTACTTCGGAATCGTGCCACGATCTCCGTGTCATTTCGCTGTGCGACGTAGACACCGCTCGCAAAGCACCTTTGTGTCACCGAGTGTGGCAGCAGAGGTCGCTCGCACGCTATGCTGCACTGTGCCCTGCTCCGGCTCTAGCTGCTGCGACTCGAGATTCGAGGCACGAAGCGGTATCTATCTCTCTTTAAGTAATTATGAGCGCGCGACCCCACGCACCGCCGTTGCCGCCACGGTGCTGAGGCTGCACTGGGATTCAATGCGTTTTTTATGAGTTTGCAGGCGCATGCAAATATTATGATCGTAATTAAAGTGGCTAGAAAATACAGCAAGGCCCTAACGAATCGACGGACGGAGCGACCTGGGACTCGTAGCTCTCGGAGAAATCGGGCCACGAAAATGATGAGGCGGACTGCCTCCAAATCTAACTAACGAGTGGAGCTCAGAATATTTTTATTCCACCTGCTCGATGGATTTTACAATTAGTAGCGCAGCCTTTTCCAAGCGCCCGTATTTCCATTTGGGTTAACACGTTGTCGTTCATTAATATTTATATCTACTCAAACTAATCTACTTATGTAATTAATAACTAAGAGCAGAGAGATTATATATTGTGCGTCATGAGTGTGCAATGCAAGTAAATTATTACTTATAGTACTGTCCTTACTTAAAACGCATCTCATGTTGGAGCGTTTTGAATTTTGATAATAACTTTTCAACACGGCTGATGACCACTCGGAGATCCTTTCAGCATCTTCCCATTTAAGAAGAATCACACATATATGAGCTACTAGAAGTGCATCTCGTTACGTATCGAACGTCGTGATAAATAGGAAAGAAAACTATAAAACATCAAACATAATGTTTTTGCAATGGAGAAAGTATATCAACAGATTAGCGAGTCTTTGTGAGTAATGAAAGGGATATAGCGGATTGTGTGTGCACCTGGATCGACCTACAATTTCCGTGTCACACACTCGCACACACGACGCTGCACTGCGACTGCGGGGCATTCGGATAGGGGTTGCGGGCGTTTTGACGGGCTTTCGTTTGTCGCCGCAGGACAAGCAGGGAACCGTACATCACTTGGCAGATGAATGCTGCCGCAATATACAATGGAACTTTATTCAGCGCGCCGGAGTCTCGCTGGCGCGGGCGCGCTTGCGATACAAATGCGGTAACTATTCAGTGGCGCAAATTTGGTTTTTCTTCCACGCCCATTATTCAGCATCGCATCTACTCGTTCTTCGCGAACCGACGAGCTACACAGATTAGCCGGCATTCTGCGAGGCTACGAGGCTCACGCGCGCCCGCACGCTCACACACGCATTCATGTTCACGGGTGCGCATAAACTTTGACGAAGCAATTGTTATTTCAAAGTGAGATCACTACAGCCCCTATTGCGGAACCCCCGCGCAATTATTAATGAACGCTTGTGTCCTACTACTTTGCACACTCAGGTCTTTCTTAATGTGATAATCCCATATTGTGATACAATCGATAGATTAATTACCTGGAAGAATGCACGTCATACGGTGGAATAGCGCTCAAGCTCGCATAAGATGGGTTGGTGAGATACGGAAATACGTTGACCATTCTTTAGCACAGCAGTGTTGGTTCACCAAGCTCAGCCAGCTAGATCTGAGTAGAAAAACAGTCCTGCGCGAATGCTAGTGAACAATGTATACCTTCGAGATTCTTATTATTCGTGTGTATGTGTGTGCGAGAGAGAGAAAGGGGTAGAGGGAGACGCTATGAGTGGATTGAGCTGAAAATAGCACGCTGTAGGGAATAGGAATTAATTAATCCCAAGGCGAGCACGTTGGATTTATGAGGCTGCTACGTCTTGCGTTGGGCACTTTTGAATTGGCGCGTACTCCAGCCCTCTCCACCTTTCTCTTTTTCTCTCTGGCATTTCCGCCTTTTATCGGGACATGAATCCTCATTGGATTCGGCCCTCCGTATTGACCGTGCGTTCCACACAAGCGAACTATATCTCATAATGCGATCCCTTGAGATCCTTCGCCGAAGACACGATTCGCGAAATACGCCTGAGTATCCAATAGATTAGGGATAAGATTAGACGCTCGCCGGCAATAGCATCGAAGTTATGGCGACTGCAAAATCTTGGCGTGCCCGGTGTACAGCGCGTTAGTCGCAATTATCAGAAATAATAATGTATCGCAGCTCATTTACCACGCCCATCTTGACTACGAAGTGGAATAATCCACAATATAGTCTGTGTTTTGAAGAAATCGAAAACTGCTGAAGAATTTTCAACGTACATCGCCTGATAATCTTTTCCCTCTTTATCGGCCAGCTACATCGTGCGACGTCGGTCATGTTGCGCAGCAGCAATTAGACGCACGTGCTACTCTGTCGGCTGGTATATATTGGTCGAGATGAAGGGTGAGGGGTAGAGATGCCCATGTAGAGAGCTCGGAGTGGAATTGGGGAGTTTGAACACCAATATCTAATACGAGCATTCAAGCAATGCTTAATCAATATAGACGCAAAGCCGCTAGCCGCTTCGTGGGTTCGTAAGGGGGATAGTTAAACCAAACTGAAAAGTGAATGATTATCATTGCACTTAGGTCAGCCGAGAGGAACTTGGGAGTTTTTATGTAAGGCCAGTAAATCAGGCGAACTGTTAGGAAAAATCGTTGTGGCTTACATCCAACAACCAAGGGAACACGATTACACGAGAGTGGTTTAGGAGCCGCACAGTCCGGCGTCTTACGAGCTCCTCCATTATCCATTATCCCGTCAGAGTAATTAATTACCGATTCGCCTCTTCCCGTGTCTCCTCCGTCGCTCTACAGGCTGCGTAGTTCAGTAACTGGCATGGATTTTGAAAACAATCCGTCAGGGTTATCTGCAGGGCCGACAAGCATTCGCGTCGAGCTGTATAATACCGAGATCAAGGCACTCGTTTGGAAACCGCTCTTCAATGCACAGTAAAATGGCCGAGTGCATCAACTTGAGACAATAACTCCTTCCACTATTTGGCCTTGCCACCATCATCCAGGACCAGCTGGTTCAAGATGTAATGCGAAAGGTACGTATTTGCGGACAGGATCTTAATTGGTCAAGCACGTATACATAGAGAGTTCGAACCCAGTGCTTTTCCGGCGGGTCAACGTCACGCTCTATTTTTAATGCCCGTAAAAATTGAAAAACCTTCTAGGAGCAGCGTGTTCGATGCTATCCAGTTCCCCGGATATTATCGGTAATTACAACCTTTATGAACGTTAATACACCTGACATGAGGCGCACTCCTGGTGGGTGGTGCGGCCAGCTGGGGGGTTGTGAAGGTGCAAGCCCCTGGTGGCGAGCTGCGGCTAAGTGACCCTCTCTGACACGCGATTCACCATTCTTCGAACGCCGGGCAAGCACGGAATGCTTGGTAGTGAAAGATCTATCGCGTTATTTTCCCTGAAGGCCTCTTTCATTTTAAAACCTCCATCCCCACCCCATTCTTCGTCCCAACTCTCTAGGCATGTTCCAGTACATATGTATACCTGCCAATAGCACATTTTCAACACTTTAAAGACTAACCACTCTACTTCTAAAGAAAATTCTGTAATCGGCGATAACAGACAAGCATATTGACTGCCGTTGTTTATATGTAGTGTTGCAATATTGTTCATCAGCTTTTTTGTGCAAAAAGTAATCACTAATTATCATAATTTAATATGAAATGTGTGAGGTTTAACAATTGTACGAGTTAATGCAGATGAATACGAACAGGTTCGCAGAAGGCAGCAACGAATGAACATGAACTGTTAGTCGAGCTCCTTCTTTCACGAGCAATGTCGAGCAATTCTTTCGAGTGCCCTACAAAAGCTCTTTAGTCCTGAGTGCAGAAGGCAGACCAACTGATGAGAGAGACATTTGTCGTTAACGAGGGCGTCCTTTATAGCGCGCAATTATCGGTGATGGCCGATATCTCAGTAACAGCATATTTTGACGCTAACCATCACCGTCCTATGGCTTATAATGAAATGCAGATACTATCTCGTAATGAGACACGCGCCACTTAATTAACTTGATAATTAGATCATCACACCGTTGATCCCGGAAATTAATTAACTGCAAGAACGAATCTCGTTTTACCGGCTGCGAAAATCTTGTCGAAGCGTTGCGAGGTCTACAAAATCTACCCATTCAGTTACACAAATCATCAGGCTTAGGAAAGTTACTGTCATCTCGAACACTGCCGATAACTGAGGAATACCGGCCATTAATGACTGGGAAATATTGCAAATTTTTCACACTTTTTCTTCTCCATGAGCAAATCAATGTGCCATAGCCATTAGGATTCTACGCTCTTTTCTGACAGTTATCGTTTCTTTAATACACAATGACTAATATTCAAGATAATCAGAAAATGGAAGGAGTAACAACGGGAATGCCATCGCAAATAACGCGTACCCTTTTCTTGAGTAAGATAGGAGCGCCCACCTCTCGGCTACTTTCTCTCCTCACATCTCACTGAGTTACCCCCGACTTCACTTACTCCCCCGAGAGACAAGTGTGACATTTTTATCTACGGGCCCGACCCTCCGCCAATTTCGCACAGTTTCTCCGTGCACAAACCTCCCTTTACTTTAGCTAAACATGAGAAAGTATACTAGACACTGCCAGTGCGCGCTCGAAAAAATCGATACAGGTAAAAGGAATTAGTTCGTGTCGTAGAGTGCGTGTATGGTAGAGACATTTAACGCTTTTTCTAATATTGCCATTCCCGTTAAAAAGATAAGACGAAGATGCGATGAAATTTATAATAGAGCCTTACAATATGACTGAATAAAAAAGTCAGCCTTCATGCAGTGGGCCCAGATTCATTCACATTGAGCGTATCAGGAGACTCGATAGAGTCTCGCGCCAAGTAGTAGCGTATACAGTACGGCCCGCGATAGCCGATACTAGTCGGCGATACGAGTATACAGTTCCCCAAACATATATGTATAGTGGTTTTCGATCGATATAAAACTGTCATCTAAATTTCTGAAAAAGTTATAGCTCCAAGGATTAATGTATGAATTTTGTATTGCATCCTTTATTTTTCTGATTTGAATATTCCACGCCGCGTTAGCCATTGGTATTGCCAATCCAATCAATAAAATGCGGGGACCGATGCAGATTCAACGAAAACAGTGGCGATCGGATGGCCATGAATATCCAATGCGAGGGACCGCATTGGATTTCTTTTAATTGAGATGGAAAGGGATTGCTGATTCCTTGCAAGAGAGCACTGCTCCATTTACTAGTTTAAATTTAAGTAGGGCAGAAGGAACGGTTATTGTGCGCCTCTCAATGGAGAGTTATTACTGGCTGAATCGATCTCTTATCTCAACTTGTCGATATTATTGTTGACCCTTGTAAATCCCGGATAAATAGTGGTAAGTGGTACTAGAGTGTGCCGCACGTGCAAAGGTTTTTACCGTCGGGCCGGCCATAACGCTTTCAAAGCCGCGGAGGATGCTACGAATAAATATCAAGGGTGTTCTGCCACGAGAATCTCATCCTATTCCTATGTGTGGTCCTCTTCCAGCCTGGACGTACAACAGATGAAGTGCATCATGTTAGCCTCACTCGCAAAGCGAATCGGCTCTATACGAGATACATGTATATGCCCGGCCTATAATAATGGGACAAGCAAAAGCCATCTGATCATTGGTACGCGCATATGTCGGTAATAAAGTGAAACAACTATAAGCCTCTTATAGGCAGGCTGGGCGTAGTTTAACAGGGGATTATAGTATAGTCGATGCTTGCCCGAAATTGATGTTAAACTTTCATGATAAAGTCGCCGCTTTTAGACCGCTGAAAGTCAGGCAGATCAGTTACCGATCACTAGCCGTGGCTTTGCAGGATTGTATCCAACGTTATTAAAGTTTCATCAATCAAACCCTTTTTATTATCTACATATAGTACAGCTTCTTGACCGAATGACCCAGTTTACTTTACTGATTTCGCATTAAATTGAGAACAAAGTGTTAAAAAGTGTCTGTGTTAATTTCGTACCTTCCCAAAAGTTTATTTTGTGACGCTTCGCTGATCGAAGAAATATTTTGTGGAATTCTCGTGAAAAGGATGCGCGTAGATGGTACATAGGTGCGGAGGAGCGCTGTATATCGATGATTGCACGAAATCGGCAGGGATTAGGTTTCTATTCAGCCCTCCGGCAAAGAAAAATTGATAAAGCCGGAATTAGTAGTGTCCGCAGTAACGGGGAATGCTATTTCTATTTTGATGCGGATAATCCACTCTATCCCCTTGAACAAATGCGGCCATCCAGCGGTCCCTGGATTACCGGGAAAGAAGAATTGTAAACGCTCCAATTTTCTTCATGTGGGACTGTTTCATTTTCGCGGGTACGAAATAATACATTTTCATACCAGCGCTGAAATGACATAGAGGGATTCTTCTATTGTTACATTTAATCAGCGCGGGCGTATTGTAATCCGATTTGAAATGCTGTCGAAGGCAGCATTACAGCTTAAACTTGGAAGTACTGTGCGCCATCGTCCATAGAGGTAACGATTATATATCGGTGAAATGATTACCATAATTATGTGAGAAACTCCTGCTGCAACGGGTTATATCAGTGATTATCGAATTTTCAAAGCTTCGTCGTCATTGTTTCTGAGCACAAGAGTAGAGAAGAAAGAGAGGGGCAGAGAGTATTTCCTTCGACATATTAAGCTTTTTAAGCCTTCTTCGTTATTTACGTTGAAAATAGCCACCGCGTTAGCTGGCGATCTCAAATCGGTAAATTGGAATGCAGAATATTCGACGGAAAAGCGAAAATCGGCCAGTTTACATATCGATCAACCTACATGCATGTGTCTCATGCATTCGTGTTGGTGTTTTAAGGTACAGGATAGGGGATATCAACAGAAATCGCAAAACACAATCGACAGTAGAAGGCAAAATGCGCGTGAATATATAGGTATGGCTTTCGAAGCGAATACGAAATCAATATGTGAGAAATATGTTGACCTGAGTGGCTGTGCACCGTTTTCCGTATAAGTGCTCCCGCATCGAATGGTCCTATATGGCTAAAGCATGCTTCAAGATCGTTTGTTGCATCAACAGAATAGAAAAGTAGGAGAGTTGCACCAACGGCTATCGTTTTTTTCCGAGCGATTTTCCTGCGGGTTTACACGAAGCCCTGCTTCCCTTCCACAAGCAGAGAAGAGAACACAGTGTGCGGAGCGTGCCGCGCCGCAGGTACAGCCTTACCATTATTCACACATGCATTTGTATAAGCGGTAACTCTCCATTGTATTGCGTCAGCAAGCTATAGCAATACAAATTACGTGAAATGCGTAATTTTCATATTCATATTTGTGGCTTCAGTTGAGAAGAATATCAAAAACGGAGGTTCATCATATTTCAATTTTTAGTAAAAGGTCAATAAGGTTGTATGAACTTTCATCCTGCTTTCATTTCAATGGTAGTCTATTAGGGAGCGGCAACAAATCCAGAGTGTATGCGTGTAAACGGTATAGGGTCAATTGATATTATCAGGAGGAGTGGGCTTATACGAGAGTCCAGCCGTGATGACAGGTGACACATATTGACTCCACGGAAATGGCCTACACCGGTACACTTTCCCTCTTTGTTAGGCTCCAGAATCGAATCCCGGCGTCAGACACTCCGGGCGCCGAGCGACAGCCACCCACTAATGTACAGCGGCCCCCTCGTGCAACAGATGGATAGCCAAATTTATATATCTATGTAAAATCGCCGACAATCGTATTCTCCTATGTCACTCCAATCCCCGTCGAGGCTGCCTCTATACAGGTGCATGTATCGTTTTGTGCGTCAACCTGCAGTTCGTAAAATGCCAATACTGCTCTTCGGTCAGGAAAGCAGTTTCCGGACAGAAGGGCTGTAACATACAGGCAAAAAGCACACAGAGCATAGATGTAAATAAACAGAAATGCGCGCGAGAGCTCTGCGGAAGATCTTTGGATCGATAAAGATTTGGTGCCGAATAGGGTAATAACCTCGCGTCTTGATGATACTTATTTAGTGCGTTGGGGACCTCATTAAAGTCGCCTTGCCGAGGACAGGGTGGCGCGCGCAGAATGGAGGTCAAGACACTAAAGTTAAATCAGTAGATTATGGAAAGCTATTATTTAGCTACACTGATACGCAGCACTCGCGTTCGGGTCCCGCTAAACAAGTCTGGGATTCTTCAGTGTTTCCTTAGCGGGCAAGCTTCAACTCTTGAAGTGCCGCTTTTAAAGGGAACTCATCCCGTCTGCAATGAGTTTAGTAAATGTGTGCTCGCCACTTGGAACGGTAGCTTTCGAGCTTTCATTAACGACTCGAGTTAATTAAGAGGAAGTGCTTTGGCCCGGCTGGTCGTTTGCGCTTAGATTCTCCGCGATAAGTTGAACGAACCCGTTCTCTCATAATACCTCGGAGGTCCCCGACGAAATCAGCAGTTGGCCTTCGACATGACTTCTTTCTGTTAACTCACCAAGCTTCTTCGCCCGTCTCTCAATTCTTCGAGGCGTGTCATCGGGCGAGGGAAAGAAACGGTTCACAAGTAAACTCTAAAGGGTATCGATCGCACCACGACTGTGTCACGAGTTCAAAGGTGAAGTGGGATACGGCCTCCGCAGATTGATCTAAGGTACCAAACAAGGCTCGGGACAAGCCGGTGGCCCCGAAACGTGCTGCATCGTGAGTTCGCTTTACTTGGCTCAAGTGTCATTGAGGACGCGTCGCCCCTCAAGCAACACTAGCTTCTCAACACTAGCGAGCTTATTTCTAATCGACGACTTCCACCAGAGGCTAGCAGTTAAGAGGAATATGCTAAACACGCGCAGACATTTCCTCCAAGTTACATGCGCCATATATGTATGTAGTTATCGGTAATTGGTACTACGGATGTATAGTGTGTAGTTGCGGGAATCTTGGATGGGCAAGCGCAGACCATTATCTAAATTTCACGAAAGCTCGGAGACAGTTGTGATGCGTCGCCTCCAAGTATTGTATTGCGGCTGGGAATGCAAACTTCGAATTGATTTATACAAGGAAATGCTCGACGCCCAGTCTCGACTAACTTGTGGTCCAAAACAAGTGATTTCAAGCTAACCGTGCTAATGTATACCTACACAGACACTTACAGCATGGGACTATGGTAGAGGTGCACAACGACACTGCATCTACTCCGTGCACAGTATGATCCTCTAATGCACTTTAATCTCATTGAAATCCTTGATTCCAGTATGGCGGTAGACTTAGATGGACGAGTGTAGGGAAACAAACGCGTTCCGTTGAAAGGGACTGTAGAAATCGATACGATTTGGTATACCTGGGTAGAGCAGAAGCATTCCCTGATTGACTAGCACGAGCGCTGTCATTGGTTATGTGCCAATTTCGTTTATCTCGTCGGTATCATAACCCCTCCGCTACGCAACCCGGTTTCGTGACGTAAGTTCAACATAGAGAATATCCTTCCACTCGCAGTCTGGATTATCCTCTACATAGGAGAATAATGAAACTAATCTTACATTCTCTTCGGCGGACTTCAATTTTTTGATTTGATTGAATCTGACACCAGTATTGCAGCGGTTTAGAAATTAAAAGCGAATCGGAAATAAATCAGAAACGTTAACTATTGCCAAGATGCAGAGAGAGGGGCAAGCAGAGAGAGCCGTGATGGTGTGACACACTGTATCTGTATTGAAAATTGAAACTTGCAGATCGATACACTGGAGTGGTGTGTGGTGGTTTGCCAGTGTCGCAGGGAAATCGAACAGACCCCATTGAAGTTTTAATAACAGCTGTGGAGCCTTCACAGAAGCCTCATTTCCCGTCTTCCTGAGGGTAAAATGTAGGAATTGCACGAGCGTGAAAGTATCGGCGCGCGTCGGCGCCGCCCGGGATTGACATACCAATGAGCGATCCCCCCCTTTTATTGGCCAAGTTCCCCTCGCTCGCTCGCACCCTGTGGCAGAGTGAACTGACGCTCGAGGGTCGATCTCGCAACGAGTCAAGAACAAGCGTAACATATCGAGAAGTGGGTCAAATAGGTGCGCTAAGCGCACTGGCCGCTTCCCTCAAGTCCGATCGTTTCCCGATGATTCGCTTGGGCCCCTACTTCCGAAAGCAGCCATCTTGCCAGTTCGCAGACCGGGTGCGCCGATTAGTGTAACTTTAAAACTTCGTTGCCCACCAATTTCCGTGTTTTTTTGTGGCGCGTGTCACCTCGAATATGATGCAGGCCTCTCTCTCTCTCTCTCTGTCCCCGGTGGGATGCTGGGCATGCGGCAGCTATTCCAATTCAATTTTGAACGATTGCACTTGGAGGCCATTCAACAGTGAGAACGAAACGAACGAGGAAAAATAATTTCCGGCCAGCACGTGAATACACGTCGCATGACGAGCATGTTACCACTAGATTGCCCGACCCTCTGCTTCTATTGCTCGATGTAATTAGACCAGGCGAAAATCATTTGGTTTTCCATGAGCTGGTAGGTGGTGGATGCACGCACCGACTCCTAGCATTTTAGCTTTAGTGTACTCGGGACAACTTCCTCGACACAAGACTGCCATGCTGTAGAATACAGTGTAATAATTTTCAGTGGGTTCACTGATCACGATAGAGTAACCGCTGAAAAATTGTACTGTAGCGGCTCTCTGCATTTGATCGAATTCAATGGATCGGGAACAAACGCTGCGTGTCAGCAGCGAACTCTCTTCCTAACGAGGGAAATCTTTGCTAATAGACCTTGTTATCGATATCCTTGAATACCGGAAGTAGACAAGAGACCCTGTGACACTGGTAACGATGGATAGTCAGGTTCGCGAGATAAAGTGCGATTATTGTAAAGAGAAGCCGATTTAGCATTGTCTGTGCGGCAGAAATTCACCGTTCTTCGGATATTCTTTTGAATTGAGTTGACTTGAATGCAATTGTAAACGAACTTTGATAATAAAAGCGAGGAAACACGCTGGGATCATTTGCGTTCGTATAGACCATCAATATGCTTTGGTCGAGAGCACTGGGACTTGCAATATAAGTTCGCATTCATTCAGCGCGGCACGTGTGCCGGTAGTTCCATTAGCGGGAAAACTCATATTCGCCCGGCGATTATTTCTGCGGGAGTACGCGCGCGCCCGAGCGGCTGCTCATTTTTCGATAAAGCGCGATTTTGCATTGCTGGGCGTAAATTATTGTGCAAAAGGGACGAGGGCGAGCCCGCACGCGCGCGTGTGCGCGCCACGGGAATTACGAGGCGTTTCGCGATAGGAAAAAGTCACGCAATAAAATCGTTCTCCCATGCTGGCGGCGAGTGCCTGTGCCGGTTGCCAAGAAACAATTTCCGAGGAACTTGTTGATATCGCACGCACGCTCGCTGGTATGCCCACGCCAGCGGCCACGGTGCAAGTGTGAAGAAGCAGTTTGAATTAATATGTATAATTGTCCCGTCGGCCACGTTAATAGAACTTTTGGCGCCAATTTCGCTAAATATGTTGAACGAGCGTGGTACCTACATAATATGTAGGTAATACATAAATATACCTACATAATTGACGGCTTCCAATAAATGTCCTGCAACCCTTCTCGCACTTTACCACTCGATGTCCTCAATCGTGGGATTTTTCCACCCGTGGTCCTCATTAAAGGTAAAATGACTTAAATGGTTGCGCGAATGGGCCAGTAAAACGGTTCACCAGTCCACGAGCTCTTCTCTCGAAGACGAAGAGAGGAAGGCAAGATTTTGTTGCTAGCAATCTTCGCAAAATATTCCAGGCACCCGCTCATTCTCTTTTTTTCCTTCCTCTCGCGGCCCTCAGGTTCCTCTTCAGGCCAAGCGAAAAACTAGTGGATCGTGCGGAACGTCGAAGCTCGTCCATTATCGACTAGTTCGCAGTCAGGCGGAAAAAGCCGAGGCCCCCGCATAGCTCGAATAAGCAACCCATCCCAGTGTCGCGTGCGCACGCAAAACCCTTTCGCACTGACTGTCGTCGCAGTGATTGGCAATGCCACGAAACCCGGCGTGCGCAACTGTAAGCACATGATTGCAGTCCGCACAGTGCACACACCCAGCCTCGTGGTGGTTCGTCGGCGCAATCATCTCGCGACGTGCCGAAAAGGTTAACATTTGCTTGGCACGTTCTACATAGATTCAAAGACGTTGTCATGCCGTGCATACTTACGTAACGCAAGTGCAAGGAAGAGAGAGAAGGAAGGTTGTTGCGGTAGGGATGGCTATGGGGTGCATAGTGCACACCGAGTTTCGCTAGCGGGGCAGTGTGGGGGTTAAGCCTCGAGAGAGATCGAGGGTAAAGACATGCGAAAGCAGATATTTTTATGCATGTATTCACACGGCTCCCCGATGCATACTACTGCGGTCGCTGCCTGCCGCGTCTTTCTGTTTCTCTCGCTCTCCCTCTCACACGCATTTGCTCGCTCCTTCTCTGGATGCGGTTACCGTTGCGCTTGTATTCGTTCGGATGCTTGGCGAGTGCGCGGCTGGTGGGTAAGTGCTGCGTCGCAGAGCTAGGCTTCTGCTGGTATATGCATACCAGCTTGCACGGCTCTCGATACTCTCGATAAATATTTGCACATGGGGCTACGGGGAAATTTCTTGAAAACGGCCGGCTCCGTAGGTACCATGAAGCGTTCATACCTTTCCCCCAAAAAAGGGAAAGCTCTAATGTCGCTCGTGCGAAGACACTTTCGTCGAGAGCCGCCGTGGAAGTAATGCGCTCGGCGTCGAAATTGCCGAGAAACAGGGAAGGTGGAGAATCGATGGGGCTCGAACACCCGCCGTTCCTGAAGTTCCGTGTACCCGTAACCGGGCGTTTCGCTCGGCCGAGCGATCTTCCGCGCGCCCGGAAATTAAGTGTTAGCCTGGGTGCTCGATCGACCCCGAAATCCCCGTGTATCTCGAAATTAAAACGGGGCAGGCGGTCGAATTAACTCTCCTTTATAGGGTGCAGCTCGTCCATTTGTTTTTCCCGCACACATACACAGCCCGTTACGCGTCGCATCGGTGAGTGGATCGTTTTGCGAATGAATCAATAGATTTTTGTATTGGCGGCAGCACAAATTCCGACGCCTTTTTTCGCTCTGTGAGAAAAGCTTTTAGCTGCAATCTCATCGGCTTTTTTTTAATTAATATAATTGGTGAGCTTTCAGTAAGGCCCCGAGGTTTCCGCGCGATATTCGATGGAACGAGGTGAAAGGCCAAAAGTTCGGAACGACCAGCCAATAACAACGCGCCTGTGTCTTCGATCGTTACGTTGCTTCGAGCAAAACAGTTTGCGAGTTATTATTCTTGTATGTGTGCCTTCGTGCGTGCTCTGGTTTCGCGATGTATCTCGAGCGGGTGGTTTCTCTTTGTTCACGTCTTCCGGGATAATGCGTTAATAGTCGGTTGGAACTCGCGCTGTAAAAGTTTTGAGGTTTATCGTGCAAATAATAATTCATGCTCAACTTTTCAAAAAGTTAACAGCAAAAGCGGGACCAGCCAGGGTTACTGTCGAGATTGCGAGCCCTCGCATCCCGACTTGATCTTCCTGGTGGCACCGCGTTGCGTCATGCTCTGAAAAACCGGATCGAAGATGCACGCGTTTCTGTTAAAGTGCACTCCCCTCGAATTACATGCAAAGTTGTGCAGTTCAGCTCTTTTCCTGCAGAAAGGGTAATCTAGAGAGAGATGGGTGAGGAATACCAGGGTCAGGGCTAGCGGGTGTGCGGACCGAACAGAATCAGACATACAAAGAAAGAGAGAGGTAAAGCGAGAGCATGATAGAGAGATTCTATGTAAATTGCATCCACACTATATAACTTTCGACGCTTGCGAACAAACTTTCGTACTTTCTTAGGGGTACTAAAACAGTGTTTCTTTATATATGTATAAAGGGAGGAATTCACATATACCGATTAACGTGGGCCGGTAGATCCCAATTCGCTGGAAACTATATATAGACACAGAATTCCCTTCGTAGATCTACGGAAGCACTATTTCGTAGTAAGTAAGCGAAGGAGAAGCTCTGAAAATGCTTGGCAATGATAGAAGCAGCGACAGCACCGGCTACAGTTGAACGAACCGAAACTAAAAGTCGAGGTAGAACAAGAGGAACCCGTGGTAATGTCCGGAAAGGGATAGAAAGGGTGAAGGAGTGCGGGGGATGGAGGCCAAACGAAAAAAGAAATAGCGGGGTAGGAAGCTGCCAGCCGGAGGTAGGAACGAAACGTATGACCTATAACCCGTAATACCCGTCTGCTCCCATTATCCTTACCGTGCCCTCCATAACGTTGTCGCTCGGGCATCTCAATGAATGTAACATCCCTTCGACTCCCGAAGTGATTGACTACTAAGCTTCATTGACTTTTACGATTAAAACTCCCGTGTGCTCCCACGCACAACGGCCCTGCTCCATACTCCATCAGGTGTAAGCATGGGCGAGTGGGACTGATATGTCACTTACAACGTGGGAGAGCGCTCGAACAGCGAGCTCTATTTTATCCCACCCAGTGGAATCAGCAGATCGATCCTCTCTTTTCGGCTATACTGCTTTATCTCTTTCTGCTGGAGACAATAGCACATTTTTCTCGGGGATATATATAGTACGGTATGCCCGCTACCCCCGAACCTACCGGCAAAACGCAAAGTTTCTGCTGAACTAGCTGAAACTATTAAACCGTATTAGAGACAGAAATTGATCCGTGCGTGTAGTTTAGTTGAGTGCTGATTAATAGACGGATATTTAATAGTTGAACAACATAATGATACGAGTAACGCTGGGCTATTGCAGTAATAAAGAGATATTCATAATCTCCAGTCAAACCGAACCACAGATTACATTCTGCCCGTGCTAGTACAGAATCGAGGCTCGAGCGATATTATAGTACTGGGCCAAAACACGTATTTTAGCGAAACTCCGCTGTCCGGCTTGTTTGAGCGTATACCTTGTACCGTGCGCTGATTACACGCCACTAATTTATACCTTGTGTTTACTGTCAAGATTAGAGCCGATGTTCTCGATAAATCCATAGAACCGATGCTGCGCAGGGATACCGGCAGTTTCCGCTTTTGCAGTCGGGAGCTTTCATCCCGTGCGGTCGCTAATTTTTGTCGCGTACACACGTTTGTCCGAGGGACAGTGTGTGTCCAGAGTGGATGGAGACGATTGCCAGGGAGCAAGCCATGTTGCAGAATCTCTGCCATTTCTAATTCAGTTTGCGTCGGTGCCGGCGCTAAACGGACACGCGCCAACGACAAAGTTAATAGCGATGTTTACGGCTGGCAGGGCTAGTGTAATTTATTGTCCGACCGGTTGCGTCGCGGAGTTATTGTCATCCGATTCGACAGGCGGAATTCAGGCCCGCAAAGTTCATAATTGATGCAAGGCAGGTTCGCTCTCTCTCACCCGTCGCCTTAACTGGGGCACTGCAGCCGCTAGGGGCGAGATGAAAGTATGAAGCACTCCCGTCGAGCTGTCGCACGAAAACCTTGTGCAAGCATTGCGAGAAGCATGGTTTATTCACTTCGTCGCTCCGCAATTACGAGCACTTCTACTGAGCGAACCAAGCGAACGCCCCTGGGTGAATGTGCGATACGCCGAATATCACCAGTGCTTTACCGGCGATAAATAGTGCATATGCGTTTAAATGATGGAAATCATCCGAGCGGTTCTCAGGGTAGCGGTAGATAGATAACATTGGGCAATGAGAAAATTATATAGCTAAGTGATCCATATATTTAGTGAAATAGCATGGGGGCGGGATAAGCGCGGTGATGCCCGCTATTTTTAATTCCAATTTCAAATATCAGCCTCGAGAAGATTGCCGTATATTGGATTCCTGTGTATCGTTATACATATCGTGGCTTAATAATGACTTCATTATTCAAGCGAATTTCTCATTTCTCTCTTCATCAAGGGGATATTGAATACTGTGCAAGTATTTAATATACTTGGGTCACGTCTGGCTTTGACAGAATACTTGGGCTTCGAAATAAAAGTGCGGCGCAAGCGTGTCGTATGTATGTATCGGTTGGCTAATTTTTGCTGATGAGAAGAAACCAGACAAGCGAGTCCTGTAGAAAAGCCAGGAATAGTCATTCTCTTCCGTTTTAATAAGAATTCCTGGGAGTTATTAGGATCACTGATTGTGAGGGTAAGAGTATCAGGTCTGCACCTCGCTTATCGCAGAGCTGTATCGGAGATCATTTGCGCTTACACTGTTCACGGGCGTGCGAGCGGCCTCTCCGCGAGATCATCCTCGATTCAGCGGAACGGCGAAATTCGTCGGAGCGTGAAAATGCCCACGCTCGCTGCTATGTGGTATTTGCACATACATACACGAGTTATTCGGCATGCAGCGGGCGAGATACAGAGGGCTGATGTAGCGAGTTATTGTGCTTTGCCAGCCGAATCTCGGTCAACTTCACTCGGTGACGAAGTGACTCAGTGTGGTACTTCGTTTATTGGCATTTGCTTCCGCACGGAAAAACCTATTCTCCCATGGCGCGTCGCCTGCCCTTTATTCCCACGCTTTTTTACAACGTTACGTTACCCTAGGAGTTGCGTGCGCGATCGACAAATAGCCGCTCGTTGCCTATCTCGCTGTTGCTGCGTCGCTTTGTCCTCTGCGTAAAAGTAAAGCTCAGTTCTCTAACGATCCCACATAGATATATCTTCAGCTCCAGAGAAAATGCAACGCAGCTGCTTCCCTGAGGTAATCCCTGCCAGGGATTGAGCGAACTGAGGTGAGGATTGAAGTGAAGGCGCGTTAATTGAATCTGATTTGCTCTATCGATTCCTGGCTGACCAATATAATCCGAGATTTCTTAGAACGGAATAACTACTGTACATAGTTTTTACTTTGGAGTTTGCTTAAAAGCGCGAGACCTATTTACGTAAATCTGCGTGCGTGCAAAGCAAGCACGGGTGTGTCGATAAATTCATTTCATTTTACCTTTGCCATTCCCAAATATAGGATCTTCCCGCACGTGTTCGCCACCCGTTCGTTTTTTTCAACATTTTTCGTACACGCGTGTAACGGATTGACATTATTCGTCAAAACGGTGCGTGTCTGCCGTACGTGCCTGTAGGCTTTTTTAATTGAAACAAACGGACAGGTGACTGACAGAATGAAATAATAAATCTTTCTAGATTTTAATTGACATTACGAATTTAATGTACAAAACGATTGCGTCAGGGCATCCTAGAAATGCATAGAATTCCATTGTTGTACTAATAGGCCAAATATCATTTATTTCGTACTTTTATCCTTGGGTGGCAGGAATAGGATAAACGCAGTGGGGGAAGAGATTTTAATATCGGTTTATGTATGAGTTATTGGATTCATTTTCTAATTAAGCAAAGTATCTATGAATAATCGGCGGCAGTGGGACTTTCGACTATCTTTTCGCCGAATTCCAAGGTCCAACGGTTCTCGAAAACTTTATTTATCTTGGTCGGTAAATCATTGAGGCTTCCAAGAAAACTACTGCTAACACCATACATGCTCGGCCTTGTTTCTCTCTTTATCTTACCATCTCTCTTTGCCCCCCCCCCCCTCTCGCTCTCTTTCTGCTTTCAGTAATTTGTCTGTTCGCTGGTAAGCCCACGTGCCCTGGTTCTCGAGCGCGCCTCTGTAATATTTAATCCACGCGAAAATTGACGCGTAACCAACACCGCACTTGGGCTTTGCCAGCTCCCCTTTGGGGTAACATGAAAAATTGAAGCTCGGATAAGGCAAATGCGGGACTGACGAATCCGAGAGCTGCACCTGCCGAATGTATACATACAGTTGAATTCTATTTTCTGATTGGAGCGCGCTACCGTCGGCAAAGCTATTAATCCCCGTCAATGCGCTAAGCTCGTTACAAAAAATTATTCCACCGGGGATTCGATTTTTCTGTATTCGCAGAAATCAATATCTCACCTCGCGGCCTCTGTATCGTTTGATTCGGTAAATTCGCCCTGGGTATTTTATCGAGTCGGCCTGGGAATATTTACTTGTGAAGGACATCCCACGGGGATCAAGTACCGGGCACTATTTTCAATTAATCCCACCGGCAAGTTTGGCCCATCTATACACAGATTTGCGTATATCACTGGTTCCTTGATTCCAATCTGGCATCGACAAGTGAAACGACGACGGCAATTCCGTCGACTATTTGCTTTGAACGCAACCGTGGTGGAGGGCAAAGGGACTTGCAAGGAGCGCTGTCTTAACTACAGCCTGGCCAGTAAAGCTTGGCTTATCTGGAATTTATGGTAAACTCGGTCGTTTCTTCAACTCGAAAGGGCGAGAGAGAGGGGGAGGGAGAGGAAGAGGCTGCCGTTGGTTCAACTATTAAAGCTGGCAAATGCCACTTAATGCTTGGGTGCGCACACCTTCTGTCGAGAATTTGTGGTGCGCGGCGCTTCATTCGTCAGGACAGATGCGACCCCGTTAAGGCTACTTGCCCCTGCCACCCACGAATTCTCGTAGATATGCACTTGCGTATGGCTTTGGTACATATACATATGTGTATACCTATACATCACTGCATCCGAAGCAATACTACATCGGGCGAGAGAGAGAGAGCCTGCTCCCCTTGGGAAATTGGTTATGCTAGTCAAACACGGAATCGTTGATCAACATCGTTCCTTAAGCCAGGGTTAAAGTCTTGACTGACACGAGGAGCAGATACAATGCAAATTACGCGGAAGCTATGTTACATTTGATATGAGATGATGTGATCGGATGAGGTTGAATTCAGCACACGATTTGGAACAGGGCAATTCGGGGTTTCATTGTGTTAGGCAATTACAAGGAATTGCTAGGACAAGGCAACATGTGTTGAGGAAAGTTTAAGCTAATACCTGCGTTTGTATGGTCTATCATGATGTATCGTACTGATGTACAACGCAAGAGTCGCACTTCATTGCATAAAGCGACGGTACAAACGGTGGCGCTTTATATCTATACATATACAGTAGACAAATTAGGCAATTGTCAAAGGCCGTCATTTAGGGTGGATGGGGGGCATTTTCTTTTAACTTAGAAATTCAACGTTCGTGGATTTTGGACAACCGACGTGCCTTCAAAGACCCAAGGGTCTTAAAATCGAAGTTTCAGAACCAAAGGGTCTTAGAATCAAAACTCCAACACCGAAGGACTTTCCAAGGTCCAAGGTTCATAGAATCGAAACTCCAAGACCGAAGGGTCATGAGTCGAAGCTCTAAGAAAGTGATTAAATTCTTATGGTATAAAATAAAGGCCCCCAATTGTATATTCTGCCTAGAACTCCAATGGTTGTAATGCGCCACTGGGTACAGACCCTTCGCAAACAAAATCGTCGGTTGTTTGAAGGTATTTCATGGGATTTTCATTGGGCACCGCCTTCTTCTAATACGATTCATGTATGCAAATCGAGAAATGGCGCACGAATGAACACCGCCAGCAAATTGTGAATCACTTATGCGGTGGTTCCTGATGTTCCCACGTACGTGGCATTCCTCGACGATCGATCGACACCAAGCGTTCCATCTTTCTCGCATTTTCATCGTACTCAGAGCCTTGGGCCGCGATTTCTCATCACACTCTTTCCATCGAATGCTTATAACTTTTCCATTTAATTCCACAGAACACGGTAAACATTATACTTTGCAATAAGTAGTAAACCCTGATATGGGAGAACGTTGACAGGTATACATAACATTTGCGTCTCAGAATAAAACTAATGTTCATATTTATAGTCTGCGTACCTTATTCTAAACTTATACCTTTTGTTATTTTATTACAAGTACACAAATGTTGTGTTTCTCCTTCTTCAATGTTAGTTAATCACTCATCAGTTTACCGGGCGACGTGATGATATTAAGTATATCTTATAAAGCAATTAAAAACCAAATATGTATTAACCACTTTTCACTTGCGTTGGCGCTTCAAATTATCGTTGTTTTCATTATATTGGAAAAGCACGCATACCAAATAAATTATTAATTGAATTAAGAGTGACATAACCGTAGGGTTATTAATGTAATTATTGGTACCGGCCCACCCCACCCCGCAATATCAATTATCCCCTTATTTGCTATGGCGTAAATGTTTCTCGGAATATTTGCGTTTTATGAATACGCTCGGCAACAAAGCGGAAATATAAATTAAACATATGAATCAGCCGTGCGATGTCACTCGCCCGATTTAAAATGCCGAGTATTTGTCGGTGCACATTCGATAATTGCCACTGCAGAGAGTGCGCCGAAATGCAGCCACTCGTGCCGCAGTCATTATCGTGAGTATATGACCAAGCAACCAGTGATAATTACTGTGTTTAACAACCACTCGAACATTACGGTCCCTCAAGATAATTGATGGAAGAGAAATAGTAGCTCATACGCGTGCCCCCGTGTGATAATTTCGGCGACGTGTGCCACGCCAGGAATAGCAGAGGAATAGCTCGTTTCTATGCCCCCGCGTCGAGTTGTGTGCCACGCTGAGAAATTAATTGTTGGTCAGTTCTGCAGTCACGAGAAATTCTGCGTTTGCGGCAGCTGAGTAATCCGCCTCTAATCGCAAATGCTGCTGCTGTTGCTGCTAGGCGTATACGTCGCTGAAGCCTGAAACCGCTGGCCAACGGGTCAGGCACGAGGGCGCGGTCACATTATGTTTCGTCGGAGGCAGCGGGAAATTGTTAAATTCAATTAAAACCAAATAGAACGGGTCCGTCACTAATCGCAGAGAGCAGCACATACACACATCTGACTTTCACACGGAGGACCGCCATATATGGATCTGGCAGGGCAGGGAATACTCAGGGTTCGTGGAAAGCCGGAGGACCCGGAGTCGAAAATGAATTCGGAGGTCAGGTTGGAGAACGGGGCTTTCTGCAGCGCTGGGCTGTGTATTTCCAAGGATTTTGGAAATTGCGGCGATATCATCGTAAGTCTATCGAGGTGCGGATGTAGCGATAAGGCCGTCCATAAATCCGCGGGAGGTAGACGACGGGGGAGGAAAGGCGACAGTAGGAGGCGATAGGGCGGAGGTGCCATTGGGTATCCCGGCGGAAAAGAGAAAGACCGAGAGTAGTAGGAGCACGCGCGTTCGGGAAAGTGTGTGAGATGGAGACAGCGAAAGCGCGAGAGGGAAAGAGGGAGGGAGAGCGGGAGGGATAGAGGGAGGAAGAGAGAGGGTGCGTGCAGAAAGGGAGTGTAGTGCCAGCACCGGCGTCCCTGGTGATGTGGATTGTGGATGTAGTGGTGGTCGGGATAACGAGAGGGAAAGAGGGAAACGTAGGAAAGGAGAACTGGGGCACAGTGCTATCGATGCATTCGGGCGAGGCAGTGCTCTCTTCCTCGTCGGCATTCGATCGTTCCTCTTCCCCTATGGCGTGCTCACTCTTCCGCGGCCAAGCTACCTTACCTACTCTCGAGGAACTCTCTTCCGCAGCTGAACCGTTTCGGAACTGCACGCTGTATGTAGGTCCTCGGAGTTTGATGCGCGCAGAGGTAATCCGGCATATACCGGTCTCCCCCCTCACCCAACCACCCCCCTTTCTCTACATACGCACACCTGGGCAAAGCTTACGTTTGCATATCAGAGACAGGAGACCATGCTTTCGGGCCGGGGATCGCCTCGCTTCAGCGACTTTTTTGTTTGTCTCCGAATGACCAGCCGAGTGTCCCTGAAGCATAATCGATTTCTCATGCCGCCGGCGATTCCGGCAGAAAGCACAAGCCCCTTTCCCTCTCCCGAACTCTTTGCGTGGCATAAATCGCGCTCTCGAGAAAAAAGGTCTATGAGAGCAGAGAGAGAGAGAGAGAGAGAGGGTGAAAGAGAGAATGGGTGCTCTATTAAGACTCCACATGCTACCGGGAATATTGTGCGTCCGCTTTCTATATACACGCCCTTTATAACTCGATTCTATGGTACAACACAAAACATGGAATTTGTATATGCCGCTGAGCGCAATATTGGCTGGGAAAACGGTAAAGCCAACCCAGTACGTCACTTCTCGAACAAGAGCTTTGTCTTGCTTTCATCCCTAGACCATTGCAATTAATTCGGAACGTAACATATCTGCCGGATATGTACCCCGGGCTCTAACGATTCTGTTACTTTCCCGGCTTTGTTTACATGGCCACATCCAACAGATTCGTTTGAACAGGCTGTACATATGTACTGTTCATAATTTGCTTATCTAATTTGCTAATAGAAGCCGGTTCTACTCATTCTTTATGCTACTACCATTATTGTTCCATGGTATACATGAGCCTGCGGTCAGACCGGCGTAATTAATTACATCAAAGGGAAAAACCAATTTCTTCCTGGATCTCGATTTTCCTCTCGCTTCCTTTAATTACCGACCACAGGAACCTCGTCAAAGGTGGAGTATCCCATCGGTTGCCCCGTTGTATTCTGTACTATCACCTTAGAAACACATTATTTGCGAGAACGAAGATCTAACAAGCCTCTCATCTTAAAAGGCTTTTAAATAAACAGCTGGAGCAAGCTCTCGTTAGTCGAATTAAAGAAGGATGTTATTGTCTCCTGCCGCGCCGCGGCCGACAAAGGCGATGTCTCTTCTTTGTGAAACGGCATCGTCGCATGCAATCCTCCCGTAAGATGTGTCACAAAGGCGATGCTGACCTTCCCGGTTTCGTCAGTCCGACTCTTGCTCCTCTTCAATCTCGCATTGCGGTCGAAATTCGCCCGGCGAATGCAATATATATAACACTTGTCGCACACTATCCAAAACACCTTCCCTCAGATATTTACCGTCGGCCTCATAGCACATCTGGCCTGCAGCCTACACGGAACGCTCATTTGAATTCGAAACATTCTCACTCCCTCGCTACCTTGTTCTCTTTCCCTCCCAGCCCTTGCTCCTTCATTCCCTCTCACCGACTCGCAGGATGCCCGTGTGTAATGTAATTCATGTGGCAGGACTAACGCGTTCTTGCCGTGACGGCGTGGTATTGGCCCACGCTCCCTTGCACTAGGCATACTTTGTGCCGGCAAATCAAATATTTATCGCAAAACGGCAAACGGCCCTAGCTTGCCATACTTGCATATGCCGCGAATGACGGTGACTATCTCGGACACGCTTGAGTGTCATTAATCTTGGCTCAGTCAGTCAGGTGAGTGTGTCCCCTGAGCGCTGTGGCCGAGAACCCTTAGGTGGCATACGTTTTCCAGAATGCCACGACGAAATGTTTCGTGGCTCGAACTGTTCTGGAAACAGAAACGATGCATGCTGGACAGTGGCACGAAATATCCGTCGATACGAATGTAGTTGGATTGGCCGGGAGCTGGAAGAGTTATAAGATATATAACAGAGGAGTGTAAGAGCCGGTTGTAGATCGTAGCTGTTGAACGCGCACAAGCAGAGCGGGATTATACCTGCGACAAGTCGCTCGACGACCGGGATTCCCTTCCTCGATGCTCGCCAATCGAGCATCGGGCTCTGCGCCGCGCACCGCGCAAGAAGTTACACTTTATTAGTCTCCGTAATGCAAATCGGGCTGCGAATGCGCAGTGCACCAAATAACTGTGACTATTTCGGCAGCGAACGTAATATTAGCACAACTTTGCACTTCACGCTTCACACCGATCGTTTAAAGGTAGACGTATATTATGCTAAAACCGAGACGATGCAATTGTTTACGACCAGTACAGCTATTAATAGAAGTCATTTTTAGTCACGGCTTTTGACCCAAGCAACTACAGCAGCCTCAACAAAGCAGGTCACTTTGTAATAGTTTGAGCTGTAAGCTGTCTTCAGAATAAATCTGACGAATGATTTTAACAAAAATCGAGCTGATGCTCGTTAAAAGCTCTTCAAGATGTACAAGTCTCCTTGCGGGATGGATACTGGATACTCCCTCCCTCTTCTGCTCCTCGGTTATTTCGCAGCAGGGCGCGCTTATCGACATGCGGACAAATCGCCCACTAAAATCCGTTGCCTGCGGCCTAGCGCCGAGGAATGATGAGGAGTCAAGAAATCCTCGTCGTCTGGGGCTGGATTACGATCCAATTTAATTTTATATTTATTTCGAGCTGCGCCGACGGCTACCGGGCTGCTGGGAGCGGCCGGGACCGGAGCAACAAATTGCCGAGGAAACGATAAGCCGGCTAATGCGAAATGAAACCGTTCCCAGAGCGATAATATAGTATATATGTATAACTGTGTGCATCTACGTAATGAAAATATTTATACGTATTCTGGCATTTAGTATGCGTCTGTGGACAAAAATCCCCAACCCCATGATATCGCAGTGTCAGTGTAATTGAGTTAAAGCTTCAAATAGCCGACAGAAACGCGTTCTGCCGTTGCGATGCTTAAATTACATAAACCGGCGTTAAATATACGAATAACTACACGGCTCTGACTCGTTAATTGTAACGCTACTGCATTTAGGCTTACACGAACATCTGGTTGTATTGTTAGTCATGTATATATATTTGGAATTTTAATTTGTTGTGGCGATGAGCGTACTGGAGTTGCAGTACAGACAGAAACATTTTCAAGATTGCAATGTCGCTCTTGGAATACCGCTGCCGGGCGACGTGGAGAGATCCATTTAATTATGAATAGGGGGAGAAATTGCGGCACTACTTACGCGCGGCGAAATTATAACTCGAATTAATGTGTGCACATGTATCTGGAGCGGTGGGACGTTTGCCGAAGCGGAGGGCACACTTTCATTCTCCTCGGAGCGGCGAATTCATTAAATCATCCAGTGCACGCGCGGAAGGTTGAAGCTGAGAGGAAATGAGAATTCAGAATCCCGCGATCCCGAATGCTTCGAGCGTTAAGAGAGTTTCTTGGTATGTTGCATTCGAGATTCGCGGGGGAGCACCAACCCGCGTCTGATTTAGAGTATCTTGCCTCGCAGTACTTCCACTTGGAATCTATGGTCCTCGGCGACTGTAGAATTATAGATAGTATTCCCAGGAATTATATCTTACGAATAAAACTCTCCGTGCTGTAGCAAACTCAACTTTAGACAGTGGTCCAGCATCAGCTGCGGGTGATTACGCCCGTATAACCGCATGCTTAATTTTGTTCATGAGGGTCTATTTAGCGTTTGATATGTGTATGATAGTACAACGCATATTAATAAGTAGTTTGATATGTGATGTACTATTCACGTATTATAGTTCTTGGCTGTGTGTTGGAGGTAGAATTTTAAATCCTAATCCTCTTGTTAATCATCCCACGCTGTAATGGGCCGATGTATAATCGTAGCAGTGGCATTCAGACGTATGCAACCGTGATAGCACAATTATTTTTGATAGTTTACCAAATCAGTGCCATACTATACGTTCCATCTATTCACCCAGGATGAGATCTTAATCCTATTAATTAGCGGGTTTATTACTCCTTTCATAGTGCGCGTATTTGGCGTGACCCGTGAAAGGCCACTGCATTTCAAACATGCCATACAATCACAAAAGATTCTCCCTAATTGGTCTGATTTCGACGAGTGACTACTTGGTATAGAACGGAGCACGTTCCCGTAACTTGGAGAGTATCTGAAAACTACTAGCGCGTGTAATATTATATAACTTAGCTCTTATTTACCTGGGAATCCTCTCTGAAGTTGTCGTATCTGTTTCGGAATAGCAGTGCGCCTCTGACCGGGTGTCTCCAATGCCGAGGCGGAGCGAGTCCGCCACGTTATACGGTAATTTATCTGGGAGTTTGAAACTGGCTTTAACGTGAATTGAAGTAACTGTAATTAACTTTATAACAAACTTAAAACTGGGTACAAGTGGATCCCAAGTCAGCACGCTGAAAATGGCAAGCAAACTTTAACATAAGAGCTCAACATTCCCTTTCAGGATACCTTCGCAATGCTTCCCGAGTGGTGGTCCACGATTAGCAGTATATCCAATTGGGACACGAGGATTTTTATGACATTCCTTTATGAGGCAATTGAATTTACTCAATGAAATGTCGAACTCGGTTCCTAATTGGCGAAGCTTCACTTCTAAGCGCAGGGTGTATGTATGTACACCGAACCGCACGAAAACGTTCGCGACAAAAAAACATTAACAAATAAAGATGCTGGAATCAAAGTATTTTACACGACGATTTGTCATAAACCGTTTCGTCTGGCCCTGTGTGTGGCTAGCCTGAGGGGCGAAATCAGCTCTCGAAGTTAGAGATTTAAACGGGTACAAATTCCACACTTTGAGAAATGTTAGGTCTGGCGAGTTTTCGTCTACTTTCCTAAAACAATCTCTCAATGCCTCTTTCCATACATATCAAGTATACTGTGATTGATAACTAGCATATCTGTAGCTGGTTTCACCTTCCAGCAAAGGGGCTGAGCCATAAACCACAGAGTTTATGTCCTTAGTTTTCTGTGGGGGAAGTTAGGATAGTGCTGGAAAGTATGTCCACGGAAACATCATCTTACATGTGGAGGTCCTGTGTACTTAGCGGTCGTGTGCGGAATATATATGGGGTCGGCGATCAGAGTGAGGGACGTCTCAATAGGGTTACCGTGCGATGCTGCCCGCGCCTCGTGCCAGGCAAGTTGAGGCAATTGTCTGTAAATGATGAATGTCTCCGAGGCGGGAGGGAGCCACGGGTGCAACATATAGCCGGAGTTACCGGGATCAAATGACAATTACCACCGCAGAACGCGTGTTGGACAATGACGTATGTACCGGTTCATGCTGGCCGGAGGGCAAGAGGTGCATATTCTATCCTGGAACAAAGGATAATGCATGCTCTTCGCACTGGTAACGAGACCCCTCGTGCCGAGGGGCTCTGCCAGAAGGAATTACTAGTTCCAGCAAGCCTCTACCTATCTCCTGACTATACCCGTTCGCCCCGCGCCAGCTGATGTTTGGTTAAGCGTGTAATACCCTGCAATTTTCTTTGACAACCGATCTCCGCTACTCGAGGTTATGCTACACCGAAAGACTATTTGAGCACATCATTTTCCTAAATGTGCCCTCTCAGATTGAAGCTTGTGATCAGTGACCACGCCTAGAATTACCCCTTTTCTTAAAGGTATTATGACGATCACTTATTGGGTTTAATTTTCTATATGAAATAGCGGCACAGCAATGCTGGAAGCATTTGGTTGAGATTTATTTATAAATATATATTAGATATAATAATTATTACCAATATTTCACAAGTGTGAATTGGAACCCCTACTTTGAAAGGAGCCCTAACGTTTATTGCATGGAGTCCTGACCGGATGTCACTATCTCATCGTTCACTAGGGATTCCACTCTATCAGTGCGAATATTAAAGGGATATATTAAACGGGACTGGTTTCAAGTATTGCTGCGCCCTATATCCCACCCGCCTTCCGCTGCTGGTGCGCATTTCACAATTCCACGTCGATCCTGCCGACGCTCGTTACAATTCGCAGCCGCTGCATTCTATCGGAGACACAGACACGCAAATTAAATTAGATCCCCGTCGCACATAATTCCTCGTATTGCTGTTGCCAGTAATAACATGCCCGCTGGTGCCGAGCCAGCGGATGTGCCCCGAATCGGGGTTAATAATTTTTCCCGTAATTTGCAAGAGCGGATGTATCGGCCGTACGGAATTAGAGATTTCATGATTTCACCAATCAGCAGTAGCAAACCGAGCACGCTGCGATGCGCGCAGTTCGTTACAGATTATTTATTTTCCAATTTATCGCCGAGGTAGGTAGGTAGTTGGCTCATCCGTGCGGAAAGACCGGAGACTTTTTTGATATCGTAGCTCGTATATCACCCCCCATTCAATCAAGGGTACCTTGTTCTAAGCGCGGATACAAGCCAACCTTGAGCACCAATCATGCCGCGGCCGGACTTGATAGATGGATTCAATTCACAGTGCAACGGTATCCGGCGAGAGATCTCCTGGATTGGAAAGCGACAAACACATAAAGCGCACATAATCTACCGAGGCATCAATCAATTTAATCGATCATTTATATCGCTCTCGCCTACGGAGCGCTTTGCCCCTCCACCAATAGCGCCGTGTGAGAGTGCACCCCATGTAGGAAGACCCTTCGATTAATATCCACATCTCAACATACCAAAAGCGAGCGATTAATTCTCTCCTCGAGATATCGTCTTCCATCCGTAATGACCAGTACTTCAATCTCCCAATCTCCTCCATTGAAGGACCCATCTACCGTTTCTTTATACGCCGTTAATACGCCCGGCTAGTTTTTGGACCCGCATTTTCTTTCCCGCTTTACCTCCGCTTAACGTTATGCGGTTTTGCATCGTGGCAAGCGTATTATCATATCAGCAATTACGTTTAGTACTCTGCATTTCAGCGCTGACTGGTATTTTGTTACGGCGCGTTAATTTCGTTGATGGCAAGCTGTCGCACTTTTCGCGCTGTCGCACCCGCCCTCCTGTCCGAACCCTAATCACCCCCCGCCCACATTCCTCTCGCCCCGGTCGGCTCTGTTTGTAACATATTGCTAATCTATTGCTCGAGGGACGAGTCATAAAGTTTATCGCGTTATCCACGGTCAAACATGCTCGAAATGCATCCGGAACATCCTCGTCGAACGGAATTTCCCGTACGGTTGTCACGCGCTCGAGCGATCGCCGCACGATCGCACAAATATAAAATTCAGCTCTTCCGAAGTGTCCGTAAAATTCCGCGAACACTTTATGCGCGGTACAATATACTTCGATCCATATTGCAGCCAACTAATGGAACATTACTCGACCTCTCTCTTTCGCAAAGGCCATTGGTTGCCCCGTTTAAAGAAATTCCTGGTGGATGAGGAATATCGGACGAGCAAATTTAAAATTCTATTTGCCCCACTGGGTGACCAATGGCAAAGGGAGGATTTTTGGCAATCAAAGAGCGTTTGGCGGAGCTGAAGATTTCAAGCCGGGATTTGCGACCCAGCTACGGATCAACATTTCCGAATCGGTTAACATTGGCATTGGGGGAGAGCAGGCCGCGCACTGGAAGGGAAATGGCCGTGATGAGATTAAACGTGAGAGGAATGCGAAAGCTAAGAAGAAAGTCAACATTAGGTCAAAGCAACTCTCATCACAGCTTCTTGATCCGATCGCTTTAGATATGTACAATTTGCCGTAACTACATAGTATACTGAGCATATACGGCTTGAATGGACGAGGCTCATGAATTTTACTTACCTGCCGGCCGCTCGATACCTAATATGCCGGTACTATCAATCTACTAAGCATATCGCGGCCCGCCAGTGCTAGACCCGTAGTCCACCTATCAGGCTAATCTGGTCGACTGCCTATGCGCGCCACCGCTGCAAACATTACCATTGTGTCTATCTGGCGGACTGCACTGCAGGTATACTCTGGATAATAGCGTTGAAAATGAATCCATTCTCGGAAATAATGGCCCGGCAATCGCGTCCGCCCGCCCCTTCACTCGCTCGTCCACCCGCCTATATAGCGGCTATGCGTCCAATTCAGTCTCAGTCGGGTGAATCGCATGGGCTTACACTACTGCGCACTCGCCAGCCGGGCAGCTTTGTCGCGCTTGCGATCGGCCTCTATCACTTAGAGGTAGCAACGCTCATTGCTCAATGCGATATTCGCCAGCCCTTCTCCGAAATGGATCGTGCATTAAGCCGATCGCTTTTTCGCCATGCTCTCAGACCGGCCGGGAATGACGTCGTATTGGAACGCATTACCGCCTGCTTCCAGTGATGTATCTCGCTCGAGTTTACCGGGCGTACACTTGCCAGCACACCGGGGACCCGGAATGCCTCCCGTGTGCTGTTGCTATCCTCTTGCAGCCGAGCGATACTTTCAGTTCAATTTCAGTTCGCCGTGTTTCTCGAATGAATACTTAATAGCGTAAAATAAGAGCGATACCTTATACCTACTGAAGGGGCGCGCGCATCGATTCCACGTCTGATCCATCTGTAAGCGATTGCCGTGCAGGAAGCGCGCGCGTTCCTAAGATTGAATTGTTCCAAGTATGCTTTATTCAGGGCAGTACCCAGCGCTCCCGTTCGTGTACATAGTAGAGGGTTACACCATAGGATGCCAGTAGCAACTGGGTAGCCTAATTATCGACAATAGAAGTGGACCAATTCAAGGACTAGCAAGTGTATTAGGGACAATGGGCGGTCAGATATGCCCGACAGCAGCACGTACCGCAGCGAGTTCGTTTGTTTCGACAAATGGGATTGCTAATAGGATTATGACCATTACCTTGTTGCATCGCAACTACCCACCCTGCCGCTACTGTACTTACACATTCAGGACCGGTCTCTCCTCTCGTAACAATATTATATATTTCATCACGGTCTCTCCTTTGTCTCTCTTTCTCTCTCCCTCTCTCTCTTCTCAGTAAAAGAGTATAGAACGAGGATAGATTTTCGTTTAAGAAACTAATCTATACTTCCAAAAGGGATGAGTAACTATCATGTTTGTTGCGAGATTCGTCAAGATCACAATTAATCTAATTTGCAATTGCCCGGAGTGATAATCCTTCCATCGATGTGTGTACTGGGGTCAAGAGTACTCCGGGGGTTTAGGCTTCCCGAACCCACCCCTACCACTAGCCTTCTAAGCCTACCTTCGACCACCAAGTCAGGTATAAATTGTAAACGTTTTCGCGACTAAGGCACAGTACACAGTCTGCCACAGCAGCATTCATTCCTAAGAAGTACTTCATAAGAAAAGTCATAAGAAAAACCTAGTATCAGTATTACACCAATTTCTTGCCATCACTTAATTTCGAGGCTGAGCTCTCGCCTGAGACTTACCGAAGGCAACCTCCACCCAAACAATGGACATGTAAACAATGCCGAGAAGCTAACACAATCACTTGAGCCGGCGTAGGTACCATCATGTGGTTCTTAAAAAGGAGGGGTTGCACTGTGGGCACAATTCCAATCTGCGGCGCTTAGAAACGAGCCTGTTAAGTTTGGATTTAATCAGCGACAACGCCGGGATAAAAGATAACCGCTCTTTTTCTATCCGCTCCTTTCGTAATTACGCAACGTTTTCAATTACAATTACGTAGCAATTTCAGTATACCGTACGCCGCATGTTTGAGCATGTATACTTATAATGCAGAGAGAGGGGAAGAGGGGCGTGGGTGGCGTTTGTAGTCAGACAGTGCTCATCGAGCAGCGCCGGCTAATGAAGATGTTTGTCAATACTGGCGCGTTCCAGTACGTCGTAACTGTTGCCCTGAAACTCACATCCTCCCCGAAGCCGTCTAGATCGGTTTGCCCCTCCTGTGTGGCGCATACGTATCCCTTCTTCTTAGTAGATTGGGTATGTAGTTCTCCGATATGTATGTATAGTCACTATTCAGGGGCGAAGTTGCTTCTCCTATATCAGTAAGCGTTTAAACTCCAGATCCATGGGGGAGGGAAGAACGGATTAAGAAGTACAGGTAGAGACTCTCTACTCTCTATTAGAGAGAGAGCGAGCGAGCGAGCGAGTGATGAAGTGTAATATTGAACTGTGCTTCGTTACATTTAATAGCAAGTTTTGACCGAGTCCCGTTGGTTTTTACTAGTACTAACTTCTATGTGAGTTAAGTCACGATCGACATTTATCTCGGACTCCTAAGTGTGTTCAACCCTTCAGCATCGAAAGTATTATCCAGCACAGTCCAGCAGAGAAATTGCTAATTGATGTTGCATATACATACGGGACTCGAAATTTAAGGGGTTTGTGCTTGAGTCGCGTGATAAAGCCCGCGAGTCTACTACTTCAGTATACTGGCAGAGATCGATGCCGAAGCACGAGAACTACTGGCCGAGGAACCCCTCAGCTACCGACCGATCGAGAGCAACTGGGAACCAAGCTATTTCATTGGGGTTTCGATTCGAATAGTATCCAACCGTGAGTTTCAGGGACCTGGAATCTTCCTGCGGCGAAACTTAGCTTCCGGGTCATCAGCAGAAGTTTATAGGTGATCCATTCTGTGGGCAAGTGTCCTGATTGTCGCACGGCCTGCGTTTACCAGCAAAAGCACCGCCTCGTAGCCCCGTAAACATATCATTCGAGGAGGAGGAACAGACGTCACGGACCACCAGTTGGAAGTTCTCACGTGTACGCTACGGTGGCGGAGATTCTCCTCGCTTATCCCTTAGTCCGGAGATCCAGAATGGGGTTACCACTTCCTTTCTGAATCCTTTCTCTTTCTACCACACAAGCGTACTCGCTGCCCGTTCTTTTTTACTCAGGAATGTGTAGGTTATAAACCTTCATGTGATACACTTTAAGAGGATTTTGCTATTTGCAACATCCACCAGTTAATTATAACTTACTCTATTGCAATAACTATGACTATAACCTACAAACGAGAAATGCTCGCTTCTTTTGCACTTGCTCAAATTTTTCTGGTCAATTCACGACTAGTTTTATCCTGACTGATCTATAATATTTGCATATACATATATGGCGGGAGCATCAATTTTAAAGTTATGTCGAGCACAAGTTTATTTCGTGGTCGGTAGCCTGTACTTGCCCAGTAACGTTGGCGAGCTGCTGTTCACCTATTGTGAAGTTACTCAAGTTGTTCAGCCGCGGCACTGCTTCCGCTGGCTGCACTTCTTCGTTGTTTCATCCTGCCATGCTCCGAACCGCACATTCACGTTCTATTGCCGCCTAAAGGGATGCCGTCTACCGACCCGAGCGAATCCGCTCGCCACAGAACTCTCGGACATCCCGGCGAAACCCGTCCGCTTAAACGGACAAGAGATAAGAGCTTCCGCCTGAAAGCTCGCTATCCTACCGAATGCGCGACATACAAGTTATCCTCCTGCACTTAAGGCCGGACTTTTAAACTTCAATTTGAATCCCTTTCTTTCGAGAGTGTCATCGTTCCCCTCACTATCTCTCTATCAAACTGGATACTGCAGAAAATGTTTGGGCGCCGAGAAGAACTTCTGTCACTTGGTTGGAATCTACAATCCTATCGATTGACTCTTTGCACTTCGCTATACATATTGGAACTCAGAGAGCGAAGAGCCAGCCTCCTAATTTTTTAAATCTCTCGAAATCACTGATCTTCGATCTTCGTATTTCATTGAGCTGTTCATTCCATCAATTGTTTCCGGTAGCAATTGGGTTCGTATTTCGGAATGAATGTGTGATTAGTGCAACATAATATGATGGGCTGAATGGTGTGTAATGCTACTATGACGTGTACGTATCTGCGTCCCGCTAATTAACGTTAGTAAATTTATCCCGGCGCTTTACCGTTTTGCCATATTTGTCGATTGATGTTCGTGTCCTTTTGTTCGGCTCGACGCCAATATCCAATACCCTATTATACCTTGTACTCAATACCCTGTCGTGAAATCAACCAGCGCTTGGTGAATTGTATGTGCGTTCCTCGGAAACGGAGAGGATGGCAAAAAGTGTGTACCCAGGGTATCAGTGCATACTAGCCGAGAGTGAAGAAAAATTCGGAAAATTCCCGAACGAGTATTTTATAATGGTGGGTACACGCGGCCAGTTAGCCAGTTCGGGCCGACCAGTCAAAGATTGTTACGATTAACGGCGCTCGGCATATAAATGGAAATTGTTTTTGAGTTTTATGGCGAAAGAGCAGATGGATCCATTTCTGCACACCTGTTTAACAATGAGCGTGCGCGTCTCGAATATATCTCGCCAGTTAGCCCCTCGTTTGTTTTTTCCGACTTGGCCACTTTAACGAGGACCATAATGGTGTTAATTGTCCGAAATAAACCTTGCCGAGTTTATCGACCTCTAGACACTTTACCGCTGCTCCTCCATTCAAAAGTGTTCTCACAAGATACTTTCTCTATTCCCAATCGGTTGGAGATCGTTTAAGTCATTAATCTGGTGGCCATGTCATTAAAGAAATCAACGTTGCCGATTTTGGCTACAATTTGAGTTATGCAGTAATCAGAAGTAAATACATTTACATGGAAGGCGTAGCATACGAGATGCTGCGACAAACACTCACCATATGCAACAGCAACACCCATTCAGTAACAAACAGTATTTGCTCGCAACCAGCCCTAATTCATCATGAATTAGGTTGCTGTGTACACTCCGAGGATTAAACCACACTGTTATATACTAGCTAATTTAATTCTGATATGCATTTTAAGCACCGGAAACCCGATAAGGAACCCATACGGTCATATTGAATTCCGAGGATTTTGCGTAACAATGCTGTTTGGGTTATAACTGATTAAGCAAATAAATGAATACGCGAAGAATAAATAAGTCTCATAATATCGATAATAATGGGAGCGAATTGTGTTCAACAAATAACGAATCAAGAAATATATTGTAATGTTAATGACATACAAAACCTTCACTCGGCGAGTGGATGAAAAAGCCGTTTACACAAGAATTATAAAGATTAGAGCAGTAAATCTTAGAATAATCATGGAACAAACTTACTGTGAACAAATGAATGTGACCGGGCACAAAATCAGTGGATCAGCGACCACGATTAATTGCTGCAAGACGCATTTGCGAGCAAGGCACATTAGTCAAGTCATCCACAACACAATATTTTCGAATGGACGCTAATACAGTTCATCGGTAACACTCGATATCGGTATCGCTTCTTTATATAGATTGACAACCTCAAAGTCGAAATCACCCAAACAAATGCGTTATTGACAAACACTAAGGTTTTACTCCAACACTAATTCAAAACCTGTATAAATCAATATTTGTTAATTATCAACATGTGTCAAGGGACAGTGTTCATATTTCAGTGGTGCTATTTACCAGCCCATATATTGAAAATTGACAGCTTGTTAGTCGATCGTCCCACGAGTTATTTTACCATGACAAAGACCTGTCTATTATACGTACCCTAGGTCGTCCAATTTGTATCCGCCTGGATAAGGGCCTGGTAAGAATTGGCCCCTCGGGATTGTTCCGCCATCATATCCTGATATCTATGATTTGTCGCTCAATGGTGACACATTGACTTGTGCAAGTATACTACATATATCGTCGATGGAGTAAAAACGGCCGTGTTGTGCTTCTTTGTCTTATTGCAACCAACGTTCCCGGAAGTGTAGTACATACAAGTAACCATCAGCTGCAGTTGAAAAATACTGCTGAATTCGAACTAAGTTTGTATGCAACAAATTCATTCTTATTGAAGCGAGTTACAAAGCGCATCGCTGTTTATTGATTGCCGTATCGAAAACAGAAATGATGGTATACTTATACATGTACTATACATCGCAAACTTTGGCGTGTTGAAATGAGTTGGCAAACTAGCTTTAACATCCCTTTTTAACTCGGATGTGAAATTGTTGAAACGAGTAACGTTTAGTTTTCTAATTTCTTCTCGCAACTCCTATGGTAGTCGATGGGATCAACGAATGCAAGAAAGCCCAAAAATATAGCATGTAGACGCCAGACTCGCGGGCAATTTCATAGCACGTGTAACTTCGACTTTCATTTAAAGTTATCTTCTTCTTTTGCCACCGAGCTCTTCCAGAGCACATGATACTCAGGGAGCTCCGAGTTTCGAAGGTACTTCAGCGTATCTTCACCTTTGTTAGTCGCTTGGACCGTTGTTACGTTTGCGCCGGCGACCGAGCGCGCGGCCAATATTACGTTTCCATCACTCATTCGGTTTCAAAGATCTGAGAGTGCAGCTTGAAGCAATCTACGACGCTGCTGGCTTGCCTCTCAGCCAATCCCATGATTTCCTTCCATTTATCAGCGTAAGCGCGCAAAACTGTTGCCTCCACTGGGCAACAATTTTTGACGGTACGTTCTTACCACGTGTGCACGGAGATCACTGCTGTGCCAATTGGGGATGGGAGTGGCGCGCGACATTGCGATAAATTTCATGTAATAATAGAGTTTTCCAAAGCCTGTTATCTTTTATTTCACGCGTGAAGCGCTGCAAGTGGGAAACTACGGACGGGAAATATAGTATATGAGGAGCGGCGGCCTGGCGCCGCAAATTCTCGAGCACACTGTATGATGCAGTTGTTTGCGTGTGCGTAAAATGGAACGGGAGCAGCCGACCGGCTGGGAAGAGCCAAGAAGGGCGAGAGGGAGAGAACGCGCGAGCATGATAGGGAGAGAGAGAGGGAGAGAAAGAGAGTGAGAGAGTGAGTTGGTGGAATGGGCAAACGAAGGGATGGATGAGGGTAATGTATGACTGCGTGGTTTTTATGCGTCTGCGAGTGAATCAGTAAGGGCATTTTTAGGAATGCGAAGTGACAATAAATTACGCTCTGCCATTCTGACGCGTGCAGCTAACCGCCGAAGATATGTCCCCGATAAATTCAATGAATATTTGGACATAATATCAGCCATCTGCGATAGAAGTATGCCTGGGCTATCGAACTTTTTTATCACGGCCTGCATTGATTAGCATCTATATCAGTCTTCAGTCTGTCCCTCCGCACTCACTCTCTCTCTCTCCCTCTCTCTCGAGTGCGATCATATATATACTTTATCTGTCATGTCCCATCGCTATGACCACCACATCCACCCACAATTCACTTGAGGCGGAGACGTTTTGAAGCGGCCAGGCAAGCCGCGCTAAAAGTTTGCTAATCGTTTCAATTAATTACACTTTATACGCCTCTCCACGCGTTAATGTCATTAATTATCTGGAGAGCGAGAGAGAACAAGAGAGGACAGTCGCCAGTCGAGTGGAGTGGAATATCAGAAAATTAAGTTATGTCACGTAGTTGCGAAGTACGGGCCTCAGCCTCACTACCACTACTGCGGATGATGAGCACGCGTCCACTAACCTAGTTGCAAGTTAAGTGATGAAGCTAGATTAGGTGCAATAAATTATCCCTGGGTAGCTTTAAACTATTCTAATCTCCCCAATCGATGGCCGGAAATTGCACACAATATCACGGAATACAGTATCGCGGGAGCCTGACGGGAGCCTGTGTTTCGGCTCAGTGTGGAAAGGCTAGGATCGAGTAGCTACGCTTTTAGATTACGTTCCACAATAACAGTCGGTCGCTCTTCTGATCGTTTAATCAACAGTGAATAATTATAGTTATAGGTAATATAGTTATATTATACATAATTATAGTTAATATTCACCTATTCCGGCAGCATATTATTGCGAATAGATTTGAAATTAAATTATAATATTATTCTATTGCGCATTTATATAGGGTAGGACGGAAATAGCAATGCAATTTAAATGTGATGCTAATTGTAGGTCCTACTGTGTCTTTCCCTCCCTATGCATACATGCGTATGCCGCAATTGTGTATTAATTATAACTGTACCGTTTGTTGCAGAACAATTGCCGATTTCTCCAAACTCAAGCAGACAAGGTGAGGGAGGCTTGATTTTCATAATACACAAACCCACGGTTGCTTCATTTGTTTTTGTAGCCGCATTCTTATAATAGCACCGGACGGGGTAAACCTTTCGGTCAGATGTTCGTCAATGTGGTTTCTCGTATATTGCTGTGCCAAAAAACATTGGACTCGAAAGTGAAGGGCGCGTTCTTTAGGAGCCACCTGCAAGTCAGTCTCCCTCTTACTGGAAAATCGAATATTGCTGATATCGCGGCAATTGCTGGCATCAGTGTCGAGCGATGGAAACGTTCGGTTTAAAGCGGCCATGGAGAATGTCGAAAATCAATGAACAGATATAAGCTGATACCGGCCAGGGGACACAATACCCTCGATATTATATCGAATACTTCCACGTATTTTACCATTCGATTTGGGAGAGCGTTCTCCGATCTACACTCTAAAGCTCAGTTCAATGGTAACCAGATTCCCCGTGCGCCTGAGTACACTCGATACCGGCGAAAGGAACTATCAATTTCAAAGTGGAAAGTCGACAGAAAAATAGTATTTGCTCGGAGCATGATACATGACGGATTGGTGATCCTAGCGCGAGGGGGCATTTAGCAGCCTCAGTTTACCGAGACTTTCTTCGAAGGTGGTGCATGCCTCTGGCAGTTTCGCAGCTGCAGTTGGAGGTGTCAACATTATAGGAAGTTCTTTTTCGCGCGGTAATAGTCTGCTTTGTTGCACACCTTGATCTCCGTCTTTCTCGGGCAGTTCGCAGCTTCTCTTTACACGTATCTGCCTTGCGCGTCCTTCTTCTCTCGGTGGCTCTGAGTTAGAGTTAGGCCGCAGCGCCCGAAGGTATGTTGCAGCTTACCGTTGCACTGTTTGTCTTCAGCCGCTAGCTTTTGTGTTTGCACAAGCCCTTGCGTACCCGGCTCGGTGAGCCGCCACGCTTTACTTTACTAGACATCCACCCGGCCAGCTTTCGCAGAAGCCAGACAATCCGTTGCGTTCCTTCATCTTCCCTCTCGCTTCTTGTGTATTTACTTTTTATCCGCAGCTTGCGCGTCCGACGATGATGGAGATGCGTAATTACCTCGAGGCAATGCGTCGCTGGCTCTCCATTATTTGTAACTATATATTGTAGTGTATTCGACACAGCGAGAGAGAGCAGGAAAATAGCCCGCGCTCAATTATGCCATATGCTCCGTAGGAGAGGAGAATCGTTTGAATCGAATTGAGAATGCCCTCTCATGTTACAAGTTCTCTTCACTCAGTGATAGATTCACGCCCCTTCTACCGGACGAATTGCACTCTCGCTATTTTGATTCACACTCATTGTTCTTTGGCCGCGTTGGCAACGGCTGATATCGACTTTACAAGTGGAAGTCGGCATGTTGCCGCCAGCGTCGGCACCGCTGCCGACGGTAGGGCGGGCAAATAAAAATTCGGCGCACGAATTCACTTGTTTGTAAGTAATCGATAGCTTCGCCGTCGAACGAATTACAGACAGTTTTTTCCTCATCCGCCGTCTTGAGCAATATCCCCCGTTGAATTCGCCGGTGAACTCATCCCAAGTATTCTCGAACGAATCCCCGCATTATGCTCCTATTCGTCTCCGAGTGAGCGTTCTGCTAGGCCGTCCGAAAGAGGACCATGGTCGCCGAGGAAGAATGTGCTCGTCAATCATGAGAAGGGAACTTCCAATTTCCGATCTGACCGGCTTATCACCTTTTTGCCATCTACGCCGTCTTCACCGCGTCTATGAGTTCAAATTACCAGATTATTAGCGCGGATGCGTTTACTATATGACCATTATGTTAACACATACATCCTATAAACAATAGCTTGTAATGACTGTGGCATAATGTCTGACCAGCACGACAGAGCAGATGAGTCGGTATTTTTCGCTCCTGACAGCCTGTGCGGCAGAGCTCTGATATAGGAGCGCGTTAAAAAGTTGCCGGCGTACCAGAGACCGAGAGAGATAGAATGGGGCGGTTGGTGTGTGCGGGGGTAGTTTTTGCAATTAGCGATATCGGCTATGGTAGCCCGACACGTTGGGTGACCGAGCGGCATATCGGAGGGTGCTACCGACGTCCACCTTCCCCAACATCGTCCGGCGCGGCTGGCCTGTTGCCAAATTTCTCGCGCCGTCTCTCTCAGTGGCGGGCCTTTTTTCTTCTTTCCCTCTCACTTGGTCGGCGAACATGCATATCGACGCCCAGGGCCAGACGCGTTATCAAGCGATTTATATCGGTGTTTTGGAAAATTTGTGGGGCTGCGCTTGCGAGCGGTGTGAACCGCTAGCGAGCGAGCACCTCCCGCAGCCGGGGAATGCACTAAACGTTACTGGGGAAAATGGATAACGAGGCTTGGGGTGGGATCACCGGGGGCACAGGGCTTAGTGCGTCGCTACAGACCGAAAGATATCATGCCGTGTTATCGCTTTTAATCTAGCCTCATAAATGACCCGTCGCTTTATCCGTGCGTTCGCTCTGACCCGCTGATTTTCTTCTCGCCGCTCAGTTTTCACCGATATCTTTCGTTATGGCCGCCGAAGGCAGGGACGTTCGGTCGGCGGGTGGGTTGGGGGTGCGGGGACTCGCCCGGGGAATAAAGTTTCGCGATACCGCACGGAGCGAAGGCGGCTCTGTCAATGAAAAGGTAATCCGGAGTACGAGGAGTGGAGCGTATAGTTTGAGAGCAGACGGTATATTCCCCAAGGTGGAGGTGGAAACGGCATGGGTTCTTCGTTAAGCAAAGTTCCGCCGTGGACAAGTGAGACTCGGCGGGGACTTAGTCTAAAGTGATCGCATAAAGAGCGCAGCTGCGAGGGCATTCAAGAATTCTTCCTCAGAGAAATCCCGGCCAGTGCGCCAGCCAGCCAACAAGCCGGAGACTAGCGGCGGGGACGTTGGCGTTGTCGTACCCGTACAGCGCTCGGGAACAAAGGGCAGAACAAGCTGAAATAATTGGCAATTACAAAACCGAGCGGGATATTAACATTATCTCAGCGGCTAAGCACTTCTTTGCCGCCGCCCGACCGGCCACCCAGCCCGTAGGCAAATCCACCGAGAGGAAGAAGGAGAGATTTTCTTTTGTGAGGATGTTTTCCACGTTTCTACCCGAGGATTCTCTCTTCTCAGTGCACCACTTACTGCATACGTTTCCCCCCTGATAACCCGGCGAAACTGTCGCTTAAAGAGATAAAGAATATTGTACGGTTCCGAGATGCGCACCAACTCAGACGAATCCCCGCTTTGATCAATTATTATCATTTAAACTTGAAGATTGTCGCGTTTCGATAGTTCTGGTAATACGAGGCACCAACGGTCTCAAAGATTCTCCTATTAATAACAGCCTTGCAAACAGAAGATGGATATTAAAAGTAATAAAAGGGTCGTTATACGGACGCCATGCATTTATTGATATTGAGGAGGTTTCACCGTCGATCAATAGTCTGTTGACAATCATATTTAAGTAACTCACTAACAAAAATATTGATACAAAATATTCGATCTGCTACATACCCGAAAACATTTCGCGTTCTCTTAATTTGAATTTGATGAAGAGTTATATTTGTACATAATGTACACAACCATTCGTGATACTTGAACTCCACAGCACTCTCGCGCCAACATATTCAATAGCCGATACAGGGAAGGAGGAATAGAAAAAGAAACAGGAAAGAAGTTTAATTTTGCATGGAACTGCTCGATTATTATAACTAAGTTAATTTACTTAAGTAACTTAACTAAGATAATTATTTTTACATTTACGACATTTCTGGAACAGCTTGCATACATTTCAGTCATTCCAGCGTGGCTGATCCACCTTCATGAGTAGATTCATAAAATCATATGTTATTTTGAAAGGAACGTGGTCGCTGCTAACTAGCCTCAAAGATTTAATTGAAGTTAATAGAGGTAGATGAACAGAATCTACTATTGGCAGAACCCGAGTGCATTTATGTCGGGGCAAATTGCCGTATCCTTGAACTTCCAGAAATTACTCATAGCGCAATTCTATTCGAGAAACCCACTGGATCCTTTGTATAAGAGTGAACGACTGGCGGGGCTCGCCCGGGTATTTTATAATTTAGGATCAGCCAAAGAGCAGTGCAAGTTCCGCTTTAACGCTGGGAATTGACTTTGCACGCGTACACACAGGACTTCCATAAAGTTCTCTTTAACACAGCATTCACGCTTTTCTTAATAACATTAGTCGAGAAAAGTTGAAAGCAGCCAGGCCAACTTGGCTCGAGACAGCCCTACCAGCCAGCACCGATGAAAGTTGGAAAGTAAAACTGGCGAGATCTTGGGGGCAAAAGATCCTGTTCCCAGGATCCCCCGTGCTTAAAGAGTTCCCGCGAAAAGGTCGAGGGAGTGGAGCCTCTGTTTTTCAGGATACATTCATACGTACTGCCGACGGGCGGCTGGATCGGAGGAGCGATAAACGTGTCGAGTGTACGCGAACAGAAAGACACAATTAATCATTCCGCGGTAAACTCCGTTCGTGAACGAATCGCTCGGTGGCAAGTTTTTTACGCACGCCGTCCTCGCAGAACAAAGGTCCACTATAGATCCGGTGACCAAGAGGACAATGGAATTAATGGGCGGCGAAAAGCGTTGGAGTCGAAGTCGGAGTGAAAGGGAAGGAAAAAGGGCGAGAGGTAAAGACGCGCGAGATAAGGCAGGGTAAATTTTTCCGTCCGGTATCGTGCCGCGCCACAAGCGGCAAGATACCTTTTGCTTCGATCCCGCTGCGGAGTGATACGTACCCCATCGTTGGGATATCGAGCCAAAAGTAACGAAGAACAGCGGAACTTCGTCGAGAAATTCCGGCATTTGAGCATGTTCGAACGAACACTACCGAAGTACCGTCATCATCCTCTGTGTCCCGTTGAAATACCCGGCGCTCTGGGATCTTGCGCTATTTTGCTCGTATTCTCCAGGTTCGATGACCGTCAGGGCTACTTCCACAGCAAAAGTAACGCGAAACCGTTCGCTCACCCGATCGTTTTTCCAGCGCCCATTTTCCATCCTGATGTAAAGCAACATCAGGACTTCCGTATGACAGCCCTATCGAAAACTCGCGTAGCTATTCTCCGGGGAGCACTTGGGAGAAGTAAGCAGTCCGAATTTTATTTATGGGATAAGGAAAATTGGCATTTTGTCAAATTTTCCATCGAGACGTATGAATACTTTAAAACACCATTTCACACATTGAATATACGTATACATATTCAAAGTAAGGTGTGCCACATTACAAATGAATTACTTTCCAAATATACGAGATACTTCTTCAACCGCTGTCAACGAATGTGAATGAAAAATATCTCGCCTCCGTTCGTAGTACTTTAACATTCAATAGGAAAGTCTGTTAAAACGCTATCAATTGGCACCAAAGCATCACATATCGGATAGAAAATCCGACGGTGCCGGAACTAATGGATTGCCAATTAATAACTGTGGTGGCTGCAAGGCTCGAAAGTGCAATGTCCGCATAAAAGAAAGAACTCCCGTACACAAGTGGATCGGGTAAAGGCTATTAGAATGGAAATTGTAGGAAATATACATCGGCGCAGTAAAGCTAGAAATGCGAGTACGTAAAACCGTTTAACAATCGGAACTGGCCAATACCTATCAAGAATTCACTGATCAGAATATAGGCTGGCGTTAAGGGGCGGAGGGTGAAGGGTGCGAATTGGATGCGCGTGTGGGTGTCAGCAACCGGAGCGGCCACTGGCGTTTAATCTGGCGAAACAACCACAATCGGATTTAGCGCACGGAGCGCTATTATGCCGTGCGAACCGCAAAGGCGGTCTCCAGCCGAATGAATGCATAGTCGGGCGTTTTGCGTAGGCGGCAAGAGGAGCAAAGATACTTGAAGCATCGTTCACAGGCTGACGGGCAAGGCACGCTAATGACGGTATTTCCCTGCCAACCGCGCGAGAAACTCTCCCCTGCTCCGTTGCGTGTCCTCGCTCTATCGCGACTGTGTCCCGGTGACTGTGAGCGTGGTTGGGTAGCCGGACGCAAAGCAGGTTGCCGGATAATTATGCGGGAGTTTCTAATTACGAGTAATGCCCGAGTGGGGCTCTTCCCGCTTGTGTCGGCCTCCTATCTGCTTCACAGGATCAGCGCGGACCTGACGAGCATCCGCGCGCTCTGCCAGGCCCACTCGCCCACTACATTCTACACTCCTGCTTTTGACCCCCCCTGCCCCCGCCTATAAGATTCTGCCAAATTATAGGTATCTGCCAGTGGAGTAAACTTCGTTAAACTTACCCGCCCACTATGTCCTTATAATAACTTGCGCTCCTCCCCACACTCGCCCGACTCCATTCTCATCAGAGTTTATGTCGATGAAATTTCTGTTTTATCATGCCTGTGCGCAGCTCGATGCAATGCAACTTCCCTGTATACTCACGGACTTTCTACATCATTAAGAAAATTACTATACATGGCCGGCCTTGTTATGTCAACGCCTGGTTTTAGAGACTTGGAACATTCTTCCAAATATCCTTCAAGCTTCGGGCGAAGTTGATATCCTTTCTGTTTTTCCTTAACTTGAACACAACTGCGATGTAACTTGAACAATGTGAACTGCATGAGCAGCGTATTCTGAACGACTGTCGAGCTCGCTGGATATTTTTACTAGAACAAATCCGATACTGAAATATCTGCAGCGAACGTATGATCGTTATCTAGTTTCGAGTATATCCGTCGATTGTATTTTCATGCACGTTGGTGCGAGCCTGAAATCACGTTGCTAGGGTCAAGGTACTTGAAGGCAAGAAAGTTGTCTAACGATGACGAGGATAATAGGTGAAAAAAGTAGCTAGCATTCATTTTAATGGGAAGAGAGTTCCAGCACAAAGTTTGAGAACATTGGTTCTCGAACGCAGTTTGGCAGTCAGTTCACAGCAACGCGTGTGGATGCTCCAAGTTACATGTAAACGCGAGCCTGTGCGTTGCTGCAGTTTTGTTACTGTTTACCATTGTATCCCCACGGAAGCGTTTAGGCTATACGTGTATTCACCTACACACAATGGGTCAAGTATCGAGCGGCAGCAGAACTGAGCCATTGTCGGCAACTATGAGGTTATTCCGAAAGTAAGTGACGTTAGATAGATAACAGCAGTCTTGCAGTCCAAACATTTTCTTTTATTAGTTGCTTTTCAGATTCGCCTCGTAGTTTGTTTTTCGTAGTAGTGTTATAACGACTCAACGAATAACTCGGTGAACCCTCGTCACTTTGACCCATGATATTTAGAATCGCATCAGTGAATTACTCGGATATAACGCATGACCCCCCATTCGATTCTCATTACCGAACGTTCAATTTTGTTCTCGTAGAGTAGCTATTGCCCTCTAAAAATGGGAAACTTAAGTTCGTGGTACCAGCTTCGGTGCTAAAGAAGGAACCTTTGGGTTTCTACTGAGATCATGTAGACCTTATCAGTTATGTTTTTCCACGTGGAATCCTCAATATTCATTCGAAAGCGGAAGGCAGAATATACATATGGTTCGTTTTCGGAATAACACGCATGTCGCCCCAGAATAACAGCTCTTTTCGTCTGTTTATTAGCTGGCTGCGTTTAATTAACGACATTTTCGAATCCCAATACGAATGGTAGCCGGGAAAAAGTACAGTCGCGGCTTCTATCGGCAGGAGAGCAATCAGAGAATAGAATAGAAATAGCCGATTTACTACGGCTCTGGCTTTACGATAGGCTGAGGTAGGAAGCTTTGTGGAGGAGAACACCGATCCCAATGAGCACACGGTATTACGAAGTATCGGCATTTGAAAATCTGGGTCGGCAAACGAAAATCCCAGGCCGGATTACGCTTTCCTTAGGCGCGCTCTGCAGATTACAATGGAGCAGATTCCAACTTCATGCTAGCTCAAAACTTCCATGAGACTCGTCATTTCCACTGCGTCAGGCAGCCGGTAATATATTGTTTGTAATATCATCTCGACAGAGGCGCTATTAGAGCTTTAGTGTTGTAGCGCTTGAGTTTCGTCAACGGCAAGAGTATCCTTTTTGCATAAACCTCAGAGGATAGAGGAGCAGAGAGGCCGACGGTGGTGAGGGCTGACTATACCGAATAGAATGCATCTTGAGAATTTCAGAATGGTGAAGGGCTGACCCAGTGTCGAACTGCCGAGGCGGTCGCATAACAAAGGACACCGTTGTGTGCGTGTGCGAGCGCGTGTGTTCTGCTCCACGGTTGCACTTGCTTTTTGAAACAATGGGCCGTTACATTGCTGGCTGAAGTGGCCCAGTACTCTTCAGGTCGACCGACGCCTGGGAGTAGAGATTGGGCGCGCCAACTGCAGGGTTTCAGTGGCGCACGCGAAAACTAATCCATATCCCCGGCGAGGATGAAATTTACTACTCTAATAACATCGGCACTCGCGCACTTTCAGTTCACACACTGGTCCAGTGACGTGACTACTAGTCCGCGAGCACAGACGCTTTGGTGGCAAGCCAATACATTCGCGCGGGGAAGATCCCTACGCCCGTCTGTCGGCCAAGCGCGCCGGCCGGGGCCGCTCGAAATCTCGTCACTTGCGCACAGCCGGCAATGATTTTCGAGTATTTGGGTCGTGTTGCACTCGCAAGCGTACTAGTTCGTTGTGCACTCTGGCAAAGAGAGGGGGAGAGAGTACGGGCGGTGTTGAGGAAGGGTTTCTGGCCGCGTGAACTGCAAAATGTAAATCTGGCGGACCAGCTCCAGCTGGCTAGAACTGACTGACTCTGGCGCTCTGTCCGAGCTCCCTAGCTTCGTTGTCCGAAAGTAACATTGCTAATTTAACGCTGTAACAGGATGCTCAGTCGCCGCTCCGGCAGAATTTAGTGGAGCCACCCTCGCTTAGTTGCTGAAAGCTGATAACAGCTTACAGTTTCGAATTGCGTCCTATGAGAAACTCGATGTTTAAAGTGTTATTGATTCATTTCCACTGAGTTAGTGATAACGACGACGCAATATGTATATCAATATGACTGTCAAGAAGAACTTCCTGAATATCGTTATTAGTCGCTCAAGCTGGAGACCATCCGGGACTCCGGGTCAAAGGGTAGGGATTGTTATTCGCGAATCTCGGTGTCCAATGAATTCCAAGCAGGCGAATAACCGCTGCCGTGCTGCCTTGATTACGATGACTTTGGACGTTCCAGTTAAAAGCATTTAAAAGTCAGATGTCTTGTGGAAACAATCGGTGCACCTTCTTAAATCGATGCCCTAATCTTCGTCGGTTTCTGTCGGCTGCGGCGGGAGGAAGGGAGGGAGAGAGAAGGCATACTATATAGTATATAGCTTCGGTGAACTTACGGTGTCACGGAATGGTGGGCCGACATTCCTTCCCTCTGGCCGCCCTTCGGATCTATTTCAGGTTATTCTACTCGAGCCAGCTACTTTGAAGCATTGCTTATAAAAGAAAATAAATATACCGATGTGCCTTTCACCGGCACCTGTTTAGGTTTAATAACTAGTTCCCGCTTCATCACTGCAGCCCTCTCGCTTTCCCATCATAAGTTATACGAAATGACGCCCACGCAATAGATTGCGGGTGTGTGGGATGTGAATTAAAAAATGATACAATTAAGACTTGGGTAGCGCGGTGGAGTAGTCGACTGCGGAGCTTCTCGCTTATTCAGCGCGAGCAAGGAACTCCCTAATTGATTCCTCAATAATGAAAGGCGGAAGGAGGGCCGGTTCCGGGGGACCCACACTTTTCCGTTTGTGCCCGATGTAGTACAACGTACACTCGTACGGTGAAATCGTGCCGGCGTGCAGATTGGGGCGAAGAAACCGCTCCTTTACTTTCCTTAGCGTGTTACGCGAAGCGGGCACGTGCGCGGCCGAGGGGACAGACGCGCCAAGGAAGATGAAAGAGAGGCAGCGGGCGGGGTAGTCGGGGGGTGGCGAGAGAAAGAAGGGGAGTGCTCGTCGAGGAGGGTGGATCCTGGATACATAACGTAACGGATGGACAGGCAAGCTAAGGCTAGATAGGTAAGGCTGTACTCCAAAGCTAAACTACTTTGCCCAGGGCAAGGCGGGGGATACGGAGGCTTGAGTGCTGGCCGCTTGTTCTGTAATCCAATAGAGACCCCCAAGACCTTGCCCATTCCACACTGGCGTACATATAAGTGTACACGTGCACGTGCCGGTGTACCTGCACCACCATTCTGCTTACACTACCGGTCGGGTATCTATGTAAATTTCAATATGCCGTACAGCCGAGTGCGCCTTCCTATTTTTTGTCCCTCCATCCTCTTGCTGCGACCAGACATACATACACCTACCTTTACATCTACGCGCGAAACAATCTACACTAGCGAATAAGATTGTGCCGGAGGAAAATCCCTCGCGCTTTCACTTTGACCGATTTTTCAGGAATCTGGGAATTGGACGCCAACTCTTGCTCTCGCATTTCCCTTGGTCTCGCACGACTAAATTCAATTGCATAAAGTGGAAGAGTGTTGCGTAATCGCACGGCGCTGTTGGTTATTACGCAATAATGACCAACATGAAGAGTTCGGGCGCCGGGTGGTGATTGTTCGCCAATAACAGAATCACTGTTCCTTTCACCATGAAGTCTGAGTGGCAATGTTTTCTGCAAGAATATCTATTACAGAGATTTTGACCTGCATATCATTGTCGCCACGACATGATATTAAAATTAAACACGACGGGACCTCGGCGACCAAGAGCGGTGCAGTGGTAAAGCGGCCAATCGCACACAGGTCGACACGTGGCTGCTACAAAAGAGATAATGGTACTTTAATACTCGCAATCCGTGGCGGCGGCATACCTCGTAAATCTAGCGGGCCACTCGCGCAGTATGCAAATCATTCCCATTATCGCAATATGTGCTCAAAAAGCTTGGAATCGTTCTTCGCAGTTGCCGGAGCCGCCGGCCGAACTAAAACCTTCGAAGCGCTTTTCATGCCCCGCGCGTCGTGTGCCCTCGCTTCTCACCCGGGAAATCGTTTTTTCATTGTTACCCATTCTACTCTTCTATCCCTTATATCGTAACCGATCGTAACTGCCCGTTATACGGATCCACTGTTACACGTGCTAGAACGTCCTATTGCACGTTTTGCGACACCCATTGGAATAATATTGAATTTGCTTGTCATTCGGGTTTAACTTTTACTTGATCATTTTTTATCGCAAGCGTTAGTGAAATTTGCCAGTCTATGTGGATGCCATCAGTGTTACGAGGCAACGTGGGATCCCGCCAACGCGGGCAATATTTAAAAATATACTCACAAAACATCCATATGTACAACGGCACTCCGGTAAAAGAAGGGCGCCCGGCTTTCCGACAGTTTCGTGGAATTCGGGGTATTAGAGGCCCATCTCACGTAGCAGCTCATCAGCAGTGGAATTGGCTATAGCCGGGCGGCAGAGTATACTCTGCTCCGCCATCGAGTTTTCTTGACCTGGAAAGTATAAAATGCTCTCTCGCACGCCAGGGCTACATATTTCGCAAAGATAATTCATTTACCGAGTAATACGCTCTACCTATTTCCATAAATATCCTAACTAAGGATAGGCGTAGATACTGACATCCTCCGATTATATTCAATTTACCTTGGAAGCAAATACTTTTACCATTTACTGTATTACAACGAATACAGAGTTCTTGAGCCACCCGGCTCTTCCGCAACACAACAAGCTCGCTGAAGCGCACTAATTGGGAAAGTCTGACAACATGTTCTCGGAGGTTCTCATGTTTGATAGATAATTATGTGAAATTGTAATGGTATGGTCATGAGGGTTGCCTGTAGCCGCTAAGGGGTAAAGCAGGGAAGGAAGGTCGACGAGGGGTGCTACCTAACCAATGTCGATATTGCAGAGGTAGGTTTACGGCATGTTGTCGGCAAGGAAGGAAAGTGCATTGCTAGGGAATGGCTTTTGCCGATGGAGGACATGCAAGATCCTTGCCATCTGAATGCGCTGACATCAGCATCCGACGATGGGGTTAGTGGTCCAAGAAGTTATATTCGAGTTCTATCGTCTAACGCTTCTCTCTGAGTTTATACTAATCGATCATGTAGCCAACAAACGCGAGGCTACTTTCGTGGATCCCCTGTGTTTTGAATATCACTGCTGGCATCCAGAAACAATCGCACGAAACTTCACTAGGAATCATTGGAATTGACAAATACATATACTAAATGGTATCTCCACCTACATGCGACAGAATTATGCAGCTCCCGTCGAATTCACCTGATCCATCACGTCGCATTAATCATTGCCAGAGGATATTTCGGTCCGCGGCTAGGGTCGGATCGATCGTGGTGCCAAGCAAGTTCTCCTATGAATAACGGGATCGGAAACATTCATATTAATCGAGGAGCCCGGGGACGTAATTGTCGCCCGAATTGTCACTGCGATGGGAAATGCCATTAATATTGCGTACGTATTGCCTAAGAGAAAAATTAGGTCTCGCTAATGGGTGACTGGTGAACGTTAATAGAGGGCTGAATCCGGCTGCTGTGCACCCTTATATCTACAAGTGGAAGTAGGATGGGAGAGCGCGCGCGCGCGCGATGGCGAGAGTTGGAGAGAGAGAGAGAGCAGGATGGTATCGATTTCACGACTGCAGATATTTTTGCACGTGTCTTACGAAGCCTTGCAAGCTCGGTTTCACGGTAAATGCTAAGATTCACATGGCGTATTCCGACGAGCAGGTATCCGTTCTCCCCCGTCTTACTTCGCCACTGATTACTGTCAACGCCGCGACGGGTCAAACGTCACCAGGGAGTGATGCGACGGGGGATTGCTCTTTTTGCGTGACCCGTGCAGCAGAGTGTGCAAGGTTTGCCAAGCGTGTTGCTCGCTGCCGGTGGTACTTTTGATAGCACGAGGAATAAGAAGACGCACGACAAAAGAACAAAAATGGCCGATCCTCGGTGCAGGTGCGCGCGCATCGAGTAGACAGAGCTTAACCGTTAGGGCTTCCCCATTGTGTCTTACGCCCCGGGTTATCATTATCCCACTGTCTTCACCCACTCGTTGAATTATAGATATACATATACGTGCCAGACAGCGACGGGCAGGCAGAAGCCGAAATACACGACGGGTGGAGCGCGCGCCGCCTCGGTTCTCCCTTACGAACCATTGGAGGTTAACGCTCTGCTCTCAGTTCTCACACCGCAATCTCCCAGTGGCGGGTTCCCGCGGTTCACAACTTTCTTAAGTAACTATCTTTAGTGTCAAATTTCATAATGCACACGATGTTACACAGACATTACATGCATTGATTACACAGACGCCTTGGTGTTTGAATAAAGAAATATAGCGATAATTAAATTGTACATGCTGCTTAATAAAAATGCTGTAATGTGTCTTACTGAACCCCGTATTTTAAAAATTGCAACAGACAATGCTAAAAAACGTTTTCATTTCCATGTTTTCCACCGTGCGCTGGGCTGTAATGTAACTAAGTAGTTCGGTCGATTTACCCGTGAAGCATTGCAAAGTGGCTTATACCCTGGTATAAAATTAAAGCCAACAAGTGAGAATGAGTTGCTTATAGACCTATGCGAGTATACGAGAACCGCTATAGGCTACTAACAAAACTGTGACAGGCGAGGGTAATAATCCCGCTAGTTTTCTCAATCAGTCAGTCATCAAAGACGTGGGACGATTCCTCCCCCGGCCTAATGTCGCTCGAATTTCGCACACGGGTTTCTCGCATCCTGGGTTGTCTGATTAGGCAACGAGAACGGTGGTGAGGCAATTCCAAATTTATGAGGATGGCAAGACAAATCTTGAGAATCTGGCAACCCTGCTCGCATCTTGGCGGCAGCCTCCAATTTCCTCGTCAGTGAAAACATTCAATCTTCGATTGGAGCCGAGGGGAAAGGATTCAAGCTCGCTGAAAAAAATCGTCGGAGAGTTAACTCCGACAGTGAAGAACGCGCGTTGATGCCTATGTCTGGCGTGATACACGAAAAAAACTCGCGGCGTGGCGGCGCAGAGAGGAGGGTTGGAAGCGGTGGAATGAGCAGCAACGGAGGTTTGCACACCTCACATTTCTTTTTCAAGCTGACATTGGAGAGTGATTAAAAACTTGATCCCGCTGTGCCGCCCCATCTTTATCTGTCCCTCCGTCGCCCCAGCCGCCTGGTCTTTCCAGACGCACCCTCACTCTCCCACTCTCACCCCCATAGCCCTTTATCTCTGTTTCTCGGCTCGCGCTTAGGACATAGGAAAAAGCGCGGAGAATATGGCGAAGTAATTGTTGTTCGGAGAGAAGCGGTGCTAGGCCGTGGCAAGCGCGGGCAACAGGGTGAGAGAAGAGCGGGCAAGGATGGCTGCACTCGAGGAGTCAAGGTTCCTGGCCGCTCGTGGAAAAAGGAGAGATACGCAGTCCTGGATCCTGAGGTAGAAGCGAGAGGGGGAAGAGAGTGACCACGCGCGCGCGAGGAACGAAGGGCGAAATAGGAAAGGCCGATAGTGTCGGATTATTGCTGGTATAGCGAAGTCCAGACACGAGAAAGAGGAGGAAAAGGGGAGCCAAGGAGCAGAGAGCATATGCTGGAGCGGGCAAAAGCGGTGGGAGATGGAACACACAGGACGGTGGGGGCAGAGGTAAAAGCCGACGGAGGAGCGTCAGCATGAAGGAGGTTGATCGAAGAAGAAGGTGGAAGAAGTTATTAGAAATACCGAAAGAGAGTACAATACCATCTAGGTTGGAAAGGAGCGGGGCGGTAAAAGAGTAAAGAGACAAGGGCGAAGGGAGAGCGAGCCGAGTCTCATTCCTCGCGCTACAGACGTCCCGTCGTACCTCACCGTCTGGCGTGTGTACATACCTTACTTCCACCACGACAACGAAAGAAGTAGGCTTTCCCAACGGCAAGCCAGACGACTCAAGACTCGAGACAACCACGATGGAACGGGCCAACTGTATCTCTCCGCTCTCTTTATTTGGCCCGATTTATTTTGAGAATGTGTGTGCTGCGTAGGTACACACATGCGCGCATTCCACTCGGCGGGATCTCGCGGCGTAGGGCGTGTAATTCTCTGGCAAGGGAAGCCGAGTGGAAAAATGTGATATTCCCCGACAAATGGACAATGGCAGCCTGTGACGGAGATGCGCGCTTAAATGTGATTGTTTATTTCATGCTCGATTGCCTGCTAATACCAATTTGCGACGTCGCGCGGTTTATCGGCCGGCCGATGCTTTTTTCATTATGGGCTCGAGCAGCATCCGACTGCACATGGCCGCAGAGGTGGCGGCCAGGGCCACGGAACGGCCGTTTCTTTTTCAATCCGCGTTTACCCGACGATTTATTGCCGGGGCACTTTGTAATAATTGTTGCGGCGTTAATTGTGTTGCCGCGCTAGTATTACCGGTCGCGCGCTTGGGTAATTACCTCGATAATTTTAATAAGTCATTCGATATTGACTGCAATGGCGAAGAATAATTAGGTCAGGCGAGTACCATGCCACCGCTGTTGACCGCATACTGGCATGCCCGTGTTTTCGGATAAGCATATCTGGACTTATCAAAGCTGCTGCTTCGTATTGTCGATTCAACGTTAAGCAAGCAATGGTAAGCGGTGCTCTGGCAAGTGCCTGAGCAGAAATAAGATGCGGTATTGTATATACATGACACCGATTTTAAGTAGAGGGATGTAAATCTTTATATATCGCTAATTAAACAAGGTATGGTTGAAGGTAAAGTAAATATTGAACCACTGGGTTCCAGAACTGGCATGTCGATTTCCAACTTATAACAACTTAAAGGATTAGGGGAGAATGGAACTACAATCATTAAATTATTAAAATCCATACTTTATTTTCCTTTTCGGGTCAATAGTTGAAAGTATAACCGTTGAATAATTCAGTGTGCGTTATGATAATTCTGCCACTGTATGTCAAAACTGCTATTCCTACATTCGTGGGAAAAGGGAACCGTATGAATTTTCCGGCTGATCTTTTCTTGATGGTATTGTTGTTAATCGAGTTCGATAAGTATATCTGTTAAACTCTTTAGAGTTTCTGAGGGGGTCTTTTAAGAGGAGTCGTATGTTGGAGTAGAGAGTAGAGTATCGAGGACAAAAGAATACTTGTGGGGCGAAAGGGTTACGGAGATGTTGGTGGGTATGGATTAGAGGCAGCGAAGCGAGCTGGTAAGTGTGAAACGAGGGAAATCATTCCAGGGTGTCGGCCGGCTTTTGAAGGGCTGTCTGAAAAGTGTGAGAAGCCGGGGGATGAGATATCGGCAGATCGACACCGGAGTAGTATAGACGGGCTGGTAATTGTTATCCGATAAAACCACCGAAAGGGTTTTCAAAGAACGGATGTGACGTCAGTCCGAACTGTTTCACCTATAATTGGATCTGTGATCGGCTCTGCCACAAGCTACGTCTGCTCGCTGGCAGAGCGATAGAGTTGTAGGAAAATACATTATTTACGCGTCTATGGCGTATTTGCGGCGACCGAAAGCACCACCACTGCTCACCTATAACGTGCTGTTACATGTATTCCTGAGCAGCCGGTGGTTAAGTGTTCGATCAGGTACAGCAATTGCGCAGCACGACACCTCGGGTATAATATATTTATACAGTATATACTTATACGTGTTTACGTATATTAATATGCCCGAAACCACCGGTTCTGCTTTTGACAAGTTTTCCGGCTCACCACATCATCTTATCAAGACGATATTTTCACTATATGTCAAAGGAATTGAATTCAATATTCGCTGTATCCAATATAGCCTCCATGTATTCCACGCAAAGTTTCCTAACTATGTATAATTCTCTTATTTTACCGGTGGCCGTAACACCGACTACCTTAAATCCAATTAAATCCGACAAGTGCTTAGCTCGCTATTCATTCGTTAGTCGCAATTGCGGGTTGGATATTGGCGCATGCAGTTTTCGTTGCGAATGATGACAACAGAATCCCCGAGTCTACGAGCTGCTGCATTAAAAGCAGACTCCAGCGGGTAGTGAGTTAGCGGTGGCATTATATATGGCGATTCAGAAAAGTTTTAATTATTCGACTATCGATTCATATAACTCCTGCAATAGGCGGTATTATTAAAGGCTCAGTTGGACAGGCGCGAAACCGAGCTGCGACCCGTAGAAATTGCCGTACGTACGTACATTGGCGGCGGAGATATTATTAGGAAAGTTTAATTATGAATTTCCATTAATGCGGAGTCCCCTGTAACAATGATTGCGGCTCAGGGAGAATATAAAAATGAATACCTCGCGATTTAAGTATTGGTAATATGTACATATATACGTGCGGATGCACACTTCGAAGCCTTGGCGGCTGCATCTGTGTGTTTTTTAAACAGATTAACATCCAATTTACCATGTACAGTTATAAAACTTTTGGCTAGATTGTTATTTCCCAATATGTATAGCTCGATATTAATTAGATGTGACAAACAATACATCTGGCGCAGATTTATCTATAACTTATGTCACAATTGGAAGCGGGGGATTTTGCACAGCAGACAGTGTCAGTGTTCTTGCATGTAATCGAAAGGGGGAACCTTTTCGAACGAGCATATGTATAAGCTGGCATTATTGTCCGGAAGTCTCGTAATATCTATAATTAGTGAACATAACCTTTTGCATGTGTCAAATCAGTTCTATTCAAGGTAGTTTCTCGCAACCATCCGCTTCGGACGCTCTCAATCCGTGATTTTACTTATCGTTACGTATGCACGGAACACATTTCACAGTGATATGCTTCGCATCTCGGACCACTGAATTGCACTGATTGTATTCTCATGCAAAATATGCCTCTGGTCTCTGGTGATGACCGGTCTGTTGGACGCTCACACACCGTCCATTATTCCATGGTAATTTAATTATTGTAGCCTCCTACCTTTCATTACTAATGAGTTTTATGCGTACAGATGCGAAGTATAATTTGCACTTTCCGATTGCGTTTTGGTTTTTCGATTTGGTTTTCCAATCTCTCGATCGCTTTAAATAACATTTTGTATCAGAGCTTCCGTAGCAGTTCGAGAATCAGAGACGCACCGAATAACTACAATATCATACATTACGTAAAACGATTATATGTGCAAAAACATTTTTAAATAACGCCCTAAGCAGTAATGCATAGTGAATAGTACATTGTACACAATATACATGCACAGAGAGAACAGGAGCAATGGAAATCGATTGGGTCGTATAAGATTAATAACATTAAGACACAATGCATTTGCCACTTGAGAAGACCGTCTCCACTCGCATATCTTCCGGAGTTAATACAAGAAAGGTATTTATTTTGATGCGCACATATATGTGTATATATGTATATATATCCATAGCGGGGTTATGGAACTAAGCTATTGATTAGTACTCTTTATTTTTGTATAGCGCAATGGATCTAAGTTTGGTTCTGCATAGATCGGGCTATTCCTACACCGTTGGGTCTTCGCCCGATCCTCCTCAGTAATTAATAGCATTGTGACCTTAATCAATCAAGCGCGGCGCAATTAACGTAACCTTTTGACAGGCATTTCGTCCCGAGATGAGAACATCTGACGTAGATTTCTTTAATCAGTCACCTCGGAAGGTACGGTCGCTCACTAGCAGATCGGGGTGTGTGTAAGAAGAATGGAGAAGCAGGAGAGTGAGTGAGACCGAGGGTTGGTGTGCTCGGGAGGGACAGAGAGGAGCGAATGAGAAATAAGTTGAAACGCGAAATGAAACGCGCAAGTGAGACTGACAGGTAATTTTTTAATAATTGAAGCTCCGTAACGGCAGACTTATTATGTAGCAGTTTTTCACTGGCCCTCCACGTGAAAGCGGAGTATGATATTTCATTATCCAGCCAAAAAATTGCTCTGTGTGCGGAGATGATTCTTTTATTAGCTTAACAAATATAGTCCCCTTCATTGTATGTGGCATACGTGTGTTAAGAGACATTATCAACAGGCTACAACAGAGCTAATAAACATTAATAAAGTCCCCTCTAAGATTACTTAGAATATTAACTTATGAAATGGGCGATTATCGCATTCTTCAACAACGTAAAAAGCGCATCGTGCACAACAACCTTAATAAATCTCTTGATAGTAACACTGAGACAATGTTACCGGTGGACTGGCGCTTCGTGTTCCGCTCATTTTTTACGCTACATGAGCGTGAAAGACCTTTTAATGCGCAGGGTTACAAATGATTCGGGAAATCGGTGTAGCTCCAGCTTGGTATGCCACATGTAGTTTGTAGGCGCAACAGTTGCCTTCGTGTTATTACTCGTTTCTCATTACTAGTAATTCTTGGAAATATAGCAATTTTTTGAGAACTTAGAGAGATTACAGACAGATATTAAGTACGGTCTCGAATAGCCAAAAAAGAAACGATTAGCAAAGTAGTGAGTACACGTTTGTGTAAGATAGTTATAGGAGTGAGAGAGCCCGTAATTAGAGATTAAAATGCAAGTTTGCACGTGACTTAGAAGGTGATTAGCCTTAGTAGTTTAGAGATAGGAGTGCGGGGCAAGAAAGTGGACGCGCGAGACTCTTGACACGCGCACTGTAAATCAAGGGGTAATCGTCCTCGGAGGCGGAAATATAGTTAAACGTCTCAATTGCAACAGGCTCTGCGCCGGTAAGTCCGGTTGGCAATACTAATTAAGTGCTAGTGTACCCTCTTGAAGGGAAACCTCCCGAATCCGGAAACGAGGGTAGATGTAATTAGGATGAGTTGTGACGCCGGCAGCAGCCAAACCCTTGGGCTTCGCTGCCTAGTCAGGGCTCTCCTCCGTCAGGCGTGTGTGTGGTTCCTAAAACCCATACACACGTCTTTCTCTTCGTCTCCCTTGCTCTCTCTCTCCCTCTCGAGCTTTTGAGGCATGTGTACTACCAGCGGGATATAACCACTTGTTCAAGGGGATATAATAGGAATACCATACTACATTCGCATCTCCATGTAATCTCCTGCTAGCAGACTCCGCTACCCGGTTATTATTGTCGGCTTGGAGGTTGATCGTTCCTATCGGGCCGAGCATTAGTGTACAAATAATGCAAGCGACCATCCGACCGATCCCAGCTTTAATTGGCCGAATCATCGTCGACGGCCTGGTATAATCGATTCGCTGCTCCTCCGCGCCGCCACGATCCTTCCGTCTTCCCTCATTGGAGGCTGGCATAACGGCCCGAGTATCAGCCCTTGCTGATGGCGATGCTGTGCGCGGCTTCCGAGATACCGGTCCATTGCGAAACATGCCGCCGCGATCCTGCGAAACCACCCGCTCCTCACCGGACTTCTATTAGCGTAGGGTAGGGGCTGGACTGTGTTGAATTACCATAAAGTTCCACCTTAGACCTCCACTAAAGCTGAGTCCGTCGAGGCAAACTCGCGTCAAATCCGCCGCGAATTTGCGCGTGTGGTGTGGCTAATGTCTGGCTCTCGTGTAACAGAGGTAGTTTCGCGGCTTTTGAATTCTCTCTCTCTCTCTCTATCTCTCTCCCGCTCTCCTCCCAGCTTGCGGGAGAAGCCTGACGGAAGTCACTTTTGAAGGTAATTGGTCTCCAGCAGCGGTAATCGAGTTATGGACTGGCAGTAAAGTACTCGAAGTCAGAGAGGCGTAACGACCCCCCGTTAGTGTGCCTAATTGTATCGAGGATACATTCTACAGCCGGCCTCGTAAAAGGCACTAATTTTATTTCGCGCTCTAATTATATACCCGTTCAATTTCACCGTGTGACACAAGACAGTGTCAGTGTGAGAACGGCAGCAGCCACAGTGCGGCGGTCACGAAGAAAGGATGGGCTATACAGATTGTGAGCGCGGCTTGAGTGGAATCGAATGAGTTCGGCATTAAGACACTTTCCTTAAGCCTAGCCATTTCGCGGGATGAGCGTCGTTCGTAACGCAAGTGGTCCTTTCCCTTCGTTACCCTGGTTGCCAAGAAACATTATGCGCCACTAATTTTCTCTCTAATCGCCGGCCAAGGGAAGCGCCATTAAATTTCCTTGACAGGATCAGCCACACCCATCCCGAGCTCATCAAGGTAAAAGTTTCAGTCGGTGAAACGGAAACAGTGAAAGAGTGAGCGACAGACGGCGTGGTAGTGGAATGAAATGGTCGGCAATAATGGTGAAAAGACAGCCGTACTAACTTGAACCTGTCCCTTTGTGCCCAAACGCATCTTAAGTTATGATACTTAATTCTGTTAATCATTCGTAGCACCCATTTGGCCATCAGGCGTCATAACCCGCGATGGTACTTAGGAGACAATGACCTCTGACCGCCCCAATTGGGAGTCTGCAGCCGGAATCCCTTTAACGATGCATTCTACACCGAAAGTGTTTTCGTTACCCGGTATACACAATTTCAGGCTGCCTAGTGAACTTAATATTAGGGAAAAATGTTTTAACGGACGCCTGTATGTTGAGTAGGGGGGGTAGCGCGGTTTCGTCAAGATGCTGTGTAACTGCATAAAGTTCGCGTGCTGACGCGGCGCGGCGCCACCCTTAAATAATAACGACGAGGATAAGGTGCGCAGTATTTAGAAGGAAACACTTTTCGCAGCTGGGCACGACCTCGGATATAGAATGCAGATATATATGTAGAGTCCCATAAAAAATGTTATGAGTAACAGGGTTCCGGGGTGGGTGTGCGCGCCGTTCGGTTAATGAAAGTGGGATAGGTCCACGCATAAACACGATATGTGCAACAGGATGCCTATACTTTACGCTTACTTCAACATCGCATGCAGCCTCCCACAGGTCACATTTCCGAGGTGCGTTCTTAAACATCTCATTGCTAATTACATGAAATCTTCCCGGGAGCTCGCTAGCATTTCATTCACATGACTGGCAGGACGCACATTCTTCGGTTGGATTTCCTGGCCTGGTGGGTGCGAGTGAGAGGGTGGACCGATTGATGGATATCGGTGATACCTGCCTTCAGAAAAAGTGACGGACAAAAAATGAAATACGTCATCGAGGCCGGCGATATTTCACGGTCCCAATCGCGCGATATCTCGATTCGGGATTCCGTCGGCGTTCGACCGCTCGCTATTCGCTCGCCGACTTCCATCTGCAAATTAAGGAGGCTTCGTTCACGCGATACCGTTTCCTGTATAAAACATCCGATCAAATTTACGCCACGTTCCTGCCTCTTGAGGGTGCCTTGAACTTGCCCACTTCGCCTCTTCTGCTTTATCATCCTCTCGCCTCCTCCCCGAGAGATCCTTTCATCCGTGGACTCCCTGCCACTTATCGTTCTGCCTTCTGCCTCTCGCTCTTTTTCGCGCGCCCTCCCTCGGCAAACAGTTTTCCTATCCGCGCCGGCCTTATCAAGGTTTCGCCGTAAGTGACTTTATTATCCGGTACGTCAGTAGGCAAGAGGAGAACGAGGAGCACATCGAGAAGAGGGGTGTGGGCGCAATCAATTTTCAATTTCTTAAAATTGCGTCCCGGCCATAATCCGCTTTCTTAAGTTCCGTGGGCGAATCGGGAGAGTGTATGGCGAGGTGGTGGAGGAGGCCGGAGGCGTGGTGGTTACATTAGAATAATTAGCAGAGTGGGATATCTGTCTAAGTATGCGGGAGTAGGCCACGGCGATGGTAGCGTGGGCGGGAGGATGGCGAGAATCTTAGGTCTTAGGAGAGTAGGAGACACGCCAACGGAGAGGGAGGCCTCCACTGGCTTCCTCCTGAGTCTGTAATTTTGATAATTACGGGTTAATGCGTGTAGCCATAGCGGCGCACGTATCTACCGGCAACATGATTCTCCGCGTGCGACAGATACCTGCGAATTAATCAAGGGACTGGCATGCGTTAACCGAATAATAAGTACCGTCTCTGGGATGTCCTCCTCGGTTGCTTGTAGCGGCGTCTATTGTGCCACTCACCAGTGTACAAGTGTCGATATATCGACATCAATACTCTTGCAGCCCCACGTATCTTTGCGTCTACTTGTTCTGCATGGGTGAGCTAAAAATCTGCCCACTTTCTACAAGGCTCTCGTCCTTTCCGAATCCTATTCCTACTGGGATTCCAAGTAGCATATGGGTGAAGGAGAGAGTGAGGGTGTTGCAGTGCGATACTGTCATGTCGTCGAATTCTCAAAGCAAAGAAGGGGCCCGTTGACACGTATTTAAAATTCGCCCATGCTACGCCTTCCTGAAGTATTCTCCGCCCAGTAAGAAGTTTCCCCCTTATGATGAGAAAATATCGAACGTTGCCTTTTTCTGGTTGCTCGTACACTTCCTCCGCCGCACGCCAACGGGTTTTCTCCCGTGATCTGGCCTCAGTTTTCTTCCGTCGCCCGCTCTCGCGTTTCGTCGCCGCCACCACCACCACCACCACTACCCCATCTGCATTCCTAGTCCCAACGAGCTGCAAAGGAATTCCAATTTTAAACAAAAGTTTCTTGTCGGAAGCAACGCCCCTACCCCCTCTCCCCCTCTCTCTCCTACTCTCTCCTTTGCCGGCACTCACCCTGTTTCATGAGATCGCGGCCTTAAGGGTTTCTATGGTTGTTGCTTGTCTAGTTCCCAGTCTTTCGCCTCACGAATCCACCGGTCTCTCGCACTTGCAACCAGCGATTTGTACGTTGACGTTTTGTGTTATCAACCTCGTTGGATTCTAGGTATCGGTAGGAGACGCTCATGCATACTATTGCCTGCATTTTGAATCTTCCTCGATGTTTCCTCCTGCATGGACACATTTCCTTATGCACTTGGATTCCTGATTCGGCGTGACTTTGAGGCCCGTGCTTGCGATCCCGGATTTCGATAATATGATTGCGTTTGAAAAACATATAAATAACAGCTTCTCCAGTTTCCGTACTGATGGTTTCGAACACTGTATAATGCTTGACACATTGCTGAGCAACTACATGTTCCCAGACATATTGGTGAAATTTAAATGTGTTTATTGATACATAAACTATTTCACAACTTACATCAGTTTATTGCACTATAATATTTGCGTAAGGCAATGCGTATGTCTTTGTAACAATTCAGGAGACTCTGATAATCAACAATGGAGGGAGGAAGTCTATCTAGGGTTAGATGTACGTCGGTGTATTTTGTATTCGCCGGACATTTCCATTTCTACTTTCAGAAGAGCTCGCAAAGCTAATGCAACGCGCGCTTAGGACTCGCCGGTAACAAAGAAGGGCTAGCGACGCCAGGAACTCCCCGCTGACAGAAAAACAGTGTGGGAAGGGCGGCGATAAACAAAGGCTAATCCATAAATCCTCGTGCAAACGGGAGAAAGCACGCGCTATACATATATGCGGGTCGCTGCGACTCGAGACGTATCAGTGCTGTGTCTGGTGCAATATCGATAAAACATTGATCCCGCATTCGTGCCTGAAGCTCGCTGTATAGGATTCGCAATGCCGGCTCACAGCCGAGCGAGCCAACGCTGCTGCTTCGAACTCGCACTATACACGTATACTGCCCAGATGTACCGGCTGCCCGTGCATACGGAACACACTGTTTCAGCCCAAGATTATATTCGACGCCCACGCCTCTAGTTTCCCCGCACGGCACACGTGCACTCCATATCCATGCCACTCGTGTACCTGTGCGAATCTGTCTGGCTTTATGTGTGCGTGCATTCACGAGTGCACACAGACCCGAGACTGGCACAGCAACAGTGGCGAACGAGCGCCTGGCATCGCGATCTACACGCGAGGCACGAAGTCCTTGCGAAGAATTCGACGATGATGGAATGTGGGTCAGCGTCCGCTCGACTTTTTTTCGTGCGGCTCGATCGTCGCCCCCGAGCATGATAAGAACACCAGCGGATATCACGGATAGACCCCTCCACCGTCGCGCCGCGCCGTCGCGTTGGGTACCCCCCGTCGCTGTGTGTTAGGTAAGCGACGAGTCGCCCTATCCGCTCTTTTTGAACTATTACCACTTTATCGTGGATTTATCTGATACGCCCGACCGGGGTTAATATGCATATGTCTAGGTCCGGCGGAATTAAGTCTCCTCTCTACACAGGTTAAATTGAATTAATATGGCCCTTTTAGTTAGAGCTGCTACCGATCCTCATCCACTTTCGGTTGCGAGATTTACCCGCACGGAATTCTGCCGGCCGAATTGGGCGCGTGGGTAATTTATTACATTGCGAACAGAAGAATATGGGCATAACTGAAGCAACACACAATTATCCCAAATAACGAATTTAAATTTTCAACATTTTTCGCGTGAGCGCGAGATAATAACGGAATTCGGATTGTTAAAACCGACTTTGCACTAACGAGGTGAATATGTCGGTGAACGCCGATGGAATCCAGCACATTTTTAAACCTTTTAGTGTATATGTTTTGTTCCAGGCATTATCGCCTTCCGACCCTTTTCATTTCCATAGCTTTTCATCTGGATCTTAATTTACTTTTATTTGCTGGCTGCGCGAATAATCCAAACCGCGTGGTGTCGTCCGACGCACCGCATCCGTCTGAGCCCACCCACGATGTATCTCGACGCTCCATTCTCCCTCTCTTTCTCTCTCTTTCACTTTATACCGCGTTTCTGCCGTGCGGCGTATTCTGTCGACGTCAGATTAATTTTATTCCCAGAATTGCTCGCTTTCCCATTCGAGATGATCCTGGGCTCAGGGGTTCTCGTCCCCGGCTGCCGGTCAGATCAAAGCAGATGGAATCAAGGGCTGCAGACTGGGTGCGGCATCATCATGGACAATGCCGTTTAAGGGATGCTATACCGATGCCGCAGCCCTGTCACCGGATATCGACATCGACGGGAACGACGCGGCTCCAGCGTTTCTTGGCGGATCAAAGTGCACATTTTCGTCGAGCAACGAATTGGCAAACTTCACCCTGAAGATGAAGCAGTAATTATAAGCCGTACACTTAAGCGAGGAAGCGGGAACGAGGCCCAGTCGCATGCCAACAAGGGCAGAAATTATCGAGTTCGCGTTGGACCCACACATATACATAGACATATATGGATGTGTGTGTGTATGTCCGTGCGACGCGCTTCAAACAGTGTGGCGTAAAATTCACAATCTAATCCAACTAAGCAAATTGCCAGCAACTTCCTGGCCAATAGCTACGCATGCTGTGTCCCTTCATCCTGCATTGCCAGAAACTTAGATCAAAGGGGTCTCAGATCATCCGCTCGCGGTGCCGACCCTCTCTACCGAGCTGCTTCGGCTTTCCGCCTTCCGCCGCAGCAATCGAAATATCGCTGGCGCGAGCCTGCAACCCCCTTCATCTCCCGCACTCCATACTTCCGGCATTCGTATCGCGCTTAGGAACTGTTCAACTGCTTCCTGAATATCGAGTCCTGTCCCCTTGACCAGTAATCGAGCGTGTCCTAATAATACTCGAGAACGGAGCGGTCTGTCATCTCCCTGATTCTACTTCACCGGCTAACAGGTGCAAAGTTCTCCTTGATACCGGGCGAATAGTGTTGGTTAACCAGGGATTCTCGAAATTGCTTACTCGAGCTCCATTCGCGTGTTGCAGCCACGATCCCGAGATGTGTATCCTTTTGGTAGCGCTAATACATTATTGTTGCTCGATACCACAGCGCACCGGAGTACCTTTAGTTCCCATAGCGTAATAAGCGTAGCCTGAACTTTGAAATGCCAGGGTGGTAATCGATTCGAATATGAATTATTCGATCCGCTGGAATATGGCGCAGGCATCCACCCCGTGGCTCAATGTTTTGCCCTCATTATGCATTCTTCACTGCTATCCAGTGCATTGTGGTGAAACGACGACCATATGTACTTTGCAATTCGTGCAACCCATGCACTACAGGCTGTCGAGTTCCTCCCGCGCTTCTTGCGCCGCTGGCTCATGCGTGTGAGCGCAGTCCTCATGCTAATATTTTATTTCAATACGTGTGAGCAGAACATACGCACGCAACTGACAAACTTTAAAGCAAGAAACAGCATCGGGCAGGTGGGGTATGGAAAAGTAATCGGCATCAAATGATGGGCATGAGCAAGTAACACTTTTGTGATTCTCGGTCTTGTAAGGCGATGCCATAGCAGAAGCTGCGTCTGTCGATTACCCCGCCAGTAAACACGGCGCATTGTTATCGATTGGGCCAACAATCTGCTGCCTCCCTCCATATTGACGCAATACTGCCTCGCACTTGCATAATGAATGGTTGGCTAATGACCCTACGGAGGTTGCGGAAACCGCAGCCAGAGGTTGGTAGGTTCGGGGTTCGAAGCACTTCCGGCACCAAACATCTACCACCGCCACCGGCGGAGCCTAGGAATTCAGGGGGTTACGGCCGGGCTATCCGTCCATGTGCCGGCAGCAGTGCTACGTGAAGGCGCAGTTGACTTTAATTCTTCATTAGCCGTGTTCCCTCAGCCATGTAGTCTCTGCGCTTTCATGTAACACCGCTACACGATGAGCGTTATCAAGTTTGCCTGGTGGAAATCCTTAGCTCCACTCAAACTAATCCTTGTTCCGAATTCCTGATTAAATCTGCAATTCACATATGTCTAGTGTGGAAGATATCACTCACGAAGAAATCTGCTTTTATCTGTTTCAGTGTCGGGGAGTTCGTGGAGCTTAACAAGTCAATTGTGACCACCAGTCTGACGCATCACTGTAAGTCGCATTGTCACTTTTATCTATAGTATGTGCGTGGAACATTATGCGAAGGTATTCTTGTGTACGACAAGTACAATTACAATGTACTTTGTACCTTGCGCGTTAATTTATTAGTGATAGTGAGATTAATGTTAGAGGGAAATCTAATTGTAACTAAGCAGCTTGTGGCGTACACAGATTTGGAAGAGTACTCCCATAAGACATCCCATGCGGATTTTTGCGTCGCGTCAGAAGTCAGAACTGGCATTTTAGCAGTAAAACTCATACCTTATACCGTCATAGTAGTGATTCTTTTGCAGCCGACTCCCATGTCAGCTGCGGGAGAGTTGTAAATAGTGACAGGCTGTTAGCATCACTGGATGAGAGGGTCGAGCGATCGCGCAGTGCCGACGGGAGCTTTCACTTTTCGTAGTGTTGACGCCATAACGACTCTAATCTCCTTACGAAGCCAAGCTGTTTTTGCGGGTCGAACGAAAGTGCTTATGGCGCTGACCAGTCGGCTATATAACAGACTTACAATTTACTTCTACGTAAGAGGCTTTGTGCGTCGCAGAGCGCGTAAAACGTTGACTTGGGGAGACTTTACTTAACCTTCCCTTCCGCTTTACATTTACCGGGCGAAGTAGCACGGTTTTATTCCAGACAACACCTACTCTTTTACGATAGCTCTTAGCCGGATGTTATAATGGCAAGACGACGAGTACAACAGCAAACTCTGCCGTCTGAATGTAGGCGCTTATTCCCCCTTCCCCTTCAACCCCATTCCCAGCCACGGCAAAGCAAAGTGCAAAAACCTCTCAACAATCGCGTGGCTATTTTCCCGCGATGCCCGCGTTTGATTCTCCGCGCAAACTCCTCTGGTCTTCGCTTTTAATTAACTTAGTTGATACTCGGGCAAATTTTTGCGTTTATAACACCGAAAATATTGAGTGTACACTACAAAAGCAAGTCTACAATTACTCCGACTCTTCGCCTAAAGGTAACTTTGTCCCCAATCTAACGAACTGTTGCTCGATAATGATCGACCGCCATTCATTGTGCGAAGCACACGCACTCTAGACTGTATCAGGCATAACAGGACTATTCTTTTTTTTAGAAAGTAATACTGGGTCACTGCCCATTAGGTTACTATTACTGTATAATACACATGGAGCAATACCAACGGGAGTCATGGTAAGTTCAGAAATATCGGCAGAATACTGGGATGGCGCAAACAGCACAATCATATTACCATATTAGCTTGTGCTTTGCAATTCGGCGAATTGCGTGGAATGTGTAGCATGCACTGTGAATGATTAATATTGACTTGCGGGGCCTATATTTTACGCAGAAAGGCATATACGTCATATCGAATTGCGTCTGGTAATGTCGAAGGTTTGTTTACTTGTGGTCCGCACGAGAGGTCGGAGAGGAAAGTGAGGAGGGCAATTGTATCGGCAGGCCTTTCGTTGAGTGAATCATCGTGTATTCTTCCACGGAAGCCTCCGGGGACTTTTGAAGGACAATCCAATTTCTAAGACCGGCCTTACGTTTCAGAGATATTGTTTTCAGGGGGATTTCAAAGCGATTGCTGGAAAACCTTTCGGCTGCGAGCTCCTTTTATTATTGTCCCTGGGGCCGATAGCCAATGACTTAAAGAAAATACTCACTTTATTCAACATAGGCTGACTAAATTCCTCGGGTGCTATATTGTACACGGATTTAGTAGATTTTTTATGTCATTAATACATACTATAAGATAAATAGCAATGTAGACGTACACTACTCATCAATCAGAACTTCTTTAACCGCACTCGTCCATAAAAGGTTTCGCAAATCGCGAATTAATCCATTTGACATTACGTATTGACCGAATCAATGTTATCGTATTTACTCACTGACTTTATTTGTATTCTACTGCCAACATATCGGCCTGGTCTTTCGAGTGGAAATTGATTCCATCTGGGTTGCTACAATACTTGTACCGTGAATATCGTTCGAGTGGCCGGGCTCTCTGCCGAAAGTGGTATTTCGTGGTGAGGCCTGTAACAAATCCGTCTTACTTGCAAGTCCTCGAAAACAGATCAGGATCGCGCGGCGGCGATTGCGCGGCACGTAATCCCGGCCAGGGAGAATCGTTAAATGGTTCGTGGGACTTGGTGTTAGTTAGAAGCGGTGGCCATCTCTCCGAGCACTCGAGTGAGCCAAAGTGGGTTTACATCGCAGTTAAGTTTCGCAATAACGCTGTTGGTAGGACGCACGGAGAGAGGCCGCTGCCGTGCTTAAACCATTGCCTTTCTCCGCTGCACTCGAAGGCGACGCCGAGACGAGGAAGACGACGGCTCTGCACGGATTTACCGACCATTTGGCAAATGAAGACGGAACTACCTCGTAGATTACACAGGCTGCGATCGACCATTGACAGCCCTAAGGCATCGCCGTGCACCCCTTGCACGCCTTCAGGCCCGGCTCGATTCCTCCTAAGTCGATAACCACCTGGTACTCGTCGTTTGATTTCAATTGGACTGCATCCTAATTTACCGAGAAATCCACCTCATTAAGTCACACTGAACTTCTGGAATTTCTATCAAGTCCGGCCCTTACTCCCCAATGCCACTGCACTTTTGTTTGACTATCAAGCTTTAGTAGAAATTTTAGCAGCAAGGCATAATAAAATCACCTGACCATGTTAAAAACGAAGAAAAATGTCAAACAAACCTGTAATAAAAGAGTTGGGATTCATCTCGGATCGAATTTTTCGATATCCAGGCGTATGCAGTACAGATAAACATCATGGCTTGATGAGAGAGCATTATGGCTTTCAGGTAGTTGGCCAGTTTCGAGTGCAGTTATATGCATAATAATTTTCAAGTTCCTCCTATGTACGTATTCTACAGGAATTAAAGTTTAACGCGGAAACTTTCCATCTCTCCCTCACTCGCGCACATCCGCTTTTAAGTGCCTCGCCGCACTGAATACGCAGCTATGGTTCTCTCCAGGCGTCCAGGGGCAGTATGATCTACTTTGAAGGTGACGCTGCGCTCTTAATGAAACCAGTGGCACGCTTTCGGGTAACACCAATAGTAATGTCAATTTCATGTGAGATTAACTCTGCCCGGGAGATTTACATAATATGAGCCCATTGCAATTTCGTGATGAATTTGATGGAGCTATTGATAATTCAGGCCCTTTATTTAGTGCAGTAACCGGTACGCTCTCGAAGTATTTTTTATTTTCGAAAAGAGACTGTCGTCAATCCTACCAACTTAGCCTGTATATGTGACGATTTCGAAATCTGAAAGTATAGTAATGCTTCTTTCCAAAAGCTCTAGTTCCTTCATTTTGGTATATCTTCATTCCTCGTCCCGAAATCGTCGAACCCGCAATTACGTTTCGTTGTATCAGGTAATATCGATTTCACCCTCTCGTAGCTTCGGACGAGGAGTATCAATTTTGCGGAGATAAACAAAATTAGCGTGAAATTCCTTTTTTCATACGATTGGAGGGCGATCAATCCTCATCGATTATTGGGTTTTTTTGCTCTATCGGTACTTGTGCCACGTGCGATACTGTAGTACAATAAGCAGCTTACAGTACTTTAACTATATTCAGCATTTCATTCCACGCTTTTCACGCAGCTAGAATCGTTAAGGTTTTCCTTTGTGATCGAAGCAACAATTATATCGGAATAGTATTTGGTAGTGTGCGTTTCAGGGAACAAATAATGACCACGGCAAGCGGCCTCGTTCATCAATTTTCAAAGGGCCAGTATGTAACCGGGAATTATTTTTTGCCATTGTGCGAACGAGAAACACTGGGGTAGATAGGCGGTGGGGTTGGAGCTTTAAGACCCGTTGTCCGGCGGCCGAGAGCGGTCAGTGTCAGGCAGCTCGTAACAAAAGTTAACGAGATGGCGTTAATTAAATCCAGCGTGCAGAATAGAGCAAGCGGCGGTGCCGGCGTTGCTGCCGGTGCTGGGAAAATTTGACAATGGTGCGGCGCGGGACTGGCAACCATCGTGCGCTCGGTACACATACGAGTGAGAATAGACAGGGTGTAGGATATGAGTGTGTGTGTTGGAGGATAGGCGGTGGATGAGGAAGAGGAGGACGACGCTTGCACGGAGTGGCGGGTTGGTGGGTGCTCGAACTCCGATGAATCGATGACCGCTTTTAGTAATGATGTGTACATGGCAGGCCGTCCTCCCGATGGAACGCCGGGGTCATCCCGGCAGAGACCCGGGTTGCACCAGCACCAGCAGCGCCCGGCAAGCGAGAACCTTGGATCTCGTCCCCCCGTGTGTAGTGGCAGCCGGAGTTTGCCGAGGGGGACTTATTACGTCCCTGGAATTACCATATAAATTATCACGTGATGAAGCCGCCGGAGTGCGAAACCGTTGCACGCTATGACCTTTGTCGAGGTTTCGGTTATGGTTAATCGGCTGCGCGCCGTTTAATTGACATTCTGCACCGCAAAATACCGGCGCACACGCTAGCAGAGCGCTGCTGCCTGGCTGCCTCGCCATCCCGGTGCTGTGCAATTTTCTTGATCCCCCTGGAGCCCTGTCAGTGTGGTGTCGTACCCATCTATCTAGCCATCCCGTTCAGACGGACGCTTTCTCATTTGAGGGTGGCAAGCGTCCGCCGCCAAAGAAATTTGCGCCCGTGGCCAATGGCCAATCGAGCGAAATTTACGCCGCGCGCCCGCGCGCTACTACCAATACTCGCTCCAAGACCCTCGGATGATTTAAGGGAGCGCGGGAGAGCTTTCCATTTCGGATCGATTGCAATTCGGTTAAGCGCGCTCGGATCGACTTCCGTTGCCGAGGAATTCCAGTTGGCACGATTCTCTGCCCGTTGCTATGCAAATACGTACAACATTGCGGGAATAACTGTTTTCCTTGGCGTAGGGTTTTATAATCAGCTGTTGTTATTAGAACAGTCCAATCAAGTCTTAGACAATCATTTTGCATACTTTGATCAACACCAGTCTACCAAATTTCAACTCGTACTTAAATACCTCGAGGATCCGCTGATCTCGATCACACTGCGATCCAGTTAAGATTCAAAGCTCTATCTCCTCCTCGCTATTACATATTCCCAATTAACATACTCTCCGTGCATCGAATATCGCGGGATATATGCATAACGTAACCGTAAAATCTGCGTACCATGCGCCAAGCGTACTTAATTGCCTCGTAACGTATACATAGAGACTCACACACACGGCATAAAGGCACGCCGCAAATAGCTGCAGCCTAATTAACGCGCATTCAAATTTCCACGAGCGGCTCCGTCATCGACGATCGCAGGGGTGGGCGCTTACACGAAGGTCGAAAGCTTTCGGGAATGCCGTTAAGATTAAAGTGGCATAATTATCCGGTACGCTGATATCGAGATGGGGTCGGGCAAGGCGAGGCGGCGAGCAGCGCTGCACAGGGGTGTGTCTAATGTTAAGACCCAAAGTGTGCCTCCTTGATGAGCGAGGGGGTTCCATGCGAAAGCCAATGAATATGCAAAACTCCATGCTTCTCTGCTTCACTTTCTCCCTCTCTTTCTCCCTCCCTTTAACCCCCCTCTCACTCTGGTTTCTAGTCAAACTCGAGCCATATCCACCTAGAGAGGCCGGAGTCTATGTTTCATGCATTCAGATGCCCTTCTTACGCTTTCCGAGAGTAGACAGCCGCGAAGGAGCACCGACGTCCCCGTATGCCGAGCAGCAGTTGAACAATGTGGCCTGGAGGTGTTGCCTTCATTTGGTGCCGTTTAAAAACTCACTTCACATTTCACAGGATGGAAATTCCTGGCCACGCGCGCGACTAGGCTACGTCGCTATGCAAATCCAGTCTCAATTCGCGCGAACACGGAGAAACTCTTAAAGCCCATTTATAGTATGGCTTCTCTAAGACTGAATTCGTGGCCGGAAACTCGGAGTGCCACTATACATATTCTCGGATGAACCTACCTACGTACCTAAGGAGCCAAGCGACTTTTGCCGCCATACGTGTACTGAGTGCGTGTGTGTGTGTGAGGGAGATGTATGGACAAGGATGTGTGTACACATGAGCGCTCAGTGCATGCACGCACGTACCGCCAGGGCTTTTTAGCCTCTCTCTAAGAGGGCGCCTTCGACTACTCGTGAACTGATTTATGTTTACTATGAGGCAGCAGGTATTGGAAGGATCCACGAAACACCGTGATATTCAGCGGGTGTTTAACGTGCTGTCTAATCCTTACAAAATTCAGTTTCTATTGTCAAAAGATCTGCCAGCGTTAAAAGACTCACAAGATTTTGCGCTTCATAATTTGTGCACTTCTAACAAGTAGAAAATGTCTGGAAAATGATTATAACTAGTTTGGTTGTCGTTAGTTTTTATCTGATATATCAGAACATGTTCAAAATTCACACTTGTGAACTGAAAGAGAAATTTGATCGTCGCAAAATTGAATTTTGATTGGCCGAGTTTATTAATTCATGTATAAAGTTGCACTGGGTAGAAACGAGGCGGGAGGAAACTATTTGATGTTATCAAAAGGACTCTTGGACAAAATTGCAAGTGGCGCGAGATGCATTCATTCGTCTGAGTGCGGGCAATGGTGAAAGTTTTACGTCTCGGTCGGCTGATTGCCGTAGCAGGAAGACAACTTCTCGGCAATAATATACACGTGTGACCATCCTCAATAATAAGAATACTTTTTCCGTAATGCCTTGCCGCCGAGTGTCCACTTGCCGTCGGGTGTGGGTAACAGATCGTCGTTGCCGTCTCCGAGTGCACGGAGGGTGACATCTCCCCCCCGTTCAATTATGATTTCGGTCAACAACTTTTACTCATTTCGCTCAGTAATATCGCCAACGGCTCTTACCCGCTTGCGGCGCTAGAAAATATTGCAGACCCGCTCGATCTGCCGTTAAATCGGAATCCCCGGTATCGCCAGGAAGTAATTAAACTCTTCAAATGCTGGAAACGTAATTAAGAGGCGGCTATATCTGTACTTGTGTGTTGCCGGAGGCTGAAGGGTGGCCCCAAAGAGGCCGTGTACGTGGCTAATGAGTTTGTGACTTTCGCTTTTGCGTTGGCGTGCCGGCGATCTCTTAATATTATGACTAGTAAGGCTGTTAATATTAACCCGTAGAAAATTGATAGATTATCGCCTAAGAAACGTCGGATTCTTTATCGTTAACTATCGTAAAAATCCAAATATCTTGTATGGACCAACCTAGTACCTTTCTACGCGCTACTTTCGCGCAGATAGAACCTTTTTGGAGGTAGCTTTTTATAGTCTGTGGAGTATTATTAGTCGTTAATGCCACATATCGTAAGTTACGGCAAATGCTAGCTCGCCTATGGCGCGGTAGATAGTCGACTGCGCTTTTACGACGCCTTGTAAAAATGTTCTATTAAAAGCGACGAGTACCATTTCGAGCAGTAGGGCGTAGCTACGATGCTCGCAATTCGTCATTATGAACTGCTTTACAGTCACAGAGACCCGACACTAGACTTCGTTTCTGTTGGAAACTCTTTTGTCTTCACGTGTTTAACTTGAACTTGCTGCGTGCGCAGTGTTAACACGCCGGCAGCGATAGACATCCAATATTCAGCATCGAATGAGAGTCGCCGAATGCAGGGAGCCTTTGTAGGCTCTTTATCGATGCCGTAGCCAAGAATAAATAGGAGCCTCTATTTGATCAAAGGAAGCGCGAGACAAACAATAAGTTGTGGCAATATTAACGAGCCCCGGTGACCGATGCGATCGAAGAGTCGCGCTTTTGAGTGCGCCTGCAATCGACTCTTCGTTAGCGATGAATGTAAGATTTATTTACAGTTTAGAGGCGCTCTCACCACAGTGTCAGAAGCCAACGACAAGGGCGAACACGCAAGGAGTTCGTAGGAAAAAAATGAAGGAGAGGTGGAGGAGGCTAGAGAGTTGCCCGAACAAAATATGTGTAGTTTATAGAGAAGAGGCAACCTGCTAGCTACCCTATTGGGGGAAGTAAGGAAAGTATCTCAGACGACGTGACCAGGGTAGCGGCTGCTTGTGGATAAAGATGCGCAGTAACAATGCCCTTGCTGATTTCCATGTTTGGCCTCAATGAAGATATCGAGATTAATGCGTGGTTCAAATTCGAGCATTTACCTGTTCAATCGGCAAACTGTGTCCTGTCATGTCGTACAATCTGAATCGAACTTTAGCAAGATCCTCCCCTTCGTAGTGCCAGGTTTCAAACTGAAATTTCATAGTCCAAGGAACAGTGAGCGATCTTAAGGTAGCAATCGCCCCCTTGGAATCTCCCCTAGAGCATCAATCAACGGTCTCTACAATCAAAGGAGAGTAGGTACTAGCTGCGAGGACGTTTCCATAGAAATTTCAAGCAGTATCCACTCAATTATCTGCTACCATACACATTCTAGATGTTATTGATCTGTGCCCCTACATGCGTCCAATAGGAAAAGTAATTATGTGGAACAAAGGAAAACTCGTTTCTTTACGGGACGACTTGTCAAGTTTAGTCATTTTATTGAAACGCTCCATAAGGATTTTTATCTCAGACATTATGGCACTGTTAGTAGACCATGAATTACCTGCATAATTCCTGTATTAAAATGGAAGAAAAATAGTAATTTATGTTCATATGGAATAAATAATGTGTCCACGAGAAAGACCCGATGATACGACCTTCATCGAAACTTAAATCCAGTTCGACAATCACTGGTGGCCCTTTCGCTTTTATTGCTGCGGTTTCGGAAATGCAAGGGCGCTGGAAGTCTTACAAGCTCTGATTGGCTCTTTCGTGCCGAAATCGCTCGTACCTAACATGAATACAAGCCGAAGCTGATAGATAAAGAGCATTCACTGGATCGAAGCGCCAGAGCATCTGTATACAATATCGGCAAATGTCGGAAATAGCTCGACACAATTCGATTTCATCCAGCCCCGAATGACTCGGTCTACTAGCCATGAATGCTTAATGAGTCGCTGTTATTTGCCATTGAGCTCCTGTATCAGTTTTCTATGCGGAGCATCTCTGCATTCGAGTAACGCGCTTGCATTGTTTCTACGCGGTCGTGCGTTTGATAATGACAGGAAATATGCCGAGACGCAAGTTTCCTCATATTTCATGTTTCACTACCTCTGAAATCTTCGGATCATAATACAAACATCTGGTCGGTCAGTTCACTGTGCGCTGGAATCGCTGAGCGTTCCGGACACAAAGATTTCTATTGTTTATTCTTCGCCCAGCATTATCGTCCAGTCTTACATACTGACCAAGAGAAACGAAGAACAAAATGTGTGTTAGACCGTGTATTCTTTTCACTTTTCTTTGGCACTGCAAGCAGAGGTAGCAGAGAGATCCGTATCTTTCTTGTTTTGAAACATGTTATGTCTCCGTCGAAGGAGACCCTGTTCTTCATATCCTGTCGTGGACGTTGGTTATTTACTACATATGTTAAACTATTCGTCGGTTATTTTAATATAATGTAAAAAGTAAAAACATTTTTTCCCGAACCCCTGCAGACTACAACATTAACATGTGAAATAGGGGTGAATTTCAGCGTATTATAGGGATTAACAGCTTAAGAGAATATTTGATTGTGAGCTAGAAATATAATAATACACCCAATATTATTACAATTGACACCATAGTGAAAACCCTACGTTTGTGATATCGAAACTATAACGATCGTCGATCGTTGTCCGCGTTATACAAGGAGCATTTGTGAATTTGTATACTGATTTGATTTATCACCTCCTGATTACAGATGCTGCAGTAATGGAGGGCGAAGGCACACTGGGCCGCGGCCATGCTAGTGGGGGCCGTGGACTGCGCCGTCAACGGTCCCTGGAATGGCGAGAACGGCGCGGCTACGGCTCGAATGCCCAGTCGAGTAGCGACGAGGAAGATAATACTCGGCATCCCGTTGGACCGGGCTCAGCATCCTCCGGTGCTAGAGGCGCTCGTAGCCCCGGCCAAGTCTTCGCTTCCCTCATCGCCCAACAGTACGGAAGTGAGTAATGATTTAATCAATGTTTACCCCTTTCCTTAACTCTGTAACTTAAATTATTCGAGGATCCGGTTGGTGTTCCGCATCCCCCTCGACTGGCGCTGGTGGCGTGTAATTCTCCCTCCTCTGCCCCCGGGCTCGAAAGAGCAGCCACAATTAGGGCCTCTACTAATAAGGAAGTTCAAAATCGTGCATCGATCCGCGGTCTATACAGTTGACTAAGATGTACGTGCGTGGGGGGCATGGGTTACAGGGTTACATGGCTCAAGCTCGAACTAATCAAGTGTCTTGATGCAGCGATGAATTGCACTTGGCGTCGTCCAATTATAATAATGTTACGCGAGAGAACGAGTGTTTCGCCAATGAATGAAGCAACAAGTAACGAATGGCAAGTGGGGTTAGCGGATTTGGGTGGGATGATTAACTTCGTTAAAACAGAGCACCCACCCACGCCCGCTCTCTTTCGTGTCCTGTTAAATGCTGTTTTATCGGAGTAAACGAAATTAATATAACGCTCCAATTCCTGAGGCAGCATTCTGATTGGATGACCCTTCGTTAGCCTATTCTTAATCTTGATTTGAAGGAAATTTAACGAGGGGAGCGCTGAACTTAATGAGAGAACCGTTGCACAGTTTTCGAATCTTCGCTCGAATCGAGGGAATCCGAATCAAGAGGGCGGACCGAGCGCTCTGCATACGATTTGACACGAATGACCGGGGAGAGCAGATTCGAAAGCATTGATTTGAGCTTCAAGGCATTTTTTAGCCCCCATAACGGCTGGCAGCCTTTTAATAATGTATGCATACCCTTCTCAATTTTCTGGCGTTCTTTGTGTTTGCGCGCTCAGATGCGAGTAAGAAAGTTCCGCCGCGGCTCTTTCATCATATTCCATCAAAGACCGGAGAAGCTCGGTCATTCAGTTTCCTCTCCTTATTCCGCCCGCCTCTTTCTCTCCCTTTCGTACCGCTCTGCCGAGGGAACGCGTGGATTAAAGGATTTACGAAATTAGTTTTACTTCCTCGCGTCTTCCACAAGCACTACCGGATATTAAGTTCGGCGGCAGAATCGAGATCGCTGCCGTACCGGGCGTCCTCGACTTCACTGCTTGGCAACCTCGATATTTCGCCGGGCAAATAAGCGGAGCATTGGGACAATATTTTCAGAAAAAAATATTCGGCAAACTATATGTACAAATGTTTAAAAAGGCTGTGTTGTCTTTAACATGCTGTAATATAATATATTTCTCAGTTCGGTATTGCTTATTGACGATGTATTCATTTTGTGGTTACCTTTGCGGCTACCGTTAGCTAGACACCGATATTAATAGCGATGTAAATATCGTTGTTACATATCGTGCAATATCCGTTGTTTATTGGTGGGCTGTTTGATTTCGGATACACCGCTTCGTCGCGGTTTAATTTGCCAATTTATACGTTGGGCAACCGAGTATATTGCAATGGTCCGATATGGTTTCGGCGCTTTCCGAGACCACGAGAGCAGCAGGATCTTGTGCAGTGGAGCCTGTACAACCGAGCTCTCGAGCGGCTGCCACCCACTGCCTCCCTGCCTCGAAAGTAATTATTCTTCGCTTCCCCTGGTATGATCTTCCTCCACAAGGATTCTCGTTTCCGCGGGACGTATCGTCGACTTGTCTTGAATCCGGACAAGCGAGCAGCGGAATGGAGCTGGCGGCAGTGCGGTGGGCGTGCAGGGTAGAAGGGAGGCTGCATTGGGCGAAGTAGAGTGTCGTAGGTAGACGGACGGAAGGGGCGAACTCAATTAATACCGGTGCTCGGTTTATACTATATCTCTCGGTTGCGGTATCAAGCGAGCGCTAGTAGCCCACCTCACGTCTGTCTGCATTTGTTCCAATTCACTTGCTGCCGATTACCGTCCCCGCCCGCCCCGAATCCGACTGACGGCCCTACGACCCCACACTGGCGTTCCCCATTTTCATCCCTATTCTCCCATTTCCTCTTCATCCCTCTCCCTTTCCTCGCTCCCGCCTTCTCCCTAGCTCTTTCGCGATGCCTGTAGCCTCCCGCAGTATACATATACCGTATGTATACTAGTATAGCAATGCCCGAACCCTGCTCGACCACCTAGAACGCTAAAACGCACTGTCACGTAACCACACTTCGCGTGTATATCGGAAGAAACCATGTACCGCAAACGTAACGACACGCCTTACTCGCTCTCAGCTTCTTCTGCCCTCTTTCCTACTAAGCTTCTACACCCATCCAGCCTGCCTCGCATGCGGCTGGTTCGTACGAGCGAAGCGCTCGGGGTCACACGTTTTATTGTGAATCGATATTATGCACGCATCACGAGGCAAGCCACTGAAGCCGAGTGACTGTGAGTCTGTGTCTGGGGCCGCGGCCGTTTAACGGCCGGCGGGAAATGTGCTACTGCCACTGTACAAATGGTGGCTCCTTAAAATCGGCTCGTTAATTAATCTCCAGCCGGTGGATAGCTGACTACTCGGGGCTGGCCTTCCAGTGTTACCTGTGACCCTTACCAGCGATAATTGATGAGTGCCACGGCAGAAGTCGATGGATAACGGGAAATGCGATCGATGGCCTCGCACACGGCATCAAGTCGCGCGCGCCGACGGCCGCTCTTCTGCAGTGATAATCCCTACCCCGCTACCCTCTTCGTTCGTTTTTCAATTTCGCTAGCGACCCTCGCCTCTATTTTTTATTCCCCCACCCTGGCCGCTCCCCCGACGCACACACACACGCATTCTCCATTATTCCCCCTCTGACGCGGATGAACGGTAGCGCGGTAGTACTGCGGCTGTTGGGAACTGAGTGTCAGGACAGAAAATAATCCGTTGACGTTTTATTAGGTATCTCTAGCCTAGTGTCCCTTCCTCTCGAGTATACATATAGTGCGCACACGCTCTAGGAACCCAGTTACCGTACACTCGCGCGTGATAAAAGGCCGATCTCTTCGTAAAAGTCCTCTTGTCCCGTATCATCTTATCGGCAGGGAGGTGGAGTACCGGAGTACCTTTTACGAGGCGCATCGCCGTATCTGGGAGGGGAGGGTGAAAGTGGATCCTCTTTAATAATAGCATCCTATGTGACACGTTACACGAGAACCCTCACGTCACTACAGATGACGGCTGTTAATCTCCGTCGGCGCGATCATCAATATATTGATGGCCAGTCGGGGGATCCTGTCTCCAGGTCGCTGAGGCCACCGTACCCCCGGACATTATAATGTCAGCTCATTACACCAACATACAGGCGCTTTATGTCACGCTTTACTGGCCTCCGGATGGAAAATATTGACCTGCAATGCAGCCCTGCCCATAGGCACTGTGCGATCATGTACTCCGTTGCTTCAGACGCTGCAGTGCAAGTGTTGATTTTTCCTGTCAACCACGCATCAACTGTTCCATTCACCGCATCGAAACTGTATCTCAGGCTACAAGTTACAGGCGATGCCACATCTTTGCGGCGAAGTTTCTTGAAAAACTTTCAAATCCACGGACGAAAAAGTTTTGGTAATCGCGAAGTGAAGTTTCTTAATGTTCGAGAACAATTTAGAACACTTTGTAAGCAATTGTCTTTTAACACTGAACAGTCTAGCTTTAACTTGATGCGTCGTTTTTTAATCCAACCAGGAAAGACCGTGAATTTGAAGATAAATTTTTAATGCTTCCGATGTCCCGTATTACCGCGGGGCTCGCTTACGGGACTGGAAATCACGACTCAAAGAGCGAAAGTTTCTCAGGTTAGTTTAACGCGATAATGCCCGTAACCCGTATTCATACCGGTACGCGTGCAGGCAAGCGGGCAAGCAGGCGTGAATAATATTCTGCGGAATTTTTACGAACTTATAAATTAATTCATAACATACAATTGACATAGATTGCCGGCTGATTCTAGTACGATTTAATGTGTCAGACTGAGGTGTTCGTGGGCGAGGACAATATTTTAGAGTGAAACGACTGGTAGGGGTACAGCGGCGATATATCCCTCAAAGGTCATGCAATTGCTGTGTACGTCATTTAGGGTTATCGCGGGCTAATACTTCGGCGTCAGCTGCACGCTTTCCACGCGAACTTTCGTCCGCTCCATTAGGAAAAAATACCTAATGGAAGCTTTAGCTCAAGGTTAAAGTTAACGATGTACGTGTGCGCGGGAACCGGGAAGTCCAGGCGCACTAAGGTGCAGGATTAGATATCTGAAGTTCTCGAAGGCAACTAAGGTAAGAGACGATGGCGGCGGTCATTAGAAGGTAATACAAAAGTTTGGCGAGGAAAGAAAGCACGGTTTACTGTTTCCACTTAGCCTTTCGTGCGCGCTCTTGCAAGATAGATAGGTAGAGAGGGAGTGGAAAAGAGAGACGGTGAAACGGCGTCCTACCTCTCAGGGGGGATGAATAATTTAAGGATGTCGGATCGCATGATCGGAATTCATGTGTCTGGGAAACGCTTTGAACGTCAAATTACAGGGTGGCTCTCGTCGGTTGATCAATCGAATAATTGTGTTACAGACAGTCGATCCATTTAAATCACTCTATTGCCGACAAATGCTTCATTAAAATGCACCGGATCGAAATTTTGCTGAAGTATTCAATTCGGACCCCGCCCATCCCAGCCGCACTTCTTCCCTTATTTTATGCAATAAGAGAATTTCGATAAGTCTTATCGAGAAGAGCACTATTATTCCTGTGCATTGCTAGTGAAAATCTCAGGATTCTCCCGCATTTTCGAAGTGCCATGTATACGCGTCTGGGAATAAGTCGAATGTATTAAAGTTTCCCAAGTCAACTACAACATTCGACAGACAAAGGAGCGTGGCTCCCTGTCTCATCCACAGTATGCCTCATTGAAAGACCCATGTACCATTTCTATAGTCGAAGTTCACGGATTGCGAAGTATAGTACACCGAAACTAATTAAATGAATACATCGGATATGCGCCTCAAGGCAGACATATCATGCAGTACCGACAGGACTGTTGAGCAATCGATATTATACATAGTATGGGGATTCCATAGCCCGTTGATTGGAGCCAAAGGCCGTGGAGAAAATAAGACGAGGTACATCAGCATTTCAAGGAACTCGGTATAAAATCGTCGGGATATGCGTCAATCTCTGATGTAATGCTCGGGTACAAATAGTGGGCCCTCCATGCGGCACTACTCAAAGGCTCTCGGCAATATTCACATGACGTGGCCTAACAGATGAACAGTACACACAAGGTAGGCCTACATAACCATAAGCACCGCGCTACACGCCGCCTGTGTACCTCGAGGAGGCAGCCAGTGTTCTGGTGCGATCCCTATATCGCGCAGCAGGCGCCACCACAACACGGTCCGGCACATTGTGCCAGTACATATGTAGGAGATCGGAGGACCGTGTATATATTAGCAATAAATTCCGGCGTGCAAATCCTTCTCACGCTGGCTTGCACCGGCCGATATACAATAACGGTAAACGTTCCTGCCACCGATCTAAACTTTATCATTCGAAGGATCCGGCTGGGATCTTCGGGGTAGAAGGATGTGCAGAGTATTACTGCGATAGAGCAGTGGCCGCCGTGCAGCCTCCTAGCGCGTTATTGCTTACGATAACGGCGCGATACGGAATCGCGCTTCCCTAAAATCGTCGACGTAGCACCGTCGCGCCGCTATTCAACCCTCGGCGTTACGCAAGGTTACACCGCGATTGAACTTGGAATAAAGAGCGATCGCCTGTGGATAATGTTAAGCGCTACTTTGCTTTGGGGCCTTTGGGTCGACGGCCGACTACCGCGGCGATCATGGCATACTTGAGATAAGTAGTATATGTCGCGCACTAGTCAGACTGCTCCGAAGAGAAGAAATATTGGACATTGTCTAATGATGCGAGATGACCTTTACAATAGAAAAGTTCAGCTCGCGTGATCCCACGATTTAATTATGCAGATTGCACGGTGGGAAGCAAGGATCAGCAGTTACGGTTGTCGTAGGAAGTACCACACACAGATGCTCTGTGCTTTGGCTCACCGTTGGGAATTTGGCATAAAGCGTGGTTGATCATAGAACTGGGAACTTGAGCCCCGCATACCTGGGGGAGGGTCCGCCGCAAATATCAGGCTCGTTTTACATAGATCTACTTCTCATCAGTAAAATAAACACACCCTCTGTAATATAGCGGCGTGGAAAGGAGCCCCCCAATTTATGGTGGAATGATGTTTCTCCAATGTTATCATTCCAGTCGGGTAGTTAGCTGATCTCCCATCAGAACAGATTCAAATCAAAAGTGCGTTTGAACACCTTACTCTTGTCCTCCCAACGCTGGTTTACTTAGTTTACTAACCATCAGCTGAGAATCAGGCTACGCAAAATGGCGGTGTGTCGCGCATTTAAGGATTGAAATTAGTCGGGGAAGATGCAATCACGAGTGGTCTTGCGCCAGAAGGAAACACTGGCGGAATTGATTGACGAAGAGGCGTGTCCGAGGAGCGGGTTTGTTGCGTCGATATCGGCGACCAGGCAGGACCAATAAAGGCGGGAGAAAAAGGAGAGGCGAAAAAGAACGCATCACGCTACCCGATACTCCCAGCTTTCTCATTATTTTAAGTGACTTCAGTGGCGACTGGCGGCGTGTGTATGCGCACCATATATCACCACTTGCCACTCAGCCGAGCAGTATCGTATAATCGAGTTGTCAGGCAAACTACCCCTTACGGAGAATGGGTCTACTATCGTTGTCGCCAGCCGCAGACGCCGCCGACGCCATAGCAGTCTCCTAATGCACACGTTATTACATTACGCGCATTTAAAACTTGCCTCCTATTAGGAAGCCCCTCCCGCCCGTCCCCGCGAGCCTCTTCCACGTCATTCAGAGGCTGGCTGGATCGAATCCAACTTGCCCGGCTGCTTGCCACCCCGGAATAGGAGTACTCCCAGCCGCGCGCCGCGCAGGTGTAACTTCGTTCCATCGCTGAAAGGATTTAATGCTCTCCGGTGCTATTACTGGCCGACCTAATCGATTGCAAGTTTCTCCCCAGAAAAACAAGAGGAGCTGCCGCACCGTTGCTAATTCTTTTCTTCTCGAAGCTCTTCCATCCTAGGGCACGAATCGTGCTGGTAATACATCGACAGTTTCTCGAGTACCGCCGAGACGGACGATACCGAGAGCACGATCCAGCACGCCTGATAATGGCCTCTGTGTCCTTTGTTCTCTCGAAACTGTGAAATTCGCGTGCATTGCTACGGCAGCAGTTAATTGCTTGATTACCGTGTCATACCAGAGTGCCATTCCTGCAAGCCCTGACCTCGCAACTTCACTTGTTTGTCGGGCTAACGTGCTTATAACTGTTAAATGTACAGTGGCAATGATCCGACTGCGTTTCGTGGACAAAACTAATTTCTAAAGTTGTCGAGGGACACTGCACTCATTTGATCGACTCGGGCACGAGCGCCACTACTCAAATGGCATCATTGCATTATTACAACATTGCATATGTGAAGGTCTGAGCTATCCCGCATTATTGTTGAACTGGATACGCTCAAGCATTATACATACATACTATATGAATATAGTATGATATATGTACATGAAGATATGTGTGCATATGTAGATGAAGGTCCTTATTCCGGCCCGATGCGCAAAAACTAATTTATGCTCAATACTTTGACGTTTTTCGAGTTCGTAAACATTTGAAATTGTTCAGAATCCCGTGCATTTCTATTAATCCGGTCATATCCATGTGCATAATGGCAAATTTATTCAACTCTGCGAAATGAAATGTTTTTCGTCCAAACTCAAATTCCGTTTTTTTAAACGTTTAAAGCACGCGGTTGATATTTCCGTCCCCGCACATACACAGGTTTGAACTTTGAAGTGAGAACTACATTTTTCCACAGGTTCCCGGGTGAATGACCGCCGGGAGTGGGAATACACCTGCACGATCCACGGGATCTCGCGGTGTACTTGATATTAGAATAATAACAAAGCTGACCGCGCATCCGTATTCGCAGCGCGCGTAGTAAGGTGAGAGGCAGGTTCAAGGGGTGGTCGGCCGAGCGGCTCTGGCAGGACGGTACGCAGCAAACCGGGTTACTTAATAATGCAGATAGAGAATGCCCGTACTCCCGGGCATAGCATGTGTAAGTCATGATTAATATTTCACTCGTCGAGCGGAGGAAGTTAGGGTGAGGGCTTTCGAGGAGGAGGCTGCCGCGCGCCGCCCGTTCCAGGCGCACCCTGCATGAAGCAACTGACGCCTGTAGGACTGACCATTCCAAAATCGTCTGCCTGCCGGCTGCCTGCTTGCCAGCCTGCTTCCCTCTGGTCGGCCGGGCTCGCAGAGGTTTCGTTGTCCGGCACATTGTTAATTATTCGCAAAGGAAATTAATGCGGCGCTGGCAATAATTTATATTGACCGCGAAATGAATGGCGGCCAGACGGAATTATTCACGCTTCGCGTCTCATAATTTCAAGGATAACGTTTCCGCGCGAAGCGGGAGATAGCCTAAGCGGCCAAGGTACATTAATTGCGCGATATTAATGTATTGCACTGCGCGTTCCTGCTTATTCCGAGGACAGTCCGCTCCGTTTGGCGTGTTCCGAACCTATTACTCGGATGCGCGTATTTTGTATGGCACCTTTCCATGTAACTTATGACTCTTTTGAAGCGCGAGCGCGTGTCTGTTATTGGTCCCAAATTGATAATCAATTGTCCTTAGAGAGTACACAAAGAGTTAAGCAATAATGGAATGAGTTAAGCGAGCCGCTTGCAATATCGCAAGTTACACGAATTCAGTTAAACGAATCGATAAAGTTTCTAATTGTCACTATGATAGTTGCGGTGATTTGCGTGACGGTGCAACGAAACTTCCATTCGGCGGTGCGGCATCTCCGATCTCGATTAAAAAAAGCAAAAATCGATTCTCAGAGAGTGCGCTAGACGGCAATATCTCGAAGCTGTTGCGTTTAATGAATTTACCGAGTCCACTATTTAACAATACAGATCTCGCCACCGTGCGCTTGTTTCACTGCGAACGATAACCCGCTGAAATATGTTACGAGCCTCGCGTTTCCGCTGCTTTAATGCTAGCTGGTTTAGATCTTCTACCCTCTTTGATACATTGCTCTGCACATACCTGAGATTGTTTCCTTGTAACAAAGAGTACGCATGCCATGCTTTTCACGCGAATGCCGCACTGGATTCCTTCCCTTTAATTTAATAAGCCCAGTCTCAGCGAATACCTCCCTTCGTTGAATTAATTTTTTCCCTACTGCTACTTTTATTATGTGCCATGGATAATTTATCAAAATTGTGGTTATTAAATGGTCGCAATGTGTGCTGAATTCACAAAAAGTATAAAGCTTTCTGAATAACTGCTCAAACAAGATTCTAAGTGGCAAAGTAAAATGATCCGTCATATTCTTTGAATATCGTCAAATTTATCGAGCCTCGCACCTAGATAAGCTCGGGAAGATCTTGTCATTCTTGATAGAGTGCAGGAATTACGCTAAAAAGGCAGCATCATTAAAGTAAGGCATACAAGAAAAGTTACGTGACATGAACTTAAAATTTTCATTGCTCTGTTTGGTGTGCAGCTAGTGGGCCGGTATGGGTATAGCGATGCGAGTAGCAGGACATATCGATATGTAATTCCTAGTTCGTGGGATGATGAGAAAAGTTTGCCTACACCGTTCATAAAATATAGAACGGACGGACGTAACCATTCATTACTGTCGAGAAAGGAGGCGACTGGTCGCCGGGGTGTGCGTTACGCCGTTACGTGGAAACGTATAATTCCAAGTGGACGAAACGGAAACTGTCATGAACTCAAACTACCCTCAGTCCCTTACTGTAGCTGTGTTTTTTTGTTATTCAATTATGCAGTACATTGGCGACCGTGTTCAACTCATATATCGCGTGTGACATATGCACGGTCTAAACTAAACAATGGTGTGCCGTTAATCTGAAAAAAATTCTAAGAAAATGGATCAAATTCTAGCAAGGATATGTTAGAAAGCAGAAATAGAATTAACATTTAATTGCTTTGCATACTTTTTTTTGACATTATAGTACGGATAGAAATACTGGAGTTCTGTCCGCATTGGAGCTATTTAATAGAAAAATACATCATGATTTCTGGCCGATAGTCGAAAGTGATCAATCAGTACTCACATGTTCCACAAGCTGTTCAACTGTAGTTGATTTTTCTAGAATTGTTAACTCTATATTAATAGGCATGTGGATTGCAATAAACTTTTATGGATGCCAATATTTTTACCACAAAATCCGCTGATTTAAGATAACGCCACATGTAGACTTACAGCTATTATTCGGCGAAACGAAAGGCCTAGTGTACATAAAGAAGCAGAAATTGTACACACACGGGATCCGTTTGTGCGGAGGAAGAAGGGGACAGCTGGCGATGACGCGAAACTAATTTGAAAGCGACATATCAGCACCCGTACTGCTTTGTGCCCAATGGTGGCCCTCCCACAGACAAAGTATATCGTGAGTGAGTGTCTTTATAGCAGACGTCGAATCGTTAATAGGAAATCGAACGTAACGTATGAGAAAATGGTGATTGCATGCCAGGCACACGCCCACTGAGTTTACCGAACTCCAAACCGAATGCCACGGCTCGCGAACACACACAGACATTCGTGTATCTCTTTAAGAATTCAAAGTCAAACTTCATAGCGAACCGCGTTCGAATAAAAATGTCCCGTTCACTTTGACTCGGCGTTTGCGAGGGAATTTGGCGCTCGCTTTTACTCGCGTTTTCCCACGAATTAGAGGGTACGATTAGAGGGTAGGGTTACTGCTTCGGGAACATTATTTCACTTATATGTAGTTATTAAATTTGTTTTCCATCCTTAACGCGCTTCGACTTATTCGTTTTTCGTGGTGATTGCAAAATATTATACATACATATGTTTTATAGCGAACTGTACCAAAATGGTCAAAACCCAAGACCTCGTTATTCGTCAAGGAATGGCGTAAGTTCCTCGTTGACATTTGAAATAATTTAATTCCAATAAAAGTTCCACGATGGTTTGAAAGAATGGCGGTGGAACCGGCGGTTTATATGATGCGATATATATTGGAGACGCGAAAGGAGCATTAACTTCATTATGGCCAACTGAGAGCTTAAAGCTCGTTTCCTCGGTGAGCAGTCGCCACCACCGGCTCACCGGCCGCTACCTCCGGCTCTCTTTTATGGAAGTCTCACGCGGCTGTTAAAATACGCAAGCAGCAAGAGTAATGGTGGAAAGTGTGGGACAGGCAGCAGAGTGGGCCTTTCAGTGAAAGAGACAGGTGGCACCTGCTAAAGATGCGAGGCACAGTCGAGCCTATTTTTTGAAGTCTCGCCTGCGACGCGGCGGGTGTTCCCCCGGCTTGGCAGCGAGTGCTGTCGAGTTGTCGGAAGAATTTCGCCAGGCTTCTCTTCCCGACTCTCTTCGTTTGATTCCGCGCCACTTGACGTGTCGGAAATTGGTTTTCAATGCGAGTCAACGCACCGGCATACCACTGTCGTTGTTCGTTGTGTGCATGACATTTAACAAAAACGACTGCTTTTCCCCCGATCCTTGCCGTGCGGGAATGTGTTCTCTTTTGAATGACTACCATATCTCGCTCTGCCCCGTGCTGTTTCCCATGCCTGTATCAGGCGCGTGGCGATAACTCGCGGAATAACTCTCCGGATTCCCGTAGTATCTTACTTCTCGAACAAGGAAGTTCTTATATCTTTCAGGTTGCCGTTTGCAACGAGTCCTTTGGCTCGCGAAAGGAAATCAAATATTTCAAGCGGAATGAGCCGTGTGTACTTATATTTGATACTAACAATAAGATCGAAGAGGCATTTGGCCAAAATAGGATGGGGAAAAGGTGAAATATAAGTTATATAAGTGCTTATATATAAATATAAGCACTTAGCACATTTTGTTCATAAGCATCGGATATTTTCGCATTTATGTATGCATCAGCTTATTGAATCGTTTAAGCATAAATTGTATAAGCCGTCATAAGTACTTTGCAAAACGAAGCTACTAAAGCACATTTAGGTGGAGGCATTTTTTAATAAATTATGTAAACAGTTGATGGCGTGTATTACATTTCGCATAAAATAACCTGCGAATAATATATTAATCGGGCGGTGTAACAAATGCCCATTATGTATGTGCCTATACGAAGCTGTAATTTCAAGTTGAGTTCAAAGCAATTATTTGGCTGACAATGCGCCGGCAGCTAAAAGCAATCGGCGCCGGCGTATCGGGGCAAAATAAGGGAAGAAATAGATCCTTGAAGCGAGAGGGCAGCAGGAAAATCTTTCCGGGCCGATCCGCGGTGAAATACCATGAGCCGGCGGCCGCTTGCGTTGAGTGGACCGCGCGAGGAATGCCGTAGCGCATTTTGGACCGTCCCGGGGTATTTCTTCACCCCGGCAGGAATTCCTTCGACAGAGGCGGTGAGCAGAGCCACAGTGGCGCCCTGTGGATGAAGCAGTAGTGTTCGAGCGACAGAGAGGGAAGCGGGGCATGGGACGTTCACAAGTACGGGGAGGCAGGACTGAAAGAGGACGCGAAGCCAAGAGAGGAAGGACGAATCCCTCACACAGGGCTGGCGCACAGCCGTGGCGCCTACACGCAGGCATTTTATTTGTAGGGGTCCGTTGCCATGGCAGCCAACTTACGCTTGCAAGCTCGGCTATCGAATGCATTTCGGCTTGTGCGTAGCCCACCGACTGCGCTGCTACTGCGTCATCCTTGAAACTTGAAGAAGCGCTCGCCGATGGGGCTTTCGCAAGTCCTTGTGCCATATGCCCACTCGTTTCTTGGTAGTGTACCATACGTCGTATATCGAATTTCACTTTTCCAAGTGAATATTGCAGAAAATATCGGCTCGAAAAATGCAAGTAGCACGAGTGTTACGCGAGTGCCGACTTGCTGTCGGTGTTTACTTAACTGGCCGGAGAGAGTTGCCGGGGACTAAGAAATATTGATCATTTCAAAAGATGTGAACGATGTGATCACGATATGAATTCAAAAGGTTATGATCGCAAGGCATGAAGGTCGTCACTGATCATCAGAAAAGCATGAAATGCAGGCTGACAGGTACGAACTACTGGAAGCAGTTGAATGCGCAACATTGGTTAGTAATACTGCTATAAGATACTTTGCAGAGGGAGTAAAGGTAAACAAGCGACCCAATATTTCCAATCAACGGGGAGGCATACGATAAACCCGCTCTTTTTTCCTTTCAATACAACAAGCGTGCGCTCGGTTCACACAATCAAAGTGTTCCTGCGGCTCTGGTGTGTACGTGGAATACCAGGGAGGAGCACTATTATTTTTCTCCTCTCAGCGGCCCCTAGGTGTGCCGAGCGAATAGCAGGCCTGCGATTTAGTTTTCAGTCGAAGGTGATCGAATGCCGACCGCCGTGAATGCCGGGCAAACTATCGATTTTATTAGCTGACGCGACTCGACAGACCCGACCGAAAACGCGTACCGGCATTGCACGAATAATACGACAATAGTCGCGCGTACATGCACGTGACATCGTCGGACAAAGAATAACGAAGCGCCGCCACCGGCGGTACACGCAAGCACTAGTGCGAGAAAGAGGACACGTGTTGCACAAAAGTGCATGTAAAAGCCAACGTGAGGGAGAACGCGCTGTCGAATGGCCCAGTAATTTGTTTTCGTCCAGCACCGTGTCGAGCACGAATTGACGAACGACTGAGAAAGGAAACGCCAGCTTTCGGCATGTCGACCTGATACTCCTTTCGCAATTGCTACAATACATGTAAAAAATTGTACAAGCTCTGACACTGGATCTCCGGCGAATCGGAGGAAGCTCTGCAGGGAAAAAACTAGGCAAATAACCGAAACACTGACCGTGGGATGTCAAAGGGAGGTTTGCCTTTTCGAAAGCTAAAGGGTAGGAGACAAATAACTGAGAGATGTAGAAGAGCAGTGCGAAAGAGTCGGTGGGAGAATGTGTTGGAGGGAGGGTAAACGTGAGGAATCGGATGAAGAGGGCTGGCAGCAAGAGGAGAGAGTATAACACAATTACATGTGGGGTTGATGTTGGCCTGAGTATACACGCTCCCAGTACTGTGCAACGCAGAGGACAAGGGCACCCTTGAAACTGAGAGGGAGAGAGAGAGAGCGGCGATAGGTGGGGGGTGGGCAACGGTGGGCGGCAAGATTGAATATGAAAGTTTAATGCGAGCAATATCAGCGCCACTGCCCCAGCCCTCAGCTACTCCTCCTCCCTCACTCTTCTAGGCATCCCGCCTATCAGGGTTCCCATCTTGGTCGTATCTCTCTTTATATCGCGAGTGCGCTCTCGCAAGACTGGCTTGGTCGGAGGCTTCTCCCTGTCTGGGGAACACTGCCCACCGAAATCACTTCGGATCTTTGATGTGCATCGAAGGGTCCCCATCCTGTTTCACGAATCTCCCGTCCACCCACGATGCCTCTCGCCGCCACTTTGCAAAAAGACCGCCGATATCGCTTGAGAGGGTCAAGGCGAAGCGCGGAGATTAAATCAATCAATCACGGATGAGAAAGTCCGAGGCGACAGCGTGGAAGTGATCAATGGTAAGAGTGTCGATATGGAAATTCTTAATACTCGTACCGAAGCCGGTAGATCCCCAGCGAGGGTATAATACAACGTCAATTATCGCCGGGCCGCGCGGAAGGATAATTATCAATTAAAAACTAACTTCTGCAAGATATTTTGCTTGCGGATGGAATTCAGGGTCGCCCTAGCAAAGGCATTTAGCGGGCGTGCCTTCGGCTATTTGTAAAACTTTCCTCATTAATTACCGACAAGATTCAATCCCCCTCAGTCACTCTATCTTGCTCTCTCTCTCATCTGTAGTGCGCGCAGGAGCGCTCTGCGCTGGCCGACACTGCCAATCCTGCTACCCCTTTGTCCTCGCGCGCGGAAAGTAAGTTTAATAGTGAATTAGTACGCGCTTCCTTACAGGCAGCGATTATCCGACAATGAATGAGGCCAGCATCGGGAAACGCTTTTCATGCAGAGTCACGTTATCAAGCGGTCGTGAGTACGCACTATTTCTCCGACAGGACAATCCCCCTGCTTATCTCCGGAATGCCTTTGACTCGATTCAATAAGCGAACTATACGGCAACCGAACGAAATACCGCATCAGGACGTGTCGGCAGGAATTGTTTTGTGCAGCTGCTGCGAGCGCGATAGAAAATAAATGGATGGTATAAATTCCATTCCCAAGAACCGGACCATCGCACACCTTCGGGCTATTCTCATTGGCGAGATATATGGAATTAATTAAAACTGTTCGCATGACACTCATCGGTCTGCATATCCAGGCTGCAGGAGCTCCGGCTCCCTTGGCATCTCGGCGTAAATGAGACAGGGTCTCATTGACGTACCCATACTGTACAGCCGTTGGAGCGCGAATCTCTACCGCGCTTAACTTAAAAACACAACGGCAGCAGCTCCTTCGCCTACAGAGGCGAGTCAGAGCGGCTTGGTGGTATTGCACTTCTCTTTTCCTCGGTTTTTACGTTCTGCTATCGCGCCCCGAGTAACGCGGGCTCGTTCACGGTGGCAGCTCTTTGGTGGCAAACACGCGCCCGCGCCCGCGCCCTCGCCCGCCTTTAAGGGGTTCAGACGAGCGGCAACTTAAGCAAATGCAGGTCAGAGCAACGACGCGGAACGGAGTGCTCGGATCTTAAAGAAAACCGGCGACAGCAGAAGTCGGTTCGCTGATGGTGGTAGGTCGCGGCTCAAAATGGAAGTCCCCTAGAACCTCCACTGTCTCGTCTCGGTACGCAGTAGCGGGATGGCAGGGATGAGGCAGAGCCGGAGGAGACAGGGATAAAGATAGAGTGTGATAGAGGGGCGGGAAAGGGAGGGAGAGGGAACAGTAAAACGAAATGATGGCTGTATCACGAGGGCACGGTACTCTCGAGATGGCTTCCGGAGATACGTGATGTACATACATGCGTACTCTCTGTGTAGGTACTTGTATGCGCGACCGTACCAGCGGTTGCGAATGGATGCGAGCATTGGCATGCCCGAACGAATACACCTATGTAAGTATGTACAGATGCGAGCCGAGTACCCAGAGGCGACAACCTACCAAATGACCTCCAAGTGCGAGCAAAGAGCAGGAAAATGTGATGAAATCCCGAATGTCCGATCCTCAATCTCATTTGGGGCAGCCTGTCTACCCTCTACCCCCTATTTACCTAGGCGTATGGCCTTACCAGCACAGTTGCTAAATTTTATGGTCGAAGCCGATAGTATGTGTATCGTGATGGCGTGCCGGCATGTGGGTACGCGCAGGTCATATCGTCTAAAAGAGCCGGTTTCTTAACTGAGAGACATACTTGTAAAATTGTGCGAATGGATTATGCCACGGGAAATTGATGTATGTGCAGGTGCTGGTGACCGATCATACCGTACTGGCTCGGACACCGAGGGCGCTGCTGCTACTGATAATCCGACAACGCCGTTCCCAACGCCACCGCCGACCTTGACGCCAAATCATCGGCAGGCGTCTCCATTTCCTTTGGAGAGCACGAACTCTCGCCGACATCATTACAGTAGTGCTGTATCCTCGGAGAGATCACGCAACAACAATGGTACGGTTTTGATTAGACAACTCTGGCGAACCGCTTAATCTGCACACATCTTGAAATTTAGAAAAACATCTTTTATAAGTTGCTAACAGTTTAAAATCTTGCCAAATATTATTTTTAATCAAGAATCAGCCAGGCTTATTTAAGAAGCTTCATGTTAATTTGATGACATCGTAAGCACTTTAAACAAATGGTTCACTAGCTAATTACTATAATAGAAAATTGCCTAAGGAATTACTTACCGAATAATAACATGATGATCGGAGCCTACTTGCTTTCTCGCCTTTATTTTCTTCCTACGAGGCGACGTGTCGAATTGCCGCAAGTGGCGGACGAGGGTGAAGAAGGAGTTCCAACATGCCATATACTTAAATCAATGTCGTCTTGTGTGCCATTAGTAACAGGTGAGGCAGTGTATGCCGCGCCCTCGAAAAAGACGAACTCTGGTGGTAGTACTTTAGGGCGACGATCGCGGCGAGGTCACGCAAGCGCCTTAAGTAGCAGCTCAACCGCAAGCGATCGCTCGGAGACTGTCTTCCCCGATGAACATTCGCGTATGCACTTAACAAACGGTGAGTGTCCACCAAGCAATCTCTTTGTAGGCATCGCATAATTTCTTGCCACCCGCCATGCTCGCTAGTCACGCATGACCATCCGGTAACATCACCTCTCACCGCATGCGACTCACACCATCATCTAGTATACGAGGCTGCTCATTGTCTCGGTGCTAATTTATAGCACCCTCAAACTCCTGGACGTGATTTCAGGCTACGGCCAGGTGATTACTAAATAAATAAACGAAACTTGACTGGCTGATTCAACTACATACATATGGATATACATATGCCGCCAGCGAGGACATGGGAAGGCTGCCATGTAGCAACATAACATTTCTCGTGGTACAATAAGTTAACGAGCTGTGGCTCAAACACGATTACCTCGGTAACAGGATTACTGGCTGGTATCGAGCCTCCGGCAGGGGTTAAATTGGATTTCGTGTTAAGCGTGGTCCCTGTTAAAAGCTTAAAATTCGCACTCCTCGTCAAACTTCCAACAAAAACAGTCGCCACTTTTAAATAGGTAGTTGCGAGCGCGTTCCACAATGCGCTCCACAATGTGCCGCGGGTAACGTAGAAAATTGTTTGTTTACCTTTTGAATATCTCGGAGCGGTTAGTCCAGGACGCGGGAGAATTCGGGAGGCTATCTATTACTTCATCTTCTTTTAACGTGTGAGATTTGAAGATACTATACCACAGGACAGATAACCTGTTACCGTATTACCCTATGCGATGTTCTGGTACCGCTGCTCTCATGTCGTAATTGAGGAGTTTTGAGAAACAGCCGAAGGCAGACAACCTCTCAGTCCCCCTCGTCTCTCCCCCTTTGCGCGGAATGGCAAACGTTTCGCAGGCAGCACGTTGCAGTCTAGCGAACAATGCTATAATCGACAAACTACCTTCCACGTTGGCTCATTAAATAATCAAGAGCTCCGGCTGTTTTGAGAGCAAAGGTCATTGTTGTCTAATCCAGCAGCGAGTGTGGCAATAGCTATGCTCGACGGGTTGGCATCAGGCCGTACCGGCGCCGTGAGAGCACTTTAGCACCTCGCCGGCTTTATTGAGCCGATGGAGGGACCAAGGAACACTCGACTCCGGCGAGTTCGAAAGTGCGAGAGGGCAGGGAAAGCCGGCTGTAAAAGAGAGGTCCACGAGAGGGCAAGAGAGGCGCGGTAGTGTAACCGAGTTAACAGTTAGTAGCGGGCCCGAGCTAGTTAGAGCGTAGGTCACCCTGGAAAGTTAGCCGCAGCTAACCGACTATATTGTTTTGGAATGCCAAGAGCATTTAGGCTGGGCAGTCGCCTGTCGGTAGAGCAAGGGCGCCTTCCTTGGCAGCGTGCATTCAGTAGCTGCCTCGGTGCGCCGCGTAACGCAATTTTAGCATTACCACGTGGATGAGAAAGTAGCTTTGCGGCTTTGAACCGCCTAGCCTGTCTAGATAGTGGCCCGCAGACTTGTGGAGGCCACCCAACACCCCCATCCCACCACTATAGAAACTTTCAAACGAAATTTCGCCGGATCTCGTTTCCCGGCGTAAAGCCGACTGCCAATTAGCCAGCCGATAACACCAGCTACCGAGATGGTTCGTGCTCGAGCAGGATACCGTATACTGCCAGGGTAAACAGCCAGGTACGTTGTCAGGTAGTCGAGGGTATGGGATGACGCAGGAGAAGGCAGACTAGATCTCGATACCGCAGAGTGCTGGCAAAGATCGACGTCTACCATGCTTCCATGGATGGTTATATCTCGGAGTTACCTCACCGAGAACCATTACCTCTTGCCTCTGCTTGCCGAAATGCGATCGCATCGCATCACGCGTAAATTCCGTGGAAATTAGCGACGCGTATTAAGACCTCTCTTGCTCCGCATGCTCAAGTATTTCTTGGCTGGCATGTATATCTAGATACACTGGATCGATGTACCTGCATACATGGATTTCTATAATACATATGTGTATGTATACATGCCGGCTTCTGTGATAGATATATAACGAAATCTTGGCCGTCCCGGAGGGTTTACTGTTAGGGGTGTGCTTTTAAAGTCAATCGTTAGATGGAAGTTCTGGATGTCAATGTATCGGTGACACGCAAGTGTCGATCTCCTCGCCCGCATCGTTATTCTGTTCTGGCAGGGGTTCCCCTCACCCTTTGATTTGTTTTGATTAACAACAGTCAACACAACCTTGCGCGACTCATGATAATAATTGCATGATACTCTACGAATTAAATACATAGCTATACCTTCATTTTTAAGGCATGCAATGATTTGAAGTCCCTCCCTCCCTGCCCTGCGAGATTGATTGGACCTGCACTTCTTTCTGGAAGCCGCGCCCGTGCAGTGTTTTCATATTCCTCCAAGTAAACCAGCAGGAGTGGTTTATTGATGGGAAAAATTATTGCAAAGAAGCCTTCTAATATATATATATATATATATATATATATATATATATAAGAAGCCTCGGGTCTATGCGATTGCGCTATATTCCAGTGAAGCATTAATACGAGTCTGAATCTGCGATGGGATATTGCTTGCAGGAATGTCCCTGCGGTCTAATGGAGGCATGCTGTGGCATCTATTAGCAAATGGCTCCCAACGGTCAGGGCTTACCCACGTTAACCCGGTGCTCGCCACTGTCGGAAAGACGATTGATATTACATTAGATTGCTATAGTGTAATGTAGGCCAATCGAAAACCGCGTTATTGAATTGTCGGCCATCGGGGACCTGGCACAATTACGAGAAGTTGTCAGTGGGCCGCTTCCCACTTCTCGACGGTCCTCCTGTATGCTGAACCCTCGCGGCAATGGATTTGATTTGCATCGAAACGAACCCCGACTGCCGTTGTCGCACATGCTACTTACAAAAATTACCCTCTCACTCCTGGCCTGTACCATTCCTGAAAGCGCTTTGTGTTTCAGGAACCCACTGACTTTTTCGAGCTTTATTATATTGATTATATCAATCTCCCGCTGAAAACAATAGGGTGGTATTTTAGGGACTTTGCGCAAATATGATTCAAATAATCATCCGACTAGGGTTAAATGAAATTTTCCCAAGTAGTAAGGTTGACCAGTGATGCGGTGGGATTTATTGGCGGAATTATAAAACAGGAATAGAACAATGGACGATGCTTCCTTTGAGTTACAGCAGGTACACATTTGACACAGACAAAGCTAAAAGATTCCAGTGGTTTCCCCTGGATTATTGCCAGGCCCTCGGATGTAGAAATAGTTTCGACCGTCACTTGAAAACTATGCCAGTGGTCTGCGTTCCATCCGACTTCCATTATCTTGGCGGCTTTCATCTTCCATTCCAGGTTCAAATGCACGGTTACATTGATCTATTAGAATTTAAGCTTGAGTACTGGAACCAATTACATTACATGCAATCAATGGCGAAGGCCGATCACTTGGAGCCGCCTTTCGAGTTCATGAATAAAATCTCTTACACCGGGCACTGAGTGCTGCACTACTCGCGTAAGCCAGTCAACAACGATTCCGCAGAAGTTCGCAAAGCAGACTTAGACTTTTATGGATCGTCCCGGAAATTCGTTCGGGCTTGGCAAACTTTATCAAACACGGCTGTGAATTATTAAATCAGGGAGCGCGCTCCTGGCGAGAGGAGCTGGCCCTCTACTACTCGCTGGCTGTCTGGTAACTGGTGTAGCGCTACTGCTGAGTGATTTGATCCGAAAGGAGTCAGACCGAGCTACGGGCGGCCGACGATCGGTCAACGGACGACCTCGACCCAAGAGCTGTACCACTACAGCGGGCCGCGATCGCCAACCCAGGAAATAATTCGTATTTACATGAATATGTACTGTCGCCACCATCACCGAAGCGTTGGAGCACCTAATCGAATTTCTAACGCGAATCGCTAACCACATCAAGTCCTGACAGCCACCTTCTCCATAGAGCCTTGCAATGTCAGACTAATTCGCGTCTAGCAGCTACGCCAGAGAAATACTCCGCTACACGCTAGACCCCTGTACTGACCGTGTCTATTCCAGCAACTAGTTTCAATCCTCATTTGTCTCGACCGTCTTCAAACTATCGATATCAGACTGTCCTCTTATTCAGTTTGCCATCCATATTGAGAAATATCGGTGACTATTTCATACCTGACACTTTTGACGGTTGCCATTTGGTCTAGTTGGATTCTATCTGGCTCGTTACTGTCACCTTGGCCTGCTTTATTATTGAGGGCGAACATGGATATCGTTTTACGTCGTCAAAGTTACGTGATTGAAGCATTGAAATGACACTTGTTCAATTTTAATTGCCGATATAGGATATATATTGACTGGTGCAGAAGCGGAGTGGTTTTGCATGGTTGACACTCATCAGACAGGTGTAGGTCAGAATTGATACTGTCGTACCGATGGATCCTCACCGCTGTTGTCAGATTGTCGTTATTAATATATGTGAAATTGTTCCTATACTATATCTCATGAGGGGACTCGAATTCCATTACAATTTGCCCCATTAAGCCGTCTTTTAGAAATCATTTAGAGGATTATTTGTCAAAATTCTAGCTGCTACGTTTGTGGCATAGTATTATGAGTATGTGGTTTTTGTCTTTTGTATATTAAGAAAGGGTCGTACCATAACATCCCAAATACAAGATGGATTCAAGTGGGAAATAACAGGAATATCCAGTTTCCATGATAGAATAATGCAATTTCATTGAACGATACGCTGAGCTGGAATAATGCCGGGCAAGGCTTTATTGATTTCAATTTGCTTCATTTAATTTCATTCAGAAAGTAATATTTTTATGTTGAATCTACCCGTTCAACGGGAAAACAATATTTTCCGCAGCGAGAATAATATTCAAAATATTAGTCGCGTCTGGATAATCGAAAAACATTCCTCTCGCTGCAAAACTGCTCTTCCATGAAAATGTTCCTATCAGTACGTTCAACGATTCATGCCAAACAGGCAAATATGTACACACTTTTTCGTATTGAAAAGCTCAATGTCGTCAACACCAAAATGAATTCTCTAAGTTGGCATTATTTATATTTTTCATCGATTGGTGCCCATAAATCGGTAGTTAAGTACTATATCGGAGTTTAATAATTATAATGTAATACAGACCTACATTTTAGAAGTTTGTGTTACGCTAAGGCAATTCAATAACTAAATGCTTTCGAACGAACTCAATATTCTTCAATATTCGTACTCAACATTCCCACGTTTTTTTATGTGTCACTTGTCATATGGAGGTGCGATATTAATACAGAATATAAATTCCAGTCCCTCAAGTTAAAACGATTCAATAAGTAATGAACCACGAATAAATATGAGTAGAAGCTTAGAAAGCAGATACATTCAAAAATTTTTTCAAATTACCGTTTATCGTTGATTGGCTTAAGGAAATCGGATATATCCAATAAAATCGAACCATTATCGATAATCGGTACTAAACTGGTCGGGAGAGGTGTCGTCGTAAATTCACGAGAGCAGTGAGAGAGGGTTGCGAGACATTTTTCTTGCTGACTCGCCGTTCGGACGATATCGACTTTATAATTGAGGGTTACAGGTGTTCTTGGCGCTTGAACACTGCCTGGAAAATTGTTCAATAACTGCAACGAATGTACACTTTGACGGTAAAGTTGCCGGAGATATGCGACAGACGCGGCGCCGGCAGCTGCTACTGACAAGAACGCATAGTGCATTTCCCGCGCCCAGTTTAATTAAGCAATTATTACCGTTTATGACGGAAAATATCGGGCTGCCCGACGCAGGAGAGTAAACTGTCTCCAGCTATTGGCGTTAACAAATCCTTACAACCAATAAGTCATTGTTTTGAAAATGAAAAGTTATTGCCAGAATCATTTTATTTTGTATTTGTTTACAGTAAGGGAGATTTATCAATTCTGAACTTCTGACATACATGAAATGACTGTGTGTCATTGACAAATTTAACGATGGTAAGGAAACTCTTCCGTAAATTTAACTGCTAAAGTGTACATATGTAGTATAATAAAAGTATGGAGTGCTGCATACAGACATTCTATGTTGAGTAGAATGATACGCTATTCTGCAATATTTACACAACAATTTGTGTGGTCTTTCCATGAAGCTGCTGTCAATATTAGCGGCAGTACAAAGATGAATCAGTCTAGGGTCAAGTACTGAATGTAAGAGGAATACCAAGTGCATTAGAGTACTGAAGCTTTACCCCAGTCGATGTGCTATAATCATTACCATTTCACCTCATGTAAGGCTTAGTTGCTTAAGGCACTAATTCACCGTAATTCACCTGTGCACAGCCAATCCCGGCGCACTAATGCACTTTTCTCTCTCCGTATTTCTTGACGGCCCAGGTCTGCGCAGGCCTATCTACTTCACAGGTACGTACGTACATACTCAGGTGAATCCGACATGGGAATGTGATTGCACACGAACGAGCAGACGCTGGCAGACAAACAGACAGTCAGAGCCGGGAGTGCATTGTTTCGTCCCTTGGCATAGCATGCCCTCTTGTCTTACGGGAAATGCGACGACAATAGTGTTGTTGGAGAGCCAAGATTGCACCCGCTATACTCCTTATTTAAAGCGTTACACCGCCGAGAACATGCACACTACTCGATCTTACCGTGACAATTTACTTCTAAGCATGCCACTTTTCCATGCGCTCGCATACATCGGATACACCATTGATGTGCATACCATCCAACGAACTTTGTCCGCTTTATTATCGTCCGTTTGTCAAAAACGCGCTCGTTTACTATATACAGGCTGTACATACATTTGTATGTGTCATTAATTAAAATCAACGATTATTAAGGTTCAGATACGTTAAGTAATGAAACGTATCATACGTAACGTACTATCCGTATTTATAACAACCTCAAGGATGACTGCTCTAAATTAATGACAGACGAAAATTTGAATACGATTGGTGTAGACGAATTATACACGGTTTATTCCACTAACTGCTAAAGTGACAATGATGACAGCGATAATGGGAAATTCGTAAAACGGAATAAGTTCAACAATGCCGGACAATGCTGATCTCCGACCGCCTTGGTAGTCGGGCTGTTAAAGATTACTCTACACTGGCAGATTTCTCGGCGGGGCATGTTGGCTGTTGGCTTCACTAATAGATTTTAATCCAAACGGGGAATCGAAATTCTATTAGACTGTATCAAAGTTACCGGGGCAGTTACACGTAGTTTGCTGAAAATGCATCCTACCCGAGTTCTGGTTCGGTGTGTATACATGTATGTACAGCGTCGTTAACTTTGATTTACCACAATGCACCGTGTAACATTAATCGCTAATGGTTACACATTCCTCTAATTATAGAATGTACGTTCAATACGCAATTGATTTATCGCTCCGATATCCACCTTACTGAAATATCCGCAGCCCTCGTTAACACTATGAGAATGAGAGTTCCAAAAAACAGTTGAATGGGGAACGTACAGCACTTACAATTTTATTTCTATCATGTTGACGCGGGCTGACTTTCGAGAGAGGAAAAATAATTGTGCTACACCGCGTGTGTCCCTCAAGCCCATGAAAATTGAAGGCAACACGGTTCTGCCCGATTTCCAATTACACTGAATTATTGCTTGGAATACAAAAAAACGATGCAAGTTCGTTAGCCTCGCGGCTTGCAACACGAGGTTCCCTCGTGAATACAACATCGAGTATTTTAGTTGCTTTTGGGGTGCCTGGAAGACGTCCTTTTATGTTCTTTACATTCGAGCGGCTTTAATTATTCACTGGGAGAAAAGTTTCGACCGACTTTAAATAACTTCATAAGCAACTTGACTGCGAAATATCGGCAACACAAAGTCTCAAGTTTCAGTTACCTTAAGAAAGGAAGAAAGAGAGATCATTGCGAAAATGGAGCGTTTCTCGAAAGACGTTGATGATTTTTAATTACATTACATATTTCTTTTCGATATTTTGATTGTATAAATGTAACATAAAGCTGTTATTTTCTATTGTTATAAAGCCGGATTCAAGTGTGTACTATAAAATAAAACGCTGTGTGTTCTGGAACCCGAATGAAGTCTAACACAACATCATTTGAGTACTAAAACTTGATACACGTAGCCACACATGCACACCACCCACTTTTACAATCTGTTGATGGTCTGTGGTTGTCTGCAGTGGCACGTTAGTAGAAAATGATGTTCGACATACGTTCCTAATGCATGAGCTAAATTAATTTCGTGTTGCATTTCGAACTAAATGCATTTGGACGTTACTTCCTTACGCCGTTCCATGTGGCAGGGCATGCAACAGAATCAATCAAACACATATGAGGCACAATCCTACGGGATAGATAGGCTGCCGCGTTCCCATGAGTGATCTATCATTAGGAAACGATTACTTATTGATGCACATCATTTGCGGATAATGCAGGCACATTGGGAGCCTGATACGATATGAACTTAAAGAAATATAAAAAGATTTCTGGACGCGCGCGATTACGTTTCGCAATCCAATAACTAGCGAATGCTCACCCTCGTGTACTCACTTTAATTCGTCATTAAAACTTGTGTTGAATGTGGAGTTTGAGGTATAATGTTTTAACAACATCCTAAGGACCCCGCGGACTTGCTTGTACTTGTTTTGTAGTTTACAAACTTTTCTTGAAGGACATGGACGTGCTTTATCGTGCAGCTTTCCAGTGGCATCGCACTGGATAGTTGGAGGAACGTACGTTTCATCTTAGGAGATATAGGTGTTAACGCAAATTCGTTTGCAGATACAGGAAGGGATTCACCCCCAGAGCCCGCACCGCCAGAGGTGCCACCACGTGGGCCGTCCTTGCATACTACCCACACTCTACGCACACAACAGAACCGAAATGGATGTCCGCCCAACACTTCGGGAAATTTCGCCGTGCCAACCGACCAGATGCAGACGGAAACCTACTCCGGTAAGTTCCGGATATCTGCATACATGCATCATATGTTTGCGTATACTTTTGCAATGTCGTACAGTATTCCTTGCTATAAACTCTGGGCATCAAATGAACTTAGAGGATTCGCAAGACAAGTACTGTAATTTGTTCAACAAATCCAATATTTCCATAGTAGAAAGGTTACAAAACAATCGTGTGCCATTCATGGTACAGGTCAAGTACGTATCGAAGATTTAAACCCTTTAACAATTATTAATCCTACGACAGTGGAAAGATTCAGTAAATGCACCCTCTCAAAAGAGTGCATTTTAAGCGTTAACTGTCCTGCAAATTTATTTACACTTTTACGCAACACGCAAGTCACAGCATGCAACTGTATTATCAGAGTTCTCGGGTAAACAGTGTCAGTAATATTCACGCGTGCCTACCCCGTGAGCAGCAGCATTAAAGGACGAAACACAGGCTCGGCGTCAGTGAAACTGGAGGGCGGATGTGCTTGCCGAGCTTTCGTTATCTCGTCGTGTCAAGAGGAGCGCACCGGTTTGATGGCAAATAAAATGCAAATATCGTCGAATGTTTATGGAAAGTTTCGCAGGACCGCCGGGATGGGAACTGTGTGCACGTGTGTATGTATGGTGGGTAACTGGGTACTGTATGCGCGCGATACGCGTGACGACCGAGCGTGAACAACGCGCAATCTATTTCCAGCCGTGGATCGTCGGCGGATACTGCTAGATAATGCGATTCAGTTTTCAGCAGCAAGTGTTTAATTTGATGCAGGCTCCATCGCAGCTTATGTAAATGAGGAGAGGGAGGGAGAGAGAGAATGCGTGCGCGCCCACCGGGCGTGTCCCCGGACTGGGGGCGCCGGTCTCTGAAATTAATGGCGAATGAGCCACCGGTTTAGCATTAACGCTCCCGTTAATTCATTGTAAATATACTCCAGCGCGTATACTCGTTTCTCTATATTTCTATGTACACACCATTAGTATATTGCTGCGGCTAAACATCGCTTGGTACACTCGTAATTGCTTCTGGCGGAGCAGTCGCGTGAATCTCCCGTGAACGCTGCCTTGTCTATGTACTATTCGCACGCATCTACCTATATGTATTACGTGCGCGTCCGCCGGCTCATCGTTGCGATCTACATACTATTTGCTACATTCGATGCACTCTCCTTCCCTTTAAACATCATGAACACCGCAACGATAATGGGAACGTCGTAATAACAACCACACTTCTCAACAGTCATTAATCATTCTCATTGGTGGAAAATGCCATTTTCGAGCAGCTGTGTTGGCTCTGGATTTCCAAGGTTCTTGGTTGCTATTAGTCTGCGGACTGAAATGCCCTTTATTGCAAAGTGACAATCCACTCGCCAGCTGGAGTCAGCTGCTTTCAAACGAACAGTGAGAATGCAAAGGTTGCGTAAATTTCGGTTATTAGCAAAATTAAGGACAGTTAATTCGGTGTAAACGCGTTTATAGGTTGAACCGGCGTCATTTCATTGCCGGTTGCTATTATTCCGCTTGGCAAGTGATGGTAAGAGTAGTGCCACAAAGAAATTTCGGATCTAGTCGACTATTACCCATTACGAGGTCGAAAGAGGTTACCACATTTCCCGACTTATTGCCAGTGTTTCTGGCAAATTACCTCGTAGTCGGGTGGGCATTTCACGTAAGGAAACTTACCGTACCCACGAGAGTGTCTACGGAAACGGATATTGCCTATTATCTTCACTGCTTGAGCTTTCCGCATTTTTGCATAACTGGGGATTATGAATAACTATTGCTGCACCGTGGGGAGTGCCAACCCTAGCAACCTTATCACATTCAACTTTTGAAAAACGGCATTTCGCTGCATACATAGAGTCTCATGCTGAGACGAAATCACGATCAATTCACTTTAAAATGCTATGCTGAAGTAAAAGCCGAAGCACGAATGAATTTCAATTAGTTAAGTTAGAGTAATTTGATAGTACAATGAAACGAACAAGCAAAACTGCGATGTTTCGAACGCGGTGCTGATTCTTGCAATGTAAGTCAATACAATTAAATCTCACCGCGTATGATGCCCTTATAACTTGCATACGCCCACTTAATAGTTCTCCACGACTTTGCGCCAAGTTCAAGTGACCGCCTGTAGTTCTACAAAGTTTATCAGGAGCGGGCGCGTGATCTCTTTGTCCCCCTCTTTCGCCATGCAGCCAGTATAGCGAGAGCGTCGAGTCTAGTTCCGCGCTTTCTCTCTCGCAGCCTGTGTTTGCACCACCACCACCACCACCACTACCACCACCACCTTTACTGTCACTTTCTCTCGCTCGTACTCCTCTCATTCACGAGCACAGTTCATCGCCAAGTGGTACTTACTACGGCAATTATGAATGTAACTCTCATCCAAACTTGTTCACCCGCCTACCGCTCTCATAATGAACGAGAGCATATTTAGAAGATAGACTTTAGGCAGCCTATAGTCAAGTGTTTAACGTTTTACCGCATCGCGACAAAAGCAAAGGCTAACGAGTGGGCCTGCTATCTGTAGAACTTTCACTCTTAAGAGACCCTAACCGGACTTATATTCATAATCAATACAATTACTTTGGAATCTATAGGAAATCTAGCTAGAACAAGGCAAACCGCTGAACACACGCAATAACCAATCGATCATACATATTCATGGCGTGTTACTTGCAATACACAATAATCGGGTCGCGAAAGTTCAACACAACAACACATGTGCATTACGGTGTTATTCCCCTATTAATTGACCTTCATTCTCACGTGTCAAACAGGAAAGAGTACAAATTTGTGCCGGGCTTTTATTACCAGATAACGTGCATTTTCAGTCGTTAGGATTAAAAAACCCAAACAATGAGAGAGTGCCAGGCGAATTAACACACGATACGCCGTCCCAGTGGTCGCATATATGCATAGTGGATATATCCGCTGTCGCCGAGCCGTGCAAACAACCACATACGCACAGGTGTCACACGTCCTTTAGCGCGCGTGTTCACTTCTCCCGCTAACACTGAGATAAACAGCGTCCAATACCCAACAGAGTCGACGCATTCATTAGCCTTGAGCATTTCTCTAGCAGCGTTTCTCCGGTAACTTTAACTGGCTTTCAACGAACTGTGCCATCACCCACCAGCGCCCACCCTTCTGGCAGTGGTGGGTGGTGGTTGGCAGGTGGAGAGGAGCACTTCAAAGGGTTCCTTTAAGCGTTCCACGTTCTAACAGGAATTCCTGCATAGTTCCTTCCCAGCACACTTTCCGCCTCTCCTCCCTCCCCCCACACAACTCATTCCATCTCCCACCGCGCCAGGACGAACTCGATCCGCACGGGCCGTTGTTTGCTTATGCGGGGTGAAAGGCCGGCAAATGTTTGCCTTCTTTTGGATCCGGCTGGAACTCTCCTTCTCTTCCCAGCCAGTTCCGGGAGGCGCGCTGCCCACGACGACGATGACGCTACGAGGAAAGGAAGAGTCTCTCGGTCGAGGAAGAGAATGGTCGCGTCCGACAAAGCGGACGGAAATTTTATTAGGATAATCGTCGTATTAGCGCGAGGTCATTGCACACCGGCTGGGAGGGAGGAGGTCCGCACCCCCGAGCTTGCTCTCCCGCATAGTGGAAACGTGGAAATAATAGTCGAACAGGGGAGCGGAGGGAAGAAAATGCGAATGTAGGCGCGGCTCTCTGTCCCTTTGCGCTCGGTACCTCCGTTCTGCCACACGCCACACTCTGTATTAATTACGGACTGGCTAATTACTATTTATTAGAGGCTTGGGAGAGGCCACATGCAACGCTACGCTCGCCGACTCTCAACCACCGGGCCACGCTGACCTCGCCTGATCACTTCTGTCATCTGGCCTCCTTGACCTGCACCAATGAAATCGTTCCTGCACCCCTTACAACTTCACTCACTAACTTACTCTTTCGCATTGCGTGACTACTCTCCTCTATTGCAGCCTACAATGATGTGTACTGCCTTTCTTACACAGCACCGTTCGAGTGCAGCATTGTAGGCCCGCTATAACTCTAATTCAATAGCTTTCAAATCGAACACGGATAGGGGGAGACCTATCTGATAAGTAATTAAACAGTTCGGAGAAACTAACATGCGGCTTATGGGAGACGGATTTAAAGTTGGCCGATTACCGGGAATTCTTTGTCCAGTACGCGTGTAAGTAATACCGGGCACGTGTGCTGCCGAAATGTAATCTGTCTTATCCAGGATATCTTTCGCAAGGTGTACGTGCGTGTGCACATCTTTATACGCACACGTTACCCATAATCCCCTGCTGCTCAGAAATTACGTTATGATGAGGGCTGCAAGTCCGCCCTAAGTCCGATTAGTAATGCCGCATAAATTAATAATGACTCATTAATTTCGGACCCCTTCACAACTTCCCAACAAGTATACAGGCGCAGGATGTAAACATCGAGTATAATCAAGGTGCACGAACGCGTAGGTTGGCTATTTCCATTTTTTTATGTTTTTATTCATGTAACTCACTGTATTAATTGTATTGGCAAACTGAACTGACGTTTACTTATTGTCCTCTGGGATGTCTTGACAAATGTTCAAAACTTATGCTTTTTTTTCAATTTATACATATATGAACGCAACAATATCGCACAACCGTCTAACGCTCTCATTACTGCCTAATGCATATTGAGACCCTCCTTATACTATGCACCTATTTCAAAAGTAAACGGGTATCGCCGCTGTGCTATACACGCAATCCGCTTTGATCGTAAGCGGAAGGACATGTCCACGCTCATGCAAACGGACTTTATGGATGGGCGCCCCAAAAGTCACTTCATATTTTAGAACACCCAAATAAACTCCAGTAGAAGCGGGCCACGCGGACATTAGACTGACTAATCTCGCTGGTGTAGGGCTGCGCTAGTTTGGGGCAATTTCCGTCGCTCCGGCGTATCCAGTGCTACCACTGATTACCTAGCAGTGCACCAGCCTGGTTATGCCGGGCATGCTCTGCTTATGCTCCTTTAAACAGAGGTATTTTCGCGAGCCACTGAGGTAGAAGCGTCCGCTCTACATTAAAGTCGAATTCGCGTTCTCATTTCGACGGTCTCAGATCTTAAAACAGCCCTCGGCTCGGCATCACGCCGTGAAAACTCGCAACGGTAATAAATGTGGACTAGGGCAGCATGCATGCGTATATTTCTCGTGCCCCAGCAGTGGAAGACAGAACAATCCATATCGATCCCTTGTTAGTGGAATATGCCCGGGAAAAGTATGTCGCAAAACGAATGATGATACACGTAACTCATTAAAATGTTCCCACAAGATGCTGAAACATGGAGGCCGTAAACCATATGACAAGTTTTTGAAAGGGATTTCAAAATCCTTTCTTTTCTAACTCAGGCTGATGAGTGACTCATTTTAATTAATGACACGCCAAGATTTAACACCATCTGTGTTCACCATATGACCCGCTCATTCGCTGGATAGGGCAATAATTTGCACAAGCTATGCAGACCATCCAAATTACCCTAAGTACCCATACGTATCGGTAGTGTGCACGGCCTGGTAGCGTTGCCTAACACGCTCGTTACTTAGCTAATTCGTGGGAAATGAATCAGCGCTCTATCGCGCGCGCTGACGGCCATATTTCACGGCTGAATTGATATTCCGAAAACAAGTACGCGGATAAGAGAAGCCGCATTTCAGGAATAACCCTCTCGCAGGCCTAACAGAGCTTTCCGAGTCGCGTGATGCGTCGCTTCCTATAAATCCTGGCCATTGCCCTTGCCTCCCTCTAGCCCTCTCTCCCTCTCTTTCTCTTTCTCTTCCTCTTTCACTCGCCCGGGCCTGTTCGACCCTCTGACTCTTGGCTGCTTGTCCTCCTTGCACCCCCTCCCCAGCGAAGAGGGAGCGAGCAAGCGAGCATACTTGCAATGGGTTCCGCCGTGGTAGTAGGCGGCATAACTCAAACTGTCCTCGTGGCGGCGAGCGAGGCTTGGATTTAGCGCGAGATCTTATCGCCGGGACAACAATAGCGCCGCCGACGCTCGAGAGAACTGAAATACGCCCCACCCCCCGCTTTCTCTCTTTCTCTCTCTCTCTCAGGCACACAGAATCGCGGCTTGTCCGGAAATTTATAAGGCGCTCGAGAGACTGGCCTGTAGCTGTGACTACTCGCACACTACCACCATCTCCAACAGCCCCTGAGTAGTGCTCTTGCACTGCTTGGTACCAGTTATCACGAACTTTCAATTTTCGGCGCACGGAGTATCCGCCGGCGCTTGACAACCTCCCCAGTTTATGCAGTCTCTAGCGACAAAGAGGCATGGAGTTGGAGGAGGTCGGGCATTGCCGAAAGTTCGTCGATTAAGGATTCGCATGCACCAAGAGGTCGCTCGGTGCGAGGGTAGGCATGGACGCTACAGAAGTGTTTGACTGTTTTGTAGAGAAGCAAAGCGCTAGATAAAAGGCCCCGAGTGCAATTAGCGCGAGTCTTGATGCGCGGGGGTGACATACATTCAACAGAGATCAGATTTATTTCAGGAAGTGGGAAAATACTACTCCTCGACGGAATACCCACTTTCGAGTGAAAGCTATTTTCAGCTTAAAGGCTTCCGCGGCTTTTGTAGTGACGATATATTTTTCCAATAATATCAGTTCGGCTGGACAGCTGGCCACGCCGGCGGGCATTCTTCACACTCTTCATACTTCACACGTGTTGTATGGTTAGCATCTAGCAGGCGAGGGCGGATAGTCAAAATGGATAGATTGCAGCAAAATTCAACTGCAAATGCTTGTCATTAATTTTCCAAGTCTTCGGATACTGTTCTCTGATAGATTAGCGAAAGTGGGCTGCCTACTTTTTCAGTGGTAGCCAAACTACCGTGCTGAAAATGGTTTTACACGAAAACAATCTCTCCGTGTCGGTTACGAAGCATACACCCATCCCATTGTCGCTAAACTTTGGCGCATTTAACGGCAACAGAAATTTAGGGGCGAAGCGGACGAGGGAGTAATAAGAAAGTGTCAGACAACGACGTGGGAAGGGCAAGAAAGTGTTTGTCACGTAATTAATTTGAGATTAGCACCTAGACCAGCAGGCAAAGCCGTGACCTCCCCGATCGCCCACGTATTCATCGGCAAGCAGGGGACTTGCCGCAAAAACGGCGAGCGCCGGGCACAAAAGAAGGCTGGTTCATCGCACGTTTTACCTTCAGTAGCTTGTGTCCGTATTAAGAAACTGGAATCGAGCCATTTTAAATATACTTATTGATAGAGTGTAACAAAGAACTATAGAAGCAAGAACTATCCACGTTGCGTCGGTCGGAATTTCTTCCGATTCGCCTCTATCTTTTTGTCTTCAATAAATCGTTTCTCGAGAAATCCGATACACCGCGTTGGTTTTTGTTCCATCACAAATAATGATGATTTAAAATCTACTTACAACAATATTATCAGGATAATGGGACACCACTCATAGGACATAGTGTTAATCGAACATAATATTCCCAGCAGCCTCGGCCAAATGGCCGCTTCCGTACTATCTCGTCTTTACGTCGAGTACTCGAAAATTTAGTCTCACCAGGGCAGGAAGTACGTGTGAACTTTGTCGGGCACCGAGCGAGTAAGGGCACTAATGTATGTAAGTGAAACATACTTTCGGCTGTGCAAAGTAAATCCCACGGGTGTCGCGGGTCAAAGTCGGATTAATACAATTAGTAGCGCTCCAAGTAGATTACAGAGGAGTTAACGAGGCAGGGACGCGATAGGAAGGGTCCGCTTTAAATAACGATTAGAATGAACTATTACGCGCTTATCGCCGGTTACATAATGCTCCGCTGGTAACGATCATAAGTTGCATGCGGCCAACGAAATCTCAGTGCCAGTGGCGTGATCACGGCGCGTTATAATCGTCTGCGCGTACACATCAAGATATTAAACGCGCGCACTTTCATGATTTAGGAGAAAGGATGTCAGGGAATTGAAAAGAAATGCATGAACTATATCGTATTAATATGTATTTCTTGTAATACATTCTACTTTTCAAATACGTGGCATTCTAAGAGTGAAGCTATTGAAAGCTCCCGTCTGAGAGTGTGTACGATACTGTAAAACAAGCCATTTTAGACGTAGCATACATATAAATCTGCCACGAGACGCCGTTCACTATGTTCAAAGAACATTAAAGCGCCGAGCGTATTACAGGGCATTCATAAACGTATCAGGTTTATTCGATCTTTCTCGGGAAGAAGGAGGTCGAATACGACAGCCTCCCCCTATCGAAAGAGCCGGAGGCCAAATAATCTGTATCGAACGGCTGCGAGGTCTGCCACTTGCCGGCAGTGCCGTTCCCCGAATTAATATTCGTTGGCTTATTTCATTTCGCGCCGATCGGGCTGTTGCGTTCTTGAAATTCCCGGCAAATTGTCCCCTCGCACGGGCTGTGCTCGCCCGTTGACCTTTCCCCGTCCTGCCCCTCTTTCGCCCCTTTCACTGTCTCTTCATATTACTTCCGGCGGCGGACCCTCATCCTCGGGGGAACGGCCACATCCTAGATTCCTCGGCACCCAGTGTCGGCCACTATCGGCCAAGCTGCAAGTGATAATTAGCGAAAACATTCCTGGCATCGACGCTCCGATAAAAATATGGCCCCGGGGAATGGCGCAGTCTACCCCAAGACGTGAAGGTATTTATACATAGCTGATTTGGCGAATGGTATACATATGAGTATGTACAGCTTGCGTAGAATCTGAGCTCTCGACGAGTAATCGAGAAACGTTAACTGCCAACGATTGTCTTCTGTTTTTCTTTCTGCGATCTTCCATCGGAACGGTATATTCCGTCCAGGCCTATTAACTTTTAATTCGTGTGCTAACTTGAATTGGCATTTTCGCCTTATCCTATCAGACAAGGTTTCTAAAATCCCATTATCGCCCACACTTTCCTCCGTCATTCTTCTATAGTCTACTCTAATTCCGATCAATCATTTCGCCGAAGTATACTCTTATTACATACATTTAAGTAACAAAATGGTTATGTATCACGCACGTATCATTCTTCAGCTATTACTCCTTCATCCTGAAAATCGCTAGTTAGTCAGGGGATAAGCGGAAGCAGGTATAGCTCTCCCGTGGCTTTGAGAAATGCTACGGAGCAGGCTGTGAAATTTTTATGATCGCGAATTCGTGCCTGGCCGATTTCAAGTATGCATAGTTTAATCAAAAGGTCGAGCGCTAGGGGAGAGACAGCGGAAGAAAGAGCGTCTATAGGCCGGTTTGGGGGAGGGGTGGGTTCGATTCCAGAAAAAGGAGGGAAGGATAAGGGCAGGATAGGAGGGGGCGCCTATGAACGTGAAGTAGTCTCTCATGACCTTGCGAGGACTGGAACTCGCGTTCGAAAAGCCCCGACCAACTAACTCGTATGGGTAATACTGTCGGCTGTCGGTGGTAAATGGTGTATAGGTTAAAATATAATGGGAATGCGTGTAACGGCGGCGGCGGTGCCAAGGGCAAAGAGACGACGCGGCGCTGAGGGCGCCGACTGGCGTCGGGGCCGAGCTATGCATAGAAGATTATTTCGCCGGCCCGCGCGGAATAAGGTATCGGCACTTTCCTGCAACCAGGGCCTCGGATGAGAGAGGAAAGCTCCTCCCCGAGGGATCTCCTTAACGTTACCATCAACGACTCGACAGTACTCCACTCATCTAATGAATATTTACGCACGATGCAGCTAAGGAACACTTCGAGCGCGCTCCCGTGCTCGTTTCTTCGTCTCCACTTGCTCGCTCGAAGTAACTGAAAATGGCCTTTGGAATTGCTCTTTCTTAACCCTGTGCCTACGGTTATAGTATATCCATCCCATTATTACGCGCCGCCCCTTTCGACAATTTCCCCAATGAAAATTGAAATCACTTATCGAATGAATGCCATTCGGACCAGTATTTCGCAAGACAGCTGTCGCTTCTTTTTGTCTTCAAGTATGGTATGAAGGGCGCTTCATCTGGGAGGCATTGGACAATAAGGGCTATATATCATCATTTTGCGTGAACACGTATCAGCTTGTCGATTTGCTACGAGCCATTGTACTGCTGCGCTGGCTCCTAAGTTGATCTTCGGCTGAATCTCGTCCCGGGAGAGGTTAGCTAACGCGTCGTTCGTAGGAACGTTAACGCCAACAGGCCGCCGCGTTGGAACTCTCATTTTCTGAATATTTACGAGCAGCATCGGCGCGCCGCTTACACAGCCGTGACACTATAAACAGCCATGGTTTATGCACTACACTTGAAACTTTAGTCCCACCAGCAAAATTGACTTTCACTCGAGCAGCGCTTCAAATAAACCACGTGCGGTATTACTCAGTTCGTCCTCACTATATTACTGAATCAGCAGTTACATCGTTGAACTGATACGTGTCTAAGGATAGTATATGCAGTAACAATATGAATTACCGAGGCTAAAGATATGTATGGTATTCCGGCAAACTCTCCGATCGCGGAGCTTGATTACGAGTTTAAGAATGTGGATATAATCTACATCTTCGTTCAAGCGCTGCACATTACCATGCGCGATATATGAGCAAGCCTGAAGCGTGTAACCCGCTAATAACTTTTAAAACACTGATTTCCTTCTCATTAAAGAACCTTCCGGCATCAGTCAAATTTTTTATTCATACAGAATAAATAATGCACGCAATCATGATTAATATAAGGAATATAACTCTCCCCACGAATTTTTGAAGTGCAAAGGCTAGAGGAACGATTTCACTATGTAGACCTGCTAAATTATTATATTAAACCGATAATGTATAAGCATCGGTGGAATACAGTAGTTTGCTGGTGAATACTAGAAACATCAATTGCAAAACAAATCTAAGCAATACGCGAGACAAGGCACAGGAAAACTCTCCGGAGTGCATAACAAGTGGTGGGGCTTCGGTGGGAATTCATCCTCGTGGCTGTTATCTTCACAGCCCATGGCGCAAGGCCCTCCGTCCCCTCCCACTCTCTCCCTCACTCTCTCTTTAGACTCTGTTCTGCACTTGACGGGGCGAAGACACTTGGTCCAGGAAGTCGCGTCAAGTTCGTAAATGGGATTTACATCTGGATCTAGTCTGTTAGCCAGCCAGTTGGAGGGGATCCGTGACACGTCTCTGGAAAAGCGTGAAACAGCAAACTCCTTAGTACCTACTCGGTATACTATGGAGAAGCCTAGTCGTTCTCCAGTATTTTGTCAAACTGGATAATAATAATTGCACCGGTACCCACAGCAACTAGGCACATCGGATGCCTCGAGTAGAGCTCCATCTTCGTTGTTACCCCGGGAAGTACTCGAAATCAGTCTATCACGGGCGACTGGTACCACTACAGTGCACATAAAGCCTGTCCCACCAAAGACATTTACAAACTCTTCAATTGTTTCTTTCATCTCTTATCTATGACAACCTGATATACCGTTAGTGCGAAGAGACCCAAAAGGTTTTCAGGAAACGACAATGCCAGGGAATATTATTAATTAAAGCGAACAAAGTTCAAGGGGAATATTAAATCTGGCAGCTTCGCATAGCGCTTAATAAGGTATGGTAGTAATGAATAGTAAAGGACCTTTATCAGTGAACGACGTCGAAATTCCCTTCCCTTGTAAGACTATCGCAGTCCGTCATTTATTCGACGTCCTCACAGGAGCGTTGAAACCAAGGTGTATGCCGGCAGCCGAGTTACTAGTGGTCCGGATATTTAACAGTCACTTGGAAAGGCTCTTCTCTCGCTCCATCCGTCGGACTATGATCCCCTTTTTGCTTCGGCGTAATCGCCAAAGCCCCGTGAAACTCAGGAGCCGGCGCGGTGGTCCGCCTTTTGCTTTTCGCGCGAGCGCTAAGGATTAACTCCGTCTGCCTGTCCGTTCTCCTCTCTCAAGCTTTTTCTACCTTGTACCGAGGGTGGGCGAGTCGGCCCGAGATCGAGCAAGCGAGCGAGCAAGCGAGCAGGAGAGAATGGGGGAGCACCGACAAAGAAGTGGTACACTGCGGAAACGAGTAGGGAGTCGTCAGAAGTGTCGGCGGGGGACAGTACGGTACCCGAGTAGGAGAAACGAGAGACAGTCCGCCGCCGGACGCTGGATGAGTGGGAGGGGTCAAGATACGCTCGACGAAAAAGGCAAGGAAGCGACGTAGGTCCGATCTTTTAGATGGGTCAGTCATAAGAAATAGTGCATTTCTCTTTCTTATGTTACGGAGGAGTTGAATAGAGAAAGAGAGAGAGAGAGAGTTGGAGGAATATTCAGGTCGAACCCCGACGGCCGTGGCCCCTGCAGCCGTAGCAACCCCCCTTTCCTTTTCCACTTATAGGACGTATAATTTCCCCTCGCCCGTGCATCATACACTCACTTATTTTTGCGCTACAATGAACCGAGCGGACGCTGGGTTAAGCTTGGGGGTGGTTAGCGGTACTGCCGTGAGAAAGAATAGGAGCGGGCTGCAAAAGAAGGAAGGCCCGACGGAGGACGGAGAGGAAAATAGGGGATGAACTTGTCAGGAGAAAGAAAGAGAAACCACGGCGAGGGGAATCCCGTAGCGAGGGGAATAGACGGTGGCAACAGCCCTACGGGCCGACGCCTGGATAAATTATTACTTTCGTCCTTGCTGAAGCAATATCTGTGCTAATAGGAAATCACGAAGGGCTTCTGGCCAACGACAGGGCTGCGAAACTCCCTGGGAAAAGCACTACGCCCTTTCCAGCCGTTTTCGACCTGTAGCTAGCCGGGGAAATAGCAATCAGGGAAATCTTTCCATTTCATTACGGGGCTGCCGCGTCCGGAAAGAACGCCCAGTGAATTTGGAATGAAAAACGCGGAATTAGAATGTCCGCGTAAACGAGGGCCCCCTATTGTCTCGGCTGTCCTGTCCACACCTTTTTAATTGGGAACAAATGGAGCTGACTCTTGGTCCTTTGCTCTATCGACGTCCAACTGTACGAAGATAAAAACCAGTCGCCCATTAGGTGAAGCACAATTACGCGTACTTAAACACCCTGAGGACGACAATTTTTTAAAGCTCTTTGGCAAGCTACCGACTCCCACCCGTAAAGAAAAGCCTTCCCGCAGACTTTCTAAGAACACCGCCAAAATTATAATTGCGGTCACTCATGAAAAGCGACGTGTCGACTTGCACCTTCTTTCTAAGTGAAACTAAGAGCGTGCACAAAGCGACAGCCGTACTATTATTACCGAGTATATTTGTTATATGGTTTGTAGGTAGTTAAATAGTGCAAATCGTCACGTGGTCTTATTAAAAGTGACGGGCATAGGAGGAATTTTATTGAAGATGTTGACATGCCAACGAGTAATCGTTCTAAGGATTTTAATGAGCGGAGTTTGGATTCTATTATCCGCGCGCCGACTTATGACTCACGGCACGGGATCAGGGGAGAAGTCTAATAACCCCCTGACAAATTAAAACCACCATGGTTAAATTAACGGCGCCCTTGGCGCGATGAGCGTCTAATAAAACAAAGCACCGTGCTGTGTAATAAGGGGTTGTCCCGGATTTAATGCGCCCGCGGCCTACGTTGCCGATAGAGGCCATTTCAAATTACGCTCTATAAAACGAGACGGCATAAATTTCACTACACGACCCTTCTTAAACGCCCAAATTGATCTGTTTATTCCCTTAATCATCATTTGGTATGCGCGCACGTGATCTGTTTAAAATGTCTTGAGGATATAAGGCTGAGAAGTCTCTGGCCAAACCCATTGCCATAAATCTCTCGCCTATGAAAAAGATACAACTATAGAGCTAGGGGTAAACCAAATATTGCGTTTAAGTTTTAATTATAAGTTTCCCGATTTCTCCTGATTTTTCCCGTACGACCAGTTATCCGAGAACAGATATGACCAATCTGTATTGCTGATATTAGACTCGCGGCCCTTATCGAGAATCTTGTTGTCTTTGAGACGTGTTACGTTGACGTACTACGACCATCCGGCGATCTGGCGGGGGTTAGTAAAGATTTGATGGGGATTGCTTGCGGATGTAACGCTTGAAGTTAGGGTGCGATACCATCGTGAGTTACCGGACGCACTTGACGGTCTAATGTCATAAACCCGAACACCACGTGTCGTGCGAGGGGTTACACATACACCTTGTTCCCCGGATCAACTCGCGATTAATCCTTGAAGGTGACGTCATTAATGCGCGATTCCTGTTCTCTCACTTTTTGCACGCACATCCCTTTATTCCTGGCCTAGTGCTTCCCATTGCGGCCGCCACTCAAGTCTACACGAATTTTTGCACGCCAAGATCTGTCAGCATTCTGGGACGATTTTAAATATAGTTAACCTGACAATTAGTGGACGCCATTCGGTTAGCAAAATTCATGGGGGTAAGAAAGGTCTAAGATTACTCTAGAGCCACGAATTATTCATGAGACTGATCTCAGTCAGCAGATCTATTTGCATCGGGAATAGGTCCAGGCGACAATTCGTGAGTATATTAAGCGGCGGAAAGAGTTGACCGAGCATTTGCTGGTGGCTCGATGAAAGTGGGCCGATATATGCATTAGTAAGAAGGCTCCCCCTCCATTATTCGTCAGGTGAATGCACTGCCGATTGATTGCATAATGCAATGGCTCACAGGTGGACACACACATCGTGCGCAGTCGACTACACCAACACATACCGTAATTAAACTGATCCGCGACGAAAATATGGCGAGAGTAACGATTCGTAAAACCACTTAAGTGTATCAGTCGTCTAGCCATACAGTATTATGTATATCTCCATCTCGCCACTCAGTACTCTCATTTCTGGTGATTTGTTAATGAGCAATTTAGGCAACAATTTGTGCATCCATGCGACTCATTATACTTCGTATCGTACAATCCTACAGAAGAGCGCCAGGTGCGTTCTCCATTGATACCGATGATGACGGAAAACAAATCTCTCTTTCGCACTATGGCTAATGCGCATGACGTATCGACTTATCCTAATGTAATGTATTGCTATTATAACCGCTTCCATCAGTACCCGCTGCCTTCGAGCTTTCGGTCCTTATAATTGACGAAGACAAGGGTTCACTCCGCCTGACGCAGATTTAGCCTTCAAATCGCGATCAACGCTGAACCTATCTCAAACCGGATAGGAAAAGGATAAAGGCTGCGGAGAGAGTCTACCCCAAACTTGAGGAAACAGCGAGTGATAAGAAAGGAGGGCTCGACCAATGTGAGAATTCCGGGTGGGGTTCCTTGGAAATAAGGAGATTCATTCGCGTGATACATTAACGCGAGACAGCTTATTTGTGATTGATAGAACGATCGCCTTGGGGTTAACTCGAGTTTCCTGTAACAAATCTGAAGAAACTATTAATGCGTTCCTATTCCTATATCCTTGGAATGAAGTATCACCAATTTACCGACCATCACTGCTAATCCTTTTAAATTGATTCCCCGAGTGAATCTATTCTAATTGTTACGATCAACAAGGATTAATGAAGCAACAACTGTGAATATTTGAAGTCCCTTTATCGAGCATTTAACACTCGATTCGGTAACGGAGTGTAACAGGCCGATTGACCTCGAACGTGCTATTACATTCGACGAAATCCATTTCAATCGGCCTATCGGAGGTCGAACATGGGATGCCGCGGAACTCTGCTAATCAGATTAGTAAGCAATTTTTTGAGACCAGCGTATATTATATCACGCATGTACATACACACGTGTTTAATAGTATAACAGAGGCTACAGATAGAAACAATGTCCAATTTACGATATAACACAAATGTATACAGGTATTTTTTTTAAATTTTCTAGTATCGCGTTCCGCTGAATAAACGAGTGTTTTTTCGTGCGAGTAAACGTGGCAACGCATTAGCAGTAATCTGCATTTGTCCGAACGCCGAAACACGAGAGGCCGCCAGCGGCACAATGCGCCTAGAGATCTGGAAGCTACTGGTTCAGCGAGGAATATGGGATTAAACTGCAGGAGGCACAATTAATTTAGATTTCGCGGAATATTGTGTGGACGGCATTCTATCATCGTTCCACGTAAATGCATAGTGCCGAGTGCGTGGACGCGGCCAGACGTCATTCAAGCATTTCGACACTAACGTTTCAGTGGACCTACGGAAATTGCGTTATTGTTGGCTACGATCGGGTATTGAAAAAATCGACTCCACTGCCCGTAGGGGCGTTGTGTATCGACCGGATTCATTCTGCTTTCGTAGGCAATGCGTTGCGTGCTCTAACAATGGCGTCTCCGAAAAACACCGAAAAATATTGAACACGACTAGCGCATGTCCGCGAAGTCCTTAGAGTTAGAATACGAGAGTGTTATTCAGTTCTGTGCTTTTCTATTGTACTCAAATTGTAGTAAGCAAAGTATGGTGTCCCTCTTTTGAACGCGGCATCAATTATTATGAAAGTTATGCGAGAATGTTAGACAATGAAGCCAGTATTAAGTTTTCAATCTTTATTAGGCATCCATATTCTGCATATATCTAACAATACGTCTCACACCAGGTATATAATCGGTGTAGGTTAGCTGATAATAGTTCATCGTGAATTTAATATTAATTATCAGTAATAACTGTATACAATTGGTGAATGCTTAAAATAACATTGAGGCGGTTTACGTCGTTCTTTGGTACAACGGATTTGTCATTTCGATTGCACTCTGTCGTTTAAGGCACCACTAGGGGGCAGAGGGGGAATCATAAAAATGATGACTGCGAGATGAAAAAATTCGTGGGGTGCACGCAATATTAAGGGCAAGATATCGGGGCTTTTTACGATGTACATTACGCCTGGCGCGAAGGGGCAATGTAAAAACGCATGTGCTCCCCCTGACCGCATGCGACCCCGCCGCCCCATGCTCTCCGGCATTTGGCATTCTTGCGGTAATATGTGTGAAATTGCGAGGGTGCATTTTTAGCTCTGCATTTTGAGATTGCATTCCAGAAATAGTCGCCAATTTTTGCCGCACACCGCCCCGTCCCTGCGTCCGCACAAGTGATCTCGTCATCGTCGCCGAAGGCAATTTGCGCCAGATGGCGACGTACACCTACACCTGTGATTAGATTCAACGTGCTGCGAATTTTATCCGATTGAGAGAAGGGGATCATTAATGACCAGACATAAGCTCCATTGTGTGTCTCAAATCGCGCTTGTAAATATATTGTAAAAAATATATGTCCTGTTATTTCTCCACTATAACCTTCGGAATTCGGGAATGTCGAGAGTACACAAAAATTGATTCCGAGCGGAGATTTTCATATTTAAAATAAAAACAAACAAGGCCATCAAGTTTAATGTCACTAGCTGCGGTGAATCGTGAATTACGAATTGTCCATGAAGCTGTTGCATCGAAATGTTGCGGAGACGAGTGTACGGTACCGTGGCGTTTTATAAACTTGCGGGTACAACGCGTTGCAATCTGACAACGTGATTTTGCTGTCAAAAATATAGACTGCTGATGGTTCGGCGGTGGGATGGACTCGCGGATAGTCACACGTTTCAAAAATAACAATAAAACCATGAAATCGAACACGATGCATTCGGCAGTATCAATAATTCCGCGGAAGTATCAAGTAATGCATATATATATATACGCGCCATGAAATTCAAACGATATCGCGGTGGGGGTAGGAAAATAATAGTGCCGAGAAATACGCAGCGGTTCGTAGAGGATGGACGTATTGGCTGGAAGAGGGTTTAGCGCAACAGTTATTCGGTATCGAGCGACGCGGCTCATTTGCAGTGCCCGGGATTCAATGGTCAGGGGCTCGTTACACCAGATGAAATTCGGTCGGTTCGCGGGCTGTAGTGCATTCGCTGGTGCATTATATCGCAAGAATACTCCAAGCGCATCCCACTTGAGCGTGAATTGAAATCCGACAAATTCGAAAAATGAGTCCGCCCACGCACAGGGCCCCCTCCCCACCAACACTGGCTCGATGGCTCGGTGTAATGCAGTATGAGAGAATCGAGTGCACCGATATTTTGACGACATAGACTGCCGATAGTACACAAGTATTTGCAAGTATATACACAAGTTATAGTACACAAGTGTAGTACGGCATACCTAGTCACGCGTACCTGCACACTGCACAATTTGGCAAATTTGTTGCGTGGAAGCTGCCTATATTTACTAAGCGTGTATATTCTAAAAAGTGCTCACTCGAGGGGTCGACTCGAAAGTATACGACCACCCCTCGGCGTCGCAATACAACTGGCGACTGCCTCTCTAGGCGGAACTCGTCAGGCGCGCGAATCGATCAGGCCGTCACAACGTTTCACAATACTCCCGAACAGTTCTTCGTTCTCAAGTTTACCGCTCGATCATTCCCACCACTAACCCGACTTTCTTTCCTCAGCTCGCTTACGCCAAGAAAAAGTAAGCGCGCACTTTAAATGTGCTCGGTCGTCCGAGGGAAATTGAATCCCGTACCCTTTCCCATGTTGCCGCTCTTTTTTTCTCGCGGTGAACGCTTTGTATTCATTATGTCAAGTGGTCTCACCCTCGAGGTCGGTAGCCAGCCGCACTGCAGAATATTATCAGGGGGATCTCAATGACCGCGAAGACATTGTCAACTGCTTTTGGACGGGAGGGTTGTGCCGCAGAATGGTGGTAAGGAAAGTGAGGGAGCCGACTTGGGCAATGTTGCCAGGTGGAATGCGCGTGAAGAGAAAGCGTGTACAGTTAAGGCCCGAGCACGCGCACCCTCTACGCCAGGCTTTGACCCCAGTGATGGCGGGCAATTGTAATTTGTGCCGCGACAATCCTACCCAAGGGACCTCTCAGGTCCACGCCATTGCACCCATATATATATGCAATGGCAACAATAGATAAGGGAGATTATATGTATACATATAAACATATACATATACTATGTGTGTGTAACCTGTATCCAAGCATGCCAACACAAACGATTCGGGAATGGTGTGCTGCGCTCATGTGCTCGGAACTGCGCCGGATAGATCCGGGATTGAAACGTAAACAGAGCACTCCTGAAGACGAGCGCTCAAAAACAATCTATGCATTAAACGTGCGAGGCGCGATGGCGCGCAGAGGAATGGTAACACTGAGTACAAAGAGAAGGGAACGAGATCGAGGGAGATCGCGCACGGCGTCGAAGATAAAAACGAGTTAGCCGTGAAGCAACAGGGAAGACGCTGAAGTGTTTGGGAGAAGGGAACGTGCGTGCGAAAGTACAGATCCCTGAAAAGAACAAATCCTCATTCTCCAACTCGTAGTCCTAGCCCGTCCGCGTTCCTAGTCCTATGAGCCAAATTTGATATTTTCGTATTCTCTTGGTATTTTTGTATACGCATCACTTACGACTATCTCTCCTCCAGTCTATAATATAGGACTGATCAAAATGACACATTAATTGACACGAGTGCAACGATATCGGTCGATGAATACACTGACTGTTCGACATCAGGACGTTAATTTAAGCATCGCACGGTGCATTCGCGGCGCGTCAACCGAGAGAATCGCATCATTGCTGGTATAATTCTAACTCGCGTTGCTCATTGAGCATGACTACAATGACCCATTAGATTCCTGCTGGGTAGACCTGTCTCTCTCCCCGCAACTCGTTCGATCGAATTCCAATGCGGTATGCTGACAACATCGAGCAATTTTCAGTATGCCTGATCAATGAGCAATTTATTAGCTGGACCTAGTAGGAGAACAAGGGCACCAGCCGAAGTCATGAAGCAAGTTGCGGTACAAATACTCCATCGAAAATGAATTGTGTCAATATGGTGTATATCTACGTACATATTGCGCAAAGGGTGGAAACCAGGTGTGTGGGTGTACAGATAGACACGGTAGACAGTGGTGTCATCGCATTCTCTGTGTTAATGGCACTGTCAAAGTGACATTAAAGGAAATTAATACGGCAGGTGCACACAAGCAAAGGGAGGGAAGGAGAGTGGAGAATGAGAAGCTTAATTGTCTGCGGACTTCAGAAATTTGTTGGAATGACTGGAGGGAGGAATACGGGGGGCTGTCACGAAGTACCGGACTCTTCCATCTTCCAGTGGGGTGTACGATATGCACTATACTTTACATGACTCTACTTTTCGATCGGCATTGCATTAAAGCCGCCCTCTACTTTCTTTCGCTCTCATGCTTGTAGAATGTGAACATAGTGTCGGATTTCTCCTTGCGTTAGGGCGAGAGGAGCTGAGAGAGGCGTGTATGTATGCGCGGGGCACGGACATGCCTTATATTAACCGCGCTGAAATTTCTTGTCAAAGGAGTACCCGGAAGATGATTTGTCGCCAAAGTGCATAGACACGAAGCTTTAAAAAGGAACGTTGCTTTGATAGACCCCGGCAATTAGGCGACAGCAGCAGTGCCGCCACTGTTTAGAATAAACATATTTACGTAACTGAATATAGAAAGGGGGAGGCAGCAATGACTGCGACAGCCGGCGTTCTCGTTTATGCTCTCAACGAACGCCAACAGTAGGCGGAAAAATCCATATAATTAATTAGTTCCTGTAATGAGCAATGGAGTCTTCAAGTGAGAGAGTTAACTAGAGCTATGCGTCCTCGGTCTTTGGGAACTTACTAATTGGATCGTGTAATAGAACCAAGCGACATGATAAATTGAATAGGTTCGTTAAGCAGCCGATATTCTTGTCGGGAACGTTCTATAATAATTGCGTTCCTGGCTCTGCAGCGAGACTTTCCTTCTTCCTACGGTGAAATCAAACGGTATAGGTATATTTGCTCTGCTCCCTGCGATATTCTGTTACGGAGAAATAAAAGGGAACAATGCGCTGAGGCACTCGGCTCTTGCACATATTTTTCTTCGTTGATTTCAGTCACTGAATGTATAGTGAAGGAACTAATGACCCCGGCAAGTGGTGATAATCTGAGTACATGCAGATCGCACAGCCGCAAGATCTATTCAGAATAACGCTGCCTATCGCGCCAGGCAGTGGGACCAAACGATACGGGACGTAATGTCCGAGCACATTATCCGGAATTTCAGGACGCGTCTACGCACACCGCCGCTAGAATGTCAAGGGTTCGCATTACAACAGAATAATGCGGGCTCGGGTGCGCGCTGTATATTTTGATATAATGCCCCACGTTATACCGTATACGTCTGCAACCTGCCGGTACAATGTGTGCACGTGTTGCTCGTGGAACACGAATGCTGCAACATCCAGCAAGCTAGCGAGTGCAGCAGCAAGCAGCACACAAGTGGCCGCAGTAGTAGGAGTCCGTGTATGGTCGGACGGAACCCGAGAATACAAGTGCAAGTGCGAAGTGAGCCGTCGGAGAACTAGAAGCGGATAAAGCAGCCACGCCGGAGCATGTTCGTCCACTTGCATAGACACGCACACACATGCACAGCCACGCCGTTCGCCCGTCTAAAGCAGTGCGCCTATCAATGCCGCTTGCACGGCTACACGATGGTGAACAGCCATCATCCAGATCGTGTAATACGAAAGGGCTTCGACGTCGACGTTACTACGATCTGCTTTGAATGACGTGTGGTAACTGAATAATAATGTGCACATCTTCAAAGAGCCTTCACTTTATTACATCCCAGCAGCCTGACCAGGTCCTGAGTTTTTGTGCATGTTTGCTATACGGGCATTGAGCTGCTAGTTCTCAGCGGTCTAGAACCCCTGATACCGCATGGGTCATCTCGTTTCATTCACATAACCTTAACGGCAAAACAGCAGTGTCGGTAACAAATAGAATCAAAGCGGAAAGCAATATTGCGGCGCAGTTTATTCTTTATTCTCTTTTCTTATAATAATCCATTTACAATTCTCTCAACTCTGTCCTGATCAAATTTATCGTCGGAGACGATTTCAACGATTTCTTTATGCGATAGATTTCGGCGGCCCGAACTATTCGCTGGGCCAAATTCAATTGCACGCTCCGCCGCGCATTAGTTTCCGGGCTTGCTGACGACTGACAGTTAACGCGTACTATCGGAACCGCAGCAGAGAAATTTTGTTCCGGTAAACGCTGTGTATTAACCAATTCCTTCATCAATAATATTTGTTTGCCAGCATGCTGGAAAACAGAGCAAATTGCTGTCAATATGAATAAAGGTACACGTATATGATTCGTTCATTCAAAATTTCAAAATCCTTGCGTGATTGAATAGCGCAGGGAGTATACATATTGTAAGTTAAAGGGTGAAAATCGGGACACTACGGTCAAGTAATTTTTGCACGCTTTCACGACCACTAATCCACACCCGTAAATTGATTTACAACAGTTCGATTGTTATCCTGTACTTTTCTGAATGCGATCTCTCACCTAACAGTAAACTCGAATCCCGCCAACATTCGCACACACATCCATACAGTCCTGATTGACATCGGAGGTACGAAGGGCGGAAGGGATGGTAAACAGACGAAAAAAATATTTTCCACGTATTTCTCTGAACGGTTATAAACGAGAGCGCACGAACAAATATTTGGGCTTGGAATTTCCATAATTGATATCCGTGTATTCTAGAGGCATTTCCCTAGTACTCAAGCAATATCCTCCGAACACTGGTAATTTCCGGGAACTCGCGCATCCGGACAACATCAGCGCGATACATCTAGATGCGAGTGCACGTGTATAAATATAAATAGCACATTCACCTTGAAATCACGGGGAACGGTAGCATTTCGGCGCGACGCACGTTTACCCGAGATTCGGACGTCCGCGTGGTGCCAGCCGTTCCTGCCATCCAAGCCAGTCAGCTCACCGTGTTTGGACAACGCGATAACATCGTTAAACTTTTTGCCAGGCCGCTGCCACCACTGCCGCCGCTTGACGAGCGTGACAGGTGGACTGTACCACTGGCAAACTCGATTCCAGAAACAATAAGATTTATTTTTCCGCACGTGCGGAACCACTCCTGTCGCTCCCGCTCTTCCGTGCCACACGCTCGACGCATGTTCCTCCACACTCTCTTGACGAGCGCGCGAGCTGTCAGCCTGAGCTGCTTTCCACTTTCGCTTTGGTCGACCCACGTACGTAGGTACACGCGAATGCCAATGCAACCCGAATCAATAGTGCGCGCGGCAAAACTACCCTTACAGGCGTGTTCGATCTCTAATAACTGCGGACGTGCCAGTGCGTGGCGTGAAATCACAGTAGGCTACTGCGATTCCTAGTGGTATTCGAGCAGGTGTACACGTGCAGAAAGCTAACCGGAAGCCTCGAACACTCTCGGTGGCTACAATAATGGCTGTCACTTTGCACAAACTTTACATAAAGATGACGGTACGTGTCACAAATGATGTTACCGACCAATAATAATTAAGTTTCGTTGCCTGTCCTTTCGGAAAAGTAATTTCGTAAGTGGAATCATAACTCGGTGAAAACCAAATTTGCAGTCAACGTCTCTCTGGTTAGACAACGGCTCATTTTCGCAAAATACTTATGGAACCGGATAGAGCTGACAGTTCGTTTGAAACTGTTTTGTCGAACTTCCGAGAAAGAGAAAGGTTGCTCGGCGGAGAGAGCACGGTGGGAAGTTCCTCTCCTACTCTCGCCCCAACACTATACTAGATTTCCAGTATACCGCGACATTTGGCCAAGTTTGCTGATACGATGAACGGTGTCTCCAAGATTCTAGCTACTGAATACCGTAATTCACGCTGCCGCCGCCCGCGCATTTGTCTGCGTATGAGTATGCGAATACATTGGAACAGACTCGTATAACTCAAGCATCAGCCACCAAGCACTGGCCATGAAAATTTTTTCTTTGCAAGCACATATTAGGCTGCTGCTACACCGTCCGGTTTCGCCGCAGCGTTTTAACCGCATTGATAGGAACAGCACGTGCTTTCAAATGAGAGTAAAAGAGAGGTGGGACAGAACCGCTGCGGTAAAACCGCACGAAAGCGGATAGTGTGGCAGCAGCCTTAGAGCTACCAGTTACCCTGAAACAATAACTCCCATGGCCGCTGGTTGCTTGGAGAGTGACAGATCCACAAATGCTACGCGTCGGCCCATCAATGCGAATATCGGTGTGTGCACAAGGTGAGTATACAAGAGCGTACGTAGTACCGTTCAACTGCTTTCGCTGTAGACAAACTCGCTCAGGAAGCAATTCGAGATGCAACGTCCGTCTCCTCTCTGTAATAATAAAATGGCGCGGTCGAAGGGACATAGCGGCTGGATGGATCGGCTGGAGGAAGAGGGGCACGGGGTGGTATTGAGGGACTTCTCTGTGTAAGCTCATAAACAAGATGATACGATCTAGGCGTAACGATGTTTCCAACAAAATTAGAGGGAAACTGCAAACAGCCCCGTCTCAGTTCTCGTCCGTCCCCGTTTAACCTCATACTCCGAGGCGGGAACGGAACGCTCTCCGTTCATCCGCCGAGCACGGTGAACGCCAGGGCAACCCCTCTCACCAGCCCCTCTCACCAGCCCCTCTCGCCTCAGCTAGTTCGCGGCTTCGCGCACCGACACGACAACCCTTCATTCGACTCGTTAGGGTGGCTGGAAATACGATCCCAAACAGTAATGAAAAGCCTATCCTCCATCCGCTTCCTCCTAGAACGGCTCGGCTGCCGTTTACGCTTGGCAGACGGATGGGTGGCGGCCTGGTGGGTGGAAGGGGCGGGGGGAAGGGGGGGCCCAGGGCTATGCGTAATGCACTCTCACGCGCCCCCGGCCGCATTACCGGTACCTGTACGTGACAGATAACGGGGGCTTTCGTGAATGAGCGCCGTCACTATGTTGTTCATTCGATTACGGGATTAATCGTCGCGAGTGCGCGCGCGCGCATTCCTGCTGGCAACGCTCTCTCCGTACACGATGTTTAGCACGCCGGGCTACAGCTACCAGGGTAAACCGGGGCCGATCGGCCCGGCAAGATCAATAGTAAAATGTCAACCGGTGTGCATAGCGCGCGCTCGTTCTTGCCGTTTGCATTGATCACTCCACTGTTGCCACAGTGTCAGCACACCGGCGCCGGCCTCTGCCTAGGCTTTCCAAATGCAGAATGCAGACACTTCTCTGTGTGACACATAGTGTACACTGACGGCACACACGTGGCCCGTCGTTACAGAGGCGTATTGCGAGCGCTGCGTCGACCAATACGCGGCCCCATTGGCCTGTCTCGAAAATATATATAAGAGGCCACAAGTGCAATCGTAAGTTTCACAGTGAGGGCCGTGGAACGGGCGAGAGGGCGAACCCGGCCTGAGCGCGCAATGACACTCGAACCCCTATTTACTCAGGCGGTAATGCGCCCATGCAAGTTTAACCCCTCGTGTGAACTAATTAAACGTGCTTCTCGGAGTGCGGAGATCAAAGAGATCAAAAGAACAATTCTTACATTCTCTGTCAATCGTGTGTAAATGGTTGCGCCGCTGCCAGCAGGAGCCACGCTCTTTTAAACCCCACCCGAACGTACTCGTACGTATGTACGCCTAATTGGCCAAAGCCTTCCAGAGAGAAAGCCAGCGAGTGCGTTAAATGTCGTCGGGACGTCTCGTGCATTTGATCCGCCGACGCAGTCGCGTTCGTGAAAGAGAGAAAGGGAGAGGACATGGACACACACTTGAATCCACGTATGTGTATGTATGTACTATACATACATCTGCATACGCTAGGCAAGATTTCGTGGTATTTACATCGAGCAGCATGCAAAGCAGACGGTCCCGAGTTCTTTGCCTAAGGACAGATCGATGCCACGTGTACGCCAGTGCGCCGGTCTCCTGCGTAATTAATTCGTTTGATTTATATCGGCAAAACACAAGGAATGCTAATTCGTATTTACTTACCAGCAAAGCCGGCGGCTCGGTCCGAGGACTGGCCCAGTATTGTTCCATGGGGCGAGTGTGAGGGGCGGCGCGGCAAACGTCCCTTCTCCTTCGCTCGAGCTCTATTTCAAATTTCAATCACGCGCTGGCGTGTTGATCACTTCACCGCCAGCTTCATCCCGCGTGTCGGACTTCTCCGCACCAAAGTTCCCCGGTATCCACGGTTCAAGTTTGCACAAAGTACACCCAATACTGAAGAGGGTGTACCGTTGCTGGCGGCCCGTGCGTGGGAGACACACTCGATAATTAAAGTCGCTCTGCTTTGCCCGTCTTAGACCGATAGTTCCTTTGATGGTGGGAGGGTAGGGAGATGCAGGAAAGAACACTATCCGTCTTATTCGTTTCCTGTGCGCGCACTGTTTCGCTGCGGACGTGCCACCTCCGGGTTCGACACCGACTGTCTCGCTTGATACACTTGGCGCACCCATCCTCCCCCTGACTCTGCTCCCCCGCCGGTTTTTTCCTCTGTTTCGTAAGTACCGATGTAATCACTTAGTCGCCAAGACGTTAGTTTAACGTGTCGGTCCGAACGCGAGGTAAAACTTGTTTCCTTGTCACACTGGCTTGTCTTTTCCGGCAAAGGCATGGAATTCATCCTGTGCTGATTGTAAGCAAGCTCCTGGTTCACACGCTTGTATGGCTCAGTCTGTTATTCAGATCTTCCAAGTGTAGTACATTGGCATCTAATCTTTTCCGCGTGTCAATGCCGAGGAAATTCAACGGCGTATAATTAATCCCCGTCCATCAGACAACAGCTAACACGAAAATGACGCCGCGATATACCTTGCCCGGCATCTGTCACGTATTGTGAATTGCCAAACGATTTTGAAATAATCGGGAGCGTGGGCTCGTCAGCTTCCCTGGTTTATATGCAAAGTGGTTTACGATTGTTACGGTCTACCGTTGGCCGGAATGGATTAACGTCGGTGCGCATTAGTTAATACGGACGCGCCCCCTGATGACATTTAATATTGACGGGAATATTGTTGGCGATAGGAACACCATAAAATCCGCAGCTCCCACCGTTGCATCGTGGATGTTGTACAACAGGGACATGGTCCGTTGTTTATTATACGTGTGCCACCCGATAGCATCGTCAAATGACTACTGTAACGCGCTTGCTAGGATTGCCGTCGAGAAAAAGCGTCCACACGAGCAGCGAGTGATTTACACATCCTTTGAGTAGGCTCTGCCGACACGAGCGAGTGAACCGGGGGCCGTGCGTTTCGAGCAGCGGCGGGACAAAGCATTTTAAGCAAACTGCACGCGAAGCCTCGAGGAGTAAAGAGAGACGCTCCGAGGATTAATTAAAGTATTTCAATAGCTATGCTGGACCCCGACCCCATGCTTTGTGCACTTTTATCTTGCACCCCTGTCTCGTTCAAGGGCGCTGCTGCAACAAACGAGTGTCCCGCATCGCGACTACATATATAGTATGTGTATACACAAACAGAACAACACTTCACAGAGAGGCTACGTACCGATGATGCGCAGAAGAACTTTTTTACTATTTTATGCCAGCGCATACTTTGGTCTCATTTGTATTATTCTGCTTTTATATTTGCACGTCCACTCGTATGATTACTCTTTTGGAGCGTCACGACTCGCGTCTAGTGTGAATCATCTCGTTTCTTCAAGAGGATGCAATCACTTATTTCTAAAATATGAGCTTAGCTACAACTGAGAAGTGCGCATCGCATGGAAAAGCAATTGGGGGCCAGGTGAAATCGGCTGCAAGTGAACTCGCAAGAATCGTACGGTGCCCTTGCGAAATATGGAGCTGTGTCCGGAGCAGATGGCCGAGCGGCGGATAGGCATCTATGAATATTTCTCTTTCTTTTTGAGTAATTGCATATCCGATAGCGGTGTAATTGGAGTGATTTTCCGTCGAATGGAAATGACCTACATAGGCCACAGCCGACGCGCCATACCGTCCTACCAGCGCAGCGGCGCGCCCGCGCCGCTGAATGTAAAATGCGAAATGTCAGATTTGATATACGATTCCCACCAGCGCGCTCTCTCTATTCCCATTCCTTTTTTATCGAGGCCCGTTTACAAAACTGTGGCGAGCCGGCAGCGGCCATTTGGCCCGCGATCTACATCCATTACGACATCCGTAAGCCTACGCTTTATCAAGTATCTAGCCAGAAAAAAGCAGTCCTATTCCAAAAGAATGCGCAATCTAAGCCCACCTTTGCCTAGGCGCCCTTTTAACAAATCCTTTTCGAAATCGTCGGAATTAATCCTCTCGATGAGGCCGTTCGACCGTTCGGCGGGGCTGCGTAAGGCGTTACCGAGATTGGATCTCGAAAGAGCGTCCATGCTGCCTCGCCGTGCTAGTTGTCGCGTAATCACGCGAAAGCTGCTGAATAAACGGAACATCCTTACTTACGCCGGCAAACTAACCGCTCTGCCTCGCATGCCTCTCTACCTGAACGACATAGAAGAGCAGACTCATGTGCGGAAATAGGGAACCCAGGCGAACACCTACTTCCGTCTTGGAGACACAGACACAGAGACACGGCAGCCAGTTTTCGTGAGTCGTGTGTTCGCATTCACACAGCCACGCGCACCTGTGATCGCACATACACACTTGTACAGAAGACTGAACAGAGAGACGGTATATTGGTTTAAACCCTGCGCACTCAGCGCTCATGAATATGCCGGAGCACGGTGGTTCAACCCTACGGAGCAGCAGCCTGGCACACCACCCCCGTGAACCCCGGTCAATCTCAGCCTGGCTACGCTCTATCGAGAAAGGGGTGAGCAGCGAAGCCAGGCCAGCGGGTAAGTCCGCTGTTTATATAGAACGATTTTCGACGATAACGTCACCTGGCATGCCTCCGTTTCCACCGATTGTTATTTCACGGATAACCCACTCACGCACGCGCTCCCATGTGTGTACATATGTGTATGCAGCCCGCGCGATAATATGCAACGTTGCACGATAACGCTTTCGCAGGAGGCCCGATCTATTGGCGATTTACGTATAATGAGAGCGATTCCGATATTGCTAGGGGACGCTGGAGAGACTGTGCGTTTACTTTAATTACTCGCCACCGGCAAGTCACTCGGCACTCTAATCACCCGAACTTGCTACAGATGAGTAGATCTTTTCGAATGCCTATGTATACTACGCGTGCAAAAAGTACCGTCCCATTGACTTTAGCTGTTTTAATTGAACCGAAACGGTGTTTTAAGAATGTCTTCAAGTGTCTCTCAAACTTCAACTTCAACCCCCCGACCTTTGCCTTGACTTGAAGAGAACGTACAGGAGACTTGAACAGTGCAATAATCTGCACCGTGCTTTCAATGAAACCCGTATGTATACTTTCTTGAGGCAGTGGAATTCGAGAGCTTGAAAGATAAATCGATGATGGTCAGATAGCACTTGCGTCCTGCTATTTATTCCTTGCTGTTTATGTATTATACTATTTTTTAAGAAAGAGAGAGAGAGAGTTCTTAAGAGTTATTGAGAGTTCATTGATCGCTGGGAAACTAGTTCTACAAGAATTCCTTGTGTGCTGCCAATGCGAACGATCTAGCGGTATCGGACTAGCGTATTCGTCTTCGAAGATCAAACTACATTTTCCTCCCGCTATTAATCTTCTCCCAGTTTTTCCGCATGAAGGCTTCCACCAGCATCCTCGGTGCTCCCCTCAGGACCGTTGCTGCGAAAACCCTCTCGTGGGCTTAACTCGCACATTACATGTCCATTTTAAAGCCAGTACACAAGATGAATTGTATGCAAATAAGGGCGGCCGCGCGGAGACGTATAAATGGAGCGGTGAATTATAAGACAGCATAATGAATTGGCTTCATAAATATCACGCGTCCCGCTAATTTCCATCGCCAGCCATGACAATTTATGCCGAAATTGCAGACGATACAAGTCTCAAGCGCAGCAAAGGAATCTAGCTTTACCCTCTTATCTTAGAATTTCTGAAATACCAACTCATGATTTCCTTGTCTACGAGATTGTTTACGTACAGTTTTTAATAAATCAAATGAATCCGATCAATGAGGATGCTAAGGGTAAGAATCAAAGAAGCAGAATGTGTAGATAAATGGCATTTCTGATATCTGAATTGATATCGGTATCATGAGTGGGACTCCTTAAAGAGGGTAAAGAGCGATAAAGAGGGGTAACGGTGAAATTTAACAAGGTATATGGGAGTCTGGTAGAACGCTTAAGTAGCCCGGGATAAGCTGGAAAGTTTAAAGCCCGCCGCAATGCGGCCCCAACTTATTTTTAAAACATCGTCGTAGGTCTTGCTTTAGGAAGCGAGGCCTGGTGTGATTAGCCAGCTTTGCATCCCTAATTGTTTTAAGAGTGAATGTGAAATATTCTGGGACACGCTAAGTATATCGCCCTCCCAGGAGACTGTCTGGCTGGAGGTTGGTACCATACGTGAGCTAGAGCATACATTCGTGCTCTCAAGACAGATAGTCAAACACGACTTTATGCTACGTCCATATTTTGTAACAGAGTTTTCTTCAACTAACTCAAACGTGGCTGCCTTGAGATTAAATATTCGAAACGAGCCGGGAAAGGTCGTTGCTTGTGCAGAGGATACCAAGCCCGCACACCGGTTCTTTTGAGACTTGGGTAGAACGACAGAGGCGACATCATTTAGCCCAAGTTAGCCAAAACGGAAGGATGAAATTCGGGAAAGTGTCTGCGTGGTGGACCCGGCTTGAAAATGGGGGGAGAAGTTCCCCCGTGCACACAAAGGGTCGCTTTGTAAGGTACAGACATCCGTCCACATCAGGACAAACTACTCCGAGTATGCCTCGTGGAATTAACGCCACGCACTAACACAGTCGAGAGACCGGTACCGGCCTTCTGTTTGCATTTATCGTTGGAAAACTTAGACTGTAGTTTGGATAATTCTGTGCAACTTACAACGCTCGCGCAATCAATATGCTCGCCACGAGCTCCATTTTTTTGTCTTGGGGAAATCGTACGTTCCGCAGCGTAACGCGATATTTTGTTAGTTATATGTATACGTACGTCGTGAAACGGGATATCATAATGCATTGAACCTATAGGGAATAAATCTTTTAGAACTTTATTTCAATTTCGCAGAGGATCCGTGTCTCAACAAAATCCAGCGCAAACGAAGCGCCAGCCGACAGGTCCCACTGCCAACACAGCACGTCATTTCTCATTCCTATTTAAGCTCGCGCCTGTCAGCGTACCCTACTCAATATTCGAATTCGATTGATTTTACGAATTGGGCACTGTAGCTCCGACCAGTGCATCGAGCGACTATACTAAATATTAACTAAGGAAAGGTACACTGAGCGTAAGTAGAGGTGAAACCCGGTTCACATAGCTTGGTAGTTCCACTACCAAATTCAAGTGCAGTTCAAACAGATGGTTGTCCGCTTTTTGGTATAAAGAGGAGTGTCTTAATCCTTGTTTAGGCTTACTGCAACTGTATGCATGCCTGTTTAAGTTAATATAATCAATTTCTTCCTTAGCAAGAATCTGACTATATCGTCCATCATGTGAGTCGGGCGTCGCTCACATGTAAAGAGCAGGGGGTACAAAGCAGTGGTAAAAAGAGGGCAGGACTCGTCAAAGAGAGCGGAAGTGAGCGAGGTTTCGTCTCGAGCGGCTCCCTTTGTTGGATCAGGATAGCATACATCACACAGTGTCCTCTCGATAGCAAAGAGCCAGAACTTTGAACCGTGGATCGACTACAGACCTGTGTGTGCATGCAGTAGCAGTAGCAGCAAACGCACCTAAAGCCGGACTCATGCGTATTGCACATTGTGCAATTTCGACGTCTCTAATCGAGCTTTCATGTCTGGCGTACTTGGATGGTATGATGTCTGAGCGGATGACTAGCCCAGGGCTTCGTACGGTGATTAGTAAAGTTACCATGTGCCTGAGACTCTGCGAGCAAAGCCTGCGCTTGAACTTGTACTCAAGCTTGGCGACCATCCTTCCACGCCGCCTCTGCCCCTGAATCTTGCTACCCTTTCGCCGCCAAGCAACCAACCATTCGGCCCCTTCGCCTGCCTCTTTGTGCCTCACTGTCTGTCCCTCTGCTTCCGGTGGCAGCATCGCAATCTTACCCTGACCTCCACCGCTCTGACAGCACGGGGCGCCTCTGAGCTTTCGCTCCCTCCTCATATCTCGCCGTTCTTGTAATCCTCAATTAATGCACAAGCAAGGCTAACTACGCAAACTCAACAACTTCGCGTGCTGTGCACGCTGTGCACACGTAGCAACTGTAGCAAGCGCGGCTCCGGGGCCCGGAAACGGCGGCGGAGGGACGCAATGCCGCGAGCTACGGAAGCCGAGAGGACGCTGCTCGTTTTCATGGCTTGCGTGGGAAACGGAGCTCGATACATGGATATCCCGAGGGCTCGCGGTCCGTGGGACAAGATTGGATTGCCGTATCTGACCGAGCATGATAACTCTCTGCCATATTTAGGTATTTCTCTGAAAACCCTGGCGAAAGGAGTACGACAGAGATATGTAGGTTGAATTTCAGTTGCTGAGATCGGTGACACGAGCGTATCTTGCAAAAGATCCTCGACAGCTGGCAACGGAATTCAATAGAATTCTCTGATGATTTATATAGCAAAACGTGATGAGTACTGGTGAGCTTTATCAGATTTTGCGTAATCCAAATTCGTGTTAAGACGATGCAAATTTCCACTGACCTTCCGCAACACGCAGTCTGTCGGGATTTTTACTGAGCATTAAAAACTGCTCGGGCGAGACTGGTAATGAGGTGGCGGCCGCAGCCGTATGCAGGTGGGCGTCGACGCGGTACAATGGAATCGTTAAAAGCTGACGGCTTTCATTGTGTAAATGCGGAATGATATAATTAAGCCTGGGAATGTTTTCGCGTATACGCTTGTTTCGTCTCGTTAGCCGTCCGCTCGTAAATATAAAACGGCGATGAGTGTACCAACCGGCCGTAGTTATCGTTCGCCAGACATGTGGGATGCGGCAGTCTGAATTTACATCCACTTTTACTGACGGGATTGAAAAGGTCGCGAGCGTACACGACCGATTTTCTACTGATCACCAATCTTCAAAGACCAATGCTTTTGATCTGGTTTATGAGAGGAATTAAGCCCGGTCCTCGTTCACGTTATAAATGTCCTCTCCCTCGCACTCTTTCCTTGTCAGGTGTGTGTTAAACATGCGAGCGTTCCCATTTAAATCAATGCGTTCACTTTTTCGCCGCATATTTGAGTACACCGTGAACGTGGAAGCATTTAGCAAACCTACACGGTACATGCAATGGGAATGGAGTTTTGGGCCTCTATCGGCTCTTCAACCTACGTAAATATCATTTCACCGTGGCGTAAACGCAATCGATCTGTTGCTGCCAATCTCGGCGCCACAACTGAAGTGGTGGGTGTTTACGTCGGCGCCAGCAAAGGCAAAGAACGCTGACTGCAATGTCCCTCTTCATAGTCTCGAGTAGAAAATCGAGCGCGCGCCGCGCAGTAGTGGAGGGTTAACCGTCGATAGCAGGGTGAGCAAGTGCACTAGAGATCATATCGTCTTCTGCGGAGCGAACTTGCTCGCATGAACGCCCGGGCACGTGCACAAGCCCATCCGGTGGATTCCGTGCGACCTAACATTTTTGAAGCGCAGCGGCCTACTACTGTAGCCGTGAAACACGCCCGCTGGTATACAGCGAGGATAACAAAAAAGCGCAGACAGTCGTTGGGGGCGAGAGTGTGGCGTAGTTGACAAGAGGGGGTGCGGTCAATGGAGTGACAGTAACAGGAGTACAAGCATGGACAACTAACTCTCTCATTAACCAAATACCAGGCTGCAGGACAAACGGCCCGGGCAAACATCCGACAACCTGTCAGTGGCATGCCATCAAGGGATCAAAGTTCAAGGGATAAGCGAACGGCCTTTTTCCTCGTATCCTCCTGCTCGCACTCTCATACAGCGTGTATAGCTTTCTCCCCCCCTGCCCCCCCTCTCTCTCTCTCTCTCTGTCGATACAGTATGGAATGTATCAAATGAGTTTCAACGGGAGCGCGTTACGCGGTAGGTACGCTTGTTCGCAATGCCGCAACATAATGCGTGCGCGCAGTTCCAAATTATCCGTCGATAAGCGCGGCAATAAGTATACCGTTATATGCAGCAGGGTAATCTCGCGGATGAGCAAATAGTAAGACCACACGCATCGACTCGCACTGATCAGGATTAAGCGGAGCGACATGTCAGTTAAATAATTCGACCGCCACCGCTGCCACTGGGCGGCCCAAAAGCCTGCTGACCAAACAGCAAATATGAAGGCAGCTCGTATGGCCGGGCTGTGGGGTTGCCGCTGTACATGACGACGCATAACAAGCAATTGTTATAATGAATGCAACGCGGGGACAACAAGAATCTAATAACAATTTTATTCAATTTACCGCAGGCCACGTCCAGCCGGGCGCTGGCTACTGCATCGCTACCAGGTCATCGCGGGAATTTCACGCTTGACAAACCGGTCGCGCTATAATCGGGATGACGAGAATCTAAGTAACGTCGATGCATTATGCATCACTGACGAGGATGGCGCGGACCTTTCTTGACGTTAATGTTCTTTATCCACCAACCAGCCAGATAGTGCTGTGGCTTTGCAAATCCGACGGGAGCGTCATTTGGAAGGGGGGAAGGGCGGAGCTGAGCGCGGTAGATAGCAACAACAGATGGCCCATGAATTCCCGATTATCCTCGTAGCGAAAGGATCCTTGCGGAGTGTAGCCTTAAATGCATCGCGGTCTGGATTAGCTAAGGATTTCGCAAGCGTGCCGGGCGACCCATCTGCTTCGGCGGAGGCCGTCGGCGTGTCGCTCCACCTGATTGGAAGCAGCCCTATTTTGGCACGGCTCATCGGGCGCAATCGCTGGGCGTGGGTCATGAATGCACCGATTCTCCTGGCACACGGCTTCGATGGCTTTGCTACTGAATCCACGCTAACGCCCCGCCCGCTCGATATTATCCCTCTATATCGATTAAGATAATAGCACTCGTAATATCGGAATTAGTTTATTGGCCAGCGTCGAATGCCCTCGTAACGAGTGCGTGACTAACGAACAGCATTCGCCTGCTCGCGTGCGCCCACTCACTGTTTTCACGGAGCACAAGCAGGATAATTGCGTGTATGGAGATCGATTTGGGGAAAGATACTTTTCGGGCGCGCAGCATCCAGCTCCCCGATCGGCTTGGACTTATTGTTGAATCGCGCGCCCGCACAAGATTAATGTTGCCTGAAATCTGAAAGGCATTTATTCAACCTGCCAATCGGTTAATCCCGGATATCTTTGGTAATCGCATGAATCAAACCAAATAGCTTCAGAGAAAATATGCCGCCGACTTTTCTGTGCGGTGCAGGCGTCACTCTCACGTTCCGCTGCTTATGGGAATATTTATATTTTCCCGATAGCGTGAATATTCATAAGGAGCCAACGAGATGGGCGAAAGCTTGCCGCGCTTTGGTTAGAATATAATAATAATTTGCTGGGGAAATTGAGCTGCCTCTTGTACCTGCATCTTAAATATAGACAGGATATTATTACAATATTGTGTACATTTTGTAAGTTGTAAGTTCGTTCTGTAAGTTGGTATAAGTTAGACTTCACCTCGAATGCCAGTGTCCATTAAAATCCTAATCCTTGTGATTTTTGTCATGCGCATGACTGGTACATGAACAAGCGTGTGAAATTCGCTTTATACTTGCACTGCCCCATCAGTAAGCTGTGAAAGTCATAGTGGGGGTTTGGATGGTCTGCGCTGCAAGGGCGTCGGCAGCGGGATCGGCGGGTTGATCGAGGGGTTGTTGTAAACCGTTGGCAAGGTTCTACGAAGCCGGCATTTTGAGAAAGCGACGTGAAAACATTTTGCCGTGAATGCATTACCATATTTGTCCGGATGAGCGTATGAGCGGCGCCTGCACGTAGGCACGTGCATACGTGATGGGATTGCGTACGGGGTGTACTACGGCATTGGAGCCGACACCGCCGCATGCTTTCCTGTTTACAGAGGCCCGGCCGTCCGGCCCGGCAGCGCGGCTGCAGTGCACCCGCTAGCAGTCGGGAATGCCCGGTGCAAATAAAATGAAAGCGAATTAATGCAAGAATAAATAAGTCTCGGCTAGATCCGCCGCCGGAACAAGCCATCGGGAGGGAGGGCATGGCGGTGATGGCTGTTCGGGACAATGCCATCGCATACATATGCGTACAACACGTAGCCATGAAAAAGGTACAAGGTTATCGCTACACGGAAAATGCGACACAAATCAGACGTCCTATTATTATCTATTGGCATATCATGCAATATTTCTCGCCGGGGGTCATTAAACCGGAGCTAAGCTACATTACTATTGATTCGTGATGTCACTGACCCGCCTTGATGTCGTCGAATAATAGAACGTAGACGTGTAAAGTAGTGAACGACGGGAAAGTGGTGCCTGTGTGTGTGTCGGCCTCTCTAAAACACTAATCACCATATGATGGTATAGCGTGCCCGGTGATCCACGTTTTAATTGGCATATGTTCACAAAAAAGGAGCGCCCCAGGCCACCGACTATCCTGAAAATCATATCTGCCGGAGCCGGCGAGGAGAGGCTCCCCGATGTTAATAGTGGACGCTGGAATTCTACTTGAGCCGGGGGATCTAAAATTGTACGGGACCGCCTAATTTTCCACTTCCCTAATTAATTATGTTCTCAAGCACATTGAGCGATGACCGGAAAATATCCCGAAAAAGGTCAATATGCAAAGCGCTGCGCGTACTCCAGGTGGGAGCCGCCGACAAGAGCTAAAATAATAACACGCTCAGTATACCACAAATGCGATCCCGATTAGATCAGCACGAGACCATAAAAATAACACAGATGAAAAACTTGCAGCAAAAAATGCCTAGTTTGTCGAACCGAGATATTAAGACAGTATTAATTCGACCGAGAGTTTATTTAACAGTAGCTGAAGCGCCAATATTGGTTTTAGCCATTCAGGTATTCTGTACACTATTTATAGGCATTAAATGCCGATATTACAATTATTGGTCGAAAATAGATTCAGACATAAAATGAGGCAATAACTTATCGAGAGTGATTACCACCTTTTTTGGAATTATTTAATATAACTTGCGCGAACGGCTAAAGGATCATCGGACCAAAGTTTCCATGACAAATTTAACGCGGCATTATCATCACAGTGGAATAATATTGTAGGGGTTTTACCAGGTTTTACCACGGGCAACGGCTAGCATGGTGGCGCAAACTTCAAGGCGCATTGTTCCTTTCAAGCAGAGCCGTTCTTTGAAACTTACAACAAGTACCTGCACGCGATATTGAATTTTTTGCCCACGCTAACGCGGTGGATGACAATACCCCGGAGAGAACGAGGAAGAAAGAGAAAGAGAGGGAGCAAGGCAGCACGAGCTCAGTTCATGTAAACGCGTCAATTAAATTTTGGCGCGGATACATTAAGCTTTCTCACTCACCTCCTTCAGAGTTACGCACTTGCAGTGATACGGATATGATATCGAATTTACATATAATAGTGCCAAGTAATACCAGATGGGTTGACCAAGTGACACCTGTTCTAGAAAGTTCTAGCTACCGCGCAAAATCACTCAAGCAGATTTCAATACATTGAGCTTTCTATTAAATAGTTAAATAATCAACCTAAATCCTCACGGTGTATGTGCGTTGGATTGTATGCGAAGAAAGTAACTGTAAAGAAAAAGTACTATAAACCACAGGTACAGGATTCGATTTAATCATTAGGGTTGAAGGCAGTGATGCTAGTCGCAACTGTCGACGGTAGACTTTTGGCTAGCGAGTTATTAGGCGTCAAACGTCGGGGTTTTATCCCGATATGGAATGGTGGTGTTTACGCGTCGTGCGAATTGCGAAATTGACAGACCAGCGGCGAAGCATATTATGGTGATGGAGTGTGGTGGCGGCGGTGCGCACTCGCGCATGTTCGCGCTGACATGCGCCAGCATCTACCTTCGTAAACGGCTATTGTACATCTACTAGAACTACCAGCCAAATAGACAGAGAGACAGTGAATGAGTGCGGCTACGATAGAGAGAACGGGTGAGGTGGCCCGCTCGCGGCTAGAAACGTGAACGAGCCCGGGTAGAGAAAAAACAGTGATACAATTGGTAATCAAGCTCCCATTGACGGATGAAATGATATCTCAATGCTCGAAATTACCGTCGGCGGCCTGCGATAATTGAATACTCGCTATGTGCACACCGAGCGGCCGCACGCACACACGCGTATGTGCTCACTCGCTGTGGTCCACCTCTTTCTCTCTCTCTCACGCATACACACGCACGCACCCACACACACATCACAATCCCTCCCGTTCGCCGACGCTGATTTCCCGTGCGTGCTTCCGCCCGTCAAAGGGTTAAATGCGTGTAAATGTCCGGGCTCGTGGCTCGTATGATCGCATTGCGTGGATAGGTATTTGCCGCTAGTCGAACGGAGGGACGTCGCTCCCTGAAACACATGCGTGTCTCTCCCCTCCTACGGCGGCGCGGCGCAACGACGACGCTTTTATCCGAGAGCTCGAGACGCATTTCTGCATTTCCGGACCAGTTGCAAAATGCTATACCACGTGGAAAAATTGACTGCGTCGTCACGCTTTCGCGTCCTTTTGCATTCGTCCGTAATGTACCGGGCGATGCGAATGAATATCGTCGAGAATTAACAGGTACATAGTATGAGAGAATGTACATAGAATGTACATATGTATGTTGGGTTCTTGTCGATTGCCGTCCAATAAGCATGTAATCGTAATGGAGTTCATTGAGTAATTTTAACCAGTACCATTGTAGAGCGCGTTCAACAAATGAGTATCACTGCGTCTTGTAATTGAAGATTGTTTTCGTATGGTAACATCCATGTAATACTATTATCTAAGCAGATCTACCTCGCTCTTTGCAAAAGACAGTCAACTATGCTAGTTTAGCAAAATTCAACCGCCCTCAAACCCATTTACCTCGACGGTGCGGTGCAATGTAAAGCATGTTTCCACGTAGGCCATAGGGTTATGAGAAAATCACTTTCCCCAAGGAGCAGCTATAGCCATCACACCCTTCCTTTCTGGTTTACCGTTTTCTCACTGTGCAATAACGGCACGGCGATGGGCAAAGGAGTGGTGGGCTGAGTACAAGTCACCGTTCGCGAGGTATTTTCTGCGGCAGCGCTGCGCAAAAACCACTTCGCTCACGCAACTAATGAAATGAGAGTTGTATTCCCATTTATTGGCGGTGCGGTGCAATATTGTTCAATAATGGCAGCCGACCGAGTGGCTACTTGACGGGATGGAGGACAAGGCGCTACATGAATTTTGTAAATAAGAAAACGGCTTCTTGTTATACGCGCCACTCAGAAAATGCGATTTATTAGGGAGATACTCCCCCGTCCCTCTAAATATATAAACGAATGAGAGTATATCCTGGGTAAAACCAAGACGACTCTTTATCCTCGTCACATGATCAATGCCTCCCGTTGACCAGGAAACCTATTCGAAAATTACAAGGTCGTCTATGAACACACTGTATAGTGGTGGGACGTCCGTTACATGCCAATACATATGATGTACAATCCGCATTGGCATGTACCGGGTGCCCGTTAAACGATCAAATAATTTACATGCGCATGAATTATGTCCGTGGAATGATCAAGCGGTGGCGGTGGCGACGAGTAACTGCAGCGACATGTGTAATACAGAGAAGTAAGTGATTAATCGTGGTTGTGCTTTGTCAGTGTCTAAGATGGATAACGTGTGAGCGTGTGCCAGCGCGTTTCGCTAACGAGTATCGAATACGATATTTCCGATGGGATCTAAACGATGCACCATTGTACAAATCTCGTTAATGCAGCCGCCGCGCCGGGAATCGAGCCGGGCGAAGCATTTTGTCGATTATATAATATGAGCGTGCGGTAATGGAGCATGGGGAAACGGACGTCGAGCAAACTGAAACAATGTGAACATTGATCGTGCAGATCGTATCGAGTGAATACGCGTGTATGTGAATCGGTCATTATAATCGGTGTGGAAGCCTGGTGGCATAAATTCAAACGATCCGGAAAAGAAACACGAGCATCGTACCATTTACCCTTACAAATTCCGCTATAACAAAGAACATATCTATAGACCTGTATGTTTGCATATACATATGTATGTACACATAGGTACTTGCTCCGGAAGGGTAAGTTATAGCAATTAGTTAATTTGTCCTCTTTCTGTCGAAAAAAATGACCCCTGCCTCCCAAGCATTTGGCTCTCGGCATTTGCAATTGCGCCGGCACTTATTCTACGTAATAAAATGTGTAGGAGCTTGATAAGCAAAAAAAAAACAGAAAAACGCGTCGGTTGAAACTACAGTTTCGGAAGTTCAGAGGTCAAGATACCAAAAGTCGTACAGTTATCCCGGTATCACAAGGATCGGGAGAAAGCAAAGGGGAAAATTCAAAATCCTTGACGCATCACAGACGAGGACAAGCTTTTCTCATGTTCACGGATATATATTAAGACTGATGACATATGATGCACTTTTCGGTGTTGGGCGAGCGGGACAGGATGACGTTGGTCCCATCGTCAAAACAGTAGTTGCGCCAAAGTGCAGACAAAGTAATTAAGGTCAGAAATGGGAAAAGGCTGTAGCGGGGAAAAATACATTAGCGAGGGCAGACGACGCCGAGGCGGGTCGCGAAAGTGGGTTAAACAAGTACGAATTTAATGTAACTTTATGTGAAAGTTTAATCTGCACATGCAGCGACGATCCTTTGTACCGTGATCTCGCGCTCCTCGGTTAAAAACTAATCACAGTAAATGTAAGATGGACATTGCAGCAACCTGAACATCTTTACTAAAGCATCATTGCATTTTTAATCTTACTGTTACTCTAATCATATTAAAAAACAATCCACAAATCTCTCGGTGCGGGGCAAGGAGTAACAACCGTGTATTTATTCTAAAGCTGTAGGGGCCACGTTTATCTCGGCCATTTTCAGCCACGCTTCCTATGAAAAATGTACAAAGCACAGAACTTGGCAATCTTGCGTTTGCGCATCGGAGGATCGCTAGAAATAACTTTTAATTTGCGTGTCGAATTAAATTGCAGGCTGGGTGGGACGGAGGTGTGAAATAAAATGTCAGGATGAACGGGTCGCTGGCCATCGCGTCGGGCAGTTGGTGGTAAGCCGGTGGAGGCTTAATTAAGCAAGTTTTGCAGGCGTACGTGTTGTCTGAAGCGGCGAGGAAAGGCTCGGCCGAACTGAATAAAGCTGTGGGCGCACGCACACGTCGGCTGTAATAACGTAGGTAAGCTTGGCACGTAACAGCGATGCAACGACTGGAGAATGGCGACTGATTGCCGGGACCGCTCGCGCGAATTTAACGCGAGATTCCACAGGAATTTCAGAGCCGATGCGCGTACCCAAAGCATACGCGCGCGCTACTCGCAGAGGCCCGTACATACGTATAGGTAGATGTAGGTGTATATGCGCGCGAGCTGTTCACATTTCCATGCATAAATATGAACAGGAGCACCAATGTGTCCAAGGCATATACGGCAACCAGCTGCGAAAATTGACAGCCTCCTGACGATACCGTGACTTTTCCTAATTGCTCCAACGTGCCAGTACTCCCGCCACCATCATCTAAACCCGCCAGGTCACCAACACGTTTTCCAGAATCCCACGGACATTACCATCGCATAACTTGCCACTGGCATTGCTGTAGAAGCGTACTCTCTGGCGAGCAAGAGAGAACACGCGCTCTGTTGAAACCTAGAATTTTACCTACAGTCACCACGAAAATGTTACTGAAATTCCTGTCACTGAAAACAAGCACTTTCCTGACACATTGGTGGTGCAAACTCATGGGCGATGCGAGTTAGGCATAAATAAACTGCGAGTTTTTGCGTCTATTGGACACACAGATACACTGTGTAGTGAAGAATTGCAATAAGCGTAGTAAGAACTATGTGAATACTATAACTGAGGGTTCACATTCATGAAACTCATCCAGGAAGTATGTTTTAGTTCTTCCACCTAATCGCCGAAACTCCCCTTTCAGCAGTCCACCTGTATTAGTGTCATAAGTCTGAGTGTGATACTGTGATACCAGTGTGCGTGTACCGACTTGGTGAGTGTAGCCAAAAACCGGGCGGTATTGAAGCGCCGCTGTTAAAAGCCGTAGCCAAGCCCTTTAGTGGGCCTGGTCGCCCTGCAAGCCGAGCGATGTCGTGAAATCGTAACCTGAATAACAATTAATTCGATTTGGGCGGCGGCGGTCGGACGAATTAGGCGCGAAAGGGACAGCGGTTTTCCGGAGTGTTGCAAGTTCCACTAGCGATGGAGCGTATTGCGTGTTGCCTGCCACGCTCGTTCACCCTCTCTCTCTCCCTCACTCAATGGTTTATCGCGAAGCTACGCGTTTTGGCCACTCAACCTGTGCCGAAGTGCCGGCCGTGCAATGTGCAAGAAGAGCCAAGACCACAAATCCATTTCACCCGTGTTACCTCGTCCCTACCGACCCTTCCCCTCTCCCCGCGGCCAGCTTTTTTCCCCATCCCGCGAGCTTTTTTCTGCTCCTGCTCGCTCGTACCGACATTTTTGCGCTTTTCACTGCCGCTCGCGAGACCATGGCTGTTCACTCTTCATAATTGGCACGGTTTTTCTACGCTACCAGCATGCAGCGCGTAGTACCGTGCAGCCGCACCGTGCGCCGTGGCACGCTAATGAGCATTATTGGCAGGCCATCTAATTTATCTGCGCCAGTGCGTGGTGCCGCGGCGGACGGTGGCGGTGCTTCGTGTGTTACCATTGGCGGCCGATCGATTAGCCGGCTTAACCACCCCCTAATGGCCAAGACGCGTTACGCGCGCCGTGCCGGCACCGTAGTACATAATATGCCAGCGACCCGCCCCCCCCCCCCCCCCTCTCTCTCTCTCTCTCTCTCTCTCTGCATAACATATTTGTGTATACATACATGGAGACTGCAAACAGTCGTGTATGAGTAATGAAATTCAGTAGAATATCTAAATTACTTACATTTAGTCTGGAGGATGACCACTTTTCATATTAGTATATCACACCATATTTTATGTAACGCATGCTGCGAAAGTTCACTTTGAGAGAATCGGCTAGAGAGAATATAGATCAGAAGTGCTGAAATCAGCCACTTTCCGCACAATACGCATGCCTCGAAAAGTCAAGTATCGCACCATGCGTTGCATAAAACTAATTTCAGGACTAAAACTCAATTAAAATCTGGTTTCTCATTTTTCACGGATAAGAGTGTACAGCGACCGTGGTTATCGGCATTTGGGAAATTCCTGTCCTGCAAAGTTATGCCGGCCAATGCAAGCGACTTTGCCTCGACAATAACTATTGACCGAGAGCAGGCTTCCCCGCCACTCTGCCCTGCATTGTGTTGGTTTTAGAAGTTTGGAATTAATATTAGCCCTCTCCGAAATACGTTTATACCCGGAAATATTGTGCAGATAGTTTTCTGAAAACTTTCTCTCTCACTTTCGGTCCCTCCCGTTCCTCGTCTCACTCCTCCACTTGTCCTCCCGTGGCCTGTAAAGCAGGCATTATGGGAAAGTTCCTGGAGTGCAGCCACGATTCACGTCAATCCCGAAGATTTCGCAGAGCAAAATTAAAGGGTGGGCGGAAGGCCGGCTGCAAGTACTCGACTCTGTGATTCTTTGCACGTGACTTTCACTGCGGCGGCGAGCTCCGATTTCAATTTCCCTGAGTCAGGGACTGATGAATAGGACTTAACTTGAGAATACTAAAAATAAGTGCGAACCCATTCACCTCAGTAAACAAAAAGGGAGAGCAGATATAACTCTCGCAATAGCATGCGGTTATACCCAGTTATTTTCGATGCCCGCTGCTATGAAAGTCCACCGAAGTTATTAACAAGGCTATATTTGCAATAGCAATTATGCGTTCAAAAATGAATCTGTTTCACATTTCCGTGGTGGGTTGCAATTTATTCAAGTACCTACCCCGAGATTTCCAAGTTGGAAGAATTTACTGGAAGTGCTTTAGAAAAGAGCTGAATATCAGTGACGGTTGTGAACAAGTTTAGCCGCGGTGCTCCTCGCAGGTCTCTCCAGCAATCGGGCTACTTTTGACTCCACGAAAATTGCAGATGTCCGGGTCATATAGAATACGCCACGCCGACCTGGTAATAAGAAACCAAATAATTCGAGCTATTTTCTGTATGGTCAACAATTTGTTTTCTTTTCGAGCTGCTTCTAAATGTCTCACTCATTCTCGCAACAGTTTAATGCTCGTATTTGCCTACTACATACTCATACTTAGGTAAATGGGGAGATTTTCCTTTCAAAGCCGGATTACGGTCGACTACAGTATTCGAACCGATAAGAAATAAAGGTCACGTGGAAAAAGTAGAACCTAGGAAAGTAAATGTGCATATAAATATGCATGTTACAGACGAAAATGTTCACACATCGATGGATTACAATACAGCCTGCAAGTTCGGCAAAGTCTTAGATATTTCACCAACACGTGGGCGACACAAGCCGTAGTAACATTATATCGAGCCGGCTCAATCAGTCCCTACGCATTAGTCGCTCCCGGCCCCGTTCGAGTTCTATGGGGGTGTGTACAAAAACATGGCGAACAAAGGAAGGAACGAAGCCACCTGCAGTGGGGGAGCGATGTCTCCCCGTCCTTCGGCACATAGTTATTCATTTCCATATCGGCGAGCATCAGAGTATAACGCGGTGGGACAACCTGTAATCCTCTGGATATTGCCAGGTGCGCTGTATCTATCATGGCCGATTTGTGTCATTGCAGATTTATTCGGAATTACTAATACTACATGCTGTACCATTGCATCTTTATATACAAAGCCCTATCTTTTGAATTACAGGATTTTGTGTATGAATGCTGCCCTTCACCTAATGCTTTCTGGGATACGCAATAAACAATCATTTAAACGTGCATGCTTGCTGAATGCCGCGCTTCCCAACATCTTATAGCTTGTGAATAATTTCAATGATGGCCACAATGTTTCACTACAACAGATTGTAATTTTATCAAGATCAGAGGATATTCTACTCACAAAAGTGATCGCATTGAGGAGAGATGGATTCGATGATGCTTTGGCACCGGTTGATTGAAATTTTGTGGACCTCTTATGAAAATTGGCCGAAGGTTTTTTGGATAGGAGACGCGTTATCTCTTGGAACAGAGCCGCGCACGCGCGCATACTGCGAGGAGCACAGAGACCACTTTGAAATACCGTAACGAAATAACACAATCCGCTTTTGCTCGAATCCATGGGAGAACACCAGTTAGCGTTTAATTTCATGCTGTGGTTTCCGAAATTTTGCCCAGTAATTACGTTGTGTCTAATTTCGCCTGCTGGCTGTGAAATTGATCTAATGGTAATGATGATGTGTGGTTCGCAGCGATGCCAGTCATGGCTCATCGCACCGAGCCAGCTGTAATTTTATCGAAAATCGGTCGATGCTCACTGTCCCCGTTTTTGCCCTACGGATTCGTGTGACTAATTGTAAGGGAAGTCGCGCCCATCCATGCCACTCGAGCCCTAATTACTAATTAACCAGGTGCACACGTTAGAAACAGAGATTGGGCGACCAGTTGAAAAACACCCGTCGAATTATACAGAATCTCATCTAAATGATAAATGTACTGTCGAATAACTTTAACACATAGTTGACTTAAACGATGAAACTATCCGTATTCTTTTCTGTGTCAATTTATACCATTCTTTAAATATGGCATTGTTTAAAAGTTGTCATTATACATAATATTGTATAATCTAATTGTGTAATGTGAAAAACGATGTGTATATTACGTTAGTAGAATTTATTTCGACTTGTACACTTTTTCATTCAGTTGTATAAATATCTGATAATGTTCTTGCATGAAATATTTGATCAACAATTGCTACGAAGTAGTGTGCGACGCAGGCAGAATAATGGTTGGTTATTAGGTAGAATTTCTCCTGAGTGTAAAAAAATTAGGGGAACCCGTAATTGGCCACAATTCCAGGGAAAGTGAGGGCGCGGTTGGACGAAGCGAGCACTTAAAGGCACGCATTTCGAATTTAGCACACGCGGTCCTAATTGTCACTCCTGTTACACCACATTCGCCAGGAGGAAGAACAAATCCCGGCTCGAAGAAGCCAATAACAGAAAAGAGTGCCAAAATTAATTTGTCATGTTGTTGCGCATTACTGTGCATAATTCCGAAAAACATATATGTCGCACTTCGGGGGAGGTGAGCGGGATTCGAAAGTTTGTTTTTGTCGAGGTGGATGAGATTATTGATCAGCGCCTAAAAATAAGACAAGCCACACTTGGCTCCTGCTGCTTGGAAACTATCGAGCGGACATTTCCTTCTGGATTTTCCCCAGTCCCGTATCCCACATTCTATATCGTTAAAAAAGATCAAACTAACCCTACGGCCTTCGCGGCCGGCTGGATCTCGCAGTCGCAACAGCGGTGGCGCGCAGTAGCGGGGTAGTTCCTCAAGGGGTGACATTCAGAGTGTGTTCCCTTGACTCGTCCCAAGCCGTCTTGCCGACATTTTGATGAGGTGGGATTTGGCCGGGAGCCAGTACAAATGCCAGTCTCTCTCCCTCGCTTGCTTCGCCTTCCCTGTGTCTTCCTTTCTCGGCTGGCAGCTCGCTTCTTTTCGGGGAGCCCTTTCGCGCCCCAGCATTATCCTCCCTCCAGCTACGCCATTCGGATCCTCGTTATCGCTAAGCTACAGTTTGTTCTGATTCGCGCGATGCGCGCGTAAAAACTCGACGACGATAATAAATTACCCTTGCGCTTTAATATAAGAACGGATCTTTCTTTAAGCGTATCGGAAAGCCGCTTGCCTCTGTGACAAATGATATCAATTAGCGGGCCGCTAATAGTTCGATGAAACAGCTAAGCCTAATGAAAGATAATTGCAGCCCTGGCACAAACTCGCTGTATATTGGATATTGGATTCTCGAATTTGTATCCCCTCGTAATTAACGAATGCGATAAACACATGGATTTGAAAAATTGCAGATTACATTCAAAAAAAAAATTGCAGATTATATACATATGTACTTCGGCCGCAAGGGTCACTGTTTTTAATTAAGGAAGCATCGAGTTTAGTATCCCGTGTAGGAATGATGTCGTTAAGCCGGTGTACAAAGAAACTTAATTAAATTAAAGGGACTCAGGCGAAGCAAATGAAAGTTTTGTTCAGTCAAACGCGAAGCAGTCAGCAGGGCGCTAGCGCGTGCCTGACGGGGGGTTCTATAATCTCTAAAAATCATTAAAACCCTAAGAAGGGAAGGGTAGTAGTCGGGATTCTGATCGCCGGAAACCTCGTTCCTTCTTCACCCTACCGAGGCCTCCGACTGCTTTATTGCCGCTTAATCGGCGAAGTAGCGAGAGCTTAACGCGCCCACAGGGTGAGAGACACCCCGCGGCACGGAGGCTGATATATTGCAAAATAATTTTTCAGGCCGCATTAGTGGCGTGTGGCACGTGTCAAGTCCATTTGTCAGACCGACCCGGTACAACTCTATTCCCGATGCCGATCCCGGCGCACCCGACGCGCGTTAACGAATCACGTGTAGGTGTGTACGTGTGCAGTGATCCGGGCATGTGTGGTAGGCCAGAATCGGATGATAATGGAAGGCAGCAGCCGCCGCGGTGACACACACGATGAGATAAGTTCAGTGTGCGTATTGTAGGTGGAGGTTTGTATGCACACGTATTCGCCGGATTTCGTTCTGGCCACGTGTTCCCAGCGTGGAGCCGGCGACGGTGACTACTGCACAATAATCACGTGGAAATTTATTAAAAGCCATAATCAACGGGTGCCACGGTTGCCACGGCTGCCACGACCAAAACTGGCGATATAATGTAATTTTAATGCCAGCCAGAGCTCGTGCGTGGCCACGCGTCAAATACATTTTGTCGCTCCGGTCACCAGGTCCTCTCGAACGCGGCAAGAACGCACGAATACCCGTCCCTCGGTACTGCCAAAATGCAAATATCACTGAGCGAGCGGCTTTTGTTTTCGGAATTTTTCATTAGCCACAGTCATCGCCGAATATCGCGACACAACTTATTCGTGAATAAACGCCGAGCAATAAAATCGGCCCGGGAATAAATCAACAAAATTCGACGGTTGAATTCCCCTTGCCCAGGTTTTATTCTTTTCAACAGCGAATAAAGCATTATTTAGTGATGTACGCCGCGGAAACTGCGGGTCGATAAAAACGCATACGTACTATATGTGTCGTCGTGTGGGTTCTTACTAGATCACTATCAAACTAAAGAAATAGTCTTCAATACGATACGGCGAAGTATCACATTTAAGACTAATAGTCTTCATACGTGCATATACATAGAAGCCTCGTCGCTGTCACACAGTCGCTTTATTTTGCTTTGCTTCTTGCGAGGCTTCATAAGCTGCTGCACGTTTTACCTGGGGGGATGGTCGAATAGAGTTAAAGTTGCAGCTCGATCGAGCAATTGTCAGGAGGGCTGAGGCTGGTATAACTGGATATTATCAGCCGGGACGTTATCGTCGAATCAACAGAGAAAGAGAGGAGAGAGGGTGAAAAGTAAGGCTGACCCAAGTAGCCTAGATGTAGATCAGGTCACCGACTGAAAACCCGTTTTCGTCCCCCATCGATGGAGACGAAGCCCGATCCGCAGCGGCGCAGCGCGACGTTCCCCGAGTATTAATCGTTTCACGCGGGGATTTGCCAGGCAGCAAAGAGCAAAGAACATCCTGAATCATCAGCGGTGGGCCCTCTCCATTGGTTGCAACGTGTTCTCAGCTCGTGTCGAAAGATAATCATCTAAATCCTAGGAGAATCGGAAACCCGATCCACTTGGCACGAACCGAGAGAGAAAGCGTGCGCTGCACGGCCGAATCCCCAGCTAGAATTTCGGTGACAGGGGTGGGACCCTGGACCACGACGGCCCAACAATAGACGGATCCGTGTATCGTGATGGGAATTATGAGGAGGGGAACGATTACCGATGCAATGATTGGTCCGCATACATTTTCGGCGGCCCCATAAAACATACGATGAGCCCGGAGAGTGTAGAATGCAGTAGGGAAAGAAAACGGGGTCGCCATGCAACATTCCGCTAGGAATGGAGCAACATTGCAGCAAAAATTTATTATTCGGCTGAGCAAGACCGTATTCGTGGATGGTTAACAGCACCATCGGGACTATTATTGACTCTGAACGAAAATACTCTGTATCCGCTGAACTGATACGGCGAGATTTAAAACACCCGTAAAGTAAACCAGGCAATTCTCCGGTATCGGTGAGATTTCGCACCATCGATCGCAACGCGGACCAATATAGAAGTGCTGGGATTTCAATGGATTCCGGTATACATATTGAGATACCAGACTAGAGCGTAACGGCGCGGTGAATTTTTAATCTTGCCCGCCTTCCACCTGTGTGGCCCAGTTCGCGCTGTTTCACCATTATCATCTCATTTACATTCCCATGGTGCTCACTAGATTCCGCTGCCCTTTTTTATCACCCGTGGCGCATTGTGCACAGTTGCGCAAACGTACTTGAAAAGAGCCAACAAGTTACGCAATCTGTTAATCCCGCATGGAGCTCGGAAAGTACTTCCGTCAATAAATAGAATTCCGGCTTACTTTGTATGCCGGTATTTTGTATTCTATCTACATGTCGAATCTGCAGGACCTTTGGTTCTTACATTATTTTTGCGCTTACTTTGGACATCAGTTAGGTTTACAGAATACAACTAGCATTTAGGAAACAGGGCGCGACACATAATGTCAAATATGGTAAGCGCGACTATCGAGTTTGACGTAGATTCAAATTACGACATAACAGTGCGAGCTGTCCTAGATTCTGAGTGTACACACGGATCCCGCGAAATGGGAAATTCGCAAGCGATACTTATTAATCATGCATAATCGAAGCAACAATCGCCTATAATTAATAACCGGCCGACTGGGCGAAATTGGATTTCATATTAATTAATTCTGACCTCAGTTAGCCCTGCACCCTTGGCCTGTGTTTACCGAACTTTAGCTCGGTGCCTTCCACTCCATTTCGCCAACAGGAGTGCACAAAATTCTCAATGCCGTTCTCATACTTGAACTGGCTATTATCATCTCCTTTTTTCGGAATAATAATATGGATATGAAAGCAAGTTTCGCACATTACGACTCGATTCCGCGAACGATTTAATTCGCAACCAACAAATTTCCAGCAGAATTGAAATGACTCTATCTTAATCTTCTTAATTTCCTGCGCTAGTTATCTCCTCCATTCACTCTCTTTCCGACTGGACTATAGGCCAATTAATCCATAACAGCTTCGCTGATGAAATCTGCATTCTCTGCACAGTATACATATATCTATGTATATGATCTCAAGTGATACGAGTCCTATTTAAGGTGTTTAGTTTCTATTGTTCCGTAGAAACAACTTGTGTATAATTCAAGTACAGCGTCTCTATTCCAAGGGCGTATGACCAAATGCAGGTAGCAATCATGTCAAGTGGACCAACGCCTGTCGCAAAATTGGACAGGTGTACTTAAGCACAAACATCACTCGCCGCGATGCTTATAATGTTTCGCACACACTATGTATACATGTGTGCGGTCACACTTCAACACGCTTGCCCTTCACCTGCCCCATTTTGAGGCGGACGAGTGGGCGCGCACCCCACCGTGTCCGCAATATTCTTCATCATTAGCGGGATTAAGGCCGTTACCGTTGAACGTCAAACTGTTCCGGACGCTGTGGAGGCAACGCCTAATTGACATGACAGTTGGGAGAGTAAAGCATGAAGTAGGCTCCTGTTAGAATGGCGGTGGAAATCGTGGCGTGTATGTACCTTTTTCAACAGAGAGTCAAAGCGAGAGACCAAGTGTCCTTTGCTTCTACCCCTACCATTCGTACCTATATCTCCATGCATCATGCCGGGACTCCCTGAATATGATTTTATTCATGCGCTCAATTCTCCTTTCTACACCCGTGTACACGAAATATGTAATGATATGCACTGCAATCAGTTGTATATGTATACTATTGGGCATTGGAGTTGTGTTACTACCGCCGAACTTTATAAACTACGGCAATGCAGCTGTAAGTTAAACATCACCGCTGAAGCCTTATTCGTATTATGTGCACATCGCATTAACTTCCATTCACATGATAGATACTCATACGTTCTACTCACATTGTAAATCTCTTTGGGGTATTCAGATGTGGCCAATCAGCTGAATGTGATGTAATCGTACCTACCGTAATGTGAATCAGTCTTTATGCGGTGCTCTAAGCAGACGATTAAAAAGGGTGGCCATAGGTGACCACGGATCCGTGAAAACGGATCGGTCGGGACGAGAGCGGGTGTACAGAGATTTAGCGTGAAAATGACGAGGGAGAGCAGGAAAGTTGTCAAAGAAGGACAATGCAGTAGAATTGTCCGATGGTAGGGTAGGAGTCCTTCGTTTAGATGCAGGGGTTGCCGCCTATGAGGGGGGCAGGGGGGCGCGAAAGGAAGGAAGGGGCAACCATAGGAAATTGTGGCGCCGTGCTGGGGGCACGACGAGGGATTTCGACAAATTTTAACAATTCGCTCTACAACGACATATGCCCTTTAATTCTCGGGGATTAAGGAGGTATAAAGTTTATAAGGATTTATGGGCCCCGGGTCGGGCTCGCGTACGTCGAAGTTCGTATTCATACAGGAGGGCGTGCTGCGCTAACGTAGGTTCGCAGACCGTGCGAGATCTAATAAAAGCGAGACGGGCTTGAGTCTTTCATTGTACGTACACACACTCTGCCGAACGGCTCCGTTTTACCCAAGTATGCGGAAGGACTAACACACACGTGTATGTATATAAGCGCATACGCCAGCCGCCTTGCACCAACAAGCACGGCGCTTATGGACGATACGAAACGAAGAGTATTTGCATGCCGGTATCAAAACAGAACGGAAGCGTTCGATTTGGAATGAAAGCCGTTGAATATCACGGGACTTGTACAGCCCTTATATTAATCGAATTCACTTTTATTAGTCATATGTTCTTCGCGAGGTGCCGAAGAGCTTACTATATTAGTTTTCAATGCAAATGACAGCACAGCCCTTTTCCATTTTCATTTATAGCTCGACGTAACTCTTCGAGCTTTAAAAGTATTGTAGAGTTGCTGGCGACGGGCAAAGGACTGAGATTGCGTAACATTTACCTAACATGGCCAAGTAGAAGGGGCGAAAGTACAAGGAAAGGTGGAAAGTTTAGGAAGCGCTAAAGGTATAAGCGAATGCCGCCCTCTCGCTCTGGAAACTCTTTTATTTGAGTTCGAATTAGCTGCCTCGATGCGGTTTAAGAATGGATAGTACGAAGTACGCCCAGACCGTAGCCATGCTCCTTCTCGTTCGTGCTTTGTTTAGAAATCGCGCACTTACAGCCCCCCCTCGGCGTTAACTTATTCTCCGCGTTAGCGTAATTGGATCAGCGAGAATTACGGAAACTCGCTTTTAGTCCGCCCGAGGGCGATGAAGTGCGGCCGCGGCCGCGGCCGCTCGGAACGGTGCGTTCTTATACGTACACGCTGGTCGACTGGACGGCCGCCTCAATTGCCTATTCCCCGATTCTGCGCCTCCGGCTACGTGTGAATCTTTTGCGAGATTACAGATTCCCTCGAGGAACTTTCTTCTTCGACTTTCGCGTTCGCACTTCGATGAAAGCCGATTCTCTTTCGGCTGCTGTTAATCTGCCAATGCACGCCTAATTGACATCACAAAGTGCAAGCCGCTTACGATACATCAGCCATCATTCTTCCTGGGACACCGCGGAACGATAGATCGTCACGCTCGAGCGCGAGTGCGGTCACTGGAGTAACCAGCGCGCAATGTTTATAAAATATTCAGCGACTCCGTGAGTGTTGACGTATTAGCATCCACAATATTTCACGCCCGGCTTGATAATCTTTTTCGTTCGATTCGAAAAACTGTCCCGTGCTTCTCGCCGTGGTCGCGGCTGTGCATCGGTGCGACGCCAGGGTGGCCGCCGCGCTCGCTTCAATACAATGTGTACACGCCGCACCGTCACCGCCGGAGCACATAATCCGCAAAAGTTCCGTGATGCGTGAAATATTTCGCTAAACATCCGGAAGAGACGGCGATTTTACAGTTACCGCAAACACGGCGGGGTGAAAAAAAAGGCTGTGCAGGAGTTTGTTGCGTTGCAAGTTTAGCGCTTGAGCGTACACACACATCAACGGGTAGGTGTATACATGTCAGGGATGGAGAGGGAGAAAAAGTCTGCAAACATGTACGAGAGGTCTCGCACTCACACGTAGACATCCAGGTGGCAACCGCGGTCGTGGTTGCGTACGTGGATTGTTGATTGAATGTGACTGTCGCTATGAAGAAACTTCTGCGAGGTGAGTCGCATCCTCACACTCGCACACATGCACGCGCACACACGCGCACAGGATGAATATAAATGAAACGGGTTTCCGGTCCGGCAGGGTGCGAACCATTTTTACATTTGCATTCGTATTTGTCGAACGCGAGGGGTGAGTAATAAAGGCAGTCTAATTTTCTCCTCTTTTTCAGTGGACGGCTGACAACGTGTTGTCCACGCCTACTTCGTTGGGTCGTATTCGCCAATATCTATGTATACCGAGCGCGAGTTACCGCCACTGTGTGCGTGGAGAGGAAAGTAGCGTGGAGCAAAGCAAAAAGAGAAAGAGCGAGACGAGTTTTTGATTAGTAGCCATCTTCTTGGCCATTGTTATTTACACGTGGACAGCGGTGCGCGTATAATCGTCTGGGCAGCGCGTTTCTATTGGACACGCATGAAAAATTGCTGCGCCAATACCATTTGCTCGCTTTTCCTCGGCGACGCGATGCCGGAATAAATTTGTCACAATCAGGTTCATCCAAGAGATTCCTAAGTCTGGGTGACACGAGGGTGGGAATGGCACGGCCATAGAGAAGAGTGACAGCTAGACCTTAAGAGGAGTGGGAAGGTATAGTTTGGCCGTAAGGAGATTCAAAGTTTCTTCTGGCAGGCTAGCGAGATCGCACCCGGTGGAGACTTGGCGAGATTGATAAAGCCCTTTGGAGAAGGTACAGCAGCCATCGGCCAGAGTTCGTAACGAATTGGTAGACAATATTTGAGGCCGGCAGCGGCACGTACTAGCTGATATCCATCTTTTATGACAGCGTTCAGATTCAATTTGCTTCTCAATATCAACCAACTCGAGTCGCTCGGGACTCAAACCTGAACTCGATATCTCTCCATTTCTCTCATTTCCCCGCGCACACACGCTTCTTCGGCAGGCGCGCGGAACTTCGTGGCATGCTCTGCCCACCTTGCTTCTCTCGCCCCCTCCTCCCTTGATTTCCTTCTTCCCATTGGTCTGGCCAATCGGTCGCTACGAGTTTATAGGATACTGGGCTCCGTCGTTGTTGCAATATATTTCTGCAACTTAGAAATATTACGTCGGGCCGCGGGGACTGTCGATGGAAGGCCTGCTCGGCGAATACAGAAAACGTAATCTTTACCTCCTATTGTACTTATTGGCAGACGCCGACGGAACGCGCCATTCCACCGCTATCGAAAAATGATCACGTCAAATACTTCTTATTAGTTCTGTGCCGTCGGCATTCATGGCAGACAGCAGCGCCAGCCGGGGTTCGATGAGGTTTCTACATACATATACCGAGACCGCTTTGTACCTTGCCATAACGTATATGTAGTCTATTGGACCCTACCTATTACTCTGGCGTTCTGTAATCCGCGAATAGTAGACTAAAAAATTGTAGTTCTACTTCTCAGAATTTCGAATTTTCATACTGCTATATGCTTCAAAACCTGTGACAATTATTCGCCCGTGTTGGCCGATCATATAAATTACGAAGGGCTCGAGGGAGTCTTAATGTTACTTAACTTCGCAGCTCGGTCCTTGCACCCTGTCCTGCCGCATTAACCGATACAAAAATGTGGTAACTCCCCTGTGGTCCACATAAAATCACCCCTTCAAAATAGGCACCCCGTTGCCCTCGCTTTTTGCCTCATTCTCTCTCCCTCTTTCGAACGCGTCCGCACATATACCCTTTCTATCTGTGCTGGAATGGACAACGCGATTGCGAGATCAATGATCGTTGCAGCCCCTTAAAATGTTGAGCTCCCTTCCTAATTTCGTTTCCAAGGGACGTTGACATTGACAGCCCCTCACGCTTTGCTCGCTTGCCCTGCATTATTCAGATTTCGATAGAAAGATTGCGCGCAATATGCCGTGTTCGGCGAAAAATGCAAATGGGCCTGTTTTCAGCTGTCAGGCTAGATGTTAGAAATGAAATGTCAACCTTCGTTCTGTCAACATATCTACGAACTTGTCTCTCTTGTAATTGTCTTTATTATACATGTAATTGCAAATGTTTTATATCAGACAGTTCACTTGGAAGAAAAAATGGTCACTTGACTTTGTGAAAGCTCAATCGCTTGAGGTAGAGTTTATTGTAGCAGAGCCTTATGTCTAGAAGAAGTAGAACAATCTAAATATCGCTAAGGTATACATTACAGTGGTTCGGGGGCTGGCCCTAATGGTATAGGCAGTATTCTTAAGAGTTTAACCAATCAGTAAAGGCTGTGTTAGTCGAAGACGTGTTTATACTTTTGGAAATTATCGGGGAGGGCTGAAAGAAAGGAAGATGTGAAAGTAAAGATACACCACAGAGACAAGACGGCGGTACGTGGAAGAGGGGGAGAAAGTGAATCGGCAATCTACTTCGTTCCATTCAATCAGCCATCGATTTCTTCGATTTATTGGCCAGTTTAGAGGGAAGACGTATGGACGGTGCCGGCGTCGGCTGTCGTTACTTTGGTTTAGGGGATGACCGCCTATATTTCCATCCCCTAGAGCTACGGCGTCCCGGCTATGTGTACATACTCTACGCTACACATAAGGATATATCCACTACTACACTACTCGCAACTGTCCGACTGGTTTTACGTGGTGGAGAACGACCGACTTTTTGAATTCGCCGGAAACTCGCTGACGCCGGCTTTTCATCTCCGACGATCCCTCTTCTTTTTTTCTCTAAAGTTTTTAGAAAGTCACTGAGCCAGAGAGAAGTTTGCGGATCGACGCATCTTCGGATAGCGTTGCTATACCCTCGCTCACCCGATCATCCTCAATTTCTTTTTTCCATCACTGCTTGCTCTCCTTTTCTGTACTCTCTGTCTTTCTCTCCCTCTCGCTCACTCCCTCGCACTCGCGCACGCCCGCGACCTATCTCTAGATTCGAGTGCCGGCAAAAAGGAGAACGAAGAGTACCGCTACATAATGTAGCTCACAATAGAAATCAATTTCCGTCGAATTGACACGGGTCGATAAGGCATCTTGACGGTGGGGCCGCCGACCGACGCGACAAGACTGCCGCAAGCAGTACTTATCAATAACTCTCAGCGAATTTGGTTAACTCATTTTAAAATCATACCCCAGCGTGAAAATAATATCCGAGCAGTTATAATAATGGCTGATTCCAGGTATCGATAAATGTATGTTACGGCTTCAGTCTCTTAACATGATACTACTCACGTTCTTCACTCAAATGGAAAAAACGTTCACCGACGTGCGCCCTATCGTTTGAATGCGCACCTCTGGTGTACCCGTAATGACAATTAGCGTTATTGCACTTCAATATAAATAGATACAAGCGCTCGGCATTGCATAATCATGATCTATCGATCTAGCTTTTATAGTAAAATAATGGCAATCGGCACATCGAAGCTAATTCAGTGGTATTCGGCAGAATATAAGTGCTACTACAAATCGGGGGTTCTGGTTGGTGCACATGCATGCCTGTTCATTTACGGGTGGGTATGTAATCGCGAAGAATATATATCTGGGGATTTTAATGGGCGCAATCCTGAAATCCCGGTGAAATCCAGTCGCGCATTATGCCCGCAGCATGTATGAGCCGCCAGCTCATTTGCATCTTGGCCACAGATTTGGCCGATACGATTTTACGATACGCGCGCCTCATCGCCGCCTAACGTGACATATTAACGAAATCGAGTTATCAGTAATTATATCAGCGTTAACAGTAGGGTCACGCGGGTAATCCTATTGTCGAATGCATTTCGATACTTTGAAATGTTAAGCGCCCCTCGCCAACTACCGCGACCATTGCGACCCTTAATGACGGATCAATGCGCGGATATAATTTATTTGCGGAATTTCCGATTGGGTTGGAAATGCTCACCCGATGCGAGCTACCAAGTGTAGTCTGTGCCTGCCCTCCAGCTACCAGGGTTCCCAATTTAATGGCAGAGTTAAATACTAATTATAGTGAAATATCATTAATCTGCATAATTATAGCCCGTTTTTGTTGGCTCGACAATTTTATAACAAACCAGTGAAACCGCCGCTCCCTCGCCAGCGCCGCCACTCCCCTGGCTAGAATTATCACACACTGATACGTTCAATTAATGTGTATTGCCGCGAATAATGGTTCACTGCAGTTGTGCGAAGCGTACAGTGCGTACATGGACCCCCATGAGTGCTCGCCATGCAGGACCAAATAGCGCGAAATACCAAAGCCTCTTCGCGTGTTGCTGCGCCTGGTCTGCCTCCAGGTGAGCTTTAATCCTGAAGACTACGGAAGCCAATAGCAGATCTTAATATTACTGAATGCACAACACAACCGCACATCAACATCTGAGACATTTGATGTCTTACACCCCTCGTACCTTTTCCCTTCACCACACTCAGCTCTGCAGCTCGTCTGGAAATAATTACGCGCTCTCCTCGACATGTATATAGTTCTAGACAATGAATGTCGCTCACGCTATATGTATTTTTTATTAAAACCTCAGCCAACTTTTTGTTAATTGTAGTGAAATACGGATGAAAATTCCTCTATTAAACCTGCATTGTATTGACCGATGAAATGGCAGAGGTATAACTTCCGACATTGTACATCAATAAAGTATTGTATTATCCTGATTCAGTAAGAGGCTTACAACTAATGAAATCCGCTTCTGTTGCTGATTTCTTGCGCTTTTAGCACTCATTAACAAACATTAAACTACATGATATGCCAGCTCGTTTTGATATCACAAACGGAAGGCCCGTCTGGAAGTTTTGATGACGGCCAGTCGCACATGAAACGAACCCAGCACGAAGGCAGTGCACACGATACGTGTGACAAATGGTAGCGAAAAATGCGAAGGCGCATGCACACCAAGAAAGAAACAATACGTAGGATTATAGTAGAGGAATGATAGAATAGGGGTACAATTAACGGCACAACGTGTTCCGCAGTAGCGTATAATTGCGTACAAAAGAATTTCCATAGACTCGCCTGGGCAGCTCCCTCTCTCCCTCTCTGTCTCTCCTTCGTGTGTACGCATGCAAATGGTCGTTAGTGCCACGAATTAATCAATAAATTTACTTCTGATGCAGCTAATCCCGCAAACGTCACGACGTTACTCTTCATATCGATAAAAATCGATGGCAAATCTATTAACAAAATAGCCAACCCATTAACTATTAAATTACTGATATATTAACAGCACAAGCAACAACGAATAACAGGTTTAATTCACCAGTGCCACTTGAGACGTGCTTTCGGAGAGCCCGTTTCTAAGAGAAAGTAAATAACCTAGTAATCGAATATCTTAGGGGGTCGCGCTGGAATGCTTACTATTTAGGTATAAGGGGAGAATAAGGACACTGCGAGATGTATCGCAGTGCTTTGCTCAACGCTGGTAACGATTGACTTTGCCACCGGGAAAAGGAGTAGGAAATAGTCTGAACGCTTCGGATGGAGTAAGATCGACGTGTGCATCGATCGACCGCCGGAGCGCGGAAGAATTACAGGGCAAAGCAACCAGTATTAATGGCTGCGGTTGCAAATGAAACGAACCTATCGTAAGCGGTCGGCAGAGTGTGCCGTCGGTGCAAGTGACAAACGGTTCGGTCCGCGAGAAGGTCGATGCTACCGGCTGGAAAGAAACGGAGCTCCACGCGCGGCGTATATAGCTTCGACGAGTAACTGGCTTGCCGTGAACAATGTTTGTCGCTCGTGGGTTTGTTAAAGTGGCAATCGAGTAATCGTAAATGAAGCAACAGTGCACTACCTAAACTCCACCGAATTCAGGGGGGAGAGTGAGAGAAAGAGAGAGAGAGCTGGTGTACACACTCGTTTGCGCGTCTATAAAAACACGATCTCTCCTATCTGGAGTAATAGAATTTCGATATTATCGCCTGTTCAGTCATGTAAAGTGGCAAGCGAGGGATATCAGAAAAGATGATCCCCCGATTCGGTTCATCCGATGACTATTCCCGGCAACGGATCGGCAATTTCATTTACGTTTTAATAAACACACGTCTTATTACCCCTACTTCGAGCATCTGCTAATTCGTAGCTACGCTATCATTCTCAGTCTCGCCCACTTTTCCGTCTTTTCATGTGACGCATTTCTCCAAAAGCATTGCAATTCCCTTTGCAAGGTAGTAAGCATACACTACTGAAAGGACGGAAGTTTCATTGGTGTTCGTCCTATTCTGACGCATGGTGATCTGTTTGTGTGCGAGAATTTAATTTGATGTCTACCTCGGAAAGTAAGAAGGCTTGAGCGAGCATTTTCCTTCTGCTTATGACTTTTATTCCCGAGCCCTGGCAGCAATATTTTATTCGAAACTCCCTTTAAATGAAACCATTCAACGGCGTATGCTGCCGGCCAGTCTTATACATAACTTAGGAAAGTGCTTGCGCCAGTGATACCGGGTATTACTAGGGAAAAATAAGAGGGCGCTCCAATAAATGGCAGTTTTTCTTCCATTCATAGTGCGAAACCGTTGCCTGGCCCAATACTGTCTTAATCTAGTGCAGCCGGGAAGGGTCACCCTCACTTAACTGCTGGCTTGCCATATGTTACGCCGGTATATATTCGGCTACGCTTATAAAGTAGGGCACTACATATTACCTAAATTGCCGAAGACCATCGTCATCAATTTATGTATCTCCGAACATTTGTGCAGGGTGCTGGAGTCTTTCTCGATTGCTACTCCAACACGACTGATTTCTAATATACATATAAAAATGGAAAGGTTTTACTATTTGTTCTTGTGGAAATTACTTCGGAAGCGCTTCTTCCGTTCCGTTTTCGGGGGAGATGAGAGAGGTACGGGAAAAGGTACGAAAAATCAGCAGAAAATGCAGATAACTTGTTTTGAGAGCAAAGAAGTTGACGTTGCTCGACACTACGTTGCGTCGTGTTTCATGCTAGGCAGCACGGTCGCTCGTCTGTGGCCAGATTTCCTGGAGCATCTAGATCTAGAAGCCCTATTGGCGTCCCATCGAAAGATTTATCCCCTTGGTATCGTATCGTAACGACGACGCGGATGGGACGGCCTATTGGGATGAGGGGGTGGTGGGCGGCTGGGATCGGACGGGTACTCGGCTGCATAACTGTCAGAGCGAATAACGGCCGGCACGACATGCCGACGATGTGACGCGATCAAGATTTCGACCCCATATCCTCGAGCGCTACCTCTTGTAATAGCACACGTGACGGCTTCCTCTCCCTTCGGGCGGGTGGAGGACCCCGGGCGTGCGTTACACCGATGGAATATCGTTATCGGCGAATGGCAATCTGCTATGCCGCCGCCGTCGGAACCGCGTAACACGTGCCGATATTACGGGCGCATAAAAGCCGCCCGGCCGACCCACCGAGGCGCAAAGTAATTCTCGCGCGAGGAGCAGATAATGTTCCGGCAAACCGGCAAACCCGCTGTCCACATCCAACCTTCTACTGCTCTTGGAGGATGGCTCCATTCGCTGGCGAATCCTCTTTGGATTCGTATTGGTAGTATAACTACCTAGTAGTATGAGTCAACTATTGGCACCGGCGGCGCCTATGTATATGCATACGCATACGCGCGATTAGATACAACAGAAACTATACGTGAGTAAGTGCGCCCTGCCAGAGGTTGACGCGTACCGCTTCCTTCCGCGCCATGCTACGTACAAAAAAGCACCATTAGGCTCCAGGCGCGCTCTCAGTCGATGCATTTAAAAAATGAATTGCGCAAAGGTGTAGTGTCACTTCTGGTAGGAATGCACTCGAGCCGAGTGCCGTTGTGGCTCGCGGCGAGGGTCCGACGTAGCAAAAGGAAGCATCGTGAGAGCATCTTTCGCGCGGGAAACACAGGGCACGCGCGCGAGTAGTAAGGTCACACCACTCAGCCTCGTAATGACACGGTACATTCAAGCTGCCGACAGATATCAAAAGGCGGTGGCAGAGTGGTCGCGAGATAAGCGTTCCGACACCAGCATACTTGCTGTGTACTTCGCTGCTTCGCCGACACGATGCTGGCAGCACAGTCGGGTGCGAGTGAAAGTTGGCGTAAACCAGGGAGAGAGAGAATGTTTTGCAGATATTCCGTTGGCCGCTATCTCTTTTTATGGCAAGCGATTGTGCACTCGCATGCTCTTCGGTGAGCGCAGAGCGGTGAGGGTTGAGCACGAGTGCGACAGCATGCACTTGCAGTAGGACGAATATGAGGGCGCGGTACGCATACATACAGGACGACCACCGCGGCTCAAGTATATTAATGCGATGAGAGCGAGCGCGCAAGTGCACGCCGCGGTATGCGTTATACATACATGTATACCTGAAATAGTATTACCTGCAGAGGTTATCCACCGTTTACAGCAGACTTGCTGGTGTGGACCACAGCTGGGAAGGGGAGGGTGGCTGGTTGGGGTAGTGGTAGTGGTAGTATTGGTGGTGGCGCAGTTGATGGTGTCACTCGTGATGGTAGCGGAGGGTTTGCCTGGGTGTTCCTGGTACGGTGCACAGTACCGACCGGCTCGACGGCCGTGGCGGGCCACGGTGGTTAATGCTAGTCAAAAGGTTCGCGATATATTCCCGATACTAATCTTCCCGATTTAAGTAGTATTTGCTTTAACAGGTTTTAAAGAGAGCTTTGTATAATCCGTGGTATCCCAGGGGCGGCAGGGTGCATCTTGGCGCCTGTAATGCGCTACAAACCCCCCCTTCCGCCTCTTCATCTCATATGCCCGCCGCACAGTGCGCTTGCAACTGCTCGCTGCTTCTTTTCCCAAGAAATGCTCTCCCGTCAGCGCTTCCAGGATCCCTCGTGCTCACTCTCCGTTGGCGGAGAGCGAGCGCGCACCGAGCGAAGCTTTTATCGCTTAACACCATTTAAGACCCAGCGTAAAAGACTAAGGCTTCGGCCGAGCACTCTCGCGCAATATGAGATTGAAATCTATTCTCGCCCGCTGCCTCCCTCTTGGCGGATGGTCGTGCACCCTTAGTTGACCTATCGCGCGAGTTATAGGCACTTGTGCGCGAAATGAGTCGGATCGAACGTTTGACGAGCCGTTTCACTCCTGTTATCCTGTACTCGTCCTCGACGCTCGTCGCTGGCTTATGTTCCCCAACCAGGAGTACAATGTTCAAATAGAGCCGACCCTCGTTGGGACATAAAGCGTGCGTGGCACCGGTCGTTTGCTTCGGCCCCGCTGGAACTTTATCAGGCTGTGTGTGACCCCCGGCTTTTAGCGATAGTTAACCGTGAACGCTCGACGAACCAATAGATCGCCTTTATAGTTTACGAAGAGACGCCAAGGCGCGCGGCTGGTAAACTTCTCGAGAGCACTTTTACATTCGGGTTTATAGCTCGCATGAATCCCATCTAATCCCGCGGAAACTTTCTACATTGAAATGGTCGATCCGCCGATCGCCCCAAGTAGCCCCGGTACCATCTCACCGCTAAGACGGAAGGCCCGCATTTTATCGGGCTAGTATACTGCTCTTAATCGCTTGTCAGATGCTTTTTCGAATTTCAGCGCATTCCAATCGTTATGGCTGTTACAACGTGCGATAGAGTGACTTGCAAATTGGCACTTCAATATATCCTCTGATATACTCGATAGAATACTAGCAAAGGAAACAAGGAGTGCGTGTTTGCGCGGATTATGTTGCGATCTGTGCCCAGGGCAAAATTCTACTGTGCATTTAAATATCCACATCGAGCTTTCATTAAATACTGAACTATAATACATAATAAGAGTAATTAGAATTGTGCCGACGACGCCATGAGCAATTGACGTTTCCAGCCGGCATAAGACCTCGAAAAATATCCCAGGCTACCGGGCAGCCAGGCCGGAGGAACGGCGTGAAAGATTGTCGCTCGAATATTAACGAGGGTTTAGTCGGCAACGCCTTGAAAGTTGCGAAATCTGGCATGAAGCAGGGGCTACCTCCCGACACAGGAGATGAAGAAGAGGGGGGGGGGGCTAGCTGCGTGCTCAGGAAAACATTGCTCGGATTTGGGGACGTCGTAGCATTTTCGGTGGGAAGGCTATGTATGTAGGTGCGCGGGGATAGGGGACTGCCGCCGGGGAGAGCAGCCCGTTCGCCACTAAGGCCGAGTAAGATAAAGAGGGTGGAGAAGGCCCTTATCTTACCTGAACTCCATGCGCTGCAGTCGGGTATTCATAAAGTCCCGGGTTAAGCCACTTCCGTGTGGCTCCTTTTCCTCTCTGTGTGCTGCACCGGGCGCCGACGCTCGCTTTTACTCCCCGGCAAACTAAGCGGGCGCGTGTCAGCGTGGCTCGATATTCCACGTACGAGATGCTGCGGCAGCCAACGTTACACCTATATAAGTACATGCATGCTGGCTTGACCAGGAGAAGATATAATCCGATGCACACACTGGTTAAAACCCATTAGTTGCCACCCTGCTTGTTCGTATCCACTTGCTCGGCCAGCCTGGTCGTGGCTCCCCTCTCTCGGCCGATGCTCGCTCGTTCGAGGCGCCCTTTAGTCGACGCCCTTAATAATGCATCCGGAAGGTGCTTAATCGAGTCTCGCAACTCATTTGTGATTCGGTGGATGTGCTCTCGTCATTCTCCACCTCCCTCCCTCTCGCACACATTCGTCTTCTCGACTTCGCTTCCGATCCCTTCCGGCTCTTGCGTCCTGGCCGCCTCTCACCCTACGCGCGAGCCTCTCTGTACCTCGGCATCATCAGCTCGCTGGTCAGAGAGAACTTTTCACCGGTGGTCACACACTAAATATACTATAGTCTCGAGCAGAAGCGCCAGCTTACATCAATGGACACCTTTTTCCTTCATCCCAGAAATTCAATGCCTACGTTGAAGGCCTGTATTGCTTCCGTCCAAAATTCCATCATTAATTCAATCACACCCATCTGGCATGGGAGCGACTTAACATGAATTTGACTTCTTCCGAGGATCGCAGTGTGTATGTTTTTTCGTGCGCGAGTATATGAGAAAGCGAGAGATGCAGTCAAAATCTTATTACTGCAATGGTTGTGATATGCGCATGTACATATATATACATACATATAAATGATACCGCGGAGCGGCCACGTTCGGCAATCTTTTAACGTGGCGTTATCGGCCTTAACCCGTGTACGTTTGACTTCAAATAATTCTGGCAAAATGGTAAACCTGCGAAAACGATTCGGAGCGGGTAATACCTGTGAACGGCTCCGGATAATGAAGCGTATTCGAGACCGGCCCATTATACGGTAGTCGACAATACTTGTTTGTACAACAACCATAAAGGCTTAATACATATGTACAATGCACACATGCACGCGCCATGTTTATTTATCACCATCGAAATGCGACCATGCTGTCCGCATTACATAATTGGGAAATATGGCATAGCTGCATTATAACGAAGCCTTAATGTGATGAGCAAACGGTGTGCGGCGCACGCGCGACTTTCTGTGACGTAAGATCTTAGCCATTAATTTATAATACGCAGTACGTTCACTGGCTCCAGCGTTGCGCGGGCTTTCATATAAGTTTATTTACGAGCTCTGTAGGATGATGCGGTAACACAATAAACCGATTATGTCGATATTACCGTCTGAAAAATGAATACTTCTAATGGGTTCAGCACAATTCATGAATTCCCCCCTTGTCGCAGCGACGTAGCATATTTCATGCATCTGGAAAACGCGATCCATGTGACATCTTACGTGGAGTAGATAATTGTGTGTTTGAAGAATACTTGGGTTTCACTGATTTATCGAAAATCGTCAAGATCGTCAATGCATATTACTTTCTTAGTACAATTGCCCCTTCTCAACTACCAGATTTAAAACTGTATAGAAAAATACGTGGGTGCACAAACACTCTGGCTGGCACTCCTCCTTCCTTTAGCCGCCTTCGCAATTTAGGAGAGTAATGCTCGCAGCTGTACTGTGGGCTCGCTTTCCATGTGATTTGAACGGGATCGCAGAAGTAAGAGCGAGCAAGCGAACGGTCGAACGATAAAAAATTGTGCGAATCGAGCACACACAATACACGGCGATGGATGGCGACCGCTTTACTTTCGTTATTTTCCAGCCATTTCCACCCTCTCTGACGTCAAATGTCCGCGCTATTTTGGTAGTGTGTGCGCGCGTCTCTGTCTACGTTCTTTTGCCAAAAATAAAACCAATCTGTAACGTATGATGCATAGCTGCGTGTGCGGCGCGCGCGCGCCCCTGTTGTACACATGCCACGGCCCCAAAGTCCCTGATGTATATGGGGCAGGAACGGGTCATTGGTCTGTTTTAGGGAAACGCTTTCTGTCCCGAGGGTGTATTTCGCGTCTGCCGCTTCGCAGCTTCGCCCGATATCGGGATTCATCATTCAAACATCTTCGGGATTGTCCCCTCTTCCCCTATCTCTCGACGTAATATTACGCTGGCATCACGATCGATCCGCATATGTAAACACGCGCAGATGCTTACAGAAGAAATCGAATCCGTCATGTGGTATTTACTATAAGGTGTGAAAGATTGTTGCTATAAGACAAGAAACGGTGAAACGTTTGTTGCGGTTGCCCGTCCATTTGTACTATCTTCATCATTGCATTTCGAGCTACAGCGACGATAACGATAGGGTACCACAGCGCCACTGCGACCAAGCTTTTCACTTTTCGCGATAACGGAAAGTAAACGAGATTCTGGGAAAAAAGGGCGGCTGGCTTTTCCTCGGCTGACTGGCGAACTGCCAGTGCCGAGTTGACAGAGGAAGCGAAACAACGAGTGGCCGGCAGGAGCGCGCTAGGCAAAAAAGGGAAAAGAAGAGTGCTGGAAAATCCTAAAGAATAGCTTGGTTATCATCTTAATAATAGATCGGTCCCCATAGGTTCACGGTATTTTTACGGCGTCGCGCTGCCAACGATGCATTAATTGCTGACCTTGTTAGCGCAGCATTGTGAAGCGGTGGTCCCAGAGCAGTGCTTGAGTGGCACCCACGGGACCAACCCGCGCGTTGGACAAGAACAAGAGAAAGAGACGGCAGGCGCAAGAGGGGGCGAGAGGGGGCGAGAAGGCGACGGACGAAGACAAGGAGGGAAATTCTCGCTTGGCATTGTCATGCATACAGCCCCAGCACATAATAATAACGGGATCCTTTGTCGTTTATACGCCCCCTCCCGGCCCCTGTTTTACGCGTCCTGCTAGTCACGATCGTGCGCGTCTACCGTTGGCCCGCATTTCACAGTGCGCCTCTCTGCGGCTCGATTCCCTCCTTACAGCCCTTCGACACCCTCTAAAACCGCCGAATGTATTAGTAACCCACACTCCACCCCCGACGACATTAGAGTACGCTGGAAAACTCACGGAGCTCAACAAGACCCATTCACATTGCGTCGACGATTCCCCCACTGGCTACGCTTGGGAGTTCAAATGGGTCTTTTGGTAATGCTGTATCGGTAATTCAAGGGCTCTCGAGAAGTTGGAGACAGTTCACCCTTCCTCCACTCACTCGTCGCAACATAGATCATAACTCGGTTGTTCCGCATCTGGGGTAAATGACTGCTCGACGTAAGAGCCCGTCCCTCATCATTCGTAGCTCGGCGTGCAATCCTCTCAAACATGTAATACCGGCAAAGTGGAAGTAATCCAGAATTTCGTTGGCTCATCGAACTCCGCTAATCCATTTCTGTTTCATTCCGTGAAAGCCATCTAACTATCTCCTTTTGACTTTGCCGAGAGCTTCGTTCTCCGGTGGTCGGCCCAACAGCGGCAAGGGGGCGAGAGGGGGAGAGCCATCCAAGAGGTCGGGCGCCGGCATTAAAATACATTCGAGCCTCTTTACCTCCAGATAGCAAAGAGATGGCAGGTGAAGTCGATGAGGAAGAAGAAAACGAAGGAGAAGGGATGGCGAGAAGAGCTGGTATACATATATAGCGGAGGGTCGTGTTCGGATGTTGGAGCGTCCGTGCCGCTGAGAGGAGGGACAACTGGGCCAATCGATAGTGCGGCGAGCAGTGGCGGTCGGGATGGGGTGCGGGGGTGTCCGCAGGGTGTCGGTAGATGTCGGCGGATGGCGGTGGCGGCGGTGGTTGTAGGCGCAGAGTATTCAGCTTGGAAGCGGAGCGCTCAGGGGCGTGCGGGTGGTATAGGTGGTATATGGCGGCAGGCAGGCACCCGCGTGGGTGGTGGGGAGTACCACCCTCGGCACCCTCCCGCTAAGGCTGCCGCCACCCCGCGGTATCCAGAATGGCGCCACGGTCGCTGGCAACATCCCTCTGCCAAGCGTGGCCGTCGCCAACATCCCTCTGCAGCCTGCGCTCCAGCGGCTCTGCGCAGAATCGCCTCGCCAACCAACGTTCTACCACGATGTTGTCGGGCTTGCCGTTTTATCCGTGCTTCGATTCTCTTTAATCCCGCCGTTCGCCTTTTGCTCCTACCACAAGTTCCATCGTAATTAACGGCGCATCCGGTCCCCGCGACATCGAGGACTCGCGGCGGAGGAGGTCCGCGTGTCCGGCGAGGAAGAGGGAGCGTCGCTGCAAGCGCAGCGCGCGTTCCTGCTGGTAGCCGCGCGAGAGCCTGCTTTCACAGCACCGTCCCAGCATCCCTCCCTGCCCGAGTATAACCTCTCTACGGGACAAATTAATCCGGCGGCCTGCCGGCCGAGTGTCACGTGCGATCGCCTGTGAAGGAAAGCGTGCTTCCTCGTGTTTTGACAGTGCCGACCCCGAGTGCCTCGCGTGGACGGTTCCGCCGAGTTAGCGAGACACCCCCACCCCCTTCCTCCCCCCTTGCGACTAAGCACCGAGTGCGCACCGCAAAGTTTACGATCTCGTGACCCGCTACTGAGGACGCCCGTTTTTCACCGATTTTACCAGCCGTGACTGCCTGATGTATTGAGTGACGTATTCTACTTAATTCCCATTTCTTTAATTCGCGCGTAGTCTAATACCACGAACAATTCGGCCTCCGAGGTGAGAAGTCATCGACGATAAAGTACATATTGACAGAGAATTTGAAGTACTCTGGTGCATAGCCGTTCTAACTTAAAATAGGCTTCAGGGAGGCTTGTGAACAGAGTTTTCATGATGGAACTGCACTGAGTCTCGCGCTTCCCATTCACGAGAGTGCGACTTGGTTTAGGGTGTATCGGTTCGAAAGACAGAGCAAGGCAGGCCGGGATAAGCGTGTGTAACAATTTGGGTCCGGTCGAAATCGTAGGAACAATGGCATGCAGGAAGTGGAGAATGGCCGGGCTGGTGACTGTTTGAGATGGGAGTGAGTAATAGCAGAGTAAAGTGACCACTGTATTGGTCGTGATGATCATCGTACGGTCATAAACTGTCGTCCGAGTGATTCAATTGCTACCGCAAGCCAAGCCAACAGTAACGATGCATCACTACTACACACAAGAAGACATAGATCGCGTGGGTAAGTGGTCGCTGCAAAGATTTTATGCGGTAAATTTCCAACAACTTGACTCGACGAATGGCGGGCGTTGGAAGTGTAGTTCGCTTAGTTTCTAGGCCACCATTACGTAACAAATCTTTGCCCGAAATATTTCTCTATAGAGTAATGTTTACCGCTCTAGTTCAGTTACGGTTGATGGATGTTACTTTGGAAGGAATAGTGTTTTTACACTTGTTAGTTAAAGCAATTCACTTTCAAGTAGTGCTCAGTCTTTGTCACTGCAAAATTTTCATTCACCCTCGACGGGGAATGTATATAGGGACTGCTTGGTTCGATTATATGTATAGCCTGACACGCGTCGAACTTGATAAATCATATGCGAAACATGAGTGCATTTCTATAATATATGCATATATAGTATGAATCACTGTTGTTTGCCGATCAATCTAACTCAGTTAGTGTCGCCCAATATTTCAAATTTTTGCTTCAACCCCCTGTTTGAACCAGGATCAATCTGTTTAAGCAATACATGTATATCGTAGCTCCATTTGTGAACTGCGGCTGATTGCTGACAATTAACTAAACGTCAGACTTAGCGAGAGCCAGGGATTGCTTTTTCTCCCGGTCCGATAATACGTTTCCAAGAAGAGTATAAATTCGAAAGTCAGCCAGGAGGACTGCGACACCCAGATCACCCTGATATTTTCGTCACGTATGTGTTTTTCGCGTTCTTACAAAAACTCCCACGTGGTATTCTTAACGTTAACACACCTATTAGGGAAATGTATGCGGCCCCAGGTCCCAAACGTACCCGCTGCCCCTTATACCCAGAATTATATTAGGTCCTTCGGGCTCTGCGCCCGAGTCTCATCCGGAATTTAAATTGGCGACGCGCACGTGCGCGCGCGCGGATGTGTTACGAGGGAAATGAAGGAATAAAATAGAATTTACAGTATCCCTTCGCTAAACAACCGTCCGGGTGAAGGGGAATCCGTTCCGCGTCGGCATATAGCGGAATCTTATCTCTAAATATTGCAGGAGATGATAAAGATTAACGTGCCGGAAAATGGCGGGATGTCCTTAAGTTTTAACGCTTCTAACGACACATTTTATTGTCAGATGTATTCCAAATACGAGATTACTTCTTCGCTCTCTCACGCAAGGGTACGGGATCGGTTGAAATTTCAGGAAATATCTTTTGAGGCTCGCACACAACTGACCGGCAGCACTTGACTCTTTATTCCAACCCTCCCGTCGTGCATAGAGCGTATATCGTGCGAGATAGTTCACGTGCGGATAGCGAGCGCGCGAGCGCGTGAAACAATAAGGAGTCGAAAGAGAAGAATGCGAGCGGCGGGAGCATTGTCCGGGGAGAGCGGAGAGCCCGGTGCATGCACGTACGTGAGTACGACGGTGCACCCCTGCAAGCGCATTCAGAGCTTAAGGCCGGGCTCGTAAGCAAATTAGAATGGCGCACGTGGCTCGCATAAGTCGACTGGCTGGCTGCTGCCTCAGTGTGGTCCGCGCCAGGGTGGATTTGTAAGGGCACCCCATCCTCTCGAATGTCCGCCCAGGATGCTCGCTCTGTCTCCGCGTGCCCCTATACCAATGGGATTTCCTCTCCTTCACCCTTTCCTCGCGCCGACTCTCTCTCTCTCCCTCTTTCTATCGCTCTCTTCCACAGACACACACACGCAGTGTTTCTTTCTCTCTTGGCCGCACCGCCCGCCCTATGACGGGTTCTCTCCTTCGAAACGAGCGCGAAAGGACACGGGCGCATCGGCAATTACGGCACTTTATTGCTAGGGTTACGTGTCGCGTGCGGAATTAATGCAATCCTGACGCGCCCCCGCGCGGCTCTCCGGGCGGCCGACGTAATAGCGGAGCGGACTCTTCGGGCGTTTTTCACGGTGTAAACCCGTTTTTACGGGAACGCGCGCGCGCGCGCGCACACACACACACATATATATCGCAGGGTGAACGAGAGAGGGAAGATGAGGAAAGGGTATGCGCGCTAGCAGGCTTGCGGTGCCGCGCGCGCTCTCCGCCATGGCACCACAATATGCCGCGACTAATTGAATTCGGGAAAATCGATTATGCACGCTCGCGTCCTATCCTCCGCGGCGATATTTACGGTACTGGCCGAAGATAGGCCGACCGCGATAATGGATTCTCTCGGGCCTGATTGTTCTTAATTGGAGTGCATTTGCCTTGCCGCTGCCGCTGCTACCGAGTGTAATGCGCGAAACACTTGTGCGGTTAATGTGATAACGCGAACGCACTCCCGCTCTCCCGTGAGTACGAGCGTGCATCTACATACGCACGTTTTCCTCGAGAGTAGGTTTGTCGGAAAGGGGAAGTAAGTGCACGTGGGTGCGTAAATGCCTAAGCATTCTCTCTCCTACTCGTACAGGTTTCGTGCGGCAGTGTTAGATTATCATGTTGGATAATAACAGCCACTGTGTCGAGGAGAGACTGAAGGATAAAGGCTGCTAAGTTTTCCAGGCGTCTTTCCCGTTTATTATCTAAGAATCGCGTGCACGAGAAGCTCGAAGACGACAATGCCCGTGTAAACAAAGATTGCTCTGCAAGAATATAAATGTCTGTTACGAAGGGATGGAAGGGAAAAAGTTGTGCACGCTCGGTGACTAGTGGTCCGCTGATGGTTTGCCTCTATCTCGAGTGACATTACGCTGGAAAGTGATCGTTACGTAAATAGATTGCAAATGAGATAGCGCACCCTCGCTCAATTTAATTTTTATTTATATCCCCCTCGCCCGCACTGCCCCCTCTTCTTCAGCAGCGGTGAAGAAGGATAAGTCGACCGAGACCGCTATCACCGTCGGTGCCGATCGTGCGCTATCGCGAACCACTTCCCCACGGACACAAATTTATGCATAATGAAGCGGGTTAAAAATATTCCAATTACGATTTCACGCGCCGAATGGCACGTATCTCGATTTAAACTGGAACGAAGCGAAAGCGCCCGGATACCGGTTACCCAGTACTATGCATATGCACGCGTATACGTATAGAGGGTTCGTGTATCCACATTGCACACATATCTATATCTACGTCGGTATAGGTGTATAATATGAGGGTTTTCCAGCGCCGAATGGAACAAGTGCTGCAAACGAGGTTAACCTCCTTACCATTCACAAATGCTCGGGGGCCGCGGGTCGTGGTCCCAGCGAGAAGAACTTTTACATTGATTGTTCGACATTCGTTACGACAAACAAGCGTGACGGATCAGCGCGAAAACGAGCACCATCACTGCTGGCACCAAGCACGTACTCTCTGTCTGTCAGCACTGGGCTGCTCGTTGCAGTCGAAAAGGTCTAGACGCACCGTCTTATACACTCGATCCATTTTCTCCGAAGGAAGCCGTAATATATCCAAGCGTAATATCCAATACTTTTATCTAATGCTTTTTTCCCCAAAATGTCTCGGTCGATAGGCATACCGCTGCTTCTTTGATGTAGCAACGAATCCGGGAAAGTTCGTATCAACTACCGTAGACGCCGCCATCCTAATTACCTTCTCGGCTGTAATATTCTTCTGAAATTTGCCGCCTGATTCTGCTCCGTTCCGCATAAATAATTTCGGCTTTGCTTTACACACGCCCCAGATTTTCCATTTCCCGCAAAGACCCTTCCGCAAACCATTCCCACTCAGTCACTGTGAAAGTTTTTATAAGCCGTCTAACGGCACACACACGAGCGTTGGTGCACCCCTGGCCCCATATCTGTTTAGCCACGAGTCCGGAAAGCCGCCGTGCTTTTATTTACATTGTGCAATTAACCATTTTAGAGCCAGCCGGTGAACGCGCGCGCGCGCGCATATGTGGCTCGCCAAAATGAGACAGTTATTGCAGATCCACCCATCCAATCGTTATTTCAGTAAGCCAGGCTCGTAAACAAAACGACGCAATTTCTGCCACTCTTCCTCGTTCTAGTATAGTCATTCCTATCATGCTCTAAAGTTGGTCTATTATAATTCGACCAGCCAATTATAGTTGTGGTTAACTTCTTAGGAACGAGACTTCTCTTTTAAGTTAGCCGAAGAATTTAAGCATTGTGTTTTTAAAATTGAAACTCGAATTTCTGCGAATTACGTTTACTTCACGACCTGAAAAGCCTTTGAAACTTAAATTGGCTCAAATTTGTTTGAATCACGTAATCGAACAGTGCGTAGTGTAGTTCCAATGATGAGCGTTAGTGTTCACAGAGTCAGTACCTTAATTAATGAATATTAACAAATACAGATACCCAGTCGAACTTAACCCTTGTGGCTGTAATAGGTACTTCCAGAAATGTATTGTTGTTCACCTACTTTAGTAGTGCGTGGCTATGAATTGAATTTATTAATGCGCAATTCCATTTGTTTTCTGCCGAAAACAATATTTAACTCGATTTCTCGCAAAATGGGGGCCAGTCGCTAATAAGATTCATACAGGACGAAAGTGTGAACGTAAAATAGGTTACGTGACGCAAATGCACAATTCGCCGGTAACAGTCGGGGCTGGTGGTGCTGCTGCAAGCCGAAAGCTCTCTACAATTTATCCGCCGGCGGCGGCACCCCGAATTTGACCAGACACGAGCGATTCGACGCACTCCTGTAATGTATACCGGCGGTACCGTGAAACCGAATTTAACAGACCGCGTATCAATTCTTTCACAGCAATTCCATCGTAATTTCACTGGCTGCTGTTGCAGCCCCGGGCTCTACGCCACTTCCATACACGCTCACGCGAGCTCTCTACGTCCTTCGCATAAATGCATATCAATCTAATGGAGAATTATTCGCCCAACGCCCCTGTATGTGTATGTGTGTGCCATGCCAAAATGCCATTAGTACATTAACGAGATCATTGACAGGCACGCGCTCGCCTTTATCCAAGTTTATCGACACACCGCATGAACCCAACATTTTGTAGAGTGGTACGTGCTTTGGTCACTTAAGAACCTTTATCCCTTTATTGTGCTCTAAGACATTTCCCATGATTTCTCCATCGGTTGTGTTCCAATGCAACTATATAAGTTTTAAGTTTAATTTTGTCCCTTAAATTCGAGTGCTGGAAAACACTTTTCGAAGAATGGGATTTCGATTCGTACATCCACTACTGGACTAATGTTTCTCGTCAGAAGTGCAGCCGGATAACGTTTCATTTAAACAAGCGAAAAGTACACATCAAGCATACAATCTCTATAGCTAGATAGAAATGGATAAAGGGGGGCCTATTTCCTTGAGGACACCGAGCCAATCAACTCAAGGGTACCTCTCTGAAAGACATTTAAGTCTTGGCAAGATAACAGATCTCCTGCTTCCCCCGCGTCCCCAGTCTGTCGCTTTCTTACTGGCGATCGTGAGCGCTCGAAACAGCCGTTGCTGATTATTACACGCTTATCGTTTTCGAGAATTAACATATTACGAAGAAGTTTGAGGCGAGCGAGATAAATGGTAAGCTCGGTCGGGCGCTCGCTGGGCACAGGAAGGGGGGAAGCTAGTACACAGAAGTAATCTGGACGGGGGCCAGAAGCTAATTCCCGCAGTTTGACTTGATGAAGAGAACGGGAGCATTCCGCGGCGAAGCTAGTTAAAGTTCAGTCGCTTCTATTTCCGGTTTGTTCCTAATAGCGGACACTAGATGCGACACAGCCCATGCATAGACCGTAGCCCGCCATACTTGCATGCAGATTCTCTGCTTCGTGCTCGAAGACCCACCACGAAATTGGCTCTAATTTCACGCTAAATTGTAAGAGGTCGCCCGAAGAGTTTCAAACGGGAACACCAATGTATGCGAGCATGAATCTAAGTGTATGTATAATACGCTTGTTACAACTGATATCGATCGAACAGTCATGTATCTTCATTACTTGGTAAATCGATGTAATCTTGGCGATATTCGTTCTGACGCTGCTTACTCATAAATGATACGAGGGTGCAAAGTGGAGAGAGCGTCATACGCCTGTGTATCGATACTGAGAGGACACTTCACTTTCCCTCCGTACGTCGATTCACGACCTTCTGCCACGACAAGCACCGAGGTCGCGAATCAGCCTTGACTTCTGGTGTATGAAACGAAGGGTTAAGCGAATGCAACAATTGCAAGAATTAAAGCCGAGATCATTCGGGAAATTGACAACAATTTGCATTACATTCAGGTGACTGTTTAAATACATATAAGTATATCGAACCCATTTTTCACCAAGGCGACCTTTACGTTAAAAATCCTGGCTTAAATTATCGAAGATTCGAACTCATTAATTTCGATGGAAACCTGCTAATGACCACCGGTCCATTAGACACACGCTAGCATAAAGATTATCTTTGGCGCTAATTAAATATTGACAAAAGAGTCTTTCGCAAGTACGCGGAATATAGAAATCCAATTGAATACAAAATAAACGACAACAAGTTCCCATCAGGGTATTAATCTAGACCCGATAATTACTTTGCTTATACATATATATATTTTCATTCGCACGTTTTACTGTTTCTTTTTTCACCGACTGTGTTACATAATCTCATGCGCTCATTTCTCTCATAAATACCACAGGTGTACGTAAAGCAGCCCTATACGGACTAATAATTAAAAGAAACCCATTACACCCGATCCGCTTAGATTTGCATTAACTGGAAATGTCAGATGGACGAAGGGAATACTGAAGCGGATAATGAGTTCTGTAAAGCCGAATTTACGTCACACACTGCGAGGCTTCAGAAAATTGTAACTATATCGGTCTAAACTGAAACTTCGACGCGTAAACTGGCAGTTGAACTCAATTGCTGCTCAATTGGCATAGTGCAGGTGGGTACGAATGCTTCCATTTGAAGTTTAAATGAATGCAATCTTAATCGACCTTCCTCTTTATAATGTGCATCAGTTTTAAGACTGCATTGACAGGATACTTAGAGTCGACGCTAAGCGCGGAGCGTACAGGGTTCAGAGCGTTCACGGCATAAAGCGTTATCGATAATAACAGACTGTGCGCGGACCAATAATGGATAAAGCACTGATCAGAATGCTTGGGCACGCAGGCCTTTGGATTACCGAGCAAGTCTGGTGTGACCCACAGGCTAGTCCGACTGTTCCACGGATAACGTTTCGTTATATGATGTGCCGACCCTCCGCCCCCTATCGGGGATCCTTCACTCCCTGCATCCAAACTCTCGGTCCTCGCCGCCTAGTACGGCCAAACGGGCCGGACTATTGGGAATTGACCCACATGCCCATTATCGTTAATCAAGCTTGTGTTTACCGAGTCTTAACTCGTCGCCCGCCGCTCGTCACTCAGTACCATTCCGAGTACACACATTGGGATATCAACGAGTGCTCGCATATGCCGTGCGGGCTTTACGAGCGAGCATTCGGACCGCGAAGGATCCCTGGATTACGACATCCTTGCCAAGACGATCGCCCTTAATACCGGCGTTACGGTTTACCCGCTGGCGCACGTTCGATGCGTTACTCGACTCCGAGTATGCTCTAAAGATCATTTCATGGCAGTATACCCTCTCCTGTCTGACTTTGCGAATTCGGACTCTCTAGCCTTGGTAGAATGTCATGTATAATACGTATACATGCATACACAAAGTTCTTTGTCATAGAATATTTATTTCTTTTAATGCTAGATACTAACTAAGTATAAGTGCACGTGTATCGTAAATGGCCAGGCGTCACTTGGATCCCTTAGAATATGTATAGTATCTTATATCAATATTGATTGAAAAAATGAACTCCCAGATATAACTGCAATCAGAAATATTAAAATATACTACGCCCGATATAAGAAATGATTACTAATCAAATCGACTGCGAATTCAAATAAGAATGAGTTCGCACCCTGTTTTCGTTTACTTTATCCAATTGCGCGAAAAGGAGGAGTCTGCACCCGTGGGTATAGATATGTACCGGGAAGTTAGAGAGAGAGAGAGAGAGAGAGAGAGAGAGAGAGAGAAAGAGAGAGAGAGCGGGAGGAGGAAAAGGATTAGCGTCTCACTCAAGAGAATCTCTAGCCACCAAGGAACCCTCAGACGCAACAGTATCCACTCTATCCACTATCTCTTTCCCCGAAGCTCCTCCACCTTTGTGTCATCGTTTCCTCCCTGTCTCGTGCTGTCCCGTTCACACGCACGCGGCACTCTTTCACATTCATTCTTGCTTTCGTTCACCTGGCGGCCCCAGGCACTTCACTCTCACTTACCTCCAGTAGGTGCCCCCGAAATACTCTTTCCATCGGCGAGCCGCCATGCACCCCGGCACCCTTTACCTGCTGTCACACCTTCGGGCCTTCGAGTGACACTCTGGGTACGCGCTGCACCACCCTCGCGCCATCGTTTTCGTTGTCAGTCTCGTTTAGTCGTTTAGCGTTCGACTCTTCTCGTTAACTTCTGTTTTTATACTCCCATCCGTCCTGTTTCGCATACTTCAGCCTCCCCTTTCGCGTGAACTTTTTCACCCTCGCTTTTCACTCCAACCTCTCCCAAGAATGCACTGTGTGTCAGATGCAACCGATCTAAACTCGCTCTCGTACCTCCAGTGCTCGTATAGCAATTACTTTCAGCCTTTGTGCTTGGGGGATGTAAAGCATAATGCCTCGTTCCCCACAGAACGCTCCGTTTTGTAGAGCACGCGATGTACACTTCATCCTGAGGAGCTCTTCATCCGTTACTCTAGGTTCTTCTGATCCAGCAGTATAACCCGGCATGAGATGGGACGCGTTATCGCTAATAGATTAGCTGGCGATCGTTGCGCGGAGGATGTCGGGAGGAGCAGGAAAAATCGGCAAAGCGTTCGGGTCATGTCATTAACCAGAACGGCGACCTAGTTGTTGCCGAGCCATTAGCAGGTAATGATACTTTTTCAAGGCGAGGTAGACTTCCGGCTCACTCCTTTGCTCTCTCGCTCAACGTAGTTCGAAGGCGATCGTTCCGCCCACTTCTCCGTGAACATCTCACATTCGAGTGGATGGCACCATTTTCTCGAAATCAGCACACTCCTGAAAGACTCGTTCAACCAGCCCAGTCCTGCAATGGGTTCCCAGCAAGGCAATTCTCTACCTATCCAGTCGACTTCTAGAAAGCCTGGCCAATCAGCTTACCCATACTCGCACTGCTCGTGAACAATGTGGCTGGTTGTAAAGGTCGCTCGGCGGCGGACGAGAATCTCTAAACACTTGTCTGTGATTTCACGAAATATCTCCATGGTGCGTATGCGCGGGTCTGAGCTGGAGTATTTTTATTTCACGTCAAAGGGCCGACGAGCCAGTTGAGGGGGAAAACCGTTTATCTCAAGGGCTCGCTACTGAAAAATATCATATACATATATATACATATATATCCTGGAATCCCTTGATCGTTCAGCCCTACCGTCGTCTCTCCGTGTTATCACCATGGCTACCCAATGAACAAGCACAGTGCGGCCGCCACCGCGGTTGCTAACCCCCGCCAATTTTACAAGAGCGAGAGGGAAGGAACAAGCCCAGGGTGACATGTCTCTCTATCTCGCTCGAAAGCCATCATTCCCCCTGGCTTTGGTTACGCTCGTCGCAGTCACCGATGCTCGGCTAGCCGATGTCGTGGAGGCATATTAAACGGAATCGTTCGCGCCTGACACGCACCAATTTATGTGGCCGACATTACAAAGGAATTGTAACAGAGGCAGTGGGCGTACACCAGGCCTGAATCGACGGCCGATCTATGCTCTATGCTATGCTCTATGGGCACAAACGCGTACACCGCGTGTCGTGCTGCAAGTGCTTTTAGCCGGCTAACGATGACGGCGACAGAGGGAACCCGATGACATTGTAATTTTGATTGAAACCTGTGGAGTGCGTGCCGGTGTCTCTCCCGTTCTCTTTCTAATGGTACGCTCGATGTCACTCAAGTTCGCCGTGTTTACAAAACAGTACTACGCTCAGGAAAATTCGTTGATATTGATTTTCATTTCTAGAATTCGAAGCGTCTACGTATAATATACGTCTTAGGGAATTTAAAATGGCGAATATTTAGGAGCACAATACATATATGGATATGCGTGACAGTTTAACACACTTCGAATCAAGGGAATTGGGAAAAATCCTCAAGACCGAGACAGTGATGAATTACCGAAAACATGAAAATACCTGGCATCTGGTTACGACAGGGGTGAATGGGTTCAAAAGAATGAGTCTTTAACCCTGTGTAGGTTGTATGAAAGAAAATTGATATACATTTTCTCGCCGCTTTTATTTTCGACCTAATATCTCTCGCTTGAATTATATTGTATGTATATAGAAATTAACCCGTATCAGGAGAATTGATGAACTTGGGGGGCATATACTACAAAAACCCATTTTCCAAGAGTGACTATGCAGAGGTGAATTTGTGTTGCTGAAATAAAAAAACAAGTTGCTTTACCTTTCGATCCTGTGAGAACCCTGCATTTCAATAAGATCCTTGAGCATCCCTGGTTTTTCCTCAATATTTTATCGCTGTAATGCTGGGAAGGAACGAACAACATGTCTCTCCCATTGACATCATTTCCGAATTTATGACGACTGCATTCTGGCGGATCTAGGGCGACGGCATTCCTATGTAATGAACTGAGAGAACAGGGATTCTTGATAAAACTATTAAAATTCGCGTGTTCGAAAAAGCTTTCAAGCATTGAACAGTCTGTTGTGAAAATTCGACAGCGGTCAGAACGTTATAAGATTCAACGGATCAAATTCCCAGCGTGGAAGAATGGAGTCGAAGACTCACTATGGAACAAAGTTATAACGTCGGAAACGCATGCATTAACAATGAGTTCATTACGTATAGAGATAAAACTAAGTCTGGCCACAATGTTCGGTCTGCTAAAATATGTATACCGCTCCAAACCGGTGGAAGCTGGCGCTCGCGCACTACATCAAGGTAAAATTGAGGTGCATCCTCCATTGAAAAGAAGGGAGTTCCGCTAGAAAGAACAGTTCAAATATTTAATGCGTTAGACGGGCTCAGCGCCCACTGGTTTATTGATTGCAGACTTTCCTCGCCTTATTTGGACCACATCCCAAATACCAGCGTTCTAGAAAAATGTAATGAGACATACATATTACACTGCTCATTAAACTCTCCCCAGTGCCTATTAGGGGAAAAACATAATTGTAACAGGTAGGCCGTCGGCGAGGGTAGTAAGGAAGAACTAATTGTGGATGAACCCCGTGTAACGTTGCCCACGTGGTGGTAATGATTTTCTGCGGAGGCAGCGCATTCGCCTAGAGATTATAATATTCCCCACACAGACGAGCAGCTTCCTTCTAGTAAATTCAATTACCTGCTGGCGTATCCGGGCTCAGATTCTGATAAGAAGAAGTAAAGCCAGCGTTACCCTTAAGCCTCTCTCTCGCGAACGTAACGAAACACTATCTGGCAGGAGGCAGACTGGGCATGCCTGATTATGTATCTCGCAAAACGATACCGCTTTCTACTTATTGTCAGTCATACCCGAAAGAAAGCTAGTACAATATTCCTTACCACTGCTTTTTATAGAAATCGTAAGTTTTCCAACATTACATTTTCAAATGAGCAGTAACAATCTCTCTACTATTACAATCGCAGTTGTTATCATGGAAAAAATTTGGAAAGCGGCCTTAAAAGCCCGACTCGGATTATTCATACACCTGCGGCAAGTTATAGGGCTTACGAGCTTACTTTTAAATTTAAACTTCAACGACAAAAAAAATTTAAACTTCGAGACACTGAAACGAGGTGAATAGTTGAAATTGAAGGTGATGTTTAAGCGTGAACAACGAGAAGCTGCATCTTGACGCTGCAGCAACTTGTGCAAAGCGACAAGCTCTCCGATTGTTTAATGCACCACTATGAAGCCGAGCATTAAGGACAAACGTTTGTCTCTCTGTTACAGAGTACTTGATGGCGGGAAGTCCACGAAGTTACCCGGCACGCTCCCCAGGGGTCGCTTCCACGCCAACGGTGACCAGGTTAGTTGGTAGAGCCACTGCTCACTAATTTTCTATCAGCATTACTTCAATAGGTTGTCAAGCTTGCCCTCGGCATTTGACACATCCATATTCCGGGTCGGAAGCACCGCCGGCATAGATTGTTGCGTAAGCCAGATTACGTAAGCGGATTTTTCTCTCCAGCACTCTTTTTCGCGCGCACGCTTGCGCGGGTGACAAATCCGCGAGTCTTATCGGTTTACCTGGCTCGCCGGATTTGCCACGGTTGAATTAAGCTGCCGGAGGCCAAACAATCGATTCCCGCCGATTGACTCGTCGTTCCTTGATCCGTGAACCAAACGCAATATGCTTAAAGGTTCGGACACACGCATCACCGAACGCATTGGTTCCGTTTAGATGCACAGGATTGTTCCCTCTATGTCAGGGTGGAAGGGTGTCTTGGGATTAGAAAGATGCATTATGTGGTTTTCGGCATTTACAGCTTCCCGTCAATATCGGCATAAAGTTAAATCGCAGAAATATTTAGACACTCATAGTACGTTAGTTTGTATAGAATAATTATATGAATTATATTATGTTGATTTGTCCTTTTTATTCATTGATTTATTGAACACCGCATGTTCCGAGGTATTTTCTCTCTAATGATGGGTAAATGCGATGGTACAATCAGATAGACCTCGTAATTTAATCCGGTGCCGACATTTACGGTTACGCTAATGATTATAGATCTCGGGCTATAAGAGCACTCCGTAATTATTTCATTATTAATATATCCCACGAAGGATATTACAGCTTGAAGTGTGCAATCGGCACATACCGAATGGGATCCAATTAACGCGCCGAGAGTTCACGAATCTCATGACCACAATTTCTCAAACGCCGCCTGCCTGCATGATAATTCATTACCCATGATTGGATAATTTCCTGGCAAATTGAAATTGCGCATTTGATAGTTTAGTGCTCCTATTGGAACATTTAGACCGTTACTCCGATTGAATTCGGATACTTATCACATTACCATATGCTTCAACTCATATGTGAAATAATTTGTGATCAGAAAATAGTGACTCCTTTTAGCCTGGACAATGAACGAAGCAGATATATCGACTTCGGTCATTTCTGGACAATGAACGGGCGCGCGACCCTTCGCCACTTGACCAACTCTCACTCTCCCCCCTCGCATCCTGCTAGTTTTTCCCGAGAAAACGTATTTCAGTCCGAGCAGAATGACGGAGAAAGGAAGGGCCATCCATGTTACCGGAAACAGCAGGTCAGCGAGACGGAAGGTACTCTGTTGCTGAGGCAACGGAGCTAAAAGAACAAGCACGGCCTTCGGCAACCCGAAAGTAGAGGCTGCCCTCCGAATTCATCCTCCCTTTCGCTATTCCTTGCCCCGTTAGACCCAAGCTTTCCCTTTTTTTATTCTCTCCACGAGATTGTTAACGACCCAGTTCACCGTAAACACCACTGATGACGCTAGAGGCAGCCGAGAGTGCCGGAGATTTTTCGAAAACCCTTCGATATTATAACTACATACGCTGGCCGTTCTTCTTTTCGCCTTCAAGCGTGTATACCTCCAATATATGTAAAATTCTGAAGTTTACTTTGAATTTCCACATTGCCTCGTTTGGTTTATGAAGCTTCTCGCGTTCGAATAGATTCATATTTGTGCGAAAAGAATGAAAAATCGGTTCGATGTTTATATTCGAGAAAAATATGTATCCGTTCGTACACTTGCGCACAATAACAGCAAAAGCGATTTGGTGTTTATATTCCCAGAAAAATATGTACCGTTTCTTTCATTTGCCTAAAAGAGATACAAAATCCATTCGATGTTGATACTCGAGAAAACTATGTACACCTTTCTATTTAAAAAACTTTTTCGCTTGCACTACGATCTCTAGTAAAGGCTGGTAAACTATGTGCGATAAAAAATTACCCAAATTTTCCTAGTATTAATAGAGCCATACTGTCTGTATTCCATACCTTCGTCAACAAGGACTTTGTACAAGGAGCGTCCACCGCTGGCGTTTATCACTTATTAACTGAACCAATTCAGTTAAAGGTACACTCGAGCGAAAGTCAGTAAGGAGTTTCCTTCGTCCTGCTTTTATACTCTTCCTGATAGTCCGACCTTATCCATCCTTACTTCCTTAAATGTACACCCTGCCCTAAAGCTCCTAACCATTTGGAGTTCATCGGAAACAACACGGGAAACGCACACACGAGCGAGCAAGAGAAAACAGGCAGGAACTTTTGCCATCGAAGTTTTAGATACATAATAACCGACTCGTTTCCGGAAACACGGAACTCGTGTCTTTCATCTGTTTCGCCTTAAACGCAAAGGACATTACCAGCACTTACGTTTACGCCACGCGTGAGTCTCACATTAATGGAGTTAGTCGACTTCAAGCCGCTTTAGTTCAAGTAGCTTGGCTCATGTTAACAAGTCCTTACGCTCAAGAAAAAAGTGTTGGACGTTCGGAGTAAAGCGATGCTTACCTTAGGTTTAATTAGTTGAGCGCCAGGAGTACGAAAGGAAATTTATCATGAAAATGCGTGAACGTAACTATAATGTGGATCGAACTCGAGTCTCGAGCAATATTGATCGCTCATTACAGTTATGTGATGCATAATTTTCCAGTAGTCCCATCTAGTCCCGCTCGCGAATGTATCGCGCCGAGACGGATGAGATGCATCACTTCAAGTGAAGAACATTCGATCTTGAATTATAGTTCGTGGCACAGGAAGCCCAAGTAACGATGCAGAACGTATATCAACATTGTGCCCGAATGCAACAGAGTCCCTTGCAACTGATGGAAGTTACAAGGAACATCCACCAACAAAAAGCAGGAACCGCGCCTTCCGCCCAAGTATCGAGAACGAGACACACTATCGTGTTTTACACGGGGATGGCCGTGACGCAAGAATTATGGGGCGCAACGATAAGACGCCACCAGCAGATTTATGGTTTAACGGTGCACTGAAACAGGCCACCTTTCTTTCCCACTTTGCTCTTTATTTAACCTAGCCATACCCTACTTCCTTCTGCGTTCTTCCTCGTCCCTCTTCGCCGCCCGCCAACCTTCTCGATAACTTCTTTTTACAAAGCAGAATCGGTTTGTTTACATGATGCACTATCCACCAAGGGAAACAAGCCCGGTCGACGATTCGCCTTTACAGATAAAACTCCCTAAAAAAAAAATACTGTGCAACGGGATCTTGCGGCTCAATGCAGTGGCGCGTAAGCTACGCGTAAGCAATTCGGAGAAACCGGTAGTGAGCACACTTCATTTAACTCGGCATTACTCCCCTTAATTCCCCCAGCCGCTTCTGAAAAGTGAGTTGTTTACTACGAATCCTTAAAGCGTGCGCATTCTCCGCGCTCGGCGGGAACGTAGACCGCAAGTATGCTTTTGTCTCCGCGCTACGGCCCGTGCTCTGTCGACGCGGGGGAACTATTTAAATTAATCAACATGGAAACCTTAATCTTGCCAGACGTCTTAATCCCCGCTTCAATTTGCGCGACTAGACTCTAACCCCACCTCCCTCTCTCTCTCTCTCCCTCACTTTCTGTCTTCCGTCTCTTAAGGTTTCAATCCGAGCTGAGCGGTCGGATGCCACCTCCGTCGCATTTCTATTCGAGCGCATTTTGCGAAAACCTTCTTTTTTCCCTTTACGCGTGAGATGTATTCTATTATATGGTCCCCGAGTAATTACCAGGAGGTAGATGAATTCAGAACTCTCGCAGTCGAGACAGAAAGAGGGAAACAGAGAGAGAGGGAGAGAGAGACCAGTTGAAGAGAGAAAGCGTTTATTTTGCCGCCGTAAGGGTTGATGTCCGGCGGGAAATTCTACTTTGCGCTTGTAAAAGAACTCCCGGCTCTCGATAGACAATATGCCTGGATAATGTGTGTATTTATATTACTAGAAGGCAGAACCGCCCTACGGCGCAGTATAACACGGTGCCTTACCGGTGATAGTAGGGCCATGTGTTTAGGTATACATATGTACAATATATGTGCGATGTCGTAATCGGGAAAACGGTGGCCCTTTTGGTGAGACGGGCCACACACCACGAGAACTTATCGGGCGGCAGATTCCCGGCTTCAAAACAGCCGGCATGCGTTTTAAAGCACAAGAACAACTGTCACTTCGCATGCGAGCAGGACTTGAGTTCGTGGACAACGGCGCCACGCAATGAAGATATAAAGTCAGCCTACCGTGCAGCCCTGAGGCTCTAGACCTCCAGAGCCTACGCCCAGATAGAATTCTTATCGTGCACTCGAGCGAGGTGGTAATTGCCCGTCCGATAAGGGCGCGGGAAACATAGCATCCTAATTTCGGGACACACGCGGCACGTTGAGAAACGCGTCGACTCAGGAAAAGCCTGAGCAAACAACCGCGTGTTAATAAAAACCATTAGCATTGCGTGAACAGCAGTGTGTTGTCCACCAGGCTTCAGTACATTTAATTAAAATGTTTAGACCCGATATTAGATTTTGAAGCTTCAGGGAACAAACTTATGACTAGGTAGGTACTTGTTTGGGGAAAGAGTTGGTTTCACGAAAAAATAATGTTTTCCTAACTTATAATTTGTTAAACACTTGCACACAGATATCGGATTCGAGCTGTTTATGTACAAAAATGTACTTCGCAGTTTCTGATTCGACAGGGTGAGTTTTGGTGGGGGGGAGAAACAGACTTTACAGTTTTCCTGGCGGCAAATCATGATTGACTGCGATTTGCATGGACTTGCTATTCATCGCCAATATTAGAGCCACAAGATTTCATTGTTTCCGGGTGACTCTTCTTTGTCCAAGCGACCAGGAAGAGGGAAATTAATGCGGTGCCAGGAAATTTCCGACGAAAAATACATAATGTACGACGCGTCCGTGCGCAATGAAAAGTTTAGCATGCAGGGTGAAGAACTTTTAGAACTTTCGAGCTCATCTCGCACAGAGGGGAAAGAAGCGACGCGGCGACGCTTCCAGTACATGTTGCTGCAATAATCAGCCGTGACATTTCCGGTTGCAACAATTAGCCGCAAATATATGAGCGAAGATCCACTTCCGCGGGGAAGCTGGAGTAGCATGGTTTTGCGACCGCAGATTTATATTCGGAGGAACTTGTAATAATCCCATAACCAATGCGGATGAGCTATAAACCGCGGCGGAACGTGTCCTGAACTGTAGATAAGATTTCCGACGAGAGCTCCGGCACAGTTTAACATTGTCTTCTCGAAGTATATCTACCATTTTGCTGTAACGATCAAAGTTTCGTCTATAAAACAAATCCGCCATATATACCGTGCCGTGCTTTATTACGAGATACTTCCGATACGCGACGCAACCAAAAGAAGCGAGTTCTACAATTCTCATCCACTTCGAACATCACATACTTTTTCATACTATATATACCATTCTGCTATTTCGTTGCTAAATTAATGTAGAATCCGCAGTGTTGCAGATAGCAATGACGTGTGTTTTTTATGGCAAATATTTTTAGAGGCCCGATTGCTCCGGTTTCATATCGTCGTGCTTTCTAAAGTTTCACGGTTGTAAATATTAATTTGTAATAATTGGTCATAATGAATTTGTGGCCGGGAAGCGTATGTCATCATAATCATAATTGATGGTATGTTAAATAATTACAATTTACACAAAACCTGGGCGCCCGGCATAGGTGTACATACAATGTATGTGTATATCGTGCTGCGGTTTCAGAAAGGATCAATGCATGCCTTCGGTATTGCACATCTGACCGGTTCCGAATTGGGAAAACTAATCTTGCATTTAACTACTTTAGTACTTTATTCACTACTGGCCACGAAAGTTTGTGTTCCGACACTAAACATTTTATTTGAATGTGTGCACATTCTCTCAAACCCACCAAGAAAGTATTATATAAAATGTGATCAGTACAAAATTACCCGCCATTTTTTACAGGAGACCTGCAAACCATTTTTCAGAATATTTTTTGGATCGTGATCTCATATCTATCGAAATGTTTCTGGAGCTTTTAAGTTGGACGTAACGCAGTTGTTTTCAATGCTGACAAGTCCACTTGGAAAATGATTCGTTTCTCCATTTGCCAAAGGCGCGTCGCAAATTTGTTAACAAGTGACAAGTAAATTCAACAGTACGAGAACGCGCGCGAGCTTGGGTGTCGGAATAAACGCGGAGCTATGGTGGCGTACAAAGTTATACCAGTGTGCAACGAGCGGCAGAGAAAGACGGGGGGAACGAGCGCGAAAGAGGCCGGTGCCTACAAGAAAAAGTTATGGCTCAAAAAACAGGAGCATGGCGGAAAGGGAAGGAGGAAACACACGAGGAGATTCGCAAAACCCGATATGAAATACAAGAAGAGCTAGTATGCGCTCTAGTGCGGGCGCGCGTGGTGCCAGAGACCCGCTGCAGTCAATATTATCGTTCTACTAGGCGAGGAACGGGAACTAAAGAAATGAAGTCGATATACAGAGCGCGAGGTAAATTCCAATAATATCACTGATGCCAACTACGGCCAACCAGGATTTTGCATATCATCATGAAGGCAAAGATAAAAGGAACCACTCTTAAACAATTCGTTCAATGAGAAATTAAACATTCATTCTTTTTGCACTGCCCATCAGTTTCTTATGGTTGGTGCTGGTTTCCGATTTTCTTCCATTTACCATATTCGTAGCATAATAAGTGGATCCTGGCGAACGTTAATGACCCTTGGTGCTTCATCTTAGTCGAACAATGCAATATTACATCTGTTTCCCTGCCATTGGTGTGAAGTTTCCCTCTCTGGATGGAACGACACGCTTTCGGGGGCTTCTTTTCGCTTCCCGCTATGGGGTCTGCCCTCCACACATGGCGTTTGCTATCCCTCACTTATCATCGTGCTCGAGCATTTGATCGTCCACTTTTTGTCTTGCTCGCTTTCCTACAACGATTTCTCGAGTCCTTCGCTTCCTTTTTCCGGAGATTATCTAGCCCCGCCGAGAGCCGGTAAAAAGAAGTCCGCCGCCGTTATGAAACGATCGTTACACGAGGGTTGAACGGACCATTATGAATTTATGCGACGGTGAGCTGTAACAAGGTGTACCGGATAGGAGCGCAAATCTCTGCTCCGATAGAGGTTCACACACAACTCGTAAAAAGATATATTAGCACAGTTACAGATACGTTGTCCCACTCAGCGACACGGCATTCCAAGTTTCTCTTCTTGCTCGCCATTATTTTCTTCTCGACGAGTACGTGTTTTCAGGTAGCCACAACCCTTGGCGAACATTACCCTCTCCGGCTTTACCATAGGAATGCGGCCTCGACGCACGAGCACGGGCAAATAAATAATGTTTAAATACCGCCTGCTTTACCATTAATTCGTATTATGAATTACTAATGCAACTCGGCGCGGCCGCTTTTTACCGTGCCAAGAACAAAAATCGTAGAATCCAAGAGCAAATGTGATGCGTCACTGCCATTCCATTCACCGTCGTGCGTAGGGAACAATTTTCCAAAGACGTATACTTTACACTTAATACAGTGCGAACTGTAAAGAATGTTAACCTTCCACTATATATAAATAGCTATTGTAGCTAGTGTGTGCTATACATGGGGACCTCGCTTAAAATAGGATGATATCTTATTTGAAGTTGTGGCGGCATGCCTCACCGGCGAGATACATCGATACAGCTCATTTACCAAAGCAGATTCGAATCAGGCTCACTTGAAGAACTTACAACATCTTGCCGAACCGCCTCCGTGCCACGTCGTTAAATCTCACGAGGAGACTTCCGCCTTTTTTGTCGGAGGCCGGGCAGATTCCAAAAGACACACACCAGGATGGCACACACGCCCACCAAACACCCGCACGAGAGGCCTGTCAAGGCGGCAGGCTCTGAAGTCATTAAAAGCGGGCCGAAGTTACCCCGCCAAATGATTTCAAAGTGGTCCTCAGCGCACGTCGAGATAAAGGGAAGGGAAAAGAGTCCTCCGACCTTTTTCAGAAGACGTGCCCACTAATTTGAGAGATACCGATGCGCCGCCACTGCCCCGGCATATACCTCCTCAAAATTATTTCCTGTACTCTCCGTCTGATGATGCCGATACCTTAATTTTACGCTCAGTGATAATAGTCTTTACAAATTGCGGTCGCGTCGTCTCTTGTGCGCGCATCACTAGAGTTGGAGGGTACGCTTAGCTGTGTGTGGGTGTTATATATATGTTCTTGCATGCAGCTGCTCATGATTTTGATTTTCGCTCGGCTGCGCCCCAGTTTGAACATTGCAGTCACAGGTCTCTCATCCTTTTATTATTGCAAGACCACAGAATACTTACTATACACTTACAAAACTCTCTATGTATCATACACTCATGTAAAACAAGTTAGGGGGCATAAAGCATATCAATCTTATTTTAATATATATGTAGTAGACAAAATTCTGGAACCTAGAATCTTGAACTTAGGCATGCAAGTATACATAGATTCTCCAATCACTCGAGTTTCTGTTCTAGCGTGAATTCAATGCGTGCCGAATGACTTTGTGGAGAAAATGCTTAGGTATATGGGCAATGCTTTCGCTGTCGGTCTAACAAAATTCTAAATTACGTAAAAATCGTGCACGTTTCGATGCACACCGTCACGAGGATTTGGTTTGCCAGGTCCTATGGTTCCTCAGCATACGGTCGGCTGAAATTCGAAATAAAATTTGATCTCCATTTAATATGGTTGGCATGCCCCCCGAAATTAAAGTCAACGAAGCGTGGGGACGTTCGTGATGAGGTCGAGCCTCCCTTAAAACGTTTTCGTTCCTCGAGATTCGACGAGATCGGGGAGAGGACGAAGGCCAGTTGACTCAAGTGGCTCCTCTCACGAAATATACGAGTGTTGCCCGCCTTGGATTGGAGAATTCCATATACATATGTATTCACGCAGTAGTAGATTTCCGTGAGCAAAATTGTATGGTCTTCGGGACTTTTAGACGATGCAGGAATTACGCCGAAACAATATGAGTAGGTCGACGAAGCCACAATGAGCAACGGTGGCCATCGGATACCGCTTGACGGGGTACTGAGGATGAGAGCCTATCATAACCAGCAGGTAGAAAGTCTCAGGTTTCGGACAATGTCCGGACAGGGTAACAATCCAAGCCTGCGAATCACTCCAGTGAAATACAAACCCCGTAGAGGGGCCGAAGCCTCTTGCTCTTGCCAATTCCTTGAGCATTCCGAAATTAATTCCCATTTACATCCGCATGGCGGAATTACGCGGAAGCAAAAAGGATAACTAGTAATTCTACTTGCTCTCTCGCACCATGTGCGTTTCCCGATTTCTCTGTGTGCTTTAGCTCTGTTGCGCTCGAATGTATTATTTTAATTGCGTAACGTTCCGGTAGTTCCTCGCGATAACGAGGACAAGCTGCTCAACGTGAACAACAATGAGGCAATTCATTAACATTTCCAGTATATGCTCGTGGGTTAAAAATAATCTTCCCCTTGTGACGCAAGCAATATATTTGTGACTGCAATGCACACACACCCAGAATGCCCCGGCGCTCAGCGACTCTCGCGCACAAGCGTCCCAACGCCGGCGAACAACTCCAGCAGAGTAACAATGTCTGAGTCGGGGTGTTAACCGCCGTCGAACTGTTTGCCGTTAATACTGGTTAGGGAAAACATTTCAAAGAATAATGGGCACGCATGTACAATTAGTCGCGAAGGAAGAAAGGCCTCGCTAATTGCGTCGAGCCGAGAAGGGAAAGTCGTTAAACAATAATCCATGCGTATAACTTATCCAATCAACGACGGTCGCGCGAGCGAATGTGAAAGAGCGGTCGAAACGGGACAAATTTGCGTGCCTCGGTGAAAGCACTGATCATTCCAGCCACGCACTCCGCTCATCGGTATTATATGGGGGGAGGGGGGATCCAGGCGGCCTTGGCCGGGTGAGCGTATACAGGATTAAGCAAAGAGAATTAGGCGGGCGTGCGTGTGAGAATGTTTATTCCTTATCGCGTTTGCCATTGGAGAGAGTTGCCGCTTCACCCCCGTACATTTGCCATCGAAATAGAGTTGGGAAAAGCTCGTTAAAGTGAGCCCGCTTCTTTGCACCACAACGTCGCTCCACCTCTTCCTCTTTCTTTCACGGGATGAACTGGGAGGCCTCTCTCGGGCACTATAATCGATATAGCAATGAAGTTATGCAGCTGTGCCGAGTAAGGGGATACGGTGCAAAATGCGAAAACCATCCTCTCCTCCCTCGGTCAGCCCTGCGTCAGTGCATCAGTGCGTCCGTGTGCGTGTGCAGGGCGTATGTGCGCCTGCCTGCCGCCCCTTGCTCTTGAACATCGGAGAGTGATAGCCTTTGCATAATCCGCCTATATTCCTATCCCTTATTCACAAGGCGAGGGGTGCATAATTGCATCTAGATAAAACAGGTGAATGATAAATCAAACTTGGATTTGCTCCCTTCGGCTCGTGATTACCGTGCCTAATTAAGGTGAGCCCTCTCCGTTCGAGGACCAGCTAGGTGGTTGCATTGCCGTGCGTAACTGCTCGATGAGACGGATGAGAGAGCCTTGCAAATAGACTTCAAGGAACGCTGGACCCTTTGTACTTCTAGAACATTTGTTTGCCCGTTGCTATTTGCTTTTTCTTGACATTGGCAGATAGGTCAGTCATTGGCATCGAAAGATTAAATTATTATGAAAAAATCCACTATTTGACTCTTAAACACTCACAATAGATAGAAGTGCAGCGGTAGCGATCCTGGAGACCGAACGAATAAAGTCAAATGCATGAATCTCTATAACTGTTGATACTGTTGTACATATATATAGAAGACTCAAAATTCGCACCAATTGCTTGCAGTTCCGATGTATTTACGAACGGATATGGAAAGATCCGGGCTGTTAGTAATGATTCCCGGGCCCTCTCGTTCTGTTTACGATCCAAAGTAAAGCCAGTCGAAACCAACTAACCCCGGCGGGATTTCCTTCTGCTAAACGTTATAACGTTGGATTTACTCTCTATTTTATGGCAGTGGATTTCACCGATCGACCAAAGGGAATACAATATAATGGGTCGGAGACGGGGGAGGTGATGTTGGTAGTACATAAATGTCCAGGACGCAATGCACTATCTGCAAAGAGAAATCTAGTGTCTAATGTTTATAAACACCGAGACGTATTTACTTTTTTAACAAAAACACCAAATACCATTTCTCCGGGGATTCGCGTCAAATTTACCGCGGAACTTCATAAAATGAAACTCGAAGAAGTATTTACTCGATCAGATATATTGATACACGCGGTTTTGGCAACACCTAACTACCCTTCGGCCATGTGCAATTAGCGCATACACATAACACCGGACATATTATAACGGACGACGAGTGCATTGAGTCTAAGCGAACGAGAGCGATGAGTCGAAGTCGAAATACTTGCCAAGAGAATGAAATGAATATGTGCATTCTCCAAGTGAATAAAGGAAAGGCTTGTGGTGGCGTGGAATTGAAATTTTTGAATTTCGCACGCCCGCCAATTTGTAGATTTTGCGAAAAACTAGCAATGCCAGTTATATTTACACTATTAAGGCAGCTGTGTGCCGGTGCAAGGGTCGAGCAAAAAATATGTGCCTGTTAGCAAATTTCTCTCTGAATTTGCAAGCGTCGCCCTTTCCAGTTTCGTTGGCAGTCGATAGCGATGCCCTTGTGGTTTCAGGCTTTCCGGCAAATTAACGTGAGAGTAAGCAAAGGCGCCGTCGAATAATACGGGTGCAATTCCCCGTGAAATTAAGTGGCGCCGCTGCGCTCTCGGAAGTCTGAATCCAGATAAATGGCCTGTATTACATCGGGAATATTATGATGCATTTCGCTGTACAAGATATTATATTATGTCGGCGGTAACCAATATTGCACGCTAAGCTAGACGAACAGCGCTTGCTTGTCTCGGGCTTGCGCTAACTTCTCTGGCCAAACGAGTGCGCCTGCGATTCAGCATATCACTTTTGAGATACATCATCCGTACAGATAATTCATTGTACCGCCGGTACTAGTTCATAACCCTAACACGCCTAACCTACTGCGATTACTAACTAGAATACCACTGCGATAATTGATTGCGACAAGTTTCTCCCTCTCGTTACGAGAACCAGATGAAGAGACGTCGTGTCACTCTAAAGAATAAGAAGCCTTCAATGACACCCTGTCGTCCAAAGAATCCAAGAATCTCGGGAAAGGGATTCTCTTGAACTCGAATATGCAAACAGATGAGCTGTAATATAATGTCAAACTTATTATTGAAAAAAGTAGGAAGTAAGATTTTGTATACATGTATGTATATGGAAGTGGCAATCAAGGGCTACAAGTAATACGTCACAATATTACAGTAAACCTGCCGAAATTATTGTTGTTTTGAAGAGAGTTGGTCGTATCGGCGACGTGCTCTGGTCGAGTTCGCAGTGGATCGGTGTCGATTTTCTTGTTTACACGCAATTTACACAGAGCGCGGCATCGCACGGTTGTCTGTTTACGATAACGATCATGATGGAAACACAGAGGCGCGATGGCTGCTGGCGCTCGGACGAGAAGCAAAATTGAAATGAATCCGGGGGCAATGGTTTGCCGAGCGCGCCGTGCATTCTCGATCCTCCCCCAACATACCCCTATTCACTGTTTTTCTCCAAGTTCGCACGTGCATCGGCCGCGATGTTAAGTTGCAATTAACGTTGAGTTAATGAAACTTGATGTTGCCAATGCCGACAGCAGCGGCACGCCAAAACCGGAATCTCCGAGTGCCGAATTGCAGTACATAGTACAGCGGTACAGGCTGATGAGGGCAGGCGTCCGAAATTTCGGAATTCCTCGTGCTAAACTTACAATCAGCAGAGAGTACACGCACGCCCGCCAATCCAACGTTTATCGTTCTGACGAAAAAAGATGTTGAGAAAGGTAGCGCGGCCCTCCAGCGGGGATTTCGAGGAGGCGGCATTATTGTCAGCTCCGGAGGAAGAAGAGTAGGAGGAATATCATCCTGCAAGAATCCTCTTAATTATAGGCGATCCATCAGCATTTCCCGCCGGGATTTAAGTAATTAAGACCGATTTAACGAAGAATAGACGCCACCGACAGCAATGAGAGCTCCCCGACGATAGCTGTGGAGGAGCAGCTATCGTTGGGGACAGAATTTGGATGAGGAGGGACGTCGCTCCGCCAGAGGGGGACGGTCGACGAGCGCCGGTGCCGCCGAAAGGAAGAACAAGGCGCGGCAAAAAAGAAGACGAGGCCGACGCCGAGTGGTCCCGATATCAAAATAATTGCTCCATCAATCTGTACTCTCGGATGGGCAGACGAACTCGCCTCGAATAGATTTATACTTTACTCTGTTTACCCGTGGCTACATTGCGCTAATGAGAGGAAATCATTTCGTGGCTCGAAGCTCGCCGAGCCACAGGCATCTCTTCGTTACAATTACCCAAGGACCTCTTCTGCTCGAGACATCCTGAGCGCCCATTGTGTGTATCCTCCAGAATATCCGTGACCCCTTCCTTCGTTAAAAGCCTTCGCCGCGACCCGCAAATGTTAATGACAGTGGGAAATAATCGCGAAATAGCTCGATCGACGTAATGATACTTCCGATTGTATCACTTTACCAGGCTACTTTACTTACAAGGATACGCCCATCATCATTCGCGTATAATGAGCTGGACAAAGGTACAGCGCGATATACGAGAGGACGATAACGATAACAGCTCTCGACCGTACTGCAGACGTCTCAGCCTGGTCGATGTCGTTATGGCATGCAAATGTGCACGAGGAGTTTTCATGGGTCAAATACTAATAGAAGAAAGATGAGAGTAATTGTATCCTGACGGCGGAATACCCGGATAACAAGCATCATGTTCAATCCCCAACATCAACTCCCCCTGCGAGTTCCTCTCCTTGATCTCCGTCTGTCGGTGCCAGGCCCGTCGAAATAGCTTTTTCCGGTCCTCGGTCTTATATACATATAAAGTCGCTCGAGAAAAACTTCTCAAGCCTCGAAATATGAAATCAGAATCCACCTTGTCAATATTATAGAGCTCCAACTTTGGATTACTCCTTCAAGGATGGATAGTTTGGTAATATTGTATATTTACGCAACAACGAATAAGGAGTGAGGGGTGCAATATTCAAGGTACCTCGAGGGCACACGTGACCAACTCCCCGCTGGAACCCGAGATTTTCTCACGTGGAAGAAATGGTGCTCCGGGGCAGGCAGGGGAGCAACAAACGAGAGAGAGAGAGAGAGGGGGGGGCACATCACGTGGCATGCACGCGACTACCCTGATTGCCTTCTCCGCGAGGCCTCCTTACCTCCTTGCCCATCCCACCGGTTCTGCAGTCAGTAACGCCAAGTTCCACACGAGCTGATCGGTTCGGAATTCAAAAGGGCCTGCTGATCCTCGAAATCGGATGCGGGGTCGCTCGGTTACCATGGGCACACGCGGAATCATAGGTTACCTGGGCAACTGCTACTGTCAGCTTCCTCCATATTGTCCCCCCATGTCTACCCTTTCTGTATGCACAGAAGGACGCCCGTGTGCGTATGCTATGCGTTTAGAGTGTACTAGCCTCAAGGACGTCCAGACAGGGATAATACACGCATGAAAGTACGAATTCCGAGATAAGCTACTTTGGATAGTGGTTCTACTCCACTGGCCATTACAGACTGAGTAGAAGTAATCCCGATTAATTCGGATGATGGATGTTCCGCGAGATGGGGGCGATTGAATCCCTTAAGTCGAAGCTGTATTCGCAGTTATGGGAACTCAGAAATTCTGGCTCATTATACCATACGTTCAGTCCAGGAGAGGCTCTGAACGCTTAGTCTACTGAACAGTAGAAGCATTTTATGTTCCCCAGGCTCAAACGATTCTGGTCGTTTCTCGGCTTTGTTTACATAGCCATTTCGAACAGATTGGTTTGAGCAAGCTGTACATAGGTCTGCATTCTCAATTGCTCTTCTCTAGACGTAAGTGGCATGTCAGCTAACACTGAAGTACAGTACAGGGTTTACAGAAGCGTCGAGTGCATATTGTCTGTGAAGTTGTAAAAAAGTGCAAGTGCTCCTTAACAAGCCCTTATTGAATACATCGTAAAATTTATCTATGACGATTGTACCTTTATTGTTCTCGTAAAAAGCAGGGTGTGGAAAGTCGAAGCAGCTACCATGGTGCGAGAGTGAAAAAGTGACGGGCAACTGTCGGGGATAATTGTCCGATCTGCTGCGACAAGTTCTAGTGAAATTAGCGACTTAGGCAGAGCCGGTACTCGGTCGGGCGTGTTCCTCCTGCGGCTGGAGTGAGTTCGTTGAACTTCGCCATTACCACCTAATCCGTGTCTAATGAAACAGCCCATGCAGAGAGAGAGACACGCACACCGGTAATTCGGTAGGCATCGCTCGGATGCTCTCTCGCCGCTTTCCCGGCTTCCGACCCTTTTCGCCCTGCGATCCTCCCTTTTTAGCGCCTTCCAGTCATCGTGGCGGGCGTCGCGTCGCCCCAAGCCTTCTCCTCGCACTTCTCACCACCGCGCGCCTTGCGCCTCATTGCTCCTCCAATCACATACCATTCAGAGCGACGAGATTTCGAAGGCTGCCGCGATCAATTACGATCGGCAGGACGCGTCCGGGACTGAAGGTGTCGCGACGAAAGAGGATTTTTCAGCTGCTCAATAGAATCCACACCCTGCCGGGCGTGCGCCCCGTTGCGGCCTGCTGCCGCTTGTTGGCCCGGCTTCACTCTACATTGAAAGCAACGACACTCGAGAGATCGCCCGGTCCCTCGGACACTTTTTTCACAGGACAAAAAGAAAATCGCTCCATTCACAGAATGGCACTTATAGAGTGGCTTTGATAGAGTCCGCGCGTCGTCCTGGGGACATGTACGGAACTCTCCTATATGGGCGCTTCTAGTTAATTTCATTGCACAGCTTCGATGTTCATGGTGAACCCATGGGAGAGTCAACCGTACAAGCTGTTGAATTCATGAAACATTACAAATAAGCCGATCCCCGCGTAAAGAAGCCAGGCCTCCGTTTTAATGAACAGTACTCAGAAAGTGGCGGGTGAGAAATCGATGTACCCACTAGGAGCTCGTACACTCTGCATGCATCGCCGGAGATACACTTTCTCCCCATTTCCTCGCCGCCTGCACACCCACAGACAGACACACACATATGTTCATTTGGTAATTCGCTTCATTACTCCCCCAATCACGTAGCATTCAAAGTGGCAGCTGGATCCTCGAACGTAGGAACTTCAAATCCGGAGGCATCAATTACAATCACGGCGCCATGCGAAATTTCACCCCACGGGTGCGATATTCCTGGCCCTCCACTTATACGGCCCCTCGTGAAAACCGTCCTCGAGTTACTCGTTAGATCCTGTTATTATATCCATATCCACGCTATACACATAGAAAGCATCTATTTTATTCGGGGCCGGAGTTCATTTCTCTGAAAAGATTGATTCACTTGAACAGTTCAGTGAAGTCTAAAACGGCTAATCCAAAGATTGGGTAAGCCCAACTGATTCTACTTTTGGAAGAGGACTCGCACAATATTCAACCCGGCACGTGCAAAACTATCGCTCGGCAACACTGACTATACTAGTCTTAACGATGCCGGTTCAATCAGTAAGCAATGTGTAATTCATAGGCAAATGAGAGATCGAACGCCATCGTTCGGGTAGGATAGACAGTTTCGCGCAAGAGGAGTGAGTCGAATCACGGGGAGCAGGAATACAATAGCCTCGCTATTGCTCGGTCCATTTCGACTGAAAGTACTTATTATTGGATTATTGGAGGATTTTAATGCATCGGGACTCAGCGTGAGAGTGGCGCCGGAGTAGGTACCCTTCTCATATCCAATTCAGGGGGCTTTCCCTTTTACTTGGTGGCAATACATTTACAGTGAAGGGCGTAGAGAGGCCGCACTTCGCTCACCAGCTCGTCCTAGCTCTTCCAGTAGGTGTACGGGGTTTTAGCCGCTGGCTCCAGTCCTGCCGCGTGGTAATCAAATCCGCAAGCGTGAAACGCAACTGAATGCTTGATTCCGAGTGGAGAGTCAGATTTCAGGCGTCTCTACGTGGTTTGCCCTCCTGCTTCACCGTCACTTCCTCATCCTCCGGTTCCGTCGCCGACGCCGCCGCGCGCTCTCTTCTAGTAACTCGATTTGTTCTATTTTATCGCTGAAGTGCATTTACGGCCCGACCGAGTCTGCTCGGCGTCCTATGCGTACACCTAAGTGCGTGTGTGCCGATACTTGGCGCGAATATACTTACGTACCAACGCAAATCACTTTTCACGCGCAACGGCTTTGAAAAGCGACGCGCTGCGTGAATATACATAGTACATATCACTCCGCACACCTGTAGGGCTGCCTTCCTGCCAGTATGGAGATACCGGTGTATGTATGGCTACGCAACTCGTCGAGCCTCCAGATGATCCCCAGGAAGCAGTCAAATCCTGCGGGTGTCTCGAGTGGGAGCACAGTCTCTTGATTATCCGTAATATCGTGAAAATCGGAACGCGAGGAAGAGTCCTTTTGCTCGCAATGCTTACAAAATGCGACGACGCGTGTTTAGTGGAAATATCAACTCGCAGATATGCATACTTACGTTGTATTAGCTACTTATTATTTGTTCCTAGTAATTTGCAGGAAAGAACACAGATATTGAACGGGTTACTTTCTGCTCTAAAAAGTTACATGGACCATAAAGGGGAAACCTTAATGGACACTGGGTGCGCGTCCGCAACTTGTGGCCCCTTATTCGAGAGTTGCTGTGAGCTGAGTACAATAATAAGAATGGGGAGCGTGGGGTATGAAATTGCGGTATTTCGATGAAAAAGGCCACGGCAAATTAAATAAGCAGAGAAACATGTAGCACACAGATAAAAATGCAATGGGCCATGCTTCCGCGGAGGGCAAAGCGATGGTGTCCCGGCGATTCTTTAATACGTAAACCTCGTCGAAAGAGGCACAATGCCGCGGCGTCTCTATTTTCTCCAAGTAGCAGATGTTGGGGCGACCTCTTAAAGCTTCTTTGTTTGCTGTTTGAGCCTCTGGGGTGCCGCGGATGCGTACTGCGTCATCCGAGTCGCAGTGAATTCAGGCTTTCCGCTGCACAAATCATCAAAAGAGGCTTATCCTCCTGGCAAATATGCTTACAGGTAGCATCCATGAAACTCGGGGGCCGTACATCAATATTATCTGTCGTTCCGGACGACGAATGCTTTTTATGAGCTGCTTCCTATTGTCGAGCTTCTGCACCCGGTCCCCCGAAATTCTCAGCGAGGTCGAGCTCAACCCAGAAAGTTTTTCCCTTCACAATTAACATTCGTCATCCTACAATTTTTCTCTCTCCTGCGCCAGAGTGCTTAAGCGCTGGCCTAGAAGAACATACACTCAAACGTGAGACACAAAGCATCGCGGTATTGGTATACCGTATTTACCAGGATATTCGAAGATCTCACAACGATTCTCACATTGTGAGGGTTCGTTTGTGCTTTGGCATGTGTGGAATATAGTCAGCCCGGGCGAAAGTTCCGCTTGCCATCGTAAACTGGGGCACTCAACAGCGCGAAGAGTTGGCTGCGGCAGTCTGAAGAGATTGCAGCAAACTCGAAATTGAAAGCTATTTCCTGTGGCTCACTATTGCCCGGCTAGATCTAATAATTACCATGGACACATCGCTCTTCAACACGTAGCCGTACGAATCTGCATGAATGAGTCGGCAGGAAAAAGAAATTCACTTTCACGATATACGCTTGACCTCCTTCATCACTTTCCACTTTCCACGATGCACTTCTGTCTATGTACCAGCACCAGCTGACGCAGTACTTGGTTATTGCTTACTTGTCCTACGATCTTTTATATTCGAAAACGTAATTGGTCTGGACTGTCCGTAACATTGAGTTGCAAAATATCGCGCGGAATTAAACCTGTGGAAAATTATGGATCGTTATGGTGGCAACCTAAATTCTACCAGCCTCTTGGTGTACATGCTATATACACGATATGTGAAACGACCTGTTAATTAAACTAACGTCCAACTATACTTTCTCCCGTATAATATACTCGCAGGTTGCATCTGAGCCTCTGTGGATACTGTGATAACCATCGCGGCAACCATTCCTCGGGGAATCGATATACTGCTGCGGATTCGTTAAAACTTTTTCCGGAGCCCGCGGACTTTTAAATTAGGGTTGCACTGACGCAAAACTTGGCGGAATCGTCGGACGATTTATACCCGAATTTCGTGAAATTATCCTGCCCGAGTTATTTTCACTAGCTGGAGAACGGTGGCTGGGTTTGCCCGTCTGTGTTTGTTCGCATGTGTATGCGCAATGCCGTGGCCCATGGTTGGGGGGGGGGGGGGGTAGAGTCGCATAGCATTTAATCCTCGAACGCTCGCACGCGTTATAAAGTGTAGCGACCAGCATATAGATAACACGAGCCGTACATACGTGTAATCGGATTCAATGACACGGGGTAGTCTATTGTAGCGTGAAAAGTCATAGCCTCGCGCGTGTGCCCGTGACTTTTGTGCGAGTGTCGACCGAGCTGTACGAGTACGAAAAGCGACGGAAAGGGCGCTTGGTTGTAATAAACCGCTCAAGCATAGAAAGTAATATCGATTTCAAGAGTGTTTGACAGCACTAATGAGATATAGCCTAGGCGGCTGTAGAGTTTGATAGCCATTTTGCCTCTATGTATGCATCTCAATTTCCCTGTTCCTCATTCGTGGTGCCATCCTATCTCTCGCAGCCGCGCCAGCTCTCCTGTTCATTCCTCCGATCACCCTCGCATTCAGATTGAGTAATATCTCACTAAGCGGTTACTCCAGCGGCGCTCAGAGTTAAAGCATTGCATATAGTTCCAAGTACATTTTATTGGTACCTGTCCCGATCGAGAGATGCCTGAGCCCTCAGAATCAGCCTCGTTCTTGGATCAACCCTCACTTCAGTAACGCGGCCGGGTCGTTGTTGCTCGTAAAAGACGATGTAATAGATGACTGGCTAGACGATGAGCTCGTCCTACCTTTCGCTACCCGCCAGGCCAGACCGCCAGAGCTAGCTACCTACGGACAAGCAAGCAGGCCAACCCCAATCCTTTGTAAGCCCTTTCTCTTTCACCACAGCTCACTTATTGTCTCACTCTCCCTCTCCTTCCCTCTCTTGTTCGCGTCACCTCGATTGGTCTCCCGCCTCAAACCACTAACATGCAACAAGCCCTCAATCGTTTATTCAATATCTGTCGAGGGGCAGGCAAGCTGCAGGGTCCGCATGCACCGAATCCTTCCATAAGTCTCGTTATACCCAATATATTCGAGCACCCCACGGCCACGGCCTTTAAAAGGTAGGCACACAACCAGCTGATTTCAACCCTTCCACAACTGGCGGGTGCGTCGTTCGGCGTTTAAGTGCGAGCGGCCCCCGTGACACCGAGGCTAGCCCGCCATGTTGCCGAGGGTCGAGGGGTCGAGGGGCACGCACGACATTATGCCAGAGGCAGTATTTTAAATTTATTGGGCATAGCGGCTTATCCACTCGGCGAAACTCTGGAGAAGGAAGCGCCGGGAGTGTTAGTAATGGTGGATGAACGCTGGAAAGTACGCGCGGTTATCGGGAAGCACGGATCGGCAGACGCGTCGGCAATCGAGTGGTGCAAATTGCCGACTCAATTTGCGCCGAGATCTTGGCTGGCTCGGGCAAACATTCTGCCGTCAATGCGATTGTGCATTCGGTCCGCTTATTGGACGATGAACCCGTGGCGCTCACCAATCGTATCGTCAGATTTGCAGTTATTGTTTCGAGTGTATCGAGATCGAACGGCTTGCAATGGAAGAATCGTGCGCCGAGTAGCGCGCGCCAGGAAAAGCGAGGCCGGATGGGGCGGGGAGGCCGGGTATCACTGGCATATTTGCAGGTTATAGATATTATTATTTCTCCAAGCGAATCGAGGATAAGCGGCAGGTAGCATGCACGTGGTATACTCGAGCGAGCCGAGGGCGTGAAACGATAGCGCGCACGGTTTTTCGGGCGCTATAGACGCTTTAGAGGCCGTTGTCGTGCTGCAATCTCGCCGCTGCACGCGAGCTCTAACTGAACAAGATACGCGCGCAGCAGAGAGTGAGCGCGCGGGCGCCGCGCCGCCGGGCGGCTTGATTGTTTGCGATTCCAACTCGGGAATTAATTCACGCGCCGCGCCGTCAAACAATAACCGGCCACCGATATGGGTGCGCGATCCCCGGAGAAATTGAATGTGAGAGTATGAATCGTTAGCCGCGATCGGCCGTGCCCGCCTCGCCATAAGGTGCAGGAGCGGGCCCCACTCGCTTTCCTCGCCGACGAGACTTCAAGTGGAGCGCGTGCAGTATACATATTTGTTTGCGCGCGCGCACGACAAATGCCGGCCATATGCCGAGAGCACCGCACCGATATTATGTGCGTGCACCGTGCACCGTGCACCGTCACCGCGTCACGCATCGAACCAATGGACCTTTTGTTTTCGTTCTGCTTCAACACACCCATCAGCCACCCCCCTCATCTCTCCAGCGCCCCGTGCCCTTATACCGCGGCTCCTCATCACGCCATTCCCGCTGGTACTTGCTCCACTATGCTCGCTTTAACTCCGCACCGTTGATCCACACATGCAGTTTGCCTCCTTCTTTCCTCCGCACGATGGTCATTTTCGTCTTCTCTCGCTCGCATTTTTACCATTAGTGATACGTGTCCTTTTGGAAATGGCCCCACATTTTTTTAGTGCCCGCTCTACTCTGGCCTCCTCACTTCCCCGTGATTTCCCGCTCGCCGTGACTCTCTACTTTTCTGCTTCTTCGCGGAGAGGCTCCCCTTTGCTCGGCTATTTTTTCGTCCCCGTGCATTCGCTCGGCACAAACACCACTTAGACGTTTCAGCGTGTTCCCATGTCGTGGTGGAGGCTGCGCGCACGGGAAAAGCCAGGGTTGCACTACCATATGTGTGTCTGGCTTTGTTTTTCCCTTCAACCGTAGCCGCTTGCAATTTCAAGTAGTCCTCGGACCGTTGGATTCGCGCGGGCCATACGTCTGGCAAAATTATTGTGCGAGGCGACGAGCGTGGACGGCCTCCTATGTTAATTCGTAAAGGAAGTACTTGATACCCAAGAGGGCTTTGACCGAAAGTGCGACTATTGAATTGATATTATTGAATCGTACGCTTTGCAATTCGCAGTAACGCATGGATCGCAAATCTCCCTCTCTCTCGGCTGATTCTACCTAGTATTTTCCATTTCGCCAACGCATATTCTTACCAATAGTCTGGATTTTTCAATAATGTTGTACTCTCTCTCACTCCCACACCCTTATTCTCTCGCTCTTTCCGCATAAATAACTTTAAAGAAATATTTGGAGCAAGGCAGATATGTTATGCAATTAACTATCGGAGGACTTAACCATGGCTGAAGAAGCGTTAGCGTATGAGCGATTATTGCGCTAGGTCCATGCAAGCTCATAACGGCTGAAAAACTTTATTTTTCATTTAAACGTCATTTCCAAGACAACGGACATAGGTCAATGTTTGGGCTCTAAAATTTGACGGAGCTTTTAGTCTGTGATTCTGTTAGCCGGAGATTTCCTATGGATTACGCACACGTAGCCTTGTGTGTGGCCTTGTCATTTTCGGATAGCTCTCAAACAGCGGCATCGTCAAGGGATCTGTAAATGACTAAGAGCATGAAGGAGAGATTACTTTGGCAGCAGGCGGAGCGGCCATTATTGCCCCATACACTCTACTTCCTGCTCTTCTTATTTTTTTAAATGTTTGTGCTCGTGCAAATTGAAAGCTAAGCTGCACTCTGGGTCTGCTAGCAGTTGGCGCATATCACTCGTGAGAGAAGGGGTAAACACAAGTTCATTTGCCAACGAACGAATCTATTGAAGTTCTCGCATCCGAAGTTTACCTTTCATTCGCCCTCTCCCGGATCACTGCCACTGCCAAAACTGTCGGGAACCGAGGAGAAGATTTAAATGAGTGTTATATAACCAGCAGATTGGTAAGCAAAATTAGTAGACGCCATTCTTGGTACGAAGTATTCCAACTGCGCCCCTCAACAATTTGTGAAAAATAAAACAAAGTCGCTCGCTATCAGTTGTTATTAGATTTCTGAAACGTTTTTATTGAATTCTAGCAATTTTCCGGTGACACGGGTTTGTTTTCCCATAGAGTACATGGCGATGATACTTCCATCTAATCGTACGAAATCGGAAAGTGTTTGCGATAAATAATACGTTGCGTCAACTTTGGTGGGATTCCACTGGAAGAAGCCGCGCAAGTAGACAAAGCTCCTGAAATCATAGTCCAAGAGATGCGGAGAGTGTGTACCCGACAGATCCGCGAAATCCCGGTGCGTACAGAGAAAACAATGGTGCGTGCGAATAATAACGGTGGACTGGCGTAGCATGTTGGGCTAGCAGATTCTTGTAGTGCCGACAAAAAAAGGATCAAGAAAACACTCATGCGAGCTCAGCACGGGTGGGCGGACCTGGGTATTTTCCGTCGAGAGTTCCGTGATTCCGGCGAGTGCGAGGATTTTAATAGGTAGGCAAGCACTCGAGAAGCGGCAGCAACCCTCGGTGAAAAACAGGATCGGCACGTCGGGATCCAAAACAAATTCCGGGCGCAACAAATTTCTGGAGCACGCACCGCGGGACGTCTCGGGTGGTGCGGGCACAGCCCCCTTCGGCACACATGTTTCGCAGATGCACCCCTCCGCAAGGGCGGATGCGGCACGAACGAGATGTCGGGAATTGGTCCCCTCGAACCTCGTATATTTCACGAGTGTATTGTGTTACACTGCACTGTCGGCACAATAAGGCCCCGAATACGAGCAGCGCCGAACAGACGAGAACGCCAAACGCATCGATTCGAAGCGGCTGCTAACAAGCTGATTCTCATGCCGGTCCGTATCGGCGGCAGCCGTTCGACTCTTAACTTCTTACCGCCGGTTACGTAACTATCATTGCGCGCTCTACGTAAATCGCCTTTGGCTTAGCAAATACATATACAAACTAGGTGATATTGCAATTAGTTGTTAATTATAAGGAGCTAAAAATTAACAAACGTCCTGCGTGTAATAGGATTTCGACAATGTCGAGAGACACTCGAACTTGAGATTTAAATCTCACACGTTTTATCTTTTTATTATTCGCTATATTATAGGCCTTCCTGCACACATCACGGACGGTAAGAATGTTTCAGTCCTGCGCCAGAAGGAAATAGGATCATTAACTGTCTGCTTTATACAAATTGCTCTTGAATACGAGCGATCCAGGGATATATCATAAAACGTTCCCTTAATATCGCCCGGCTGTTATTAAAGTAAGCATTATCGGCCAATGGATTACTTCATTTCACGGAGGCCCGATTCGTTCGAATGAAATACGCAGAAATAATTGCCGCACGCAATCGCACCAACGACCCGACAGTGATAAACGCTATTGTCGGTACACGTAGAGACAGGGCGGCCTCGAGAGAGTGGCAGTACTCACGGGGGCAAATATTACATGAGCACGTTTACAAGAGCACACTCGAAATGCGGAACGAGACAGAAGTGATGGTTTAATTGGACAGTTCTCGACATCGAAATTAGTGTGGCACAAAACCTAGCAATCATTTTTGCTACAATCGCTTGTGTTCGATCGTTTTAGCCCATTGTGCACGTAACCGCCGCGATCCCCGCGTGTTTTGTGCGCCTGACAGCTGCGGTGAATGATCCTATTACCCGTAAGTGTGCGCCACATTATTTCTATAAAAGTAACGCCGGCATGCATGCCAGCAGCAATTGCTCGTCAACGCACTGACCTTATTTGACCAGTGAATGCAATTTGCTCGGGCGAAACGTTTCACCACCATTTATGCCTCACTCTTCAATAGTAAAGTATTGAATTGCACCCTTCTTCGGGAGATGCCAAACTCTGATTACAGTTTACTACAGGTTGTTGTAAAATTGTAAAGCTACTATGTAACTACTTACAATCTTGGTAAAGGACAAAGCGGGAAAGGTATTATACCTATACGTGTACATACACTAGAATCTTAATGTAGAAGAGAAACTCGCGCACTAGTTCATTAGCTCGCGTCATCGAGCGAAAGAAAACAAGCCGATATACCAAGCGCGAGGTATACCTTCTAGCTTAGAAAAACATTTACCAGCGACTGGAGCACCGCCATTACTGCTTTTCTCCCAAAGTTTCACTGCAGAGCTATTATTCCTCAGTTGGTAATTGCAACTGGTGGGTCTGCTCCATTTGCTTTTCAGCAACTCTGCAGTCACGTGGTCAAAGTCCTATTTTAACAGGCGGCCCGGTTACCAAGTCACAAAATCCCGATATGTTTCCTCCTGGTTCGAGCAATTGCATTATCGCCGTAGTCCCGAAAACATCTTTCTCTCCCAATAATTGCAGTACTCCTGCGCCGACACTTTTGATCGTCGCCATCAGCGTGCATCGGGCAACATATTTAACAGAAGTGCACCACCACACGTAGAAGCTGAGTGCAACCGATAGAGTGGCATTGGGTAAGTGCGTCATGCTCGGGTGGAAGCTTGTGTGGAACTCTTTTTACCGCACTCTTCGATCCGGGCCAGGCAGTGAGGGGGTGCCAGCGGGTGGCAACAGAGCTGGTACGACCGTCGGGAGGCTGTGTTGTCCGTAAAATCGCTTGCACTCTCGTAGCCGTGCTCGTTCTCTCATCCTCCACGGGCTTCTCTCATCTACTCTACCCTCCACATTCCGTACACACGCTACTCTCCGTGCACCCCCGCCCTCCTCTTTCTATCTATCTATCTCCCTTACTTCCTATCCTAGAACCTCTCTTCCTATCCAGCGCCGCTATCTGTTGGACCCTGCTTCGTCAGTTTACTCGTTTTGCGTCTTCTATCTCTTTTCTCCGTACGGCCATCTTCCTCGAGGATGGGGCGCTGTGTGCGCCCGGCTAAAATAAACTGACCGTGCGGAGATTTTCACGTCCAGCCGAACTCCAATTGGGAAATGTCCGACAACGACGATGCCACGGCGCAACCGGAACAGAAAAGGAAAAAGAGAGAAACAGCGAGAAAGAGAGAGTGGAAGCCCGAGGGGCGGAAACTCTTGAGAGGTCCGACGCTTCTCAGTCCTCTCTTCACCAAGTAAATGGTTCATTGACCCTTGATCATTCCCAACCATCGATAACTGCGACTTGTCCGATTTTCCTCCCGCCGACATTTGTGACTGCAGTTTTTTCGATTGGCAATTTTCGAATGTCAGCTTCGAAACTGTTCCTCTTCCTTTCTTCGGAAACTGCTGCGTACTTAAGGGATGAATGAGTTTTAAGTCCCAGTATGAAGTCTGCTTTAGACGCGTTTGAAAACCTGAATATCTGGAGGGTAAACTTCGCGTTCAAGAGTTCATCTTTGCGTTTGCTGGCTGAAAACGATTCTTTGTCGAAAAGCAACTACGCTTCCGGGAAAGCCGTGCTGTGCACAGCCCAAACCGTACTCGGAAATCTGTAGTTCAGGGCTCAGACTATATATGTATGTAGGTAAGTCTCCACCGGGCCGTAGAATCCGGGAGGTGGTTTCAGTTCGGCATTCGTGCGGCTTTCACATCGATTCGAACTCTCTACTGTTTACACATAAACATAGCTCTAATGTACGATTCGCATGTCATACCGTGCTCAGACCGGTGCAAATCATTTTCCTGGATTTGTTTGTGTATGCTATACTACAGAGTCAATCCTACGTGGGAATACTGTCCACAGGTGACCGACCAAAAATCGTATTCTAAAACTCGGTCACCGAAGATATTTTATTAAATATCTATTTGCATACGTTACGGCTGGAGAACGATGAGGTGGTTCCTGGTAGGATTGCATTTGCGTCCAAGTATTCTTTCGAGCCTAACGGAATAAATTCACATCAAGCATTTGGGGTTGTTTTTTATTCTTACGCAGGATGCCGGCCAATAATTATATTGAACGGAAAAAAGGATGATAGTGTACTTAAGCGATATTGGTAAACTCGACCGGGTGAGCGTAGGAACAGCGTATTTACCAAAACAATACTTGGCGGAGAGCATTCGCGGTCATTCATCGTAAATTAAAAATGAGGGTGGTAAATGTTATCATAATCATAAACGCCGCTGCTGAAATTCAAAGAAATTAAATGTTTTAGCGGCCGACGCTCTATGAAATAAGTGGATCGCACAACTAGTTGTCGTTACACATGCAGGATGCGTTAACGGGGGCGTGCGGACAGCGCTTTGACAGTGCAACTGTGACACAGAGATAGGAATAAAAAGCGGCATGCACAGAGCGTAATTATGAAGATGAGTTTGAATAAAGTACAGAAACGAGATAAAGCTTCGAAAACTAACATTGCCCGAAGTTAGTCGGTTAAAGTTGTTGTATTATTCAAACAAATGCTACTTTATTCAAACTACTGTGCCGCATCTTTATTCCCACGCGTTATTCAATTGTTTGCATGCCTACATGCCGAACACGAGCTAAGTAATTCGCATCTGCCATGAAGAGCAGAGTTATTCGGTTTTGCGTGGTACACTCGGAGAAAAAGCAACAGCTGAAAAGCAGTTATTGCAGATTTTCTGTCTACTAATGGTCCGGCCGCACGTTCCCCACCGTCCTCCGCTAACTCGCTTCAAAAATTGTACTCCGATACGTTTGGCGGATCAATGCACAGTCGAGATGTAAATCGTGCTCCCATGCGAGCTCACGTAATTTACAACATCAACCAAACACCGATACGTCCGGAGATCTCTCGTATGAGAGATGGGATCGTTGACTCTAGTAGATGGTATTGCGCTGTTGCTGGCACGAGCAGAATTTCGTGATTCAACTTTTGTAGAGGTCTGTATGGTATCAATAAACACAAAGAGAGTAATAAATTGATGGGGTATGAGGAATAGACGGATTCTCTCTCTCTCTACAGAAGGATAAAATCCGCCCGGCGCCCTTGCGCCGTGCCATACTGCAATCTGTTCTGAAGGGGCTCTGGCGGAGATTTTTAATCGAGTTTCGTGACATCAAAGTGCTGCTGTCAACGAACACCTCTCTGGCAAGCCGCTTCTCCTGGATATGTACGCTCGGCACACTGCGCCCTGTTCCATCGTTCATCGGCTCGTTCGCCGTCGAGAATTAATCGTTGCGCGCTGCCGAAAATAAAAGGCGGTGGGGACCCCGAAAATTCAGTGGTGGCGGCGCGTTCTTACCATGCGTGCACGCGCGACCGCCAGCCGCAAAAGTAACCTGAGACACTTCCACACTATTTATGATCCGCCGTCGGTCCCAGTTAATTCCAATGACAGATGAAATACTGAGCTAGTAGAAATGGGAAATCCGATGTAGGTCGAAGTGATTCCAGAGCTCAACTTTAATAGTGAGTAAGATCATAAGACTTACTTCACATAACAGAACACAGCCCTGGTGACTATAAATGATATAATACATTATAACGTATGTGTAAAGATAGAAAAAACTGGCGAAGGCAATGGTTCCCTCTCATATTTTCGGTTGGCTCTCATCATTTCTTATATTTTAGTTTCCGTTTAGTGCGGATTGCAATATTCTTTGACACGTGTATGCGTCAAATATTTTGCCTGATGATTTTCCACGGCAGGAGTTTCATTCAGTCGCGGGCTGGGAGGAAAATGAAGTGCCACGACACGGTGCACTTGGGCAGCACCAGCAGCAGCAGCAGTAAATATACAATCGATAGTTTAATGATTTACCCCTCGCCTCAGTAAATCAAGGGCAAAATGTAACGCAATTATTATTGGCTTACCATTCCCGTAATGACTCAGACAATAAATATTAAGGTTTCGGGATATTGAGCGAGAACCCGGGCTGTTTTACTCGGGCATTATATTCCAGTTAGGGAGGATGAAAATTTGGCGGTGGATATGAAAGGATATGTAAGTGTGTGTATGTATAGTATAGGGAGGTCTATCTTTGTCGAATTGGTGCGATAGAATTACTCGTATCCATGAAATGCTATTGCCATGATATTTCAGCGGATTTGCGAAGCAACGTAACATGTAAAACGGTTGGTTCGCGGCAGAAGTGCAGTCTACGTTAGTTTAGCATGGTAGTCCGTTCGCAATCATCGAAGTGCCATACGCCGTTATTGAAACGCCTGCTAATGAAAATTCCTCGACCGCGGAAATTCGAACAGCTCCCATTCGGACATTCCAATGATTAATAAAATAAAAATTCTCGTGGCTCATCCTGCACGTGTGTGCGTGTGCGCGACCGCATTGCGGGATGAAATAAATATGGGGAAACAATGCTTCAATACCGAGTTACCAAAGGATGAATAAGTCGACTCTGAGAGTTAAGCATTCTGAAACATTGCTGCTTGTCAATTCGGCTTGCATTATGCGCCGGCCAAAAGCGGCAACATTTACTTGGGGCTTGGATATTACCAGTAGACATGATTCATACAATTATTTTCCAAATTGGGGCAGGCGGTATCATATGCGGGTGAATAAGGAGAATAATGAATGTGAGCAAAAATTCGATCTACCAATCGCCAGAAAGTTATTTCGCCGGCGGTGGCACAATAACACACTTTAGTCGTAGGCTTCAACTGAAGCCTCTACTGTATTTGCAATCGGTCGAACAAATCGGGAGCGGCATTGCGATGCCTCGATTCCACAGCGGAGATGTGTTCCAGAATTTTGTTCGCCGAGAAAAATGAAGTAACATAATTTCAGTGTCGGCTCGTCAGCAATAGACTCCACTAAATCAACGCGATTTCTCTTTCTGTCTACCTTTGCCTCTCTAGCGCGGGTCCCCTTTTCTCAAGCTCTCTTTCTCCGTCGATTCACTGTCCTCCTCCGAATGGTGGCGTTGCTCTGTCGCTCGTCAGTATATCCTCCCTTGGTCCAATCCAGCGTCTGATTCCTCCTCGTTTCCCTGCCATTCTCTCTCACATCCTCCTCGGCCGATTTCGAGCGGGTCCTCCTTTCGCCCCGTTCCCTCCGGTCACCCTATAATCTAGGAATCTATGATTCAACGCCACTTGTATGTCCCTAACATCTGCTCCCGCTCTTCTGACGGGCGCACTTCAAACTGTCTCGCTCACAAAGCGCAGCCTGTTCTTAGGAGATAATATTTTCACCGCCACCAGCAGCCGCCTGTACATACATAAGCCGGCCACCGGCCACCGGGCATCGGCCATCCACCAATCCTCGTCCACTAATGCCTTGCTAAGCCACTACTGTCACTTATTCTCCGTATGTCTGCGATACACACTGTCCATGTAACAGGTCACTCTTGCACATGCCCATGAAAGCATGCGTGACTCGTTAGCGAGGGAGTGATGGTGTCAATTAAACTTATGCTCCCGCCAATGCCGGGAGTAAGTGCACTTCATCTAAACAGGGGCGGCGACGGAGGGTCCTACTTTCTCCGGCCCCCTTTTTTCGGCGCGACATATCGCTCCCGTACTCGAAAGTTACCCCTCGATATAATGTATGTGTACATAGCGCGGCCACCTACTCTTCCGTCCTTCGGAACCACTGCTGGGGTGCGGCCAAGTTTGATTTACGCTAAACGTCCTTCACATTTTTCGTATGTATGAAAGCAGTGCGTTGCGTATATACGCATTTTATATATTTGCTCTGTCTTATGGCTTATTTGTCGGGCACTCATTGCCAATAAAATCAGCGAGGATTCGTGCGGAACTCGCAAAATCCCCGGGTCCGCTTTAAATACGTCTACACTCCGAGATTCATTTACACCTTGGAGAGATAGTGAAGTTTGAATTAGAATTGATGGTACTGACAGTCTGCTGGAAATCAACCAAGTATAGGAGTAGGGAGAGTAGTCGGCAATATCGTAGAACTCAACCAAGTGCAGAAACCCTTATCGTCACATGACGCTTGAAAACTAGGTGAGAGCTATTCAGTATGCCAACGCGGAAAAGAGTCAAGAGAGTTACATTTCCCGATGACTTTTTGTAACTCACTTCTGCAACGGTATTGCTTTCACATATACAATCATATTCATAGTTTCAAGAGCAAAAGTGGATTGATTCGCGGTGGAGATCAAGAATAAGCCTCCGTAGCGGCGTGAGAATATATGTACCACGAGCAATCCCATTTCTCTCTCTCTCTCCTCTCTCTCTCGCCCTCTGGAAATTGGAAATACTTTTATTTTCATCTATCATCAATCCAATAGTACGAGGATTCTTCGTGGAGTCGTTACAGCCCAAAGAGAAAAGCCTTCCGGATAGAAGTTTCTCGGGGGGAAACTGGCTTAAAAGCTTTGCGGGTTAACCTTGCCTACAAAGCGTCGTGGGTTCCCGTCATCAATACTGTAACTGGGTCACAGCGATTTTTCCGTGAGATGCAATGTTATTTCGTCTTTGGCAAAAAGAACTCTTCCTCTTACTTTCTCCGACTCTTTGTTGCATTGCGCCGAGAGAGTTACTTTTGCTGACTTCCTCCGGGAGGCAGTTGTCTGAATATGTGCCGAGAAACGAAGGCAAAGTGTAGTTCGTACTTTGCCCCCAACTTCTTCATTCGTACTTTGAGAATTCGCAACATTTTATTGAAATATTTATTAATATAACTGGAACGCTAAGGCTTCTGACGAAGGTCTTGCAAGAGTTTGAGCTTGCATGAAAATCTGCCCGAAAATTGAAGAAACAAGTTAGCATTGTTAACTAACAATTATGTGTGCTAGATATGTCGGCCGTCACGCTACACAATTTCGTAAAGTTTATTTCCCTTTGGATCATCAACCTCCCTCGAGTTACACTTGAATCTGTTTGTGATGATTGAACTGATCGCAAATTATCACGAGTGCACTGGGTTTTGGTAGGAAGGGGAAAGTAGCCAAGTCAGTGTATTTGATTTAGAATACTTCGTATGCCATCCAAGAGAAAAGACGCCGACGTCAGGGATACTCGGCGTGGCAATGGTTTCGAAGAGCGATCGGAATAACGCCGATTCATTTTGGCCGCGTGTGATAAAAGAGGAGTGCAAACACGCTTCCCCGAGAGCGAGGGGGATGCCGCATTGTCCATTTATTCCGGCTAAGTAATCGTGTTACTCAAATTGCATAATGCCGAAGCGCGATCGAAGTAATTGGATCTTTTTAAGCGGTCGCTCGAACCATGCGCGGTCATGCCTATCTGCGTCGCTCCCTCTCCGCAACTGCGAAACAAAATCACCAGTAATTAAAAGTGTCCTGCTGTCAACTGGCTGTCCAGGTTACCGGTCGATTTCACGTACTCGCATCGACCCGTTTTAGTGATAATGTCCCAGTGACACGTTTTAAGTAAAGCCGGGCACAATGGCACTGTCAAAGCAGAGGGACAGGTGTAAGGGGACTCGGCTCATTGTCAGGCAGGTGCCGCTACCGCATCTCTTCATTGTTCCGCTGTTGTTGCAAAAATAACAAGCTTTATGGTGCACACACTGTTGGCGTCCGGCCAGACATTCAGAAGATTAATTTGAATGAATGACAGCCTGGACAGGTCGCCCTCGGGGGAGGAGCAAGTCTACGCCCCGGTGATTGCTATCCGATGTATTCTCGCTCTCATTCTCCTGCTATATCCTTTTCTCGATCGCGCACCAGTCACTCCCGCTTTCACCCTCGAAGCTTCGCTGATTCGGCTCGTATGGAATTGCTTCTCGAAGGCCTTAGTTTCGAGGCCCTAATTAAAGAGCATTTGGGGACGGTCAGCCGACAACTGTGCGTGCCCAAATAAACCGGCTCTTTTATTTCCGCTTGCTATTGCCCTAAGAAGGATACTCACATTCTTACTCAACCCACCTAAGAACCCCAGTACTGGGAAAGTTCGGAAAGAATTCATCAAGATCAACACTGACGCGCAGATTCTAATTGGCGTTTTCCATCCAACAGTACAAAAGGGAGTCCAAAACTATATGACTGTCACTCTCGGGATATCTTACGGGTGCACGCCTGCTGTTTCTGAAATTTGAGCAGTCTGTAGCTGCTTATTATGTTACAGACGTAATTATTGTAATTGTCCGTGGGTTTTCCACACGGTCGTTCGGGCGTACGGTTTCCCCCGGTGATGTCCTGGAGGCGTGTCGCGGGTCATCCTGGAAACGACATGCTCAAATTTCAAGCGCGCTCATATATTGCCCTCGACTGCTTTGGCCTTCGTGCCGTTTCTTCGGGCGGAGGTGTGGACTTACAAAAGAAGGTATTGAATTGCAAGCACACGGAGCAAGTCCCTAGTAGAAAATTCCAAAAAGATTTCGCTTTAACGCAGAACTTTTCCCGTTGTTCCTGATGTTGGTTCAATGGAATAAATAAATAAATAAATAAAAAATATCTCTTTCCTGTCGATGTGCCGATCGGCCGAGTTTGTTTAGCCAGCATTTAACAGCGAAACTGTCGATACTAACAATTGAGTGGTGGATTCGAGATATGCTGAGTGATGGACGTCACAACAATCGTCGAGCGTTGAGCCGAGTATTAGAGTAACCGCAGGGGTAGTCGGTAAAGTAGTCCATGGGATCATTTTCATTAAGAGTTGGTCAACTAGATGTGCTTGAAATGCCATTCAGTCTTGAGTATACTTGGTCGATGCTCGCGGCGATATCACTCGAACGCGATGGCTCCATACAACGTAGACAAAATGGACGAGGCAAGACATCGCAGGAGGAGAGCAGGACGTCAGAGGAGAACAGGAGAGCCGGAGACGGTAGGAGAGAGGGGCATATTCGAGCTGAAATAGGAGCGCGAGAGCAAGCGGAACGAAGAAGGATGAGAGAACCCGCGCCGAGTAGACCATTCTTACGGCCTCGACACGAGAAGCCCACCATAACCTCGGCACTAGTAATTGAACGCAAGTGGTTGAAAGTACTTCTTGGCTCTCCCGGAAGCGTCTCCCTTCCTCGCCTACCATCTCTCGACTCTACTCTACTACTACCGACGCTGCCGCCGCCGCTTTCTTCCCCTCGTCACACGTTCTTTCGGCAGCATCCCCTATTCCTTTCGAGCATCACGGCAGTGCCAGTGGCGCGCTTGACTACTTTCTTAGCCTTCTTCTGTCACCGCGGCCACCACCACCACCACCACCACCACCACCCCCGTTGCCAGCGCGGCCTTCAGAGCGTCTTCTCCTTTTCCTTTGCATCTCTTAGCGGCGGTCGCGGTGGCATTGGTGCCGGAGATTGCTAGGACTTTATGATTAATCCCGAGGAAATTAAAATTGTCCGACAGCCTCGCCGACAGATAGGTTCGGGCTTCCTGCGAAACTTGCACCGCGCGGTCGTGTCCCGTCTTGCGAAGCGTATTTACTAGATGACGAGGCAGTCCGAACCAGCATTCAGCGATTCAGCGGCGTTGCTCACGATTAATTCGGATTTGAATATCGTAATTGACCTGTGGAAGATCATGAAATATCATTCGGGACCAGAGAAAGAGCGTTACAGTGGCGTGCGAGAGCTGTTGAACCCTCTGCCAAGGAAATGGCCGATTGGTCATTGCTCTACGAATTTATTGCTAGAGGACATATTTTTGTCTGGTTACTATCCGAGTAGATTAGGATACATGTTAGATTCTTGTGATTCGATTTAATCGAGCACAGCCCATCCTAGTAGAGTCTAATCTTCGATCATTTCTCGAATCTAATCTGCGAAAATGACGGACGCCGGTAAATAATAAGATAGAGTGCCTGCAATCAAAGTTCTTTATAGGCACCAAATCACCTTAATGATGGGAGTGTTCTCTTCTCTCGATTGATTGAGCAGATAACCATTAACAGTTAAGAGCCTAAAGTGATTAAAGCACACGTGCTCCGATACTCAAGTATATTTTCGTAATACTACCCTTATGCGATCAACTGATGCCGTTGACATAGACTGATAATATGTAATCTTTCATGTTGTCAAATCCGCTCTACACGTCGCAAAAATTAGGCATTCAACCGTCCCAACTTCAAAGCTTGCTCCTGTGCAAAATCTGCTGCTAGCTTGGATGCACTGTGGCATTGTCGTGCCTAGATAGACCGTATTATATGTAAAGCGAATCGACTGGACCCATCGCCTGAACTGAATGTGACGGCTTCTCTCTTTCCCTCATCATCTTGAATCCTTTACCAACTCCTGTACCGACAGGACGTACGATGAGTGCCAGGCGTTATCATAAATGAAAAGCGGCTAAATGAGATTTCCAAAACAAGATGGCGATGGCGCATTGTTTAATTGATTCGGGAGAGCGCGAATTAATTGGATTTCAGAACCAACTTTACCGCCCGGTTTCTTCCCCCGTGGCCACTCGCCCTTCACTTCTTCGCCCTTTCTAACCCACTAGTGCTAGGTGACACCTATCTATTCACGGAGCCAGCGGTAAATAGCCTTCACTTTGCTCCGACAGACCCGAACCAGCACCCAAATTCTGGTTTAGCGCGTTTTCAGTGGGTTCATAAGCGCCGGTTGCGCACTGCATCTTGAACAAGTGCTCCCGGGGGATTCTGGGGTCGCAGCCCAGGGCTTCGGCGCTTTTGCCGAAGGGTGCGAAAAGGGTGGCAAGCTGCCCAATCATTATTAAGGGATCACTGGGACGGACAGATGGAAAGATAAACAAACCGGTCATAATGAACGAGCTGAAGTCGCTCGAGAGCAGTCAGATGCGGCGAGCACTTATTGTCGCGGAGATCCTGCTGCCTCCCTCGGGACAGATATTGTATTAAATCAGCGCGCCTGCTAACAAAGAGGGCTTCCTGCTTTCGTCTCGACCTTTGTCACTCTGCCGCAGGATGCTTGCTTTCCAGTTGGCTACTATTTTATATTACAGCGCAGCAGTAAAAACTCGGAAGCGTATGCAGTTATTAGACTGCAGAATATAGATTTTTCACAGATTCCTGGTTAAGCGATTGTAGCAAAAAGTAGAAAACCTTCGGTCTCTTTCACAGCGCAAGACCGTCAAAGCTGGAATGCGAAGGCTTGGAAAAACAGGGTGGAAAATCCTTGATAGCGTATTAACTCCCGCGCTGAATCTCCTCGAAACGATAATATCCTTTGTCCTCGCTGTAATGCGTCGCTGCAGTCCGACCGCTCTGATGTTACCGCGATTGTCGCCAGTACCGCCAATACATACAACTTCGGTTTAGCGCATGGTATATCAAGCTTATTACTATAATAACATAGAGCATCCGCCTCCGGATCGAAGCAAATTGAGCAGCTCAAAACGCCGCCGTTAAGTTTTCAAACAATTCAAACCTTGGTAGAAGATCAGGTACGAGGGTAGATTCACTGCAAACGCTTGTTACTGGTGAAAGATCAAACCGCAATGAAGCACTATCCGTAGTTCGGATCTCGTATGCCAGAACATCGATGGGAAAATGGGGAGGAAATGAGCTAGTGGTTGGGTGATTCAAAACGACTTCATCTCGCCCCCGTCCCACCCCTTTCATCCCAATTCCACCTTGTGCATTTCTACCTTCTCGGTATATTTCCCACTATAGATTTCATGATCTAGATCACAGTAATTATTAATCGAATCATTTGATGTAGTTCATGATAGTCTAGCGTAATAAGCAGTGATGTCGGTTCGTCAGCGGGAGCAGATCGATGAGCGGGTATTTCATGGTTACGAATATGGAACAGAGTGAGTAGTATAGAATATATATTTCTTTCGTACAAGAAAAGAAATCGTGTAGGAATGGCTTAAGGGTCACATCAGTTACTGTAGGCTAGACCGCATTCATTTGGTCTCTATTGTTCGCATAATCCATCCTGACATGTCAAACAGAGTTCCTTCACCATGGATGTTTGTCGGGCGAGCCCGAGCAATAAATCGATTGTTCAATTGGTCTATCCCCAAGTCCCCCCGGGCGGGTCTTTGTACACCGAAAGGAAATCTTGTGGCGCGTATTTTCCTTGGATCCTTGACACACACAGGGTTTACGAGTCGCTCTCACCTCCCATCCGCGTCGCTTCTACTCGCCCAACTCCGACCGGGAGTCAGCAATGGCCTGTAATTTTTGCGGGTGACTCGCGATTCTCGAAATCTTAATGCACCGTGAGGGGAGACTTGGCTGTCGAAGTCCAGGACCCTAAAGGATGGATTGCGAGGGTTACCTTCCACGTAAATCGAAAATGACAGGGTGAAGCGGAATTTCCATGATGAGCCAAACGTGCGAGACTCATAATCATAGCAATGGTTATACAAAGTGTAATTCTTTGGTTATATCCTCAAAGTAATCGTTATTATTCGAACTACCGGCGACCGCCGCGATGGACGTCTGTCACTCTAGATACAGAGAAATCACACGCAACTTCTTAACCAAAAGCAGATCCCACAATCATCTCCGTCCACGTAAAATATTTGCTAAGCTCTTGTTAAAACCATCTTTCAACTTGAACCCGCTTCCCGAAACTACTCTGCGTAATGAAATTGAAAGTAAATGTATGTTCATGACGCACAAACAGAAACTCTCTGCTTCGGTTTAGTTGCTCGTGAATATATCCACGGGGCACAACTTGAATAAAATAAAAAGTGAACAAAAGACAAGTGGATCATCGAAGATCAATTCGGTTCATCTGTTTCCAGCGCACCGTGCATGTTGCTCTCCTCTCGTCATGGAAAGATCCCAGTCGCGTGCGGGAGTATACATTACATGCTAATACTAATCAATCGGTGTACATCATTGCCGATACTCATGCGACAGCGCCGCGTTCATTGCTACTGTACCTGCCAGCTGGCTCCCTCGCTCGTGCCGCGTGCTGTCGTCCTGGAAACGAAGTTGCCCGGCTATATTAGTAGCATCATGCCCATTCCCGTTTGGCTTCCGCATCCGAGTGGGGGCAGCGGCAGCGGCGTTTTGCAAGAGGCGCGGCGGAGCGGTGGGGCGTATCCCTCCATTTGATGAAACACGTTGCAATCGTCGTGCAACCTCTCTACCTTTATCGCTACGTGTATCTGCGTCGACACGGCGCAGGACGAATGCAAAGGCGAGCAGTGCAAAGTAGGCATAAGTAGAGGGCGTCGCCAATTTCCATGGCAGATTACTTTTCGCTGGCGCGCGGCGCCCTCTGCTTCAAGATGAACAGGGGGAGCCGCGAACTTGGCTGGCACACCTGGTATACATACATATACTCCCCACTCTCATCAGATCAAACTAATTCCATGCTTCCTAGCAAGATAAGTTCCACACGTGACAACTTATAATCCCGCATTGTTACCAATGCTGCTCTGTTTGTCATTTGGGACTGAAGGGAGCGTATGCAATTTTACTCTGTGACATAACTGTCTCATCTTGTTTGCCATATCGTTAACTGGGATGCGACTGTCTATTTTTATAATTCACTAGAGAATGCGCAAATCCAAATAAATTTGAATAACTTTATCAACGCGTGATTTACTTACATTTTGATATATTATCAATTCTACCATTCTACCACCTTGTTGAAGGCGTGATAAAGGAGACGCGGTTAATACATCGTTTCGTTGAAATATGATATATCCTTCTAACCTTTTAAAGGAAATTCTTATTTGTGTGTTACAGGTATGTTGTCCCGTTAAGGCTGTTACATGGAATTCATAACGTTATTGGACTTGTGAAAGCGTCATGAATCACGGTAAGACAATATAGTTAATAGCCACAAGCTCGACGACAGGAGCCAAGATTCTTTATAGAACTCGCATTTGAATATACCACTCATTAATACGGCATGCGTAGGGACAGCTCCATAACTCTCAGAAATCTATCGTCGATAAAACGAACTTCCGCTCTTTGGAGACGTGGCGCATAGATATACTATGTATAGAAGTCGTCCCTCTCAGGAGTACCTTCACAGCATGTGGCGTGTACAGGTCGGCGGAGATTTACCATTGACCAAAACATGAAAGGAATTAAAGCTAATAAATTCGGAGGGCGCCTGCCTTGGCTCTCCCTCCGACTAAGAGTAGGGGTATCCTGGAGACAGACGACGATAATATAGGATCCATCGAAGCGCGAATTGAGTTCGCTGAAAATGTGCGAAAGAGATTCTTCGCGGAATCTCTCCGGACCCCATCGTGTGACGAAGGGTGTCCTTTGATCTACCCTCTCGAATTTCATTCCCTAGATCGTACTCGGAGCTCCACCCCATCTTTTTGCTTAATTCTTCTTTTTATCGTCCCCGACACGCTTCATTCCGATAATAAGCGTTCGCTCGCAGCGCCGACTCTTGATTTCGATGCTCTATGCAACGGTTTACCAGGTGCAATTTTGAATTTTAGACTCGCCAATGAATGTGGTCGAGTCGTTTGATGTTTCCGTGATGAGCGGGTATTCAACTTCATCTCTCTGGTCGTTCCTTTTAACCGACTTTGAAAACGAGGAGGCTATTGCTGGTTGCACACGCTTGATTGGAAGTATCACTTTCACTTCACGTGACCTCCCGACGAAGAGAGGCACGTCGTAAGTAAGGAATCTATTGTGCTGTGTAGGAGCCTGCAGGTTCACGTGGAATACAAAACTTCGAAACCACCCCGAAACTATATCAGGTTACCCGGGTCAGCCTTGCTCGAAGAAAAAATAAGCAACTCGATCCGACCCGAGATTTTAGGATTCTAACGGTATCCTTGACGGTGCGTAGCGGCTAAGCAGCGAGATAGGAAAACTTACCCAAAAACATAACAATAGAAGCTTTCGACACAAAGAGGAGAAAAGGTGTAGATACATATCGCGCACGTCCTTCCGCTACCGTTCCAGCAGCTCTCTCACACGCTAAAACACAGTGTCGGCCAGGTTTATCATTACCACATTCGCAAATGAGAATTGTACTCGAAAAATGAGATTAAAATTGGCTTATTACTTCACACTCTTCTCTGATAGCAGGACCACCAATTTAAACATTCAAGTTACGATATAAGTTACGATTTATTTCGTTTGATTCACATACCTAATTCATTAGAAAACATTGCTCAACCTTCAATGAGATTTTTACTGTGCGTTACAAACAATAATCGGTGCAAATTTATAAAGGAAAGAGGGACGGACAAAAAGAGCGTGAAAAGTAAAGTGCGGTCGTGTGTATATACGTATTTGAAGGTTGAAGTATCGGACAAACGTGCAAGTTGTCAGGCGCCGTCGTAAATGGAGGCGTAGACAAACACACCGAAGGACGCAGAGGATTCAACGCTGCGTGCAATATCCTTTTGAGTGGACAGTATATGCAGAGCGCTATGTTCTCCGGGATTTCCGTAATCTCGAGAGGGAGCGACTCCGTGAGCAGAGACAGATTCATCCATGTTGCTCTATAGCTAGGGGGAGAGCCGTCCAGTGTCGCCAGACACAATTCCTTTTTTTCACGCGTCTCGAGAAAGTCCGGCGTGTGTCCCGGCCACTTGCACACGTAAGGACAGGGGGACATATATGAACACAAGTAGATGGGCGCTCGCGCGCGCGTGCTCTCTGAAAACGCACGTCAATCAAGGCACTTGTGGAGGCGCGAGACTAACAAACACGGCGGTCCCATGAGATAAAGTCCAGGCGGAGTATAATTGCGAATAAATAGAGGCAGGACGATGCCGGCACCCCTGCGGGAGAGGTAGGATACCGGCTTTTCCGGCTGGCGTTCTCTTGAGCGGGCGCTCTTCATTCCCTTTTTCCCCGGGGTTGGCTTTAACGACTGAAAGAGCAAAAACCACTCCCGCCGCTGAGACTTCCGACTGAAGCTCGGACAAGATTCAATGGGATATCGCTGCAGCCTGCAGCCTGCAGCCTGTCCGACTAAGAACGCGCTTTGGGTTTGGATCCGCTATACACAGGCTTGGCCGTTTACGGGTGGCGAGTGAAGGTTCTTCTTGGCTGGAGTGTAGGATTTATGCATTTTAATGCTACAAAGTAGAGTTGAGTTATGTCGTGTAACGAGGGTCGGTGGTTGGATGTAGAGAGCAGAGGGCACAATAGTTGCGAATCTCCATAATGATCTCATTCCCGTAGATGCCATCTGAACTCGCCGCTCGCATTTGTACGGCTTAATGTCGAAAAAACGTTGAAGCCGGCTTGGCGCCGAAATGATTCACTGATACTTATCTTTCGTGGCTGTCCGATACCGCCAGTGGTCTCCCACGATTTACAATGGCGTAATGTCACCGAGAACTGTCTAGCGCGTTCGCATCTCTGCTTACATGTGGGATTACTTTTTTCTATCTTATCTGTCACACGACATCAACCGATTATTTTGGCCGGCGATGCGTATCGAAACGTGACGAATCGTAAGGATAGAGACAATACTGACAGACGAATTTGCCGAGCGTCTGGCAGGGGAACCTTCGGCTGTGTATTATCCAACACCCTTGCTGGATTGAGGAATATATTCCTTAAATATATTTAAGGCATCGTTCATCGCTAACGAAATACAAAGACCCAGGAATTCGAGAAGACAGTAATTGCAGCTGTGCAAAGGAAGTACATTAGCATGTCTTCAGCAAAATATTTTCGTCGTTCCCTAAGGATTTCATAGCGCACTCTGTGGTTAAGCGAGGACGCGTTATTATGCTAGGCCGATTCAGGGAAAGTGTTTATTTCACAAATAGACGATCGGTGGACGGAGCGGACTGCCGGCGGTGGTCCTGGAGAGTGCAATCAGGGAATACTCGTGTCTAGATTGTTGATCCATCGAACTTGTTATGCCTACGCATGGGAAACGAGGTGAATCACAAGGGACGGGAGAAAATGAGGAAAGGAGCCTGTGGGGTGAGCGAAATAAAGACTCACTGGACGAGGGGCATATGACCAATCCCGCTCGTACGGCTAGCACGTGCCAGTGACAGGAGCTCCCACACCCTTTAGTTCCTCAAGCCATCGCGCCCATTTTCACAACCCTTCCGCTGCTTCCCGATCGGGCAAAAGTAACGACATCGAACACCAAACGAACGCGAATACCTCCAGGGAAAGCCTTTCAAGCCCTGTTTCCCCTACGCATTATCTCCATGCCATTATACTATCTATGCGAAACTAAAAATTAATTCTTATCCCAACTATTCACTTCACTTCGAATGCATTTTATGACGTCGATATTTCCCCAGCCTTTTCGGCGCATTGGAATTTCCAAGGTGCCAGGCTCGTAACGTTGAAATAACAGGGCGAACTACCATCGGGGACGGCAGCGAAAGTATTTTTAATAACATTCCACTCGGCAGTCAGTTATGGCGGCGCGTATGCGGAGACTGAAAATTCCGATAACATGATAAATCATAAACAGCGAATGGATATTGGTTTTGGTCACACTAAGGGCATTTGCCGATATATTCAGTGTACGATGGCGCATATCTACCGGCGAGAGCTCGCTTCCTTATATTTATCCGAGATTCTCCGGGGCGCCTGGGATGCTGCTCGGCGAAGCAGTCGGTTCCCATTGGAACTAGGAAATCACGTTCCCATCCGCAACTTTTGCTCTCTCTACCGAAGTTGTTTTCTCCCGATGCGCCGCACCGCCGCCGGTGGCACGGCAACGGGAACTCACCGCCGACGCCGATGCGCCTCCCCATCCCCGCCGCCGACCGAAAGAATTGTTCGCGATAAATCTTGCCGACGATGGCCAAGCGATTTACTTACCCGACCACCGGCCCCCTAGAATTTTCGATCAAACTCAATCATTTCGATTCGAATGTGGCGCACGTACCTTCGAGCTGCGGATTCATAAGCATTCCCGGAACATGCACCAGGCGGTACAAAGGCGAGCAGTCATGCTATGTAGTGCGGCTGATTTTAGAAACTTGCTGTTGAAAGACGGAATTAATCCCGGAAAGACTTTAACAGAGTCCTCTTGGGCTGGAAAAAGTTGGGAGTTTTGTTCCACGTTTCTTCTGCTTGGCACCAAAAATAGAAACACTTGTTGTCAATTTTTCCCACCATTTTGCTGTCCGACCGACGAAATTACGAATCCCAGAACAACCAAGGAGCTAAGAATTAGAGTTTTAATACAATAAAATGTAATACAATAAAACAATAACAGTTGTTTTTCTTTTTGTATGCTAGATAAAGGCATATATGACTGTGTATGTGAAATAAGCTGGTAAACAACCATGTAATGAATTAAATAAACCATATAGAGTGGTAGAACGCAGTTTTGACTGTTGGAGAGGCGCGATGAAGTAGTTTTAACAGCCCCACGTAGTCAGTATGTTAAAATGAAAAGCGTTAAATAAAAAGCTTGCGATTTTATACTGTGGACTCAGACAAGAGTTAAAATCAATACGCACCTGGCTATCCGGTCGAGTTCTGATTTTGCTCAAGGGACTGAAGTTAAATAAATTCACCACTGTGAGCATGTGTGCTTATCATTCCACTCCACATCATCATATTTCCTCATATACACGTGACACATTCGCCAGGGCAGGGAAGGCACGGCGGATTTGGTAAAGCATCGGCTGCACTTGACTTCATAAATAAAGATTCCCCCGTGCCGCTTCATATCAGAGGAGCTTTTTTAAAATCTGCTCCACGCAGAGGGAATGTGTAATACAAGTGAGATGTGTTTCTAACGTCGTCTCTCCGACAGGGTGTGTGTCCTTTGCTATACCGCAGTGGTTGTATCTCGCCTTTCCTGCAGGTTAAATCTCTCCCGGCGATATCACCGTCGAAACTCGTAGCTCACGTTTCCAGCTTTGAGTCAGTCTGAGGAGGTCATACCTATTTCATAAGCTCGTTACAATATTTATTAAAAGCACGTTGATAAGGGCCAACCTTTAAAATCAGTCGGTCATCGCTCACAAATGTACGGGATTATCTAGCGACTTCACGAAATGATCAACCTTGAGAAGACTTCTCGTCGAAATTAATCCCGGAAGAAACGAAATGGAACGGTTCGGGGAAATATCGTATTCTTCGGATTTCTTCCAGTCTGCCCGTCTTCAAAGTTAACATCCGATCGCGCAATGGAAATATCCCAGCCAAGCAAGGCTCTGCCGGGAAGACGAACCCAAGTAGAGCCGGTATTCAAAAGCTACAATGCCACTGTAGGTATGTATTAGAAGTCGGCGGGATTTCATTTTCCCAGTGCGTTCGCGCCGTAGACACTTGGTACTACAACTGCTCTCTCCTACGCGGAGCGGATTTGGAAAGCGAGAGAAAAAAATATGAGGAACGGCCCTTATATAAATCCGGCACATGTCCCGCTGTGAAGGGAGGCCGGCAGTATCTCCTCGCCGACTGGTCCCCTGGCCCTCGGCTCATTTGCCGTATGCATGCGTCTCCCCACCTTGATTTCTCGGTTAGGGAAACACCGGTACTCGCCTACGCACGGTAATTCGAAGGGGGGCAACAATTTCTAGAGTTGTCACCTAAATTATCTCGCACAATAGCGTAGATCACGGCCGAGCGTATTATCACCTACCCATCCGATCCTGTCTACTTACTCCAGCGTGCGGCCAACAGCTCGATAATATCAATCCACGAAATACACGCGCCCCTTGGACTTTCATTTCACGCTAGCGAGCTTCTTCGCGCTCTCGGCCGTAACGTATACATGTATACCCCTATGCAACTCCGGGCGGTGGGAAGCCATTTATCATTCCGAAAGAGGAAGGAAAGCGAGGAGTTGGCGCTAAACTTCGCAAAGTAGACGGCGGCGGTGGAACGGAGAACAATTATGGAACACAACGAGCGCCGGCGGCGCATCGTTGTTTTATTTGCAGAGCCGTTCTTTGCCTCTCCACTTCCGCGGTAGTGCTGTTTAATATAAATACAGAAAGTTTTGAGCAGAGGTTTCCAAGTTCGGCCAAGTATTTATAAGCAATCATGCGCGGGATAACCTCTCCGTTCGACAGTGCTCCCTTGGAGGAAGAAAGTGAAACCCGGCCAAGGGAAAGGAACAGAGCAGGTAAGCGGAATCGCCGACTCTCGAACAACAGAAGCGAACGAAGCCATAGACAATTATGGGAAGTGTAAGAATTTGTTGTTCTCGGGTGATGGATCGGAAAGCGCCTCGCCACCGACGCTCGAAAACTTCCGAATAAGGAAGACTTTTAAGTTTCATCAGGCAAGCTAAGCAACTGCTGCGCCCCTCATTCCTGATAACTTCCCCACTTGCTTGCCCTGAGTGCACAAAAAAATTGCGTAACGCAGTTTTCTTTTAGCTCGGCTTCACGAATAGAAATTCAAATGAATATAGCATATTCGTCCTCAACTGAACACGGCCGGTCGTCGTTACACACCCACAAAGAGTATGGCAAAAGGTGGTCGACGAAATGAGAAAGCAGTAAAGCGGACAGTTTAATTTCCAGAAAGATAAGGTCATTAAGTAGAACGTAAAGGAGGTGCGTTCCAGATTAAGAATAGCTGGACAGAAAACTCCTCGGCGTCTCATTGTCTTGCGGGCAGAGAGCAGCGGCACGACGAGTTGTAACAACAAAGAGATGAAGAAGGCGGAAACACGAGGCCGGCGGAAAGTAAGGAGCGACTTGGGCGAGGCGAAAGCGATCTTTTTGACTTTGTAGTTGAGCGGGCAAGGAAGCAAGGAAACGCTAACAAAGATATAGTAGACGGTCGCATAAGCTACTCACGAGAGAGCCGAGCATCCGGCCACACGATACGGACCACCACCGGTTTGCGGTGGTGATCGTCCGACCTCACTCTGACATGCCAATCTTCGAACAGTCCTGTGCTGGGCCGATGCAAAGGCAGCCGTCGAGAGCCACGGAAGGATCGCCAGGGGGAGGGAAAGAGCAAGCCAGGAAGTATTCCCCTCTGTAATTAGCGTCTTCATTCATCTCTCTGACAAAGGCCGACTCCTAACGAGCATGGAGAATACCAGCTAACAGGTACCATCGACCATCGACCGTGGTCCACCAAAAGGCTGCGCCTGTTGTTTCCAAGGCAAAACAACCCCAAGATCGACCACACCGCCCCCCTCTTTCCCCTCCGCTCCTCGCTTTTCTCTCCCGGGTAATTACAAATCTTGTTAAGTGAACACCAGATGCTGAGTGCTTGGACCGTACACACTCGCCATTCTTTTTGACGCCTCCCTGGCCGAATCGAGAAATGCGCCACCCTTTCCGTCGGTGCAAATTACAGGGCGCGAGCAACGTAATAGCTACAAAGAACGCCGCACTTTCATCTAAGTTTATATCTTGAACTCGTTATTAACGACAAGGAACGTTCGCGGTAAATATAAAGCAAAGCGCAGCAGCAACAGCGAAGAAAAGCGGCTGAACGCGGTGCTTTTAGGAGATTCTGGGACGCGTGCGACTTCGAATTAGCAAGAGAAAAGGAGCTGCTTTCAACATTTGCTGCTGAAAAAAGCCGCATTCAATGTTAGCCAGCATTGGCAGAGCCATTTACAACTTATCGCGAAGCTGCGCCCGGCGTTTACTATATTAAGCGATAGTGAGGAATCATAAACAAAGGAGGGCGGAAGCTTTGCTCTGAGAAGGCTGCCTCAACGAGATGATACACCCTCTGTGCGTATCCTTTGGAGTGGAGGGTTGCTTGGCCGTCCTGTATTGTTACGAAAGTCTGTCTCGGACTGGCGACTCGACGGGTGGAATTACGAGGTCTGGTAGCACGGCGTCGTTATGCCACCCAGTGAATTTATTCGGTCGTTCGCCTTAGCCGGGAAGGACAGGACGACGAGGATAGCAAAGACTGGCAAGGGCAGCGGAGTGCCTTCTTACGTATATCTGCAGTAATCGCGGTCATAGCTCTCCGTATCGTGGCAAAGCTTGGTATGACAGTTCATACATCCTCGCTCCTCTCTCAGATTCGCAGTAGCCAAGACCTATATGGTGCTTATACGCACCAAGTGCATAAGGCTGTGTGTATGCGTGTCGCAGAGGGGATATTTGAGTTGAAGCATCCCTTGGTCGGGATACATGAGGCGGGCGGCATAGCTACATCGCCCATCCAACTTGATACAAGTGGCGCCTATTCGAATCTGCATCCGGCTCTGCTTACCGTTCCGTGCATTGGTGTGTCGGGCCCGGCGCGCCTCTCTTCCGAGAGAACCACCACCCGCCAAAGTTCGCCCGGTCGACTTCTCCCCACTGCGGTGTAAACTGCAAAGAGCCAAGAGGCAAGCGTGAGCCAAAGAGGGCTGGGGAGCAATGGGGAGTGAGGGTGAGAAGGCGAGAGTAAACGTATGGAAGATCGGTAAGCAGGAAGCTGTAAAGCCTCGATTTGCGCCGAGACAGATATCCTGGAAGGACTAGAGACGAGATGGTGAAAGACGAGACAAGATCGAGCGAGGCATGGAGGAAGGGCGTCTTGTGCTTTCCCGGCTTGGCAGTGAACTACAACGCACGCTGGACTGACTGTTGATGCTAGTGAAATCTTAAGGAGCGTTTACATCTGCGCGCCGCCCTGGGATCTACGTACTGCTGCGTACGTCTTTGCATCTTTGGCAATAAAAGTTATTATCGGGCTTATCCCGGCAATGCGCGCTCCGTTTGACTTGAAATTGTTGAAAACCTTTTGAAATTGCACCTGATACAGCCGCGAATTCGGGGCCCGAACGGTAGGGAAAAGCGCCCTTTGAGCCCGCGTTGCAATAATATATGCGGGTTTCGTTTGCTAAGTGGACCCTAACGTCCCCGACAGAAAAACTGGCAACCCAACCGCGCGGTTGACGCGTCTTGCAGCGCGCGGCACCGCGCTGATGTAAACGCGCCTTTAGCCACCGCCTGCGGAGCATCTGGCGTTGCTGAGTGTTCACCCTAGAGAGCGAACGCTTCCAGGCACCGGCACACCGCTTGCCTTGGACCGGTATTCTCTCTGGCTGCGCTCTGCACACAGCCCTAGTGACCACCAGGAACAGCAACCACCAGTCCCGGCGATTCTCTCCAGCACGACGTATATATTCCTCTGTGCGAATTCGGCAAAAGTCTCGCCGCGCAATAAAATCCGGCTCCCCCCGTGAATTTGCGAATTCAGGAGATGCCGGCGCGCGGTTTCCACGGCACAGCTCGCCAGCCCCGACTCGACTCGTCGCCATGATCTATCGCAGTTCGCGGTCACCGGATTCCAGTTATTGCATGCGGCTAGAGAGTAATGGCGAGCGGCGAGCAATAATTGTAACAGGTGCAAGTACAATTATTGCTTATTTATGCGCTCCAACGAAACGTTGGTCTTCGGTTCGTTGATCCGCCTTCTGATTAAAGTGAAGAATCTTTTCACCCTTTCGCTGTGAATAGGTGTTTGATCGACCGGCTAAGGGATCTTTCGATTGTCCTTGTCCAGTCTCTTAAATATGCGTAAAATCAGTAAAAAGTATTTCGCACTTTTCCATTCGCACAACTTACCATTGAACGAATTCAAATTGTGAAGAACGAACGTCCCTAGATTCAAACGGGCATATTTTCACAAAAATATGAAAAATTAGAGTTGTTTGTCAGGCGAGTTTCATGAAAAACGAAGAATGTTCTGTCCATTTCTAAAATCGCGCGGATCAGGTTCAATGGACGGGTGTCGGCTTTAACGGAACATTTTAATCGCTAGATTCGACGCCGGGGCTTGACACCTCATAAAAACTTTAATCAAACCCAATGACAGCATTAATTTTGCTGCGAAACCTAACGGCCAGCGGGTTTTATCGTCCTTCGTCGGGAAAGTGGAGCAAGCATCGAATCATTACAACTGCAAAAACGATCGCAGCTTGACACTCATAATGCAAAATTTAATAGCCTCTACGTGATGTAGGTCCAAAGCTACTGTATTTAGATGAGCAAAACGGAAAATGCGGGGTATGATCTAATCGAAGGAAACAAAATCCGTTCGTCGGAGAATGATCACGCACATCCATTTTTAATAATCTGCCATTAACGACGTAGGATTATTCCTTTACATCTCATGTTATTCCTTCTCATTTCATGTTACTTTCACTAGTGCAGTATGAAACTACGAGCAATCGATATTCGTTGAAATTATTTTATAGAGAGTTGAAGATTATTTCAATAACATTATTTCACTTCATTATTGTAGTGTCGTCTTTGTTAGAATGATGGATCATAAGTGTGTGTTTCTAAAAAAACGAATACATTTATTCTTATATCCAGCTTCAGAGAATGAAAGGGAATGGGGAGCGTTGGAGGATGTAATACAAAAAGAACGTAATGAAATTATTAGGCGGTGATCGAGCGGCGCCTATGCCATTTACAATCTATTGGCCGTCAGTTCGTTAGCCGGGGTGTTTGAGTCGTCAGGTGGATCTCCGATTTTAGGTGGGTACGAGCGCCCGTCCATCAATTCGATCTCCTCCCTCGTTTTTCATTTCCGCGCGAAAAAAGCCGTGACAGACTCAGCTCGACGATCCGCTTTTAAAAGTGCTGCCGAAAAAGCCGGATCTATTTGGCTCCCTCCGCGAGAAGAGATGCTTACTTTTATAAATATTTGATGAACATCATAAAACAAAGCGCTGAATATGTGATGAATATTTCGCCGCCATATGAAGTTATATTTTTAGCTACATTTTTGTTTATTAGATTCGATAATGTTGGTACTCTAATAGCGTATGACCTTTGAAACTATTTTTCTAGCGTATAATTGCTTTTCCAAATGCAATAAAAATGCATGCTTAGCTTATATTGCAGTTAACCGTGAAGTCAATCCAATATAGCACTCCCTTTGTCGTGGTGACATTAAGAGTATATCATCAATTTGGCACGGTGGATTCCGTGCATACACGAAAAATTGCAGTCAGCATTCTCGCCGCGCGTCATCCATCACGCACCCTGGAGAGATCATTTTAATGACGTAATTGCCCAATGGGAAGTGAATCGTAACATTTTCATGGTCCATCTTCCAAGAGGAATCTTCCATCCCTCCCTGTCCGGTGGCGGCACTGCTTGCTGTTCAGTCTGTCATGCGCCATAAAAGTGCCACAAAAAAGACTCCGGGGCTAAAAGGGACCCCTCGAAATCGTGGTGCGGAAGAACGAGAGCGGTGGGGTGCGCACGCCATTCAGAGGGAGGACGATGCTGTGCAGAGGGGTGTTTATTAAATCTTGCGTTAAAAGGAACGGAATTAATTCCGGAGGAGGTTTCAGTATTGTTCGCAAGAATCTTCGAGTGCCTTTGCCCGTTTAAGTAGCACAGCTTATGTGCTCGACAAGGCCTCACTCTTGAAGGGAGTACGAACCTCTCAATGAGATTTGATTCGCATCAAAGCGAGAGATTCATACAAATATCGAAGCTGGTTCTACCCGAACCGTCTTGTTCCTCAAAGCGACGAGTGCGTACTTAATTGAATCTCTATCGGCGAACGCAGGTACCACTTTGGCGAGTCGTCTATCTCTTGGTCGGAATTTATTAAACCTTAATTGAGCTTCCTCACGCAGCGACTCCATTGCTAATATATTCAGCTCAGCCGAAATGTAAATCCGTCACGAGAGTTCGTTGTAACCCATTGAAACCGATCGGAAAGCTCGGAACAGTAGACCGTAATATTATCACACGACGAGGCCAACTCCATAGACAGGGGGAGAATACGGACGCCAGTGTGTGCGATTGTTTTCGGGGAACTGATTCATCGCGTTGCCCGCCGATCACAGACAACAGGTATCTGCCTTGTTCGCCACCTTGGGTCGGAGTGACTCGGCGCCTCCCCGTGCAACATTCTCTCGGCACGCAATGAATTTCAAATAATCTTTAATAATACGGCTCGAGCCCGGAACCCCGTCGCCGCGCCGGCTGGATCAGCCGATTCGACTCGCGCTTGCTTATTAGCATCGCGTTTATGGTTCCTACAAACGGGAACTCATTCCTAGAGCTTACAAGCGAATAATGAACACATGGAATACCGAATATAATCCTTGTGCCAGACGACGCGTATTCTGTACTCGGTATGTGTTTTGCTTAATAACTCGAATTTTGTCGCTCAAACTTTTCCCAATTCTATCAGAAAAAGCCTGCAATTCCAGTGAGGCATATGTTTATCGAGGGCAGCATACCGGATTCTTCATCATCGCATACTACATTTCATTGGAGCGAGTTCCTTTTAAATCAATGAAATCGGACGGGCTTCCATTGTACGCAGTATTAATGAAATACCTTACAAGCCACCATCGCCCCAGGAAAGCATTCTTTCATTTTTCCAATAACGCAGACATAGCCCCGATAATATTAAGGCTGTTTAGTGTTTAGTATTCCGCAACGGCAGAAAATTCCCGACTACTGCCAAATACATCTCAGTTATCGTGACGAGGCACACTGGCCATCACGCTTAGGCGTGAAAACTTGCTTGGTAGGATGGTAGTACTCCCGGCGAACACACACAGCATACATACCATGTGTATGTATGTAGATGCGTGTAGGCACTGGCTGTTCCCTACGGCGAGATCGCTTGGGGTGCCGGCCGACAAAGTGGAAACGTTCAGAGCGCACGCACGCTAAATACTCCGTTATCAGATACGACACGTTTCACGCTGCGAGAGAGAGCGAGAGAGAGAAAGAGAGAGTGCGAGACGGCGGGGGTCTATTGCTGCTGCTGGATATCGACACCAACCAAATTACCTGGTGAAATGGCCACCGCCGTCGCCAGAGAAAGAGACGTATTTACCGTCGAAACACTTGATCGGCGAACCATCGCGGCGCCGGGTTGTGCAGTATTAATAAAAAAATCCAGGAGGCGGGTAAAGTCTATAGCTGTGACGACAGATATTCCCCTTATACACACTTTGACTCGCCGCGAGATCGTCCTCCCGATCGAAGGGAAGAATGTTGAATCGACGTTGCCGGCAATTGAGTGGCACTCGGCCGGAAGCCCTTTTGAAACAGAAAAAGTGTCTAGGCTGCGTGAGTGGGAGGACCTAAGTAGAGAGTGGAGGACGAAAAGAGAAATTGATAGAAAGGGACGATGCCGCAGATGGATGAAACAATGTGTGTGTGTGAGAGAGAGATAGAGAGAGGGGCTGGGGGGAGGGGACGAGAAAGCGAGAGGGATTAGGAGTGAGCGAGTGAGGGAATGAGTGACGAAGGGTCGACACAGAGGGTCATGCATAAGCGAAGGCCGATGGTAACGAAATGGCGAACGCCCAGTGGCAACGCGAAAGAGGGAAGGAGCCCAGGCGAAAGACAATCGAAGGGCGACAGCGAGGCAGACCGGAAGAATGGGAAGGACGAGAGGAGACACATATCTGCGGGGGTGGCATCGAAAACATGGAGCACATAAAGCTCGAACGAAAAAGTAGAGAGCGGCGGAACAGGTAACACAAGCTATTACGCAGCCTCTTTCGACCGGCGGCGGTGCGCTGCGGGCACCCTTTTATTTTCCACGCTCCTGGCGGCTCTCAGCCTTCCAGGATTCCGGCACACGTAGACTACATCCATTCATTTGGCTTTGAACCTCAATGGTAATGTTATTGCATCGTTACTGAAGGTCGGTGGCGGCGCTCCCTCCGACAGACACGAGCCCCTTTTCAACCCCCTCGGTCATCCCCGCCCCCCTCCCTTCCGTCCTTTCCTGTCCGCTTCCGCACGGGGACACCTTTGCCGAACTGGTGAAGCTACCTGTCTAACGAGGCACCATCTCATATTACCGTAAATGATCTTTTCGCAATTGAGAACTCGTCTTATTAGTGCATGTAACTGAACGAAAGACATTCGAGATCCAAGAGCCTGTGTCTACTACCCTTCAGAATTGGAAGCCACGTGCGTTGGGCCCTAGTCACTCGCTGTACATAAGGAGTAAGATCTCGAATGGAAGAGAGCTTAGACTGCTAGTGTACTTGATACTTTGCCATTCGAAACGTATTTCCCAATTAGTGCTTCTGCGTAACTCGCTCTCACTACTTCGTTCTCTTGCAGTGGTGAGCAAACAGTAAAAACAATTAATATGAACGAAGATTTTAATGGTTTTGGGGGCAAATATTTCTGTTTTAAATACGTTACATCCCAAAATACAAATTTCTTTCTACTATAGCAGATTTTGCACAATGAGAGTTCAAAGTTCCTCTGTAGATTATATATCCGAGCTCACGTTGGGGTCGTCGCTCGAATGTACGGGACGCTGACGCCTGACGACGAGGGCGACCTCTCCGCGTGCTCGGCAGCAGGAACCCCCGTCGCGATTCGCCACGTTAAATTTGCCGAACGCTGCTTTGCAATTCAATGAAAGAATCCAATCCTTAGGACGGCCGGACGACGCCTCGCCGTCCTCCGCTTTCACCCTCCACCTTTCTCTCTCCTCGTCGACGCTGGCTCACGGCGCTCTGGCGGAAGCTCCGCCGCGAAGAAAATACACAGGGTTACTTCAATTCGTATAGCAAGAACTGCTCGTACGCGCGACGTCACAAATTTGAATTTTGTGGATTATCGTTAGTTACACAGCCACCCTAGGCGTTCCGCTAAAGCTACAACTTGCGAGAAGGAAACTTCTATCTGCTGTTTTTGATACACAAATTTCAAAGGTACGCATGAGGATCTCTTCTGGGAGGCGAACTACGACTCCAAGATCATTAATACCTGGACTAGTGTCGGGGCCAGGAAAGGCTGACGCTCTCATAACCGGGACGCTTTCTGCACTGAGAATGATAATTTACGTCACGACGATAGGGAAAGCCTGCGGAGGAGTCGTAGACACGCGGAGGTAGATAGTCCGAGGCGAGAAAGCGAAAAACAGCGACGGACAAAGAGCGCCGGAGGGAGAGAAAGCGCGCAAGGGAGAGATGGTACGTGTGCAAGGGTGGCAGCGCGGGCCTGCCAGATGTTTTATTGACGGCGGAGGTGTGATGGATCGTTGCGATATTATTGCGTTGCGACGCGAGCCACCCAATCGAGTACGTGTGTAGGGTGCACGGTGCAAGGTGCAGCGCAACTGAGAGAGAGAGAGTGAATGTGTGGGGGGAGGTGAGGGAGAGAGAGGCCCTCGGAGCTGCGTCATGCATTAAGGGAGCTGGCACGATTCGATCTGCTGGCATAATACACCCTTCGCAAGGCTCGAAAGAAGGGATTGGAAGTATAGGTGCGCCCACTCGCGCCACCTTTCTTCCTCGCCCTCACTCACCGCTCCGACTTTTTTCATCCGTGGCCTTTTATTTCGTCCTAGGCTCCTTCCGCTATCTCTCCTTTACTATACCCTCATCTTCTCTCTCCCTTACGGTACCTTTCTCCGGTATGTACCGGTCTAGCGGTAGCGTGACCGATGCCAACTTGCTCCGCCGTTCCCAGTAGACTACCGCTCGATAAGTTCACTCCGCCGCACAAATGAAATGCGGTGTCATAAGATCCTTTAATTGCGTAGGGTCTGGTCAAAGTAATTGTAAATTATTTGAATGAACCAAAAACTTAACTAGATTAAAGAATTGGTGACAGGACATCAAAGTTGCCAAGCGTTAGATTGTATATCATAAGTTAGCAAGAATTAGAGCCCTAGGATTAGTTATCAAAATCCTTTAAATAGCGAGAGGCGAATAACTTTACAGCTCACATGTAAATATGTCAGGAAAGAGAGATGCGTTAGTCCCTTACGCTTAACTTGTAAAATATGATACAGGCTAGGACCTAAACTTCCCAAAACTCGGCCCGTTCCACCGTGTTAGGCGGGACGTGCCTAATCCGAAGCATTGCAGATTCCTCCGAGGCGGTGCAGGGTAAATCTGTCCACGAATTATCGCCACCGGTGTCGAACTTCTAAACCACCGTCAGCTTGACGGAGTCCTGATTTAGCGTCGCCAAAATAATTCACCCACAGCAAGCGTGACCGCGTCGCGGACTCATGAGGGTTAGTCGGGTTTTCACGGATTTGGCCAGACTGGAATCTTCAGCACCGAAGTATCCTGTCATTGAGGATAGAGAGTGTTGCGAAAGTTTGCAGGTTCTTACCTTTACCCATTCAATTATAGATAAATTGGTGTCCGATTGCATTCGATCTCGTTTCTTTTCGTTGTCAGTATATATATAGGTATGAGAGGAAAGTTCTGAGTCGCTGGAAGAGGAAAACACAGACCTCCGCGCAATCTCTCTTGAAAGAATCACGGTTTACACGAGGTCTAATGGCTGCAAGAGACGTAAACAAAGCAGGGTAGGGGTGCGGGAAACAGGGGGCAAATGCGGAACCGCGTACCCGCATTCATAGTTCATATGTACCGAGTGACATATGTATGCATGGAAAGGGCTAGCTGGCTGTCACACACGCCGAGCCCACTGTAATTCCCGCGCGAGTGTTTGATGTCTCCGGAGAAGTTTCAGGTGAGGGTAACTCCCATTACCTTTGCTTGCCACCCTCGGTAGCCTGTTTCCTACGTCGGGAACGGGCGAATAAAGGAACAGAGAGCCTGTGCGAGGGAACAGACGAGCTCGCAAAAGGAGCAAACGCTACGTGCATCACCACGGATTCACAACACCTCACGCAGCGAATACTCGGCTTCATTAACATTTGAATCAGAAACTACAATTCTTTTGGAGTGCGTCGATTAAAAAACAGCCGCGCAACATATTAATTGTCCTGCAATGATACCCAGAATTACATACGTCCGAGAGCAATAGAGTGTTTCATACTTCGGAATAATTCCAGAATATTGATAGCTCATCAAATTCGTTCGTTTGTCTTCAATATACATAAGCGTGTGCACTAAGCAGTCGTTGACAATCGGAAAAGATTCATTCTATTATAATTTTGTGGTAGGAGGGTGCAGTGTGTGTATGTGCCCCGTATGCTAGATTTGTTATTCCCCGAGTTGAATGATCAATTGTGAGTGTGAAAAGACATGTTAACGTTTTTGCGATTTTACCAAACAGCCTGCAACTGACGCGACCACCCGGCCATGCTGACAATCTGTCACCGAGTCATAATCGATTTCCGGCGAGGCATTCGTCAATAATCATGCATTACTAACAATAAATATGTTTTGTCAATGGGCCACCGGGGACAGTATTGTTCCGCAAATAATTGATGCACTTTACCGGCCGTTTTACAAACAAATGAGCTGTCCCGCCGCGTCCCGGTCGCACTCATAAATTCATTACGCGGGATAAAGTTTACCATGCAAATTCCACAAGTAATGTGGCCAGTCTTCTGACCATACTGACAGATAAACATCCCCGCATCTCATACTGCCAATGCCAGCTGCATCAAACCCGAAGCATGAAGCACGTATCAGGCAATATTTGGAGGTGGCTTTAGCGGAGCTCGCTCGCTCCAACCAGAATACCTAGCACAGAGTAATGGGAGTGCAACAATTGTATCTCGAGGAACGTATCTCCCATTGATATAATACAGGGCAGATACCATTTCCCTCTGCTGTTATATCGCCGACAAGACACGGAGGAAACGGGCGATCAATCAAAATCAAGGAAACGAGCGTTCGATGCAATTAACATCGAGCGAGATTGCGAGTGTAGTGTGTGGGTGGGGTAGAGAAGCGCGTGTAAGAGAGTGAGCGTGTCGAAATGGGCTTGAGATCCGGGGTATATTAGCAGCATTAATTACGCGACCCTCGGACTCGTCGTGGACGAGGGCGACGCTGTCCGGGCCGGCGGCAGTGCGACAGCCGTACAGGCTCCGCGCGCCACGCAGGGTGCTCCTGAACGAATGACTCGGCTGCTCCGGCCAAATCCGAACGATGAAACGAACGAGCGATGGCTGAGGGGGCCGAGTAGTGCTTTCGCGTACATACCTACACCAGTCAATCCTTTCGGGGGTAAACAATCCCCGTTTCCGTCCGGCTCTCCTATCAATTACCCCGCAGCCACAGGCGTCCGCCGTCTGCGTCTCCTACACCGTCGTGGTTGCCTTTCCGAGGCGAAGGTGATCCACGAGTGGGGTTGGTGGTAGGGCTCGTACCTTTAGTCATGATACGCGTCAGTGTGAAAAAGGTCGATTGCTTAGTGCATACCAAGAACGAAGTTTGTCGGGTGATATGTAATATTCTACTCCATATTACTAGCCAGTGCTCGCCATTGGCTCTCTGTGCGTAGTAATGCTGTCTGCTACGTCGTAAAAGGTCTATCTCGCACACGCACACATCGACCAGGCCAACCCCCATGAGCTTCGGGCAAATATAAGAGAAGAAGAGGAGAGCCCTTTTATTAATTGCGTCCGGCTTGAAGCCGGAGGAGAGGACGAGGAAGAGTCTGCTGGCCCTCAACCACTTGGGGGTTTGGGGCCGGCTCTCACCCTAAGGGTGGCTGAACCGAGACGGAGCAGCGCAGTGTCCGGCCACGTCCAGCCTGGTCAGCAAGCTAAGATTGCACCGCGCCCCGATAAAATCCCATTAACTTTATCTGCATCCTGCGTGCTCTGCCCTATATGTACTAGTCTGCCATGGTTTATTGTCCCTCGCTCGCCAGCAGAAACGCTGCTCCCCGGCTCTTCTCTTGCCACGTATTATGAATCTTTCCCGGTGACGACGCCGTCCACCGGATTAAAAGCTCGTCGCTCCTCCCGTTCGTCTATTTGCCCCAGGCGCAGCGATTGCTTTCATGCTCACTCGCTACTGCTCGCAGGATGAATTACAGGGAATTAAATAAACCTCACCCGACGCCTGAATCTTTAGGATGAAACCTAAGCTCAGCGTGCAGTGTTTCATTCAATTAAGGAGATACTCATTTCAAAGAGGCATGCTTACTGTCATCGGTGACCTTTCTTCTTAATAAAGTCTCGTGAATTCGCCTCGGCCGTTCCACCAACTGCAAGTGCATATTGCATATTGAGGCCCGCGTCTAGTAGACAAGTTTGAAGGAGATGGTCTAGTGAAAAGATGAATTGTACGTCAGCCGGAATGTAATTTGATTGATCAATGCGATGCTTAAGATATTACGGGGCATTTAATGACGGAATGCGATATCAATGCTTTGCATTATGCTCGTTGATAAATGAACAGGTTGTTATACAAAAGAGTTTTCCTTACAACACTTCCGAAAAGAGGGGTATCCGAAATGCTGCCATCAGGTTACAGGCTTTTCATTAAGAGATATCGATCGCCGCTACTTAATCACTTCAGTTCCATCGGACGTTGTTGATACACTCCAGTGAACGAGCACTCACTAATGAATCGACTCGCTTATTAAGCGATTGCAAAAATACGCTACTTATTTACAACCAGGTGTCAAACACGCGTGTTCGCGATCACTTAGCGAAATACTTACGTCAATTTCGCAGTAGTGATGAATGAGTTACTCGGCATCGAATACATTCAGCCAAAAAGGCGAGTGCTTCAGAAAATCGATGTGGTGCACGATCGTGAACTCTTTGTTGTAGTTTGACAAACACTTGATTCAAATTAATAGATTGTTCAAGTCTCAAAAAAAAGCGCTCTTGATTATAGTGCGTCTGTGACGCCGGGCCAGGCTATATTTAACCGACTTTGAAAAAGGAGGAGATTCTCAATTCATCTTGTATGTATTTTTTGCATACCCATTGCCGTATACCATACTCCATCAAATTAAGAACTTCAAACCAGTTGGCATACTCTCTACGTTAATTCCTGATTCTCCCAATCATTAAACTTCAGATATTCCGAGGCGAAAGAAGGTTAATGCACGGGACCCATACATCATCAATTGTGCAAGGGCAAGAGTATGGTGACAACAAGAGGCATGCTTAGGTCGCATTGTTAGTACTGGCGCCGGAACACAAATCCAGATCAACCCTTCACTCGGAAATCGCGCGGTGATTGAAGTGTTGCTCCGGTCGGCCTAATATGGTTTCCTAAGTCGAAGAGTGTCACCGAGCGTGTGATTCCCCGTAATGGTCTTTTCTATTCCGATCCGTTGAGCAACGGTGCAATTCAAAGCAAGCTCAACTCTTCGCTTGCTAGTAGTTAAGACGTCTCGGCGACAAAGCTGTTTTCGAATTTTTCTCGCTCTTTTTCGCTTCCCGCGGCGAGATCTCGCACACCAGGTATCATCAGCGTGCTCAGGGTTTCCGGCTTGTGATTTAACGACGCTCTTCTTAAGGCACAGGTCATTATTTCGACGCGACATATCGTGAATTACAATTCGTGGACATTTGGTGCGTGGGGGATTCATATCATATTTTCCACTGAAGATATTTCTTGATTACACGAGGAGTTTGGTATGCAACGGAAAAACTGCGATGCTGCCTCGTAGACCGATTTTAATATCAGACCTCTCACGATCATGACAATTTCGCAGGCTACAAACCACTGGTTGTTTAACACTCGGCACCATACTTTGAGTCCCCTCTGTTATAATTCATGGGGCCGTGGCAAGATACTATCGATCTCTGAGCGTCGGGGTCGTGAGGGTTAAGTACTCGTTCGAAATACACCGACCGCAGTGCTACTTGGGCCACAACAAAGTTAACCCTCCCGCCGTTTCGTACTTGCACTTTTATTGAGCCTCCAATAAAATAGTAAGGAGTCGGTGTCGAGCTGTCGATTTCGAAGTCGCAGCCCCATGCATCTTTAACCGACGCCAACCGTGACGCCCAGCAATCCTCAATACACCACAAAACCAATAATAACTCATGCGTTGGCTCGTCATCGAAGGGTTTTAAGATATGCTGAGATATTCAAACCCAAAATCCTAGGATATAAATATGTACCTGGCAACTTGATACGGGCGAAAATGTATGCAAGCGACAGTGCAGCAAGACACAAGAGACTCTCTAGCGCGCGGCTCGAGGGTAATTACACATTAAAAGTCGCATATCGTTTGGTTAGGAGGGCGATAATAAAGGTCCGATTACTCGGCTGCCTGTTGTGCCGGGCGGATAATTCGAAAATGGCACGTGCGACAACGAGATGGTATCGATTCCAGTTCCAGGCGAGGCTAAGTGCCGTCAATGGCGAGGGCGGTGTATTCCTGCGTATAAAACTCGTGAGTACCGATGGCCCAGGATCCAGGATAGTATTACATTGGCGAGGAAAGGTGGTCGCTCTCGGCATTACGATACCGAATGGCACCGGAGCCGCCGCGCTGGTTTCTCGCGCGTTAGCCGGCCGCGCACATATATAGTGCGTGACGAACAATAACGTTTTTATAACCCTGCCTCTGGAATGTCGCATTCGCAAGGGGGCGAGGGCGAGCGAGTCTCCGTAGAGTAGGATAGATGAGCCCGTAAATGCGCGGGAGCGAGAGATCGGACGTCCACGGTCACCCCATGGTAGCAATATCGTGCGCGCCACGGGGAATATAGGGGTTGAAGCCGGCGAGGTCTGATTTCTCTCCGGTGGCAGATAGCACGACAGCCAGCCAGCCGATGCCAGAGACCTCGGAATTGTTCCAGGACGAGCGAGCGCCCGACACTTTGCGCGGCCAGACACTCCGCCAGACCTTCCACTCTCTTTCTTTGCACTCGACTCTCCTCCCCCCCCCCCTGACTTCGTGCTGCCACCCGCCCGCTGCTACCGAGAGAAGCACGTATGGAATCCGACGCAACGCTTCCACACTACACGTCCTTATTAGAAGGTGCGAAAGTGGCTCGCATCCAGTGGCCGGACTCCGAACAGAGAAGGCGCCATCAGGTATAGTGCGTATCGTGCAATTCCTCTTAGTATGCAAACTTGCTCGAGTGCATTGAAAAAAAGAAGAATAGTCGCAAGAGAAAAGGCTTTATTACGTGAAAGCTTTCAGTCGGAGGTGGATGCAGCCCCTAATACCGGACTTACTATCCGTATCCATGACCAAATCTCCTTGGATACGCAGGCAAAAAGCACCGCGCAGTAAAAATTCAGATTTAACTTTCCCTGACCCTTGTGGGTGCTTTTGAGACGCACTCATTGACGTGCCAATGGATGCCGGGCGCCGTTCGAACGACCCGAAACCGCCTGCGCTCTCGCGAAGGTCGGTCGGATCGATGAGAGGAATCAAGAAGTGCTGTCGAATTGACAGCGAAGGAGAGATACGAATCATTTCTTTCTCCTTTCGTCTACGCGTATGCTCCGACTGGATTCCTTGCACTCGGTTACACCCGCGACCTGTAGTCAATGTCTCAGGCGAATCGAGCGTGCGGAGCTTTAGTTCCGGCGGGTCGACGACTCGTATGCACGTAAACACAAACGCCCTCTCTCACACGTATGTACATATACACGCTCCCTCTCGCCCGCTGGTAAATTTCAGCAGCCCGACTCACTTCACATCGGTGTGGAGCCGGCACGTTCTTTTGGCTTAAGCTTTTTATGCGCCGCAGCGCCATCGGTGGGGTATCAGGGTCCAGGGCGCCTAGGTACGCGCGCATGAAAGACTTTAAGCCCATATATGTGTACTATGCGCCGAGCGTATTTACGCACGGTCCAGTGTCATTGCATGAAGGTCCCAATGGTTAAAAGGACTAGGCGAACAAGCTTTCTCCCAGAGTCCTCTAATTCGGGGAGAAAGCACTGAGCAAAATGAAGGGAATGGACAGTAGACGCCGAGCGGAATTGGAGAAAATGCCGACTACAAAGCGGACTTTGGTGTACGAGGGTCTGATAACGATGACGCGCGATTGGCGTCCGACCAAATGCTGCGTTATCGCCAGCAGCGGCCGCGATGGTCGAAGCCACTACATTGTGAATGCAATAGCCAAACCTGATTTGAATTATGTCGCCGGCTGCTACGGAGGAAGGTAACCACTCTCGGCAGACATCATAATATCCGGCGGGATGCGATATTAAGCGCGGGCTCTCCTCTCTACTTGCGTACTGTTAGCCGGCCTGCAAAAGCTCTCCCGTTCTCAGAGGCAGGGTGCGCGCGCGCAGGGCGCTGCACCGCAGCATCCGATTCGTCATTCTGCGAATGCTGGTATGCACGGTTAATGGGCAATCGAGGGCCAGACAATGGGCCGAGTACGGACGCGGTTTTCGTGTTCAGCCGGTCCTCGACGCTACGTCTCTCTCCTTAATGTCGTTCTCTTCTTTAAATCACAAGCACCTCCTCCCCTATTCTCAAGTGGCGATAGTGGAAGGCCGGTTTCATCTCGAAAGGTTCACGGTCGAATAGGCCGGCGAATAGGCGCGCGTGTGTCTGTGCATGCGCGCTCGGCCAGAGTGTTCCATGTACCTATGGACAGCGAGGGCTGCCAGGAGCGCCGGGATGCCGCGTGAGCGCGTACATAATGGTCGAAGAGCTCCTGAAGGATATATATCCATAGGTAGTAAGGTAGTATACCAAGGGTCCAAATGTATGCACCCAATTATCTCCACATTGGCGTGCCGAACTCCCTCCCACTCTCACTCGTGCCGCTCTCTCTCTCTCTCACTCTCTCTCTTTTTACGTAGCGAGCAGCGCCGGGTAGGCTCGCTCTCGGCCGGTAGACTTTTTCTCCGGCAGGCTCTCGCTTTATCTGCCACGCATTTGCATGGAATGCATTCATATGAAATCGACCATTCTTCTAGCGACTTCTCCACCAGCCTCGGAATAACCCTCCCCTCCGCTTGCCATATATTGGTATTCTTTCGCTCTGCCGCAGCCACTGTGGCCATCACCGTGTCGTATATGCTATAGTAAATCTTGCTAAGAATTCTCGAGATGTAGGATCCGTTGTAGAAAATTGGTTCCGGTAATGAGGACAGATCCTCCTAGACTGTTTTTCATGACGAGCCGCCTGGGCGTTGTGAATCAGCGACGTGGCTTCGACTTCCGTTTCCTCACATACACGCCCGCTTACTTTCTCGTCTGTACTTGGCTCACATCACAGTCAGTCATCACGCACCCGCGTTTTGCAGGTAATTCTGGATTTTCAGTGAACGCACATATTTCTCGAGGGAGTTTACCCGTGCGCCGTACCCCTCCAGCAGTTTCTGCGGGCTTGTTCTTTCGAATGTGTTTTCAGTGCGAGCCGCCCTGTGTTCTATATTCCCGATATTTTTCGACTCTAAAATTACATCCTTCGAATTCGATTTGTATGTATCTGTTAACACGAGCACCCCGTCCGGTTTCCTCTGCCTGATTCTTCGACGATGAGAAAAGGATATATGTATATATAATACCAAAAATTGTAATTCCCTCCGGCAGGATGTTGAAATTTCCCGAGAAATAATGTGGTGCGCGTGGCAAACTTGTCCGAGGGAGAGCCCACGGACGAGCTACGAGCAGGAGCTCTTCCGCGTGAATAATGATAAAATGTAAAGTGTGTACCTACGTTCGCCCGACGGTACGAATTACATTTCGAACGAACGGATACTGTTATTACTGCATGCGAATGCCATTATCGCGCGACGTATACAAAGAACAAGGTAAAGGAGTTAAATTCAAATCAGATCCGCCCACCGCGGCGTATCAACATATAGCCTTTTCTCTCAATCTGCAAAACTCGAGTGCGAAACAGGACACGAGCAGAGAAAAAAGGTTAATGCTAACCCGGCAGCGCACGCGCGCTCGGAAAATACGATGCTCGTTATAATTTAATTAATACACGGCGAAGTTGGACGTGTTCCCCCTGGGAATTAAAAATTCCGCTACGGAGCAATAGTGTACACGTGGACTTTCAGTAACAATTATCCATTTTTTAATGAGGATCCCCGGCAGTTTGCCGGATATTACGCCCTGCTACCATCCGCGACGATGGTGCGCTGCATGAGAGACAGGGTAATAATTCGACATCGCCGGCCTTAAGTTACGATAAAAGTGTGTAACTCGTCCGCGTCTCCTTTGTGCAACGCTAATGACGGCACTAAGCGGGGCTAGACTGCAAGAGACTAGCGTGTAACTGCACAGCTGGAACACTGCGGGACCACCAGCTCGTGAGGGTCGAAGCCTTTAAGGAAATTAGTTTAGAATTAAATTAAAAAACTTACCCAAGATTGCGAGGTAGACAATATCCATGCATACACAAAACGGTTTAAAGGGAATTAGTTTGAAATTGAATTTCAAACTCTCACGGTGAATTAAAAACTGCCGCGCGCGCTGTTTACGTGTAAGACACCGGGCGGGCTAAACTTTATCGTCGATTATCCGTCCGTCCGTTTCGGCCTTCCCAACTCATTAGCAGTTCCACCATGGCGCTCGTTAGGATTCTAATTCCGCGATGGCCCGATATGACGTAAGCACATACCACATAGCCAGAGATAAATCTAGCCCACCTCTGAATCGATGAGCGCGAAAGGACGGGGCGCCGGAAGGATGGGATCCAAGTGATATATCAATTACGATGGAACCGGCGAATTACCCTCGCACCCATAACTCGTTTAAGCTTAGCCCGAAGATAGAAAGCCTTACTCGTGCAGGAAGCAACTACTATTGTTTCTCACAGGGAGATCGAAGTCGCTCACTTAACCCCAGTATGTACCCTCCAGCTCGAAAGGAGAGAGAACCGAGGGTACATAGTCGGCCACTCGATCAGTCCACCCGGCGTACATTCTCTCTGTCCGTCCGTAAGGTGACATTGATTCAGGGATGCAAATTTAAAAGACTCGGCCAGCCTGGAAGAAAGGGTCTGCGCGCCGAGGAGAAGAGCGTACGCTCCTCGAGATCGGAGAAGGAGGCTGCCGGGGCGATTCTCAAGGCGGAGAAGTGCCTATCCCAGCAGATAAGGAGAACAAATGAGTGCTTATGGCACTGAGGGTGAACGATATCTTTATCGTCGCAAGACGACCGTCGGTAGTCAGGCTCCATCACAAAGCAGACAGGATCAGGGGACCTAAGTAGATGTGCGATAACAGAGTGGCGCTGGGGAATGAAGGAAGAAAGGAATTGAAAGACACGGAGCCGAATCAGACGAGGTTGCGCGCTGCTTGGTAGCTAAGCGGTGTACTCTAAGAAGAAAGGGGAGGAAAGGGGGCGCAATAGAAGGGCGGAAGGCAGGAAGGAAGAATCTGTGCCGCGAAACAGCAGGAGTTGACTTTCTGTTTAAACGACATCAAAGTCAAAGGCACCGTCCCAAATTTCCCTCCCCCTTGCGCGCTTGCTGCCACGAGCGAGCTCGGTGCAACACAGGTCCAACTAAACTGGTGAACTGCAAGCCGCTTTCGCCAAAGATTCACGGCGGTAAGTGCGTACGTGGCTTTGCATAGACGTACATGCATACTGTCACACATGTATCTGTCAGTCAGCGATTATTGACACTCCGATAAGTACATGCGGCAGAGGATTCTGCAATCGGGAAATCTGATTGTTAATTATGACGAGGTGAGAATTCCGAGGAAATGCGAGGGTAGCAGAGAATCCTGTGATATATACGGGAGTTTTGAAGGGTCACTTTCGATCAAGGTCCGGATTAAGGTACCAAAATAAAACAAAATTGATCCTTCGATTGGAAATCCAGAATGAATGAGGACATTCGAATTCCTCGCGATTTGAATCAACATCGCGTGAATGGATTACCCCCTGTTTACCCACGTGCAGGAGTATTCGTGTCTATATGTGTGTTTGCGCGTGTAGATGCACGCAAAACAGCATCCAATGGCCTGAGCCGACGAGTTCCGAGAGGCAATAGTGGAGTTAGTTGGTGATAGCGAAGAATAGTAAGCGGCAGAAGTGGCTGCAGGGGCTGCTTCCGCTAAAAGGGTAAACGTTGTAGGCTCGGCGGTAGATTTTAGGGGATGCACAAGGGATAAAACAACTTCTCCATCCGTTTTCTACCCCACCCAGCACACTTCCATGGCCTGCGAGCCGCTCATTGACACGAAATGCGTGTTACGTACGTGTGCCTGAATACACAGGCACTCTGCCCGGCCGCCCCAACCCCTCCGTGGTATATGTGTGCCCGTGATTGTTCGCTCCGGTATCAACGACTAGCAGGATGTACCGAAGAGATAATTAAACTTCCCACGAGCTCGCTCACCATGAGCCGCATGTGAGCTGCGGTAAAATACCTCCTGAAGCGGGTATTTCTCAAAGTCCGCCTGCGATTACAAAGATATACTGGGTGTTCTGACAATTGTTCAAACTTGAATAGACGGTCAACGCCATTGATCCGAAAGAGGCAGCCTGACGATTAAGCTGTCATCAGACGAGATATACATATGCATACATGGGGTGTAATATACCATACACAGTTTGTAATTCTTCACGTATCATTTATACATACATATAGGAAATTTGGTACATCTAATTAATCCATTGCGACAGAAATATACACCTTCTGCCTGAAATAGGTCTAGCTGCACACTTTCTACCTACAAATCGTCAGGCACGTCGAAGCTTCGTGTGCCGCGCATAAAAGTAACGCTTTTTGTCAATCGTTTTTAAATCCAGCTCAATGCTGCGCCAAAAGTGAAGAATTTGAGTAATAATCAGTTTGAATTTCATGATTAGGTACTTCGTATTTCGATATGGCAGCATACGGCATGGATGTGAAACTCGAATCTCGAGAGGAGTTATAACGATATACATATGTATAAGTACCCTATTGTAATTGGCCCAAATGAAATGAATCGTTATCGAAATTTAAACGAATAACATGCCGCAGGTATTACACGGTTGGCCCATTTGAATATTTCGATCAGCACTACTCATCAGTGTAAATACTTTTCTAAAGTAAATGAAGCTTACAATAGAGCAGAGCGGTGAAATATAATATATACTCAACGACTGGGGAGAAAGAATTGCGAAAATGCTTGGCGGGTAAGAGAAATCATATCAAATGGCAACAGAATGTGAGTGTTCGCCTTTAAGCTTTCTCCTTGTAGGGACTCGATAGTCCTCCGTGTTATTTATCCACTATGCACTTACTTGCCCCACCAGCTCCGTCTCCATTCTGCAAACTTTGTAATCCTATCTCTACACCGCGGACAAGGCACGCAACCTATCAGTACACTGACTTTTCGCCTATTTATCATCCGGAAACGACGTTTCTCCGACCACGCAATACGAGCCTGAGCTTTTCAAGCTAATTATTCAGCACTAATTTTCGCAAAATTCTGTTTGGAAACTTCTTTATTGAGTTGTCGCCTAATATAATTCGCATACTCGAAAAGTTTGGCGGTACATTGACAGCTTAGTGAATCTTGCTTTACGTTATGCAATTAATGCAGAAAAGTACGGCTTGAAAATTGATTCAAGGTTTTTTTCTCCCGAGATAAACAGTACGAAGTACATACAATGCAGAACGTGAGCGCGCTCGTGCGGCCTCGGCTCTACGAACGGAGCAACGCACAATTAGCCTTTTGTCAGAGGGTGCTGGTGCGTGTGCGCCCTTATAACGTGCGTGCACTCGTGGATACACCGCGCCGTGTCCGTCCGAAACAATTGGACTTTCGCTAGTGGAATTCAGGCATGTAAACTATAATCAATTAGTGGCACTATTAGCGGCCGTGCCGACCGCGGTTATGGTTTCCAATCAATCTCAAGAACGCATTGGGTAGGTGTGAACCTCGTGGCACTGCGGTGGAATTACGATTCTACAAATACGGTTAGCCTGGCCTAAATCGATTGACGTGCAAAACGATCCATCTTTGTAACAATTCAATAACCAGAGCATACACATAACTGAGGGTGTAGCTTTTACAAAAAAAAGTCACGAGCTTCGGCAACACCCATTCCAGGGTCATTGCTTTCATGCTATATTCAAGATTTCGTCCCACCCCTAGTATCATTATTTAATTTACTATCACAGAAGCTCATTCCTTAAGACGTCTGAAAGGAGCGTGGAGAGAGCGCAGGAGATGGGTTCCAAATAGCGAAAGTTTGAATTTATTGACACCCCGTAGATTCGTCGAAAGAGAGGACGAAGTGGTCGGCGGTGATGGCGGGAGGGTTGGAGGTGGTCGGTCGGGGCGGGGCGGGGAGGGTTGTTGCGGGTAAGCCTTGGTAGTTGAGGGCACCCCGCGCACGGTGGCGCTCGCTTCCGAGGGTTGAGGAACGGAGAATAGGGTTGTTCGGAGGGGGATGCTCGGGAGCGAAAGCAGCGCAGCGCAGGCGTCGAGCTGAGCTCCATGGAGGGGGCGTTCACTGTCACTTGGTGCCGGGCGTTGCGGCGTCGTGGCCCCTCAGTCTTTGATCCGCAGTTAGCGCGGGTGCGTGCGTAAACCCTCGAGATCACTCGAGCGTAGTACTCTCTCTCTTGAGCAGCAGCAGAGCGAGCAAGCGGGCGGGCGTAAATTAACCAGCTAGCCGCGCGAGAGCAAGAGCGGAGGGGGCTTGACCTCACTGCGATCGTGGACCGATCTCTCGGCTGTTCGCCAGTGGCTCGTACTTGCAGCGGCGAGAAGGCACTTGGAAATAGTGTAAGAGGGGGTGTCAGCGAACTGGCCAAGCAGAGCGCTAAGGGTAGAGCGAACTTCGGAGACTGGCGCGCTCGGTCTTGACTCGAGCTGGTGCACGCCACGGCGGAGTTCACTGCTGATTCTGGAAGAGGATCGCAGCGCGCGAGAGTGAAGTTGATTTGGCCGCGCTCGAGGAATTTAGAGTACAAGACCGAACGTTCGGAGTTAGTCGGGAGGCAGGGAGAGAGAGCGAGTGCTGCTGGAAAAGGGGAAGTTGGAACCGGAATTCACATCGGACGACTCGGCTCGGAAGAAGAGAGCGTCAAGGGGCTCGGGACCAATTCCAGACTTTGTCGTCGTCGTCGAAACTAATTGTATCGGATCGACGTGCCGCGAGGAAAGTTCGTAACTCCGCTAGAACTTAGCACTGTCAAACTCCAGCCGTCCTCAACACGGCTCTTTCATCCACACCCTAGGGATTTTCGGGGGCAAGCCGCTCACGCTCCACTGGCGAGGATTTGCGTGCAGTTCTCGGTCCCCTGACCCAATTAGTTTTCGTACAACTGCTCCTACGGCTGACAGAGCGAACGTGGGAGCGTTTGATAGTCAGTAACGTCTTGATAGCTTTGCTTTCATTGTCAACGGGCGGTCATTTTCCGCATTTTGACCTCCCTGTCAACAACTCGACCTTTTGTATCGGGAACAACGTCTTGTACGCTCTGCGATATCGTGAACGATCCAGATCATCCAGAGCACTAGGATCCTTTCCGAGAAGCGGAAACCATCAACTGTATTCGTGCATTTCACTCTACGACCAGAAATCGAGTCATTCCTCGATCAACTAGTGACTTTTCTCGTGAAGTGCTGTACTCGGTGTTGTTAGCTGGTGAAGTGTGTCGTGGGTTCAATTGGCGATTATTGACCTCAAAGTCCTCGACATCTCTGAGAACGGTGGGGAGGAGAGAACCGTGGAATAAGGTTAAAGCCCTTCGTAACAAGTGCACATCCGTCGAGGTTGACGATTCACAGATTTCCTCGGAAATAGGTCCACTCGGAGTCAAAGGAGCTCCGTGCTGCGAATTGCCTTGTTCTCGTGGAGAAGCATCGCTAGTGGCCGTGAGTCGAGTTTTCTCGCCGGCGTTGACAGATCGATAACAAAGTTTGCGTACGCGAGTTTCCCCGTTTCGCAGCCGGCGGCTAGTGCTACTACGCGGGGGTCGAGTTTACACTCCGGACTCTTTCGAGGGCGTGGAATGTGTTTAACCCAAGACTCCTCGCAAACTAGTGGGGTAGCAGCAGGGTGGAGCTCTCTGATATCTTCCAGCAAGCAGTAACAAGTTTCTTGCTGTCGTGCCTCTGCCTATAAAGCACAGGATCAATGAACCAGCCTGCCACTCTCTAAACAGTTGAATTAAGAGGGATTCTCCCGCGATACCTCATCGCTCTCCACTCTTTCCGCTAGCGGCGCCTGATACGCGAATCTGAGAGTCTCAGCCAGCTAACATCGGACGCGTGTCTTCGAGGGATTTTAATGTCGATCGTGGACATTCCGGCGGAAATCTGACACCCCGTCGCACCACCGGCCGGCGCAGCAGCCTGCCTTTCCTGGGAGGCCGAGAGTACTTGGTCAAGTATCGGAAGAAAGAAGATCAGCAGAAGGAGAGCGGCTGCTGCCCGGTGGAGCAGGAGCAGCAGTGCGTTCGGAGGGGTTCGCCGGGCTCCAGGATCCTGGAGCAGCGTCAGGGAAAGTGTGCAACAGTGAAGGGTAACGGTGGATTCGGTGATTACTCGGCGGCAGGAGAGTTCGAAGTTTGGGGCGAAGACCAGCACGCAGCGGATGGTCTCGATCGGCAGGTGGCAGTGGGGCCGCCTTCGCGGCAACAGCGATGCGAAGGCGGTTCGAGTCTGAGACCCTTGCTTCACGTAGCTCACTGCGAGCTTCATTCGCCCCGTGAATCCGAGCTGCTGCGACTCGATCACCTGCAGAGCCTCGACCACAAATCCGCCAGCAAGCACGATTCCTACTCCGTGATGGACAATTTTCACAGCCCCGTCCCACCGCCGCTGCCACGGCGCCACGTCCGGTAAGAGAGAGAGAGAGAGAGGGAGAGGGAGGAAGGAAGACGTAACACGTTCTCGTGCTTTACCAGAAGATTGCATCGCCTTCTCCTGCATGCTAAGGGGATGTGCGGTGTACTAGTCTGTGTCTGCATGTGTGGGAGTGTGTGGGAGCGTGTGTCAAGCAGCCGGGGAGGGTCACCGCGTAAGTGGGAATCGGTTCGTGGAAAGCAATCGACTGGAATGACCGTCTCGCCAATTTTAAGACTCGACCCCTCCGGCTAACTTGGCCTGCGAAGGAGGCCCGTTCCCTGCATACTCTCGTCGGGGGAAAGTGGGAATTGGTTTAGTAAAGGCATCCGGTCGGCGCGAACGAGAGATTGCCACTGCGAGTTTCAATGAAAGGGCGGATGGATATAAGCGCAGCATATGCATGCTTTTTTCTCGTCAACACCGCACGAGATTCGTCCGACGTAAACCGGATGACAACCCGATAATGGTACGCAATCAGCGGAGCGCTTAGTCGTGTAAATAATTGTCAGATCATTCGAAATCTGGTTTCTCTCCTGGCGTTGGTTGGAATCGTGTCCGCCGCTTGGCTGTGCTAATAAATTATTTGTCGATACACGAGACATTATGTGGCAATTCTACTTGGAGCATTGGCTCACTGCTGGCGCAGAACAAGCTATCCACGCGCGCTACTCCGGGTTCTCCGCGGCGAATCACCGTGGGCCCACTCAATGAGCGGAGATCGATGCCGAAATGCGCAGCTCGCGAAACGAGTTGTCATTAACCCCGTTCTTCGGGCGTGAATCGCAGGAAAGTGGTGCAATTCCAGTGGATGCGGGTGGCTGTGTGCATCGGGCAACATCGTCTACTTGCACTTCTGCGGCTCCGTGTCTACACCCTGCCGACTTTTTCCAATAGCGATAACACTAGCGCTCGATGCAGACGCACTCGATGCTGCTCTACAAAGAACTTATCGGTTTCTCTTGGGCTCCATTCTTCTTCTTCTGTCTCGGCAATATCAATCCGAGCATTGTTTATTCGGCACGGCGAGGTCGAAGGTCCGCATCGTGGCTTTTCGGATTTGATGAATTTTTCGCATGTTTGCTGGCCCAGCTAGCTTTCAGTCTGCAAATCTCAGGCATCGAGCGAGCGACTGCGGGCTCTTGATATACCATCCCATACCAATACCATGCTGTAGAACGCAATTCGTTGTATTATCGATCCTTCGAGTATAACACAACCGAAACGCGAGAACTGCACAGTGCAGCGGCCTCGTGCATCTGAGATGATGGATGTACAGAGAGTGACAGGGAACACGAACGTATGTGAGATAGAATCAAGGTCTAAGATGGATAGAAGCACGTATCCGTAAGTGCAGTCCGGCATTAGGCTTGAATATCTGTTCGCCCTAAATGCTACTCCCCATTGCTCATCGTTGATGCATGAAAACAACACGGGTGCTCAACGGCTTTAAAGTAATACCTACTACGGGCGAGGTAAATGCTCTGCCACTAAATCTGAAAAAAGAGCGAGCGAGGAATACTTATCAAGCGAATGCCTGAAATTTCCAAAGCAAATTCAATAATCTACCTCAAGAGCTAGCTCGCACACGTAGTGCTGTGTTAATGCAATATTGGACTGGAATTCAACGAATTAATAGAAAACAATGTCATAAATCATCTACAGGTATACATATACGTACATGCATGCAACGACAATCTTTCGACAGAAAGCTCTCAATAGAATGCATTGCAGCTACATATTGCCCCATGTGGAGGTGGCCTTGGGAGAGTTTAGTGGGAAAGGGGCGTAACGGGTGGAATATCAAATCCAAACTCCTGCAGGGTTAAGAGTAAACAATGCGACGTTGGATACTCCCGGTTTGTTGAACATATGAAACAGCCTGGTGCATCTGCATCGAGCGGATTCAAAAATAGAAGGAAAACTTGTTTTCCTTTAGCCAAGTTCGGGTGAACTAGTTGACTAACCGACCCGTGAGAGGCAGCAGTCATTATTCAAAAACTCTATTATACGATATTGGTAAAATTATTTCTTATTATTGTTAGTTCCCGCTCCCGTTGCCCGGCTCTGCTACCTTCTTCGACCGTCTGCTTGGATTCTGACGAAGTCGATAGTAACTAAACAATTTTGATTCTCGCGTGTAAACAACCAAAGAAATAGTTGCCGCCCCGTGCTCCATCTTTCTCACCCGGACTGGGTGCGGAAGGATGTGCAGTGGCGTGCATCCTAGGCTCCGCGGGCTTAGGGTCGATCGATATATGCAGCCGCGGAGCGAAAGGTAGAGAGAGAGAGAGAGTGGTTGGGGGGTAGGTGGGTGGTTGGGAGAAAGTGGTACGTACGGTACGGCAGGGTACACGCGGAAAGGCAAAGCACGAACGGGTGGCTGCTAGGCGAGGAGGATAGCGGCAAACAAAGTGATGCGAGGAGGAGCAGAGCAGAAGACCGAAGGAAAATAGGACTACGCCGAGTATGTAAAAGGCGAGCGAGAAACGAAGGCAAGGGCAGCAGCAGCAGCAGCAGCAGCACCGCAGGCCGGCTGTACGGCGCCGACATTTCGCGGTGAAGCCGGCGACCCCATGACCATGCATCACTCTGTCCTACCAACAACTACCCCGCTTTTCCTCTGGCCTATGTGAACCTACCCTCTGGCACTCTTTTTCACTCTGGCCCTCACGGCCAAACTTGCCGCTCCTTCCGCTTTTCTCTTGGCTCCTTCCACCACATGCTCGGCTCGTCACTTCATTTTTTTCAATCCTTTTCATCAAAATTTCAACATGTTTTGGCCGGACGCCGCTGAAAGCACTTCTCTTGCGCCTGCACGGTGCTTCATTATTTCCTCTTTAACTCTCCGCGCGTTCTTAGTTTACGTCGTTTAAAAGCATTTCCTCACCGGCACTCCGGCCGGACACAAAGAGGCTGCGGGGCCTGTGTGTTTCTTGCGACAATCTCGCCGTTTGTCACTCATCCGCAGCCTTAAACTTTGCGTCGTTGTTTTTCCCTTTATCATATCCGCTTGCCGCCGGCACAGGGCGCGCGTGCTCGTCTGTACTTGTACTCCCCCTTCACTAATCCTTTTCTCATATCCTCTCTAAGCACTCTCCTCCCTCTCTCTCTCTCCTCTCTGGAAAATTTCAAACCTTTGTTCCGCCCATATTTCCGGCGTGCGGCTAAGTCAACGAGCGGGTGCTCGGTTTTTCGCATGAAATTTTTGCCGAGTCGACGAGCACCACTCCTGGTCCGGGCTTATTTATTCGCCGGACTCTCCTCGGCCCTCGTAAACACATTCGCGGCGAGTCAGTTCCGATTTTCTTCACGACCCTCCGCGCTTAATCTTCGTAGACTTTTACTGCGCAATTAGGAGCACTTGGTCTTCGGATGAACGAATTGCTACGAATAACAAGTTAGTCGTTAAACGACGACATTTACAGAACGGGAGAAAGATCGTTGGAATACTCCCAACAATATTGTACCAAAATGCCGGATGGCGCGGTAGTATGAGCTATGGATTCTGCAGAAGTAGACGGACCGTGAACAATTCTGGACGTTCGATATTAGCCGACTACTGTACCACTTTCCGTGAATAGTCAGGGGTGCCAGGTGATAGATACGTTCTAGGTGAGAGAAAGAGACACGGTGGGCGAATACTGGGGACTCTCGGATGGGAAAAGTGGAAACGAGGAATCCTTTCTGCAAAGATAAGGGTTTTAAATTCCATGTTACGCCAGCGGGGATGAGCGATAGCATGACTTTCTTGGCAGCGGAGGTCTCCACTCTCTGGAATATTGGTACACCATTGCTACTTTTCCACGTTCAAGCATATAAACGGGAGCCTACTCACGTACTTCAAGTATTTCCCGTAGCAAATTCACAGCATTATACGACATATGCGCTACGAGTTCTTAATGCTGCGACTTTATCGATCACGCTCCTTCCACCTTTCATAATACAAAAGGGTTTAAACATCTATCCACATTTATTTAAAAATATCTGTTTAAGAAACCCCCATTTATCACGTTACAGCTTCCCGGTCGACTTTGCCCGGATATGTTTCGCTCGAGTCAGAAATCTGTCGGAAAATAATGTTACCCCATTTTAATTCTGTAATATCCATCAGGTCTACATTTTCTAATTAACAGTCAAGCTTCATCGTTGCGCGTACGTGGTATAGGTGTCGCGTTTCTAGGTGCGGACCCATGTGGGCCGACCATTAGGTTTAAAAGCGGAACATCACGATTAATTAGCAAGATCGTGCTAGCGCGATACGTTTGTTAACGCAGTCTTTCGCGTGCCATGAAAACGGCTGCCAATCATCCTCCGTAGCGGTGTAGCCACCCCAATGTAAGCCAGCCCGGCGGCAAGGCGAGAACAAGCCCCACCCGCTGATTTCGCAAGATACGTTATCACCAGGCGAGAACCTAGAAAGAAACGCCGCCCGGCAGCTTTCCGGGTAGCATCGCCGCTTCCGACGTAGGTGTGTAAATAGCGGTGGTTCGGCACTTTATTTACTTGCGCCGAAAGCGAGTCAACATTACGGAGCGAGGGCCTTCGGACGTCAGACAACCGTTCCGGAAAGGTTGGAGGTGAGCACGGGGAAAACGAGCTGCTGCCGGCCGTGGTACATTTTCACCGGTTAATTCGAGCCCCGGCAATAGGTAAATTGATGGACGTCCACGTCGATCGCAGACCTCCAACCAAAGCGTTCCACTTGAATTTCCAGCGTCTTTTGCAGTGGCACGGAAGAAACCTCCGGAACAAATGGAAGAGATGAATAAGATGAATCAAAGAAGGTGCAAATAGTAGGGTGAATAGAGTTTAGAGATGGGGAAGAATGGTTGGTTTCTTTCTTTTATCAGGAGAAACACCTGCGGGAGGAAATTTATACAAAACATTGAGGACGATGCGGCTGAAATAAGAAGCACTAACGATCGTAAGCGTATAGACTATCGAGGGAGTACATCTTATGCAGAGGAGGACGCTATCTCGTTGCATTTACGGAAAATCGACGTCAGGAGTACCTCTAGATTCTAGAATATCGGAGAGGGTATATACACCGTCGTGTCACTTAAGCGGGCCAGACGCAGCCCCGGCAATTGATAGGTAGTCACGCTACACTGACCTCAAGGGACATCAGTTTGCATAGTGTGGCGCAGCCCACGGCTCTTTCACTCTACGGATCTATCTGGCTTCACTTTCGCAAAATCTACTCTGCAGGCCGAACCTTCCTCTACCTTTCGCCTAGTATCTTCCGCCTTCAAACGTCCTTCCTTCCACCGTCCCCTAACACCACCTCCGACGCTGCCATCCCCATCACCCCCGTTGCGCGTTCCCATCCTCTTGTTTCTAGGGAAGCCCGCTCGCTTTTTCTCGTCTTCGCTTCTCTTTTGCTGCAAGTTTCGCAGCAGCGCCCGGCGCGCGCTTTTGCTCCCAGCATCTCTCGCTACTTTTCTGCTTCCTTCTCGTCCTGTTCATCCTTTGTGTAAGCTGGGGTTCCTTCCATCAGCTCAACATATCGGTGCCCGGGTTCGCTACCGCTTGGATACACCGGCCTCTCACTTTTACCACCGCTCCCGAATCACCCCCGGCGTCCGCGCACGGCCGCACTCTCTTCTCGGCTATCGACATCCGTGCCCGGACTCTTTACAGAGCGCGAGAGATCCTCCTTTTATTCCGCCGAGATACTACATGCCTTTTCCGTATCCTTCCCTTCACACTCCGGGATTCCTCGTTTTCACCGTAATCCCCGACACGCTCGGTACGAACCTCGCACCAGCCTCCAAAGAGTGTACTCTCATAACCGCGCACATCGTTTCAACAACTTCGGCCCAGGCTCCGCTGACGTTTCGCTCGATCGATAGACTCCGGCTAAATCGTTCTCCGCTCGACGCAGGCTTGCCAGTGTTCTTTCGAGCACCTAATCGATAGAACCGATTGCATCCACCGGGAACAACAACATATTTCAAGCCACACATCTGTGATAGTGTACGTATGCACATAGTAAGCGCGACAGCAACAGTTACGAAGGGGGGACCTGTCAACTAGCATCAAAGCCGTTACCCCTCAACGGTCATTCGAGTCACATGACTGACATGGAATCTGTAGGCCCGCATAGGAGTCCGAATGGGAAAAATTTTAATAAATCTCGTCGGCGCCGAATCACTCGTTTGCTCGTATCGCCTGCATCCAGCGGGCTACACTTGTCCCTTTCAACTATCAGCTCTGACACTCTTCGCTCGTCGAGGTGCGCGCTCTCTTGCTTCCCAATTAAGTTAGATTAGTTGTCTTTTAATCGAGTAACTACGAAGCACGTCGATACGATAGCAATAACGAGGACCGATGCCTTATAAGAGAGCGAATAACAAGGCTAGTGGACAACAAGATGAAAGTTGCAGCAGCACGCGGAACACTCGCGGGCTCGAATTAATTCCGCATATAATACTTTGGGAATCAAATACAATATGGCCAGTTGTTTGGCCGGGCGTGGCCTCATTCCACTGGAGTGCCTTTCCGCAACTAAATTCCTCGAGTTGCACTCACGATCGGCGTAGAGTGCATATCCCAAGCTTAAATTCCTCTACTCGAGTTTCGGTCCCTCAGAAAGAGCGATCAAACGACGCCGCAGCTATAACTCGTGACAAAGAGTTTCCCATGGGAATGCCGCCAGTAATATCACGCGATCCCCGCGCCACGTTATGTCGCACGCGACTAATTTAATTATATACACGTAATGTTGGTTCGCCTTATCGCATGATCGGACACGCGTAATGAAAGTCTCGTAAAAATCAAGCAGAAATCTTAAGTGGGAGGGTAATAGGGAGGCCCCTGGCTTCCATAATCGAGCACGGGCAGCCGTAGGGAGAAGTATAGCGACGAGTTCAGCGTGCTGGAGAGCCTGCCGGCCTCCTGCACGAAAGGTGAAGAGGGAGATGGAGAGCGTTAAATAAGTACGTAATAGCAATTGGGCGCGTAAGTGCGGGACACGAGGGTGCCCTCCTCGGTAGCCGACGCATCCTACCAGTAGCAGCAAGTAAATGCCCGGTATGTCTATCGAGGAGTGCTTATAAATACGCGAGGATGCCCGGGCGGATGTAGTCTACGAATAAAAGAAGCCGAAAGAGCACCGGCGGAAGAGTGCGAGGTAGCGGACGAGAAAGGGCCAGAACTGGTGTAGCAGTTGAAGGAAGAGCGCGAGAGTAGGAAGGGAAGCTCGCATGAATCCATGGTAGGAAAGATCCAGGAGGTTATAAGTAATTCATCGCCTGGTAGCTGGTGCACCCGGGCCGTGTAAATAGCGGCAAACGCGAGACCGGTATAACTCGACTGACATTCGCGGCAGTCTCTTTGCTTCTGGCAGTGCTTCATCCCCGGCCTGACTTGTTTTCCTCTCACTGCTCACTCGGCCTCTGCACTGGAAGCGCTCTTTGCGCGCTCCCTCGACATTATGTGCCCCAATGTAAATAAATGCACGTTAGTTGACGAGTACGACGGCCGTTAACCGTTAATGACGAGAGCACCGTCCACATTAAAGAGGAGAGAAAAAGCGGTTATGCAGCGCGCGCGAGCAGTTTGGTTGGGGAAAGCAAGAGACGGAAGGTAAGCAGAGAGAGGGGGCAGGTGAAAAAGGACGGAAGAACCGGACTGGATAAAATGTGACCGCCCTCGGCTACCAAGACAGAAGCTAGAGAGAGCGTCGGCTTTGCTCGGATAAACGAGGAGCGGACAAGGGAACCGAGAACAAGAGTAGAAGGAAAGAAGGTAGTGCCGCGCAGGCGTCCACATTGACACACGCAGGCGCGGATATCTGTTCCAATTAACCTCTCACATTTGAATCCCTTTCGCTGAGCTCCTCCCTTTTATCTTGTTCTCTTCCTCCTGCACCGCGTTTTCCACCACTCTGAACGTGGATGGTCCTCCTGGTTCTCGTACCTCACCCTCCATTGCCGGCATCATCGCCGCCGCATCGACGAAGCATTGACTGGCCACGGATTTGCGAAACTGAAACTGAATCGATCCCCATCTTGCTCGCGGAACAGGTCTCCGAAAGGAAAGATCCGGCTAAGTGTCCTCTATCTGAAATTTTAAGGGTACCAAGGTGATAATCCTGCCGCTTCAATACTGGTCCCAGTAATTACCGCGCTCGATGGCTCCAAAGAGGAAGTGGAATCTACTGAACGTCCTCGCCGTAATAAGAAACAAACAGATTCTTCAAACAGCACCTTCGTGCTGTTGGCAAATGTATTACTGCATATCAATTCATGCACTGAAAAGCAGAGTACATGTGGTCGCAAGAGTTAAGTGACCGTCATCCCGACACGCGCACCTACAGAGTGCGTTCACTCGAAAAGGATTGCAGTAGGTCTCGCATGCATGTGTCCCCACTGCAGCAGTCCACTAATTAAAATGATATCCCACTGTTCGCCATATGACATCTATCCTCGGTGGACTTGTTATTCTCGCTCTTTATAAGCCGCAAAGAAAACCGCGCGAGGAGCGAACGGGCGGACGGGCTGGGGTGGCAGCTTTATGCAAATGAGATACAAAACGTTGCTGAGCAAAACACGGACATCCATAGTCAACTTAAAAGTCAGTACACATGCAAACAAGGATCGTATAATATTTTGTACCTACGTGCATGGCGCCGGAAGCGACAGTACACCATCTCCACCACACGGACGCAAAGTAATGACCGACACAGGAAAGTAGGAAAGAGAGAGAGAGAGAGAGAGAGAGAGAGGGGGTGGGGGCGGCGAGAGCGAGAAAGTGAGGTGAGCGGGAGAGAGCGAGCGGAAAGCACTGCCACGTCGTCGTGCGGATCAATATCGGGGGCCGGGATAGAAAACAGGGATGGCAAGAGCGAAAAGTGACGGAAGAAGGCACGTCGGAACCACGTTTGAGCTTTGGGCGGACAAGCCACCGTAAACGAGACGACAGTGACCACTTCATCAAATTTCGGAAAAGCCAAACTTTCTGCTCGCCCGAAGTTCTCGGGCGCAGCCAAGAAATTCTTGACCGCACGCCTACGTGCTTACCCACCGCGCTACGTAACTTCTCGTGCAGCAGCTGATCAATTTTGCATGCCACCGTCATCCGCCGTGTTGCCTCTCCCTTTGCCACTTGGGGCCAGAAGTATAAAAATCGGTGGCTAATGGCACTTGCTCGAATCCCAAGCACTCATTGTAGCGTCAAACAGAACACATATGCTGCCCGCTCTATCGGCTCTTTAATAATTGTACGAATTGCTGGATGTATGTGCAAACATGAAAGTACTCCTGGTAGGTTAACCATGTGTTTGTTAACTAAGCCTCCGCTGAAGCCTGGACTTCTCGCAATGGTATTAAGCCATTGTAATATTTTATCCTGCCCCAAGTTGAGGGGTTCTAGTATAGTGAGTAGCTTAGGAATACATATACCACACATAAATAGGTTGAACGGTGTCGCGTGTTCCCTCGCACCGTCGGAGTGTGTGTTTGTTCAAAGAAGATCGTAGGAGGCCCCGCTCGTTTAGGAGCCGAGTGACAAACGACTGGAAGTCACAGTCACAGGGAACAGCATGGAGCCGGGCCTATAGAGGAGCTTCGACTACTACGGATTCAGAGCGGCCCTGATTAATGCAAACCTTTCGCCGGCATGACGTTTCCCAATGACAGGAAACACAGCCCGAAAATTTCTCGGGATACCACATAACTCCTGCCGTCCAACGAGCGCCGAGTAGAAGAAGAAGCGGGCGGGAAAAGAGGGTGTTCTGTCACCGAGGGATCGCGGCAGACACAACTCTCGCGCTCACGAAAGTGGAACGGACCGCGGATATAAGGTCGTGCGAGAGATTGGTGGGATATAAATAGATAATGCACCAAATAAACGTCTGCAGCCGGAATTCTAAGTGCAAGGCGCGTTCTTGCTATCCCTTGAAGCCTCGGTTCACCGCGCGGGAAAAGCTGAATGACTCTAATCTCGGTGGAGGCCTGCGTATTGTCACTCACCGGCGATTTCTCGCCCACTTGTCTCTGATATACCTAGTCTCGAGAGCCGTGGTATCCACTCCCAGGGGCAATTTCTGCTGCCGTCGATTTCAATGAATATTGCATGGATGCACACGACGGGGGAAGCAGAGGGTATTGGTAGCTGTAAGTCCCACGTCCCAGACAGACAGGTAGTCTTGATATGCTAGCTGCCTAGATCGTTTGATTAGACCCAAGTTAGCATCCTGCGGACGCGATAAGCTGCTGCTTGTCGAGGCTGATGTGATGACCCGGCACAAGACAGCGTTCTATCGAACCTATCGTTTGCTCGGCGTCGGCCCATCTGAAACGGCTGTCCCTATAAACATGCCACCTTTCCATGCGTTTTCAAACGCGAGAATTATTATGCCGACGGAGTAATAAAATTGGCCTCGTGGCGGTCGTCAGCGATGCGCGGAAATTCGCGATCCCCCTGGTTTCCGTTGCGGACGGGCCGCCGGCGTATTGAGTTTTAAGCGGCAAGGGAAAGTATACGGTGCACACTATAAATTACGTATCGATGAAACCTGCGGAGGGGAGCGAGCTCGCGGCAATGGGGTTGGCATGGTGAATAACCCTCGCTTCGGAGATATAATATCGAACTAATTCACCGGAGCAAATACTCCGGAATAACACACACGCTCTCTTAAAAGCCATTAATCAAATGGGCGTAAATACTCTTCCGTCTACGGGGCGAGGTTGATAGCGGCGCTTTATTTTCAAATATAATTCTTAATATCTCGTTATCCCAGGATTAATAGCACGGTGTTCGCGTGGCAACGCGATATCACACGAAACTCGAGTTAGACGTAGTGCATTTGGAGGATAGCGGACGCCGCCGAAATCGTAGTCTTCATAATCATTAATAACGTCAACCTCGTTCCCCAACTAAACTCCCAAATGATATTGCGAAACCAGCTCAAAACAGCACGACGGAAATTTGAAGTAAAGTCATTCACCCTTTGCCGTATTATTTGCTTATATTATCGCATGTTTCGCCAATTAGATAGAGGCATCAGGTATTCCAGTTTTGCATATATGCGACCCAATTCGAGCCAAGTGCTCCTATCAAGCTCGTGCAAGTGCAGTGCACTTGGCATGCAGATTTTCTTCTGGAGAGTTTTCACACACGGATCCCGTGAAGTCACATTCCTACGCCTATGAGAATCCATTCACTGATCGAACTCCACCGATGAGAAGTGTCTCTCGAATGGTGTTTATTATTTTGAATCTTTTCACCCAATAATGTCTCATAACTGCTGGCTGATTACACAGTATACTGCAATCATGCAATGTTGGTACTTGAACATCGACTACAACTAATTCCGGATCAGTGGGGGGAGTTCCGCCCGGCGCGAACTTTCATGTCAACCTGGACAGCCACCCCGCACTCGACCTGTCATTCTAGCAGTTCTCCATACTCCCACATGCCCAAATATACCATTTATGGATTCCACATAGACGATAAAATTATAAACACGTGAAAGAGGGGGTGATAGAAGCAGAACTAGATAGCTGCCGCCTGTCGCATCACAATGATTTAACTCTAACAACATTCCTATAGTCTGTCGTCGCCCTTTCATCCACGTGCATTTCCCTCGTTCATGGAAAGCTACAGCGACAACAGTGATCAAGTTAACTTAACAAATCAGAAACGGTACACAGTTCTTATTCCTGCGCCTTGTTCCAATTAGAGGTGAGCCGGTGAACACAGCGTTGAAACCAAAATGGTCTCACATTACTAAATTAATAAGTTGGCTGTGTCTGACGCGGGGGTAATAATAGCAGAGGTGTGACGCGGATTTCCTAATTCAAAGCGCAAGGTGCTTGCATTTCCTTAAGGAGCACTTATGCCCATCGTGACAACTGCGTGCATGAGAAAATGGGGATATATACACACCATAAGACGGCATCGCAATACGCTCGGTACATGAGTATGATTAATTATACCCTCAAGCCATTGTTCCACGAACAAGGAAGTAGCTTCGTTAGCCCGGTGGCGTGTAAGCGGCAATGCCAGTAGGGCTCTCATTTATTCAAAGGTGTAGCCACCCCCTCGCACCCCTTCCATCCCCCCTCTAATTCCCTGCGCCATACTCTCCTGCCTTTGTTAACCTCGTTACTCGAAAGTTTTAAACTTTAGCCAAATTTGGCAGTGCACTGCCTCCTGCCTGCATGACCTTTCAAGCTCCGCAAGCGCACAGAGCTTGTTTTCACGATTCAATGGGAAACGTTGCGCCGAGATATATAAACGCGATGAGATACTTTGAATTATATCTTACTTAAGCTGCGCGAAGGAAACACTTGTATTGTTGGTACTAAGCCAAGGTGAAAATGCAGTGGCACGTCACATAGGAAAGTGACGCGACCTCTTTAAAGAGTATAAGTGTTTGCTCTTTAGGAAGTATGTAGGACAACCTCTTCCTACCATGCGCTCTGCCAGCCCCTACATATAGTACATAGTACAATGGATAGTCCCGACACTGTCATTAAACACCTGGCTGGAAGACCACGGTCATTCGCATGGCAAGCACATCGAGACGCAGCTTGGCAGGCAAGCTTGTGCTGGTTGCTCCGATTTTAAGGGCAAGAGTTAATTTCACGCGGTACGGACTCCGGCAATTGTAGTTCTATCATTAAGCCCGCAACCACCGTCGGCTTTGGCGAGTCTGTCGCAGCTACGTGCACATGCATATGCACATGTATGCATATACGTGTCCTTGTTTACGCGGTCAGCACCGTATATACACCGATGTAGCGTGTATTGTACTATAACGTGTAATCAATACCAGAATCTCGGCTATATTTGGGTTACTGTGAACACTCTGTGCACCCGTCGAGCGAATTATATGACCCAACTCATTTGACAGTACAAATGCGTTGACGTACTGCCGGGCTGGGTGGGGGTAGGAGTGGATAAAGAAAAACGGTGTAATTGAATAACACTCCAGTGTACGGAGTTCGGTAGTGCATAGTCGCGTAATAATGAAGTCCAGCATCCTGGCGACTTGACGCTTGAGGCAGAGTACCGTCGGGAAAAGTCGATGCGAAAAAGTGGTGCAATGACAATAACGAGCACCGGTAATGGAGACTCGTTAGGGGAACTACGGTGCGTACTAAGCGAATTTCTCTAGAACCCTCCAAACTACTGCCGCTCGAACTGCTGTTGTTCGCGAATGTTGACTAACACACAGGGCCACAGGAACCAGCACTGGCGACAGGTATACTATTACCTCTGCAGGCTCGGCGGCCTCCGGAAACTCTGCTTCATAACAAGTTTTAATTGTCTATCAGGGTAACCCTCGGATTTTTCGAGCTCATTTTGTTGATACAGCTTCGTTGGCGTTCTGCCGCGCATGATATGACTAGAAGGGTGCGGGATCGCGCGAAAATACCTTGTTAGCTGAGTTATTGGATGCTTTCCTGCATAAATCAATGATAAAGGGAAGCTTAAACATGAAATATTTTACCCTATATTTTGATACATTTCCTTCTCTTTCTCTCTCTCCCTATTTTTCCCTCCCTCTTGCTCTTTCCCTCACTCCTTTGCGAGAAACTCTGTCGGAGGCGACCGGTGGTAGGAATCTCCTCGGGTTGCTTGCCAGGCCAGTAGCATGAATCAACTGCCGCTTCTCTCTCGGCCCCCACCTTCAAATAACATTCCATTAGGGTAAGAAGCATGCACAATGAAATTGATCAAGGAGAATTAAAGCAATTATGAAGCGCTTTCGCTCGTGTACCATTAATCAAAGCGGCGGCGACTGACGATTTCTTTTGGACGATACGCGCGCCGCTTGTTACCCGCCGAGTCAATTGGAGTATCGGCGAGGCACAATTTCTAGAACAAAGCAACAGTAAAAGAGAATGATGTGTAACGAACTGGAGCTCCATTGGTCAGAGGCCCAGGGTTTTATTCCACGTGGGATTAATAATCCGCAAGTGTGGGCGAAGTTGCAACGAAGGCTTAGCGCATTACAAGAATTACGCGGGGAATAGAAAACTTTTATTATAAAGGAACACGCGAGCGGAGCGGGCATATTTCTGCGGGAAGTATCCACCAGGGAGGTTATCCGGATTTAGTTGAGGCTGAGAATGGCACCGTTGCACCAGGTCTTCTTTGCTTCCAGGAAGATTTTCAAATGGGTCGAGCATTTCACTCACCGTATTTTATAGGTTCAGTTACTATGTGCTTTCATAAATATATCCTTCCGATAGTTTTATCGGTAGGCGATTAAATTGGCTTACGTGACAAAGTGTGATTTGTTTCATTCAAAGAATAAATATAAGTCGAGGCACTACTATTGGTAACTGTGGCATTGATTTCCTTTGAACAAGAAGAAACTCCCGTTAGGGGATCAGGGTGGCCAAACACATATTTGCGCGGCTGGAAATAAATCCCGTGCGCTGAATGGCGCGGAGTGCATAGAATATGCTGGCTGCGCAGCGGGTGCCGGATAACGCATTCAGTGGTTGGGACGAAGGTAAGGAAAGCAGGGGGCAAATAGGAGAGGGTAAGAAAGCACGCGTATCGGGGAGAGACAGAGTTCGGCGAGCGAGCGGAAGAAGTAGATCGGAAAGGGATATAAAATGGGACGCGACCACGTGAACTCACGGAACGAGCATAATACCATCATTAAGAGGGCGTTGTCAGATTCTTCCGGCATACAAAACCCAACGGGGGGCTGGCGGCACCGCTCGCTGCTGTTAGGCCTCGTAAATAAGGTCTGTGCAAGAGGGAAATGCCCCCACCCGTGCGTCAATTTCACTGCAAGCCAGCTCGAATAATATTGACTGGTGGAGGGGAGAAGAGAGGCTTTGACTAAAAAAGGGAGGGGATGACAGAGCGAGGGAGTAATTACGGATGAGCGCAGTTCGTGCGCCAGTGAAATGAGAGACAGAGGGGGGGAGAGATAATTAATTGGCTTCACATAACCTTCGTCCCATTTTTCTTCCCTCTTTTTCTCCCAACCTTTCCCTTTGCTCGTCTAATAGTAGCGCTTCGCCTTCTTATTCTAGATAGAAAAATTCCTCAGGCCGCTGCAGTGGTGTTCGTTGCTTGAATCTTGGTGCACGATCCTTGAGAAACAGATCCTAGCCAATGGGAGTATCTAGAAGCCAGAGGGGGGGATGCTTTATAATTTAAACGTGAATCTCAGAAACGACCGAGCTTCATGGCAGCCGATGTCGTTAAAGATATAACAATAATGAGAAATGCCGTCTATCCAAGCCGACTACTGCTTCTCGCTTGAAAATTTCATGCTTCCCCCTGCGCGATATGGGAGGACTGAATCCGTCTTTATTTGCGCGCCAGCGAGACGCCCCTTTTCAGCAAAACACTATTAACGCTGGTGTGTACTGCCGGTATCCTGATAACAGGGGCTCGGTCTTGACGGAGCGCTTGGCATTGAAGAATATATGTATAAAGAAAAGGAACGACGGAGATATATGGTGATACGACATACCGCAGTTTTTCTCCCCGTCTTCCCTCGTTTCAAATGTATGCGGGGATTTTGCACAACTTGTCTGAAAAGTGGAGAGTAAATTGATTCACCCTACCTCAGAGAGGGCGTATGTGATTTTGGATACCGGGCGTACAACGGGGATTTCCTTCGACGGCTTTGTGTCAGACGGTCGCATAAAGCGTTGAGACTTACCATTTAGTTAACTTATATTAGCAAGAAGACGTCACATGATTTTTAAGCTAGGTCGGTTGCCGTTTTCCTGACGAGACGTGTACGCCGCCTTCAGCATTTTCTATGCCCGCGGCTACTTTGCAAGATACAATGTTCCAGTTCCTCTTTTAAGGACTTATTTTTATATCCCAGATGACTTTGATGAGCAATCTGAAGTATACGATCAAAAGAGTCCGTCGTTGGCACGGAGATAAGAAATACGGAGGTAGATCGGTGCTCCGCCACGAACTTTCCAAGTTTAATTTGTAGCCACCATGTGGCGATGCTCATCCATCGTCGGTTCGAATGCAAAACCCACAAAAAAGTAGAAAAAACCGCGCAAAAACTTCAAATGATAACATCGCGTTTCGCACAAGTAGAAAATGAATTACTAATACATATAAGCAATGGATTTCCAAACTGTTAGGTAATCACACCCGCAGAGTCTGTGTTGGATAGGTTTAGAAAAGGTGGATGTAGACTGGGATAGATCAAGGGTAGGCATAGGGAGGAAAAATGAGGGAGTGAAAGAGGAGCGGAGGAAAGTGGTGAGCGACTGTAAGGAGCCGGTTCTCTGGATCTGGAGGGACAGTCTGTGTGGTGGCATTACATCTGTCGATATCTCCTTCCCTTGGTGATAAAATAAAACTCAGATGAGGTACCTCTCAACCTCCCTTCCCCGCCCCCTGTCACTCTCTTATTCTCCCTCTACGTCTCTGCCAGGCTTCCTTGACGCAGCCCCGTCTAACCTTGCTCAGTCACCCATAGGCGACTTGCTTCCTTCACTCTAGCCGCGTCGAGTCTCTCCCCGAAGCGAAGTAATTACAACTTCGTCGATTAGATCCTATAGAAACTGCTGCGAAGCTGTGTATGTACATTGATGCGACACTTCACGCACTTAACTTTGAGTGTATTGACAGCTGCGAGGACAGACAGATGAAGAGAAAGAGAGCGAGAAGTCGGGTTCACGAGGCAGATTACCGATAACCGACTTTCATCAGCTGCACAGTTTTTAGAGATATCAAGGATTCCGTCCTGCCAACAACGGACGGTTCCTTATACACTGGCATTACCCAATTGAGAGAAGAATATGGGGCATCGTTAACCCCGATTCCGATATCCTTACTAAATTTGCATACAGGGAGGACGGGGATTGGCTGAACCTAATTCGAGGATAAGCAAATTCTCCGTCGAAGGCGGACGGAGAAGATTTATCCCAATTCGCTCTGAGACTCGGGTGTGGAACCTTTACGGAATTTCGAAGACTATTCTCGAAAGAGTGGTCGCTGCTGCACCGATTCGTCTCGTAGATCGTATTTGCGAAACACGCCGCAAGGGAAGGCGCCAGTGCAAAAAGGAAACAAAAGCAAATAGGAAGCCGTCTTTGTCACGCGGAAGAACCTGTATCCAGCGAGCCAACGCTGAATTCGAGAAGACGGAATATTTTTGAATACACCGTATGCCGCGGCAAACGACGAATATGTCTCATATTTCAGATTCGTATAAAAGTCAGTGGAAGAACTCTTACATCCACGAACCTCACGCACGCGGTTTACTATACGTATTTATAATCGAAACATGAAATCCCCACCATGTGGATTGTCAAATTTAGCATAACCTCTGCCATATTAGGTACAACATGGTACAATTAAACACATTGAAGAATCATCTCGCTGTTCTCAGTGAGTTTATTTAGAGAAACATCGATTGGTACAAAATTCTCACGAATTTTTTACAAATGATGGGAACTTACAGTAAAGTATCGAATGCCCAAAAGAACGATTTGATATTGTTGATGCATTTCTTCATTTCGGGGCGAAAATACCAAGCAACGTTCTATCGTAAAATCGTCCTCCCAATAGGGAAGCCTAACTTTAAAACTTGGAAGTAGTAAATCGAATTAATTGCTAGAGCCATGTCGTAACAGTATTCCCAAGGCACAGCTGAATGGGTGGTACTCGTTAAGAATGAAAGAAACCATTCAACAAAGTCTCTCTCCACCGAAAGACAAGCACCAGCCTCCGTCAAATATTTATTTTCTCTGGAAATACAGAAGTTACCGTTAAAAGCTATATCCCCGTATAACGTCATCCGTTGCAAAGAGCGTCTCACCCCTTTGCTAGTAAAGCAAGTCGCTATCACAGTGGAAGAGCATACGATAGCCAAGTACAAAAGGACTACGGTCACGAGGTTTTGAGTTTTACGAAAGTTGCGTGAACTCCGGGCAGGCTAGATACTAGGAAGATCTGAGTTTTTCAGGGTGTGACATCCCTTGGGTTGACGCAGACAACACCTGGCAAAGGGGGAATCCCAGTTGCGGACCAGTATCACGTACATGGAAATGAAATAGAGCCTATGGGTGGGGTAGGTCGAGCTTACATCTGGTCGTATTGTGATTTGGACGGGGTGGCACGAGTAATCGTGAAGACCGTAGCTAACGATAACAATACGATGATGAATACCCGCTAACTAACGAGCATGCAGTTGCCCTTAGAAAGCCCTCTCGATATTGGCTCTCCTCTATGTCTATGGCCACCTTTACCTGAGGGGCACACTTCACCCGGGGTAGCATGCATGTATCCACTATACATCCATGTATGTATGGTACACGGTACACCGTCTCGACGTATCATCGAGCCCCACTCTAGCTCTCTCGCCCCGTAGCCTGTCTTACGCCCGTAAGGCGTAAGCCCTGCTACTTGTCCCACCGCTCGAGTCACTCGAGGAGGGTGTGTCAGCGTAACGACTAAAAAGGATACTGATATATTGCCCGACTGACAGCTTTACGAATGATCTGAGTGTCTCTTTGTTATCTCCCGAGATACAGTCGCGCTACACCCGCTCCTCCCCATTCGCGGTATACATACATAGAGGAGATTCCCGGCGTCACCAGCGTCGCCCAGACCGCACTGAAATAACTGCGCACGCTTAACACGAATTCGAGCAGTCAAGCGAACTCTCTCGCCTATCGCCGAAGATTTATGCGATCGACGAAACGCAAACGTCAGTTCCATTGGCGTCGAACGTTCTGCGAACGTCGGAAGCCGTTGGAAAATTGGGACTGGGGCGTCTAATAATATTTGGTCTTTCGTACAACCAGCACACTTTCAAAATGGTGTCGGAGCCTTTCTGTCCCCTATTTGGAAGGAAGCGTACGAAATTTTGCACAAAATGTGCAAGATAAGACTACCCACGTTATCATACCGCCATCGCCCTTTAAATCTTTTTTATAATTAAACCAAAGAGTGGGTCACCGCACACTGCCTGGTCATCAAAAGAATTATATCAGTGAAGCTGTAAAAATTGAACGGTGAATGGAACTCCATGGAACATTCTATATTATCAGGTAAAATACTTGACGTTGCGTCCAGCCTTTAGGGGTCACTTAGAAGATTTTTGCGAAGGCAACGAGTGGCCAGAGCCGAGTTTGTTTACTTTGAGGGGCGAGCGACACGCGAGCTCTCTCTGTCACGGGTGAGCGGGAGTACTCGAAAGTTTCCAGCTAAAATGCGTCGGACAAACGTCTTCATCAGTGATCTTAACGAGACATCTCGGGGAGTTAATTAGGTTGCTTGGCGTCTCCGAGAGTTTTTAAAGTCTGTACTTTCGAGGGCGTTCGAGTCCTCTTGTGCTCTCGTTTTATCGAACTCTTCCTCCCTCTGCACCTCTCTCTGTCGCTCTCTCGATAATATAGCGCAACACGAACTTTTATCGGCCAAGCCGATCTCCATTGAAGTTATAATTAGACTCTTCGCTAATCCGGCAATCATCTTGTCGCTCTTCCTATTGAGATTACTATCGCGACTGCCTACTCGCACTAGTAGTATCGGCTCTGTCTAACCTTTATACGGCACTATCTGACGCTCGTACAACACTATATGCGTATAATAATCTCTTGGGAGATTGACGTCCCGCATGATGGGAGTCATTGCCTCTTTGACAGATCGGCTCTAATACCGTGCCCGTATTCACGCGTGAGATATGCCACGGCCACGTACTTGTACTTATTAATACCTCGCTAGCGTGCGCGAACTAGTAGCAATCGGATCCTGACACGCCTTTAATTCGATTTCCTGTCGAAGAACCGAAGCTAGTTTTAACGAGAGGATCCTTCAATGTTAACGGTTGAAACTGTTTGGAAGGGTGTTTTTCTAGCTCACGATTTGCTCCGCCCCTAATTAAAGAGAAAAACACATCCAAGATAAAAAGGCGCCACCATCTTCACCTTCTATTGCTGTTTTTTCTTCGACTCGCGCGACCTTGCCTTTCCTTACAGTTTCTCTCTCTCCCCTCGATTTAGCACCTACGTAACAACCCAACCCCATTCCTACTAGTCGCTCCCGTCAGGAACGAAACTCCCTTATTCATCGGGAAAGGAACGACCCTTCGAGCCTTTTTCTCACTCGCCCGTTCTCCGTGGACTTGTGTTTTTCTTGTTGGCTCTTCCTCTACTTTGGCGTGTTACCCTCCGAACTCGGCTTGAAATAAATACGGCATGGAGGGCAACTGCGGCGTCGGTTCGGTTCGGGACCACCGGCAACCAACTCATCCCCTAACACACGCACGTGCCGATACACACACAGCGCCGCCGGCTGGCCGCGGAGAAAGTTGGAGAAGGGAGCCGCGCGAATGAAAAGCCAGAGCGGAAAAGGTGGCGAAGAGGAAGAAGAAGCAGCCCACTGTGGATGGAAGTCATATAGGAACGGTGTACATACATAGGTGCTACTACATAAGGCCGAAGAGTTATAGCGTGCACATCCCAACGTCCTGGCGATGCGTGACAGATCGGGCGCGAGGGACTAACAAACTTCACGATAGATACATCCGTCCACAACCGACCAACCCACCAATTTGTCGGTAGACCATTCGGTTTGTGTTATTACCACCATGCACACTCAACCGAGCGCCTCTTTAAACTTTTATCCGCCGTGGCTTTCAAATTGAAGCTTTTTTCAATCTAGTTTTGCAACATATGCACATGATCGAAATTTTCCAGTCAATGGTAAAGGGAGGATGTTGCATTCCGCCACACGCTCATCGACACCGAGCTCCAAGCTCCAAACTTTGGCGACCTAAAAACTCTTATAAATCTATGAAATTCAAATACTCTCTGGCGGAATGAGACTATTTCACCGTGGCGTGCTAATACACTCGGGTTGCTGGATAATGGAATCAGCGCATAAATGCCGTAATTATATCGAGTGTTGGAATTACTAGAGAGGCTTTCTCCCTCTCTCTCTCTCTCTCTCCCTGAAGTTCGGTAAATACTTGGTAGAGTTCGCGGCCAAGTGACAACCAGACGATGCCGACGCCCGGTGTTCACGGTTAAAGTTAATTTCGTCTGGGCGGATGTCTAGCAGCAGAGAGTAACTATTCAGTAACACTACAAGTGGACGTATATATAAGTGTGTACATATACCTGTGCAGACAGAGAGAGGCATAGTAAGAGAGAGGGAGAGGGAGAGACGAGATCTCGAGTATACGATGGCTATGTTCGCTGGCTTAGATACGGTACTGCTGCAGCACGGACGAGAGGGAACGATGAAACGACAATTACGTTGAAATAGTGCTTCCGCCAGGAGGAGAGCGCCAATTCCCTTCGCTCGCTTCTCCTGCAGGCGTATTGGCGCGCTCTCTCCCTTTCTCTCTCTCTCTCTCTCAGCCCGCTAGATACACCCGTTGGTGCTATATTCATCGTGCACACCTTGAGCAGGATGTAAGCGGACATCGCCAGCCGCTCTCCAAAACTTGTTATTTTGCCGGCGATACGTACTCTAGCGCTGCTAATAAGAGATGTCTCTCGTGCCACTCTCTGTCCGTCCCTCTCGCGGTCCCTCTCTCTCTCTCGAGTTAAATTGGCTAGACAGCCTCTTCCGTGCCGGATTCGGAGTGCCAGCGTGTGCCCACCAACCCGGTAGCAATGAAATGTTTATCCTCCATCCACATTTTTCCTCGGTAAATACTCGGAAAATTGGCATCCTTCCCGACCCGAGAGAGAGAGAGAGAGAGAAGTTTATTCGACGGCATCGCGAGGGAAAGTTCGCCGAAAGCCGTAAAGTAGAGGCCGTCGGGATAAAATATCGCTCGCGGATTGATTTGCTCGGGCGGAGTTTGCGGCTGCCGTAAATCTTGGCCAGAACAGTTCGACCGGCAGTAAACAGAAAGAGAGCGCATACTTAAGACAAGACTAAACGCACTCTTTCTCTTCATATCATGTTTCGAGCGTCCCAATAGATTGCGAAGAAATTCTTCTCCCTCCCTCCCCCGTGTCGGAGGTCTAAGAGGCGCAGAGTGCTCCAAGACCGTTGGATAATGCTCCTCGGATTCTCCAGAATACAGTGGGAAGGATGGATAGTATTGATGTACACACCCGACTTGCTTCGACAGCAGAAAAACACGCAGACCTATCGATTGTGTCACCGCGGGAGACACAATTACTGTTTCATGAAGTCCGGACGTGGGCGTGACACCCTTTTGTAGGAGAGGCAGCTCCAACTATCGTCGTCGTATGGGGGCGATTGTGCGCTTCGGCGTGTCCCCGTGAGGCTAACAAGTTGAATAATGACTGCGCGTTTTAGCGTCTAAATTATCATCAGCTACTACCTCCCACCACGAGCGGCAGCGCCGGCTTATGAATGGCGCGTGGCACGCGGCGAAAGGCTGCCTCTCGGTTATAAATACATAAGCCCAGCCACATACCAGCGGACCAGAAAAGAGTCGAAGACTACGAACGGGGATTCGTAGGGCGCGCCGGGATCGGCTGCTAGAGGGAAAACGTGTCCGCCAAACCGATAACTGGCTTGACCAGACGCGTAACGGGGTAAGAAAGTATATCGGGAATGGGAGATTGGTCGCCGCACACGGTAGAGAATGCTCGGAAAAGACCCGTCCAAATACTGACCAAGCAAGAGGGAGCATCCTGCAAACAGGACATATATAATGCACCGGACAATCGCGACCCTTGAAATTAGATTTACCCGGCTCTCTGTTGACTCAGGACCGAGAGCAGCTTTTTCGCGGGGTCTCAAGAGTAGGAACCCTACCACAGTTTCCCTTGGTACGCTCGGAAGTAGCAAAAATTAACCTCGAATCCCGGGTTAGATTTCGATAAATATCCTACTACGGAAGTCACGCACGATCTAAAACCAACACTTTCTCGTCGACTGTTTTATGCAAGAAATCATACGTGCTTCTAATTCGAGCTGGTTTTTCATTTGGCTTCTTGAAAATAATACGCTTCCGAAAGCATGGAAAGTAAGGTATCAATTTTTTTAGTAGAGTTATTAACGTGTAGTGTTCTATGAGTAATTACGAGAGAAGCATAATACATAGTACGGCAGTGGTAACGAGGCCCCGGATGTGGAACGGGCGCCACGGAGATACCTGGGAAAAAAGTAAACAGTGCTCGTTGATTGAATTAATTATAGCCCACCCATAATCATGGCCATTTATTATTTATCACTGCTATCATTAAGTATTCTCTTATTACAAAACGCAATATTCTGCAATACAAAAATACAGTGATAATAAAGCATAAAATAAAAACAGCGGTTACTGTTGGTCAATAAAAAACATTGGCCAAAAAGAGAAAAAAATAGTCGTTTATTAATAACACATCCCTCGGGACTTGTTCGGGGACGCGGATGAAAAGTGCAACCGCGCGTGAAGGTTGAAATAAGAGTGCGAATCTTATTCGGCGAAATAAAAGAGAGGCAACTCCCTAATAATTTCTCACAATCGAACAAAATGAATCGAAATTAATCGAAAAAAACCTTAATTAAATATATGGTATCGGACGCAATTCCATACTGAATACCATCTATTCACAAACTGAAAAACACTGATAATATAAGTGCCAAAAATACTATCGAAAAAACCAGTTCAACTGATGTATCTCTCGTGAAACACGCCCGATCTACAAAAGGTATTTGACGACAGTCAATACTTTACGAGTATAGAACGAGTGTCCTTTTCAATATTACAGCACTTTGGTACCCAAATGAAGAGTCAATTTTATTAACGCTGTAACAGTTTGCACATAACTACATACAACCTTCTGACCATTTTCACTCGTTTATAAGTCGTTGCGGATTACTGAAACATTCGTGAAGCCTCGCAATCTGAAGAAGCATTGTGTACTAGCCGTCCCATAACTGTTTAAGCTGTCAAACTGTCAAACTATCAAAATACATCCGACGAAGGAATGAGATGTGTTATTTCCGAGTTTCGAAGAACTACGGTCAGCATATTAAGCAGTATTCTTAGTAAGCGTAAAGTGCACCGGACACGAGCCTAGCGCCAGGGGCTCGTGTTCTTTCTCGAGTGACTGAAGTCAGCTGCTGATGAATCGTCGTTGTTAATGTTGCGTGGGATATAACGAGCGGCGTGTGTTTGTTATTCGTCGGAAATGGGACGGACGACCTAGGCACGCTCGATTGAGAGAGGGAGAAAGAGTGAGGTGTACTCGTGCGAACACGACATTATCGCGATCGTTAGAGAAAACACCACCCTTTGGAAACGTCTCTCTCGGGTGGCCGACTCGGCGCCGTTCTCCATCGTCGTTGAGCAGATTCGCGGACATGTCACATTCAAAATAATGGCAAGCCCCGGCTCGAAGCCACGGCTCGGTACTCTTCGACGCTTCTTCCCGGCATCATCCTCGTACTTTCTGCGCTGGGTCATTACACTTGTATATGCTTGGAAATGACCTACAGCGTGCTCCGCCCCATGAACGCAGCATCCTACGGCGATTTTTCTTCATTACGCTCGAAGCAACCCCTCACTCACACGAAATTGAGTTTCGTGTGAAGTCGGCCAGTGCCCCCAGGAAACTGGTCAGAAATCGAAGGAGGAAACAGAACGGGCGAGCTATATGGGATAGCAATTCGAAACGCCAAACGGTGCCTGTCGACAACTTTTACTGTCGTCAAACAACTAGCCACCTATTTAAGAACTGTTTTACAAAATACCAAGTTTCGTACAAGTACCCTAATAGTGGGAAATACTTTCGTTTATTTTGTGGCCCAAATGACTCACGGTATGTGTAATATCTTTCTTGTTATCATTGTAACTTGGCAAAAAGTCAAACTTTTTATTCACCATATAGCTTGGTCTTCTTAAATGCTCTCAGGAAATTTCATTTCCTCGACACCGTGCAATAATACTTTTCATATTAGCGTCTCGTTGCTGTGCAATTACCAAAAGCGAGCGAATGCATTACGGTTTATCAGATTTCATATCACACTTGTACATGAAAATTCGTCGGCGGATAACGACAGTGTGCATGTGTGAGTCAGCGAGCGAGAGAGATAGAGAGCGATAATTCCACGGGTATTCCGCAGTAATCATCGCAAAACTAAATTTAAGTTTTCGTCGATCCGGGGTGGTGCAGGCCGTAATCAACTAAGCTCATAATCGCCCGTGCTCACGATGTACGAAAAGAAAATGAGGAGCACCGAATACACGGTAGGAGGATAGTGGAGTTGGCAGCAGTGAAGCTTTACCGACGGCTTGGTCAACCGACGAAGAAAAGGAGGATAGCTGCGACAAAAAGTGCGCCCGACGAAAAAAGCAGCATTCCATTTTTGCATTATCCTCACGTGCGCAATCTTATTACGAACACACGTGGTGTAATATTCTTCCCCTTATCTTGGCGGCGAGCCTGCTTTTCTTCGGCCTGGCAAGCTTTCCTCCCCTCTCTTTTGCTCTCCCTCTTTCCCTTTGGTAGGTTGAAGGAGCTCCATCGCTTTCATTCTCCACCTCCCCACGTTGTTAGAATGCGTCAGGCGGTTCATCCGAGCGACAGGGGGATGATCGAATGCTGCCAAAGTTTGCAGAAAGTCGCTGCGAAGATGATACATCCATCCTTCCTGGTTGGGGTCCCTCTTCGATTTCTCGGACGGCGAGAACTTTCGCGAGGATCCGGCGTTGTAAGGCGCTGTTACCTAGCTGCCATCTTTGTTCTCGGCACTCTCGCGCACCACGCTCTTTCACCGCGACACGTAGTTCGCAGCCCCTTTCAGTCCCTCTTTTTCGCCTGTTCTTCCTCCTCCCCCTTGGATATCGTTCATCCGTGTCTCATAATAGGACTTTCCGAAGAATGACACTTTTTTCCACGTGCCGCGTTTGCCGCGTCACCGCCAACGGGAGTAGCAACGTGGCCGGATTCACGAGTGCTCGGCCATTATTATCTAATGAAGACTGCAAGAATGATACTTTTACCGGCGACGGCAGTGTGCATAATTTCGCCGTAGCTAGCCTGCCTTAGCTAGTCCCCCCCGCCCTCCTTTTCTCTTCTTTACCCCCTCGCCCATATCTAATAGGAGTTCTAAAGCTTTCTTCTCCACGAGGACGTCGATTACCGCCGGGACCGAATGAGAGGATGGGCGCAACTCGTTAATACAGTCCTTTGTATACAGAACTATTGGAACCTCGCAGTTTTTACCGATGGTCTCGAGAACTTCCCCTCGGAAACCAAAGCAATGCAGTATCATTGTCGGCAGGCAATCTCTCTCGTGCTGGACATTTCAATTTTGCAAAGAATAAGGCGAGAATGCACAAAGAGCTCAGTGCCTATCGTATATTGCAGTGTCGTGATATCGGTTCGCTCAAAAGGCATTGCGGCAAGGTAGATCGGCATACGCATTACACTCACGTTACTGATCCCGATGAGCTGGACTTTCGGATGCACTCTAACACCAGCAGGAATGTTGCCGGCACAAGCGATGAGATTTCGTGGCTGAATAGTCGAGTCGATTTGGCAAGCCCACCGGTAGATTACACAATTCCAGCAAAATGAAAAGCCGTCGACTACACCCTCGTTCCACCCTACCGTGAGCATATGGACAGCGCTTGTGCCCGCTTGTCATCGCAGTCGTATCTGCTTTCGAAGCCGAAACGGTACTTTTTTTCTCGGCGAAGGCATGCAATTAAGTCCAGAAGGGATTGGAGATCGCCTCGTGACATTCGCATTTTCCCGCGGAAATACACGTATCGATTGCATCTCAATGTCAAAGGAAAGGTACATATCTTAATAACTCTCTGGCACATCATTTCGCGTCGTTCACAGTGCTCCAATAGTATATCGATAGCCCAACAGGATTTTGATTTCGTCGGGCAATCGTTTTGTGCTTATATTGGAGAATCAGTGAAGAAGTAATCGTTAATATTCTGCTAGTGAGCTCGGAACATGAGCATGGAACATGGAACCACGTCGAGCTCGATGTGGCTCTATGTTCCATGACGTACTCGAAAGAGTCAGAAGAACGATTTTTATTTAATTTGTTCTGCATCTGCGTCGTCATTATCGCTCAGATTAATGGCTATGCTCGACGGCACATATGAATCACTGGAACTCTTTAAATTTTCCTCAGCTGTGTTCCTCTCCCCTTCGCGCGCTCCCCCTCTCTGTATATTCTTCTCGGAACTCTGTTCGTCGAACTATGTCAGTGCTCAACAGGCTGAATAAATTATGAGTGACTCGGGTGTGTGTCTCTAAAATAAGGACGGCGTAATTATTGCCTAAGCGGCGTATCTTGTGGATGACCGGTAGGAAGGCGCATGACGAAATTCTCCATGCGTAAATTCTCCGGGCACACGTGAGGATCCTACGCCGTATATGGACATACGAAGAGCCGAATCTTTTACTTGCCGATGCACCGCGGGGTCGGCAGGCACTCGCGCCCATTGCATTATTCAATTCTGATTGTCCGCAATAAAGAAACAAAATAAGAGGCGCCGGCTAACGTGCCGGCCCTCTATCCATCGTATACATATACATTCATACATGGGCCGGCAAGCCTGTGTAATATTTTTCTCGGCGAAAAGGTGGTTTTCATGGTCGTCCGATACCGTATGGATTCTGCGCTAGCTGTCGCACGTACATTATACTCTGTAATACACTCCTCCGTCCAATCCTCGCTTCAGTGAAGCGATTGTACGTCAGTCAGTACTACAGAGAGCGAAGCGATTCGAAACTGAAACAGTCTTTGACAAGCGAAGGCACATGCAGGTGGAACTTCACCCTGGGGCTTCGTCGTCTAGGATTTGTCCATCGGAGTAGATGCTTTCCGGTTGCTTTCACACATTATCTCAGAAAGTCGGCGCGCGTCCAACGGAAGCGAATAACGGGATTCGAGGGGGACGGACGGCGAGACATTGAAGTCACGAGATCCGAAAATTAAATCTGGTCAGGCTGTCCGTCCGCCGCGCCACGCCGGCGAGTATGGCGAGTGAGAACGAAAGTGATTCCTCTCACGTCCCGTACGATTTTATCTTGCCAACCCAGACCAACCTGGAGGTACATCCAGTGAAGTTCCTGGCTATGGATCGCCCGTTGAGGGAGTGATTTCGAAGCTAATGCATCTTCGTAGCCCCAGGTTCTTCGGGAGGAATCCAAACTGAATGAAGCTTGGCAGGCATAGCATAGCAGGGAGAGCGGCTCAGCATAGTCGTCCCCATGATATTTGAGACAATCGCGTTCGTTATCAGTTATCGCGAGATTGTATAACATTGCGATCCATTAGTTTCAGAGATCAGTCGCGATAACAGCCCGAAGTCGCGTCTTCATATTTGCATATATTTGCATCGGGGATTCGATTACGGGCACACGGGCAGAGAGAATGGCGCTACGTTTATCAAGATAAACATTTTTCTAACTTTGTAGTATGCCAGTACGCCCTGCGTGGCAGAGCCACCGATTAATATTAACTCTGTGGCGTAACGCAGAAAGGCAATTAATGGATAAAATTTCAATGGCCGGCGCAGATCGCTCGTTACAGTCTGCCTCGGGGAGAATTCATTTTTCCGAACCGTAATGGACTTTGTACGGCCGGCTAGTATCCGGAGAGTAGGATGAGTCAACTGCTTTATCAGATCTCCAGTTACTCCGATTTCTCCGGTAGCGGTGTGCACCCACAGCTGGTGTCCCTTTAACGTGATACCGGATGGCAATAAACTACGCGGGGCCTGGTGTAGTGTGCAGAGGAAGAAGAGGCAGGATTTACGCGGGATTGTGTTACATGCGCTATGAAGCAGCTGCCTGGGTGTCACATTTTATAACGCTATGGCTGACATTAGCCTCCGCCTCTCTCACGTTGCTCCTCTCCTCGCATTCAACTGGCGAGGTGCGGACGCGTAAAAGCCGTTTAAAGGTGTGCACCAGAGTCGGAGTCGAGTGGAAACGCTCCAACTAATAATAAGACGTATTCCCCATGAGGTGGCACCACGCCGGAGGTTCAATACCGTACTATATAATTACTCTTCCTCGGGAGCACAGAACTGCGACGTATTCTTTTGACGAAATGACGGGAATGCCCGAAGTTTCCCGGTACACCGGCTGAGAGGGAAACACCCGAGAAGTACCTTTAAATACCAGGATCTATATTCAGGAACGGGTAAGAGCGCTCTGCTTCTGCCGCGATGGATAATCAAATTCAACTTGTGTTTGGATAGCGGATATACAGAACTGAGACCGGAGAGTCGGGTGCCGAGGGCAGGCGCTTTTCCCGCGGGCAGCCGACCAGAGATTATCAGGGAGATGTGGACGAACGTAGAGTTACAGCGCAACCATTTTACGCTGCTGCGGAGATCGCTCTGCTTTTAAAGTCAGGATAGCGAAGATACGCCATACGCTTGTACACACACCTCCCTGCTGAAAGAGCAGTGGCTTGAATATTCAGTGGTATCGCACTTATTATTAGCGAGGGCACCCTTAAGGGCTGCGAGCGCAAAGCGGAAAACTGGCATGTTCGCGTACTTGAAGTGCGGAGCGCCGAGCGCCGAGCGGCCAGAGCGTGGTAACTGCGCAACTAAAATTATAATCTCGTCGCAATCAGGCCGTTTTGTAAGGGGATAGAGTGCGGAGAGTTCGTCGGGGCCCCTCTCCGAGTTCATATTGTTAAATCGAGGGACGAGGGAGACCAGAAAGTTTTGTGCCGCAATACCGTCGTAACTTCAATTTGTATTGTAAATTTCATACCGAGCAGTTGAAATGCTTCTGTTCTTTGCCTTCTCGTACTGTTTAATGATGATGCAATCGGCTTTATCTTAATATCTTCAGGTATACTTACATATCCCCTATACATTTGGTTGCTTTTCCAATTTAACTAGATTTCATACAGCAAAGTAAATATACATGTGACAGATAACTATTAAATATTCGAATACGTCTTTCCATGTGAATGTATAAAATATTGTTCATATTGATAGGATCCAAACTACAATATTGTCAAAGTATAAATGCTTCGCGCGAATTCCATCCGCACAGTTTCCTGGAGTATTTTTATCGGGGTATCAAGGAAGCATCCTCGATAGTTCAAGTAACTTTGTTCTTTACTTTTTAATTACAATTCGTTATGCAACAACCGGGCTCGGGATATTAAATATCCGCCGCCCAGCTCTCCCTCGAGTTGAGGAATCTCATTATTCCAAGTGTAATGATCGTAGTTTTTCTTGGGGAGTGAGATTCAATTTCAACTGTTGGATTGCGCGCCTCGAATTACGTGTCGCAGTGTCGCCTTTCTTTTCTCCGGAGAAAGCTTGAAAAAGAACTACACCAAGGGGGTATCAGATTTTTATTAAAATTCTTCCGGCTAGACTTTCCTTTCTATCGGGTTCCGCGTAATCATTTCGCTTGCCGGCCTTTTGTACATTTGATGCTTTCTTCGTGATCAAATAAACCATAGAAGTTAAATCCAGTCTTTCGCGAAGAACGTTGATAACAATCTACCCGGTGGCACAAATTTCTCCAGCAATAATAAAAATAGGTTCGCTTCTGGTGATTGAGCGGAGAGAGTAGCGCTTGTAGTTTTTCCGCGTAGTAATTCCGTGGAATTACTTCTCGAAAAGGTGAATCTGGTGAAGCGCGTGGATCGAAGCATCGATGCTATGGCAACTGCAGCCGCCCTCTTAATGAAGCGCTGTTATCGCGGAAGAAAAAAAGAATATTTGATGTGTTACCATTGCTCGGGAGGTGGATACGAAGACCGTTGTTATCGAGCGCTCCAGCGGCAATACATTCGTTACATCATAATTGGATCACACGCTCGAGACCATCCTCAGTTTGCAGCTGAAGCAGTCCAATCTTCCACTCAGACGACACTCAACTGAATATACGGCAGCAACGCCATTCCCAATTACCTTTTTAACTCCCAATACATCAGGGAGTCGGTCCATTTTCTTAATCGGTGTAGGTGTTGTTGCTACACGTCCAACAACCAAGCGCGTACAACAATATGTATATGCAATCTGACGAACGGATATAATTGGGGTCACGCCAATAGGAATGAATTTTCCTAGCGCGGCACTGAGGTAAACGAGTGTTTCGGTCTAACAGCGTGCAATAAAAAATACCTCCCGCAATTGATTTTTCCGCTGTGAGAAAGAACCACTCGTAGTCAATGTTGCTACAGCTTTTCTAAAACGAAAACAATTCTTTGGCTACTGATGTTTACTTGTGTCGTCAAATGAACGAGCTACAGTTTTTCTTGTACTACCTAGTGCAGGCAACGTCCTTCCAATCGTGCTAAACTAATTCAGTGTATCGATTAGGAAATATAACTCAATTTCGTCTAACTGATTTACTCTCACAAATGGATTAAGCGGACTGGAAGGAAGGACCAGAGCGCGTTCGCCCACCATACATATAGCTACTGGCTCTCTCGTTCTCGTCCTCCTGTATACGCCACCCCAGCGCCTACTGTCTACTCTGCTCAGTCGTTCATCTTGTTTTCAGCTACTCCCCTCTGCTTCATTTGTCTGTAAGGTGCAATCAGGAATCCAGTTGTCCTACCAGCAAGAACGCGCAACCATCTCCAAAGGCTCTTAACTAATCCTGCGTTTGTCTTCATCGGCGTGGAACACGACGTTCCTTGACTAGCCTTAATAGGACTTTGCGCATATTAAGACTCGGACACCTTTATCCCGGCCAGGCTTCTGCTCAATCTTCATTTGCTCCCGTCCTTTCTAAATGAAGGAATGCGGCGCAAATATGTTCCTGGAATGATCTCCACTGTCCCGTAGATTCTGGTCACAGTAGAGTGACCTTCCGCAAATCGTATACGGCGTCCCGCCGGTGGAATTTCGGGCGAATAAATCAATTTAATTAAATCATATTTTTCCTGTCCGCGTAGACAAACAAGGGAAGCAGACTCGGCGCTCGCAAGATGATTCACAGATCGAATAAGACGCTGCTGGCCATCGTCCAAGTTTTAAGACCTCCATTATTTCGCCATTAAAGTTTTTCGCCCCAGCATTTTTGCCGGGCGACGCTCCGCCCGATACTTTTAGTAAATTAATTTTCTGCCGCGCCTCTCGTTCTCAACTTAATGGTCCTCGAGAAAAAGCAATATTTATTGAGTGGCATTCCCGCTGCCGTAGTCCTTTTTTGCTGGCCGGGGACGTCGGGTTGGATAGATAGAGAGAGGATTTCGAGAGACGGATTAACCGAGAGCGGCATTTCTGCCGGCGGGATATTTTTTTCTTCACGTCGTGCCTGATTGCTTCCTGCCTCGGGAAATATGAGTGGACGTTTATAGGGTCGCAAAGTAACGGGGGCGGGTGCTGCGATTATTTATGGTATTTGTCGGGCGTTGTTAACTAACTTATATACTTCTCATGAGTATAGGGCGGTGATGTCTTAATGAGGCACACCCAAGACAAATAGAACAGTGGCCACCGCCGTCTTCCCCACTGCCTCGCCGCGAGAGTCAGATGGAACACTCCAGTGTTTAAGTATGTTATTGGTTATCGGCCTGATTCCTGGCCGGCAACTTCATCTGAGGCTTTTAATTTCGTGACTATACCCGACAAATACTTATAATGTCGCTTTAACACTGCCAAAACTTTCTCCCGATATTCTCTGCAAATCCATTTCCGACATCGCATTCATCAGTTCTTCACTCACGTTTCTCACTCTCACCGGTGTGTTCTTGCGCCAGAAACAGAGTACTCCCGGACATGTGTTGTCAGCTGGAGTACTCTCTCTATGTATACCTCTCTATACTATACGCATATGGTTCGCACCTCTTCACTTTCACTTTCACGAGTGATTTATTCACATAGTTATTCCGTAGTTGGAGAATCTTGGCGAGGATAAAATGAGCCATAGACACATTGTGAGTCGGACACAATGGCAGTTATGAGTCGGCATGATTATAGAATCGCATTTACACGGACACAATATTCGATCCCTATTTCACGCTCCCATAACAGAAGGGGGGTCCTACCTGGAAACGCCCTGCTCTTGATAGAGGGATGAAGATAAATATCGCTCGTGATGAAAATAAAATCCTTGACATAGGTTCGACGGTAGGCTCTCAACGGTGACACCTGTGGGCAGCCTAGCCGACAATACATGGACAACTCTCCCGGTCACAACAAAGCAGGATCCCCCGAGAGATCAGTATCTTTGATGCGCGCATTCGATAAAGGGCGAAAGGGGGCCGTTATGTGGCGATGGAAAAGAGGAGACAAAAATCACGATACACGGTAGACGAGCTTACGCCAAGTACAAGCACACTAGTGTATGCATACAGTACGGCGCGCGACAGTCGAGGATACTTATCCCGAAGTACAGCTGTCGGAGACGAACACCGGACGTTTCCGCCACAGTTCGGGCACTCTCGGCGTCTGACCGCGTCGGCTAATGATCAGCACGATAAATCGATAACGCGACTCTCTGCCGTATCAACAACGCTTCCCTCGCTCGAACGGGGCGCTATGCTTACCTCGATACTTTAGGAATCGTCGCATCTAGCTCTTTACTTGCACGATGAGCGTCGCGCCGTGCACTTGCCGAGGAAAGGGTGAGAGCGGAATTGTTGAGCACGCCAAACGTAATCAGCTGATCATTGGTTGACGCGCTCAGCGCAATGAACTCTAGCGAGACGCGGGTTTTCTAACAGTTGCGAACGCCGTCAGTACGAAATCCCCAAGACCAACGAGCTGTTGCGAACCGAATTCCGTAACTTACATCGAGAACCAGATCTCTCTGATCGCTTCGACAATTTGCTCTCTCCGAGTAACGAACATAAATACATAGCACATATTGTATTGTACATAGCAATACAACATAGTAGTAATTGTTCATCGTTGTGACTATGATATACACGTGATTCGACCATGTGATCTCAACCTTCGCAAACGCGATTAATTTTACAGTTCGATCTGACCAGCAGCTGTTATCCACAGTTACCAAAGTTTCACCTTCACTTACGCAAAACTTGCAACTCCAAAGATTTATTTATGAATGTTGTATTTCATCGATTATTTTTCTGAATTAATATGTCTACGTTCTTCAAAATAAGAATGCGCCGCGGTTCCGTCGAAACAAAGGCGAGAAAGCGCCAGGGTACTAGGATGCAATTCACAAGTCTGGAATGGGGTCTCGAAGAAATGCTCTTACATTCGCCGTAAGTCTCGGCCGCAGCGTTCTAACGTGGCCATTGTGTTTTTAATTGCAGACTCCTACCACCGCAGCAGCAGGCGACCGTCGGGTCGCTGGGTGGCGGGTTGAGCGCTGCCTCTGGAAATGGGGGTGCCGGTACCGTGGGTGGACAGGGCCAGGCCATGGTAATGCCAGGATTTCCACTTCGCGGGCCAGCCGTGCCACATTACTCACCTTATTCGCCGTCACGCTTCCATATCGACAAGCGCTGCCAACACAGATGTTCCTGGAAATGTTTCTCGATCGCCCTCATCTTGGTGACTGTCGCGCTCACCGCAATGCTCGCCTATTTCGCTAGTAAGTAAACACCAAGAATTCCATTGCTCGAACTATGTTTAAGTTTATTACGCCGGTTATCTTAGTATGTGTACTTCGAGTAGTATTACCGACTCGGGTGGTAATTCAAGTAGCTTAAAGTTCCATGTATGCAATTGCCGAAACTATCTGTGTGCCTTGATCAACACATTGTCAACTATCTCATTTATGCAAGATCACATTGCTGGTTTCATGACGGAGTGAAAAGATATAGCCGAATGATCGAACGTTCAAACAAACAGGTCGTATAGTTAAACAGCTAGTAACAACAAGTAACATAATTTTCGTGGTCGGTCAGCAGCGTTTGTGCATGAGAACATGAGTATGTATACCCGTGATCAGTCAGCGAATGGAGAAAATTCGGAGAAAATCCCGCCCCGATGAGTTTTCTTCATTCTCAATCTGCTAGATAATCTGCGAGAGATAATCCCCGATAATACAATTTCGCATTGTTGCCGGTACTGGCTGCGAATAGCTGGCACGCAGGATTAATAGATTTTTATGATAGAATTAATGCGTTTAATGGGCGCGCCGACGGGATTAAGCGTGTGATATTAATGCTGGGAAGGATCACCTAGGGTAGGAAAGATATTTGCGCGTCGGGTCGTATACCACAATATTAAATACTGTTTAAGGACGGAAGTCCGGATCTTTGGTAGGAAGTGCAGCTACATCGTAACGTTACTGGCGCAATGGTTCATTTAGTACCCAGTGGCCGGTTCCATCCGGTTAGGGGAGAGGTAAAAATATTGCGGGCCGATAGCGGGGAAACAGTGTCCGAGGCCTAGGGTGTGTTTGACCCCATAATGATCGGCACTGAGACATTGCCCTACCGGGTAGCAGTAACGGGTAAACCGGCGTGTTTGTACGAATCAATAGGACGCCTGTGTCCACTAATAAGATGTGTGGGAACATCGTAACGTCAGTGAAACTGAGACGTCGAAAACTAGTGGCGAGACAGTAGAATCGAGTCGAGCCGGCTTTAGCGTCAATAAATTTGGGGATCCTCAGTGCTATACAGAAGGTCAATTCGAGGAAAATCCCCCATTCGCGATGGGCATTAACTTAGAATGGATCGAGGGGGATTAATCTATGGGACGAAGGGCCATAGGAAACACATTTCCCTTTCGTGCAATAGTCAGCTTTTATCCTCTCGAGTAATCGCCGGTAAGAGACCGTACCGCTTACACAATTCGCGACGAACGACAACTTATTCTTTTATCGAGATAGGTGCACGAAACTCTTCCGTGCGCCGAATGAAGGTAGCAAGCTCCTCGCAATTGAGTCTCATCGCCATCTGTCTCGCCGACACGCTCATACATAATTGTTTTTGTCCAATCCCGTGACTTGAGCAAACTCGTCCCGCCTTGGCCGACCTCCATTACCAGGGGGGGCTGCATTTAGCCGAAATGAGAAACGTAAACAGAGTTCTTTATTATACGAAATTAAGACTCCGCTCAGGATGGGACAACGGCGGGTAACTCGGAAAAACAGCGGGGACGACGCTACCACCAACCTAGTTAGGAAAGAACTTGGCAATGCGGTTTATCTGAATTCCTAATGTAGACGCATTCCCCTGAAGCGCGCTGCGGTGGGGTGATTGAGCTGGTGCCTTAGGGTAGCGAGTCGGCGTCGGAGCCGATTAGAGAAATTAACGTTCCCTCGTTATCAGTGCGAAACACAAAGAGGCAGAGAGACCTGCGGTGGATCGGTACACGGTTGTCGCGGTGCCAAATTGTCCTTTTACAGTGTGCGTGTACCCGGACAAATCCGGAAAATCCGGGGGCGCACCACGGTGGTCAAGGTCCTTGGAACGCCGGCTAGAGTTTATCTTTCGGTGGCGCTGGGGCTAAGGGGATTTGACGGGGAGGAAGGACGAGGAACGGGCGATAGGGTGGCGGGACGGTGGAAGTAAGGGCCAGATTGCCCTGCGAATATGTATACAAAGGCGGCGGTACACCCTTGGAGAAGTGTCCCTTGAATCCCACCAGTTATAGTATTCCTCTTCCTCCTCTCGCCGAGCCCCCTTCCACCGACCCGTCGGGTTCCCGTCTCTCAGTCGAAAAGGCCGCCAGAGTGCCAGACGAGGGAAGAAAAGGAGAGGATTGTGTGGAGGTGGATCGGTAGAGGTGCGGCCCCACGCGGTGACGGGCGTCGAGAAGACCCCGGCAGTTGTTATTTCTGCATTCCAGTAAATCGAGTCTGGGAACCAATCTGCCTGTTTGCTACTGCATCCGAACTACCCCTTTGCGCACCCGTGCCTCTCCACCCGCTCCTGCTGGTCTGTCTACTTACTTCCCTGATGGCACCACCCGACTGCTACCCCTGTTCGTCCTGCTGTTTCCGACTGCCTCTCTCAATGCGGCATCCGTGTGGACACGGATCCTGCGTGCGTGTCCCTCGCTTTCCCTTTCGGTGATTTGATTTATGCCGCGTCTTCCTGCACCGTAGGGGAAAAACTTGCGTAGCCGAATCCGTCGGGAAGACGCCCTTTCGCGAAAGACTTCCTTCTTCTCTCAAAACCATTTCAGTCACGGTGATAATTGAAATAATTTCTCATTAAATATTCCTGCTGTTATTGCACGGTGATAATATCTAATAACAGCGCAGTAATTATCAGTTTGTTGGTCGCGTTTCATTGTTATCCGGTGCACACGAGTCTCGTGTAATTTTATCCTTTTATGCTGAGTAATATTCTTGTAGCTCTACACTCCAAAGACTCTTTCCCTTACCTTGTCTCGCATGTAGTTTAGATTTGCAAGATGTTTTCGTAGGATTCGATTTTTCGGAAGTACAACAAGGAATATTCGTCTTGGCCGCCGTATAGTGAAGGAAAGTCCATTATGGTGTCATTGAATTTAGTTAAGCGCGGCGCGGAAACTTGGGCCAGCGATTGTGTGGAGTTTCGCCGCGGAAAGTGTATGTCACGCTCTTCGGGGAGGCGAATAATTACGGCGCAACGATGTTCAGACCTGGAGCAGTAAATTCTATAGGCTTGACTGGTTGTGTACACATCCTCGGCAATCGATCGAGCATTTCCAGCCACTCGGCAGCGTTTTGGGCAATCGATTCGGCCCGACTACACACGATAAGGGTAATTCCGGCGTGTCTGCTCGAATGTTTCCTAGAATCGATAGGAGAGCGAGCGCGCGAAAGGATAGGCCGATCGACAGTAAATATTTCATTATGTCCGGAAGAGCGAAAGCGAATATGGCATGTTCGCTCAGCGGGGGCCACGGAAGTCCGGATAATCCCCCGATAATCCGGGAATCATTCTGGGAAATGAATCGCTTTATCGACCCGCCGGAATATAATTGAAAAAGTTGTTCTCCCGCTTTCCTGAAACGGGGAAAGTCCGCTGTGTCCTTCTCAACTCCGAGTTCGCTGGTTCACCTTCCGTCCATCGGCCGGTATGATAGGATGTAGCAGTCTGCCAGGGTCCTATCTAGCGCGGGCAGTCGCTTTTCTCTGGAATTCTGGTGGTGCCGTGGCCATTTCAAATTTCCGGCCGCAAGACGATCACCGAAGATTCGGCGGCTGTCTTCGCACCTCGACGGTAATATTAGATTTCGAAATGACTCCGCTTCTCGCCGGCTCCGATGCCGTTTCCCCCTATCGCCGCGACACGTACAGAAGCTGGGATATAGGAAGAAGGACGCCGACGGCGATATGGCTCCCACCTAGGTGTCATGGTGTGTCACCCCTGTGCTTTTGAAATAAGGTCATTTCCAGTTGAGTGCAACCCAATTTTAGCGATCGTTGCGTAACCGGCGCTAGCCCTCTCAAGAGGTGCATCCTTCGTTTTTCCTACCATTTTTTAGTCTACAGAATCAGTCTCCAGCATAGGGGTGTATGCTCACGAATTCATAGGCACAACCTGCCCCAATCACCCCTCTTACTTTGACCGTAGCATTCTCTGGGCTAAATTCAATGGAAATTATCCGCGGCTACACACACACACAGCCCACACGCACATTCATTATGGAGGGAGGGTGACAGCATCTTTATCACACTAGACTGCGCCCAGAGTGATAACAAACTTGTTGGGAATGCTAAAAAACAGATTATCGTAAGATCATGGATCTCCCATGTTCCATTGCGCGGGGAAACGTGTATCACAACTGCTGATCGTTAAAGCCAATATAAGCAGCTGCGGATATGTATGTGCGTGTGTACAAGTAAACAGGGACACAGCTAACGTATGGGAAATTGCATTTGCACTAGCATGCGCTAGGCTGTTTAAACAAGTAAGCTTGAAGAGATACGCAAGTGTGACACGTAATTAACCGTCCTGGAGGTCATTAGACGTAGGTATCACTATTCGTCAACAAAACCCCGTCTATCTACCTAATTAATTCCGGGAAATCTCGGTGGCAAGACGAATAGCTAATTTAGTTGCGTGGCCGCTTCAGCAAGTAAGAACTTTATCATGAGATTTATCATATTATTTACATCGAGAGGGCTCATATTTAATTCCTGTGAGATTTTTATATACGGGATTGCCTGAGGACATTCCCTTTTCGGAGCTTCGAGCTCAACAAAACTGTAATTACATTCCTGGCTCGGAGTTCTGAATTGAATGCATCGAGTGATTGTTTACAGGGATTTTGAATTTATATTATACCAGGTTGCATGCTTTTGTTCTGTACTTCGTTTAAAATAGCGTGCGTGTTACGTATCTGATTGCTGCAGCAGAGAATCTAGCATGCTCGCTGTAATTGAAAAGCCATTGTTCGAATTTATGAAGCCATTAGCGCGCTTCTGGACGTTCGACCAAAGCCTGTTCCTGATTCCTGGTGCTATAAAAGAGCCGCGCCACCATGCTGTTTCGTCTCGAGCGGTACGGGGGCACTAAAAATCTCACAGTTGGCACTGGCAGTGTGCGACATTCCGCGCGAAATATAAGTGTTTCTAAGTTGAAGAAAATACCTCTAGTTAGTATTATGCGTAGATACAAAATTGGATAAGAGTCAAATGTCTAAGCCAAATCCGTTCTAGGAGGATTTGAAAGTTGTAATGCGAATCCAACAATATTAGAAATTTTCAATGATTCCAGCTCCATGGTAGTAGTTAAGCTTTTTCGTGATTTCTCATAGAAATGCAGACTAGCAATGCAAAGCAATAAAAAAATTGTCGTATATCCCGAACGAAGTACATACATTTAAGATATTCGGCGAAAAGACCAATTCCAGTTTTCAATTTAACCGGCGAAAGCTTCAACCTGATCTCTAGTTGAAAAATATCCGATATCGTTGCCCGGGGTTTTAAAGCATATTACCTTTTTATTCCAGCAGTGAGCTCGATACGATCGACAGACAGGACAAATTGTGTTGTGGATCAAGACTTCAAAGCCGTCACCAACGAAAACGCACGCATTCACGACCCAATATCAACTCAAATCCCCACCGAAGGTAAATATCCAAGGCTAATGTGTAATTTATACTCGCTTAGTGTAGTGTAAATAGTGCCTGACTATAACCGCCTCGCGGTATATCGGTCTTTGAGGGCCTTAAAAACGAAGCCCGCCTGCATTTCTGTTGGAGATCAATAGATTGGTACGCCAAACATGCCACAAAATTAATACCGGTTTACACACCGGCGAACATTGGGGTCGGAAAATATCTGCTGTGGAAGGCATGAAGTCAAGAGTTTATTCAACAGCAGCGCGGCTTCCGCCCTAATCTAAATACAACACGATCCACAAAGAATACAGGCCGATCGAGAATGTTTTAATCACTGATTTTAATTGTGCGAAATTCACTGGGGTTATAACAAACAGGGGAATAGTATGGCAGTCTTAGGGACTGAAAGATCTGGCTATCCATCCGGGGTTTCTCAGGATCATGCTTAGCTAGGAGTCTAGAGAATCTTCGCGAGTTTGGAATAGGGGTATAAAAGGGCACTTGAACTTGTGCAGTGGCGTCGGTGTCGACTGGCCGGAATCGTTGGTAGGGTGCATTCACAGTTGAAGCAGAAACAATTTCGCATTGCTTGTTGCACAGAGTCGCTGCCGACGAGCACGGCGGAACACTCGAGCGCCTCAGACAGCGCCGGGGACCAGCAGAGCGATCCTCAGATCCAGCAATCCGCCCAACAATGGCCAGCGGTGTTGGAACTGCAGGCGTACAATGTCGCGCACTCGGCCGTCATACCGCCTTACCATTTCTGGAACACGGAGTTTCGCAACAAGCAGCCGGCTTTCCTGCGGCTGAACCTCACGCTACCTTGGGGTGCGAATTTCGCCGTTTACGGTAGACGGAACGTCGCGCCGAGCGTCACGCAGTACGACTTTGTGGAATTCGTCAAGGGCGGCAGGGTCGATCACAGGTTAAAAAGGGATGCATCTTCCGAAGCGGTCAGCTTTATGAAGGCAGTTACGCAAGATGTCCATCCTAGCATTGGCAGACCGTCATCGTCTTCGTATCAGCACGTAGTTATCAAACGGACGATCATGGAGCCGATGATGGTGAACGTTAGCCTACTCCAATACGTCGACACCGGTCATTGGTTCCTCTCCGTTTACAACGACGAGCTGCAGCCGTACAAGGTCACCCTGGTCGTCACCGAAGCCGAAGGCGTCTCCACCACCTGCCCGAACGACTGCTCTGGACGTGGATCGTGTTATCTTGGGAAGTGCGACTGCATCGATGGCTATCAGGTGAGTCCTCACAAGGCTTTCTCTCGCCATTCATAGATAGCTTTCACAGGATATCCTCCATCTTTGTAACATAACGAAAATCAGTCCGCTCAACCCTTTTGTTCGAGCTTCTCTGCCCGTGGAAAACGTGAATCACACGTGCGTAGTCGAACGTAGTGGAAGCAGTATAAAGAGTTTGGGTGGTACGGCGAAATTACAGGGGGCCGATTGCAGCAAGAGTGTCTGCCCGGTATTGTGCTCATCCCACGGACAATACGGCGGCGGTATGTGCCACTGCGAGGACGGCTGGAAGGGTGCCGAATGCGACATACCCCTAGGTGATTGCCAGGTCCCTGACTGCAATCAACATGGCCAATGCGTGCGTGGTTCGTGCGTCTGCAATCCAGGCTGGAAGGGCGCTTTTTGTGATGAACGTAAGTTGATCGTGCAGTTGCAAACGAGTCTCCAAATTTCGTTAGCCTGCCAGCCTCCCACCCGGCGCCAGGCGCCAGGCGCTGGAAAAAACCACTTCCCCGCACAGTCAAACAGAAAGTGCCGCTTAATTACGTTTGTACGGTTCTTCCGCTCTGCTTTCATTCGTTCTGCTTTCACAAAGTGAAACTATTTCAAACTGAAATTTCTGGAAAGAATAGGGTTTCAACTTTCAGTGCCGCCCCTATAAAACGCCGAACTACTTTCTCGATAAGCATAGGACAAACTCTCACTCTTTTCCGTGTGTCTGTCTATCTCTCTTTCTCTGGTATACTCGTTAACTACGATAGCATGATGTTTAATTCCTGTGAGTTCAAAAACAGGCGCGAATAGTCACATGACATGCAGATGAATTCACGATTTTTTACTAGTACCTATTATTTATTAACCTTTTCTATATGCTGCCGATAGGATGCAAATATGTCGTGGTCATTTGTAAAGAGCAGTCCTTCTTTTCCTTGTAAAACAAAACAAAAGGACTATTCGTTCGGTTTGGAATATTGCGACATACATATTATCCATTCCTGGCACCGGTCACGTTGCAAGTTGCAAGGGAGAGTTTCAGATTCGCGGCAATGCGGAACATGAAAATTCGAAAATGTCGGTATACACTCGGACGAGGGTGAGCATGAACTTCGCTGCTTTATTAAATGATTCTCAAATTGATACGGTGACCCAGTACACCTCGTGAATGTTTAAAAATGCTACGGATCCAGAAACACCGTCACCTCCTCCGATTACGGATCAATAACGCATGCGATGAAGAGGATTCGATAAGGAAAGGGGGGGTTCTAATTTGGCGTGATGATCGGCGCGCATATGCAATAACGATAAGATCCGTCAGAAATTTCGCTCATTTGAATGAAGCAAATACGGATCATACCGTGTAATAAAGTGCAGTCAGAACACGTGAAACTATAGTGTCGCGATACTTGTTTATACTAGTAAAGAGTAGCACGAGAAGCGCAAAATAGGACATTCGGCACCTCTCGTATCGACCTTGCTGAATACCGTGCGCACCCACCCACCAGAGTAAAGTCGCACAATGTTGCCGAGAGGTTCACGAGCGGGGTGCGCGACTACGTGGTTAATGCAATTGTTCCGATGCTATAATTTAAAAAGTTGGCCCATTCGTCCGCGCGGTGAACGCAATCAGCAGCATCCGGCTGTGACAGGATGGCGCGCCTGGTGTGCAAGGACGAGGCTACGGCGCGGCCCGGCGAGGTTAAAAGCGCCAATGCCGACGAATAAGTGCCGGGAGGACCAGAGGTTTAAGCAGGATTATGAATAAGGGAGGGACAGAGGATGAGAAAGAATGGTCCGAGGGTCGTTGCGAGTCCTGCCATTCGGGTTCCCGAAGTTTCACAGTTATCATTAAGAACCGGCAAGAGCGGTCGGCCGGGGCGGAGGGGGTGGCTGGAAGTATCATGTCACAGTCAGTAAGTATGACTAATTGCGGGCATTGCGACTTGGATTTCTAGCTGATTGCGCCGATCCAAACTGCAGTGGCCATGGCGCCTGCGTATCTGGCAAGTGCTACTGCAAGGCTGGCTGGCAAGGCGAAAGGTGCAACCAGGTCGACCAGCAGGTATACCAGTGTTTGCCCCGTTGTTCGGATCATGGCACGTACGACCTCGAAACTGCGTCCTGTATCTGCGAGGGACATTGGACCGGAGTTGATTGCTCGCAGCCCAGTTGTGGCCTCGACTGTGGACCTCATGGAAGCTGCGAGCAGGGCTTCTGCAAGTCAGTATACGTGTATCTACCTAACCTTTTGTACCGTCGTCCTTTATGGGTCCACCGTGAGTGTTGCAACGCGTCGTTGGAATTGGGTTACCTGGATACAAGCGAGGATGCGCGCGCGCCCGCCACCGGCTGCTCTCTCACCGAATTGAATGGGAGAAGTGATGTGTGCCCACTGGCGCTACTCGTTTCCCTTGGATTAAAGAAATTTCTCTACGCTACGATTTACTTCCTTTACTTCCTGCCGGGCTGCTCAGTAAAGGGCGCCTTATTTACGCGGCCGGTAAAACTTGTAGCAAGGGCGGTCTTGTAATCTTTCGGTTGAATTTACTGCCTTCAAAAATCACGTCTGCACTTACGGGAAAGCACGACCCAATAACGAATGCCTCTACTCGTTCTTATTAGATTGATCTAGTCGCGTAACTGTCGTTATCCCGATTTGCGATTCTATGAATACCATTTTATAGGAATCGTGTTTTCGAGTCATATACATGATACATGGCAAAGAAAAAGATAACGAAAGGTAGGACTGAAAATGAGTAAATTGCTCTCGGGATTAGCGGCACAAAAGTCGAGGCTAAGGTGATGAAAAATAGTGAGAAAAAAGCTCTGTCTTTTGGATGGATGGCGGGAAGGGTGGGGGGCAACTTATCATGACTCGAAGGACCGCCATCCCTTCCTACCTTTCTTTGTTAGAGATCAAGGACGCGAGAGTGGATCTCTTTTCTCATATTCTAAAGCTGACGCCTCTCGTTTTCCCTCTTGTTCCATCCAGAGTGTTAACGTAAAAGCGGGCCTAAGTGCAAAAAGTTCTTTTTGTGGCAAGGTAACTTTGGAACTAAGCTTAAACTCACATTTTTTCTTAAGCTGCTATAACCCGAGAAAATTGATTTTACCTTTTGCGTTCAACGTTGTCCTTTCGAAGCTTATTGCTCCCGTGTGTAGGAACACATTCCTAGTCCGGTGTTTTGTTACGACGCTGTTCTCGGGATGGCTGAACGTAAGATTTAGTACGCCTGTGATTAAACAGAACAATTTGAGAGAAAACTAAAAGTACCCATTGTTTACCGTAGATGCAATGACGACTGGACTGGGACGAAGTGCGATCAGAAACCATGTGATCCTCGGTGTCCTGAACATGGCCAGTGTAAGAATGGTACTTGCGTCTGTAGTCAAGGATGGAACGGAAGACATTGCACGTTACGTAAGTTACCAAACAAACTTCATCATCATTTTCAATTTATACGTGGAGGTAAGCTACTTTAAGATCCAAAATACCAACATTTTTGTACAGCGGGCTGCGAAAATGGTTGTAGCAGACATGGTCTCTGTACCCTCCAGGATGGCGAGTATAGTTGCGAGTGCTCGACCGACTGGGCCGGACGAGACTGCAGCATCCGTCTCGAAACAAAATGCAACGATTCAATTGACAATGATCAGGGTGAGTCCTCATCGATATCAAAGTCGCGACGAATTGTCACGACTTTGCATACCTATGACACCTAGTGAATGATTAACCACGCATCACGGAATTGAAAAGTATCGAGCAAGTTTATTTCGAAAGTCTGTGGCGATGTAGAACTGATATAATGGAGTGCGGGAACTGAGAAATACTAAGAAACACTGTTCTTTAGATGGATTGGTAGACTGCGCTGACACCGAGTGCTGCTCCCAAGAAGTCTGTGTAGAGCATATCATGTGCCTTGCTAGTAGTAATCCTGTGGACGTCTTACTTCGCAAACAACCACCGAGCGTTACAGCTTCCTTTTATCAACGCGTCAAGTTTCTTGTAGAGGAGCACAGCGTACAAAGCTACGCCCACATGGATGAATACACAGAAAAGTAAGATCAATCAAACCTTGTTACCACACGAGTAATTATTCAACTTAGTGCGCTTAGTTCCTGATTTTCATAACGTATAAGGAAATAATAACATTTAGGCGCGATCGAGCAAGTTATTCCATAACACTCTGAGAACTTGCTACTGACCACGTTATCGCGTGGTCGTGGAAAAAAGAACAGAACGGAGAGAAGGAGACTGAAAATTACGATCTCGATAATGAATATTCTCATATGCAAGAGATAATCGGAGCAGGTGTGTGTGGTAATAACTAGCTCGGTCGGTGTACGATATTACATTTAATCGCTAACCAAAGAAAAAAATAGTTTAGTAGCGTGTCATAGTTTGGCCTTTTACGATATTTCTATTCCACTCGCGATTTTCTTTTCCCGTCTTTTGTCATCAGTCGCGAAGGACGCGTGAATCATTTCTTTCATTCAGAAATGTCAGTTATTCACTGCACGCGTTACGTCGTTTTTCAACTGTACAGCTGAAAAACGGAGATCATTCTCAGCGATACAAGAAATTCGCCCGAATTTCTCACGTGGCTGTATATACTATACTGCCTGCACTTGATTATGTTTTACCGAAAGTGTTCAATTAAAGTATAGCGAAACATCACCGCGTGCTTCACGATGGGGTGAAATTTCCTTCATATTTCGCGGCATGTGTTTACACGAATTGAACTTTTTTCCTATATAAACGCAAAACTTTGCTCACAGTGTTTCATAAAAACATGCTCACGACAACTAAGGCGCACTCGAAAGTGTTAATAATGAATGTGCAATATTAAATTCTTTAAGTTTGTCGTGGTTTACTGGGAAATCCTTAACGATGGCTACAAGTTATGCATGGTAAAATCACCTGTAAACCTTATTCGAGTGGGAATGAAGAGAGTAAACTCTTTATTTAGTTACAGCTGGAAAAATCAGTGTGTAAAAAGTTAATTAACGAACGTGTTTTGTCCCAGGACAAAAGAGTTTAAATTAAGATTAAATAGCGCATTTTCAGTGAAGACAAATTACAAGAGCAGTTGACCCAATTTGCCCTGAAGTGAAATTTTCCTCATCGTGAGCATTGATTAAGCTATAAAGAGTCTAATCGGACCAGTATCATTCTGTCAAAGTGCGCGGTTTAACCGTGACAGTTGAATTATCAAGAGAGCCCCCGGTGGGTGACAGCCCTGTCAGACCTCCGATTATCCTTTTCCTCGTGTTTCACCTCTTTCCTCCCCCGAATGCCAAACGCATTTGTGATCACCTTGAAGACCAATGTCGACCACTGGAACTATTTCTGCCAATCTATAGAGTCGTACCGTAGTAAGACTTATTCAGTGTCTTTAAATACGCACTAATCGTCTCTAAAGGAGCGTATCCACTAGCGTTGCGCTAGTAGATACCGGCCTTGGGGCAAAACTGAAAGTGACCAAAAAATTGCACTGTTCTAGTCCTGTTTCCCACAGCTTTCATTAAAACAGATTGTCAGTACAAAATATAGAATGCGCGATGTACCTGCGAATAGTGGTACTTTAGAGCAACCTTCCATTCGGAATAATAATACATTTATGTAACAGGATATTTTCCTTAAAACATTCGTTTGGACGCGGGTAAACAACGCAGTTGGCAAAGTCACTACATCCTCTTAATGCTTGATATACAGCCATGTCCCGCATTTTGAGCAACAAGTATGAATAAAATGATCTGCGCACTTGAATTTGTTCAAAGACCCAGCGCGAAACCCTAATACAGGTTCACGTGTTTCCATTGTTCGACATTGAGGGAAAGGTACGGAGGATGCGTGCGGCCTGATGCAGAAGAGGCTGCGGATGCATTTCGGGGGATTCGTGTATTTTGTCTAGTGTTTATCCTCTGTGTGTACCCTTACCACCACCAAATACCAATCTCACCCTACAGCCGAAGACCGAAAGAGGCTCTGTCGTGCCCGGACAGACTGTCCGGCAAGAGTCTGTATAAAGACAGAGAAAGATATTATATATGTATTGCCAAAGAGAGTTGCTTTATGTATCTTTATTACTTGATTCAATTCTCTCGCGTTAAAGACAGTGCACTTCCAGGCATTCTACGTTATATTACTGAGTACAGCAGTCAACCAGCACGCAATATATCTGAATAACATATTATAAGAATCAAGTAAAGATTCAAAATTTCCTTCTGGTAACAGCAATCTCGGCCATTTGTTAAACATTTACAAAGGAAAAGAGTTGATAGATAAAGTACACGGGCGATGGAGCCCCGGCGCAGCTATATGGCCGCCCCATGTCTGATGCTGCGCAAGTAGTGCTGATCAGTGTTTAGTCAGACGCGACTGCGACAGCACATATTACTGGCTCGCCGAGACTCGATCGCCTAGAAATTTATTTTTAACTATGGTAGACACAAGTTTGAAATCTTGCGTGTGTTGTTCCGCCTTTCGCCTCTCTGGGACACTACATACGTCGTGTATAATGTGCACACTCTGCACACAGCCGTTATCTAGTACCGACGAGCAGTCTTTGCTCATATGATGCAGTTTCTTTGTCTATTGTCCGTTGTCCACTGTTTTGTGCCGTCGCAATACTGATTATCGTTCTAAGTATTCCTGCCGCTAGCTTGGAACGCTTTCACGCCTATTAAGAGAATACGAGAGGCCCTGGAGCACGCTTCTATTCCTCCGTGGAACGCTTTGCAGAGATGGAGAAGTACGTCGCGGTTAAGGAGGGGCGTATTGCCGCTTACGGGATCTGGACAGTTAAAGGATACTCGAGATTTGCACCTAATCATGCATGCTAAGTGCCAAGAAAGCTTCGGCGTTCCGCACGTAAGAACACCGCTGGTCGAGCGCGACCCTCGCGTTTCGGGCGTTTCGGCGCGTAGCAAATGAAAAAGAGTAGTTAAGTTACGATCGTAGAACGTAGAAGAGGTAAATTCCGACGGGAGGAGGGCCGCTTTATCGCCTATCGTTGGACGGGAAATATTGTCCGCGTCGACGTGGAGGAGGGAAACTTTGAATAGTTAGACGCGCGCTTTACAAGTAGACGTCGGTGAATCAGACGGTGAATTCAGGCTGGCGTTGGGATTGCTCGGACACCGTAATCAATATTCGAAGATCGTCTCCCGACATGGCATCCGCGTCGGCACCCGATGGAATCTCTTCCCTTTGTCAGTCCGGGGTTCCCTTCGACCCCGGTCGACCAAGCCGATAAGAGCTCTCTCGGATGTCGCCATTCGGGTTTGCAAGTCCTCGAGACGCGAAGGCAGGTAGATAGATAGGAAGAGGGAGAGAGAGTGAGGGGGTCGGTAGAAGAAGGGGGGGGGGGGGCAGAGGGGCAGATGAGATGCCGAGTTACTGGATTAACACGCGCATTAACATACGGTCACTTCGGACTCGTGCTCCGGCTCAACTATATATCATCATACATATGTGTGTGCGTTCTCCGTAGTTTCCAACTTGTGTCTGTCACACGTGTATACCACTCCATGTTGAATGAGTCTGAGGGTGACTGCGTTCATGTTGCGTGACTGGCAAGGATCGGGTGTGCGTGTGTGATGGGTGCGCTTGATTAGTGTGTGTCTACGTCTATTGTTTCTGTGACTGCGTGCGAAACATTGCGAGGAGCACTCGATTTCGTAACGAAGCCGGGCCGAGAGCCCGGCCAAATCGAATAAACAGCGTGTGCTACACCATTGACATTGGAGCTTTAACTAGAGTTAGATTTACGCCTGAAGCGCTCTTGTCACGTCCAGACACGCGATTAGACTCAATTGTCAGCAAAACAAAACGTACGAAGGAATGATTGCGTGAACCGTATAGAAAAGCGGTGCGGTGCCTTTCGCATGGAAACGACTGCTCGCGCAATGTTGCGCCCGCACACCCGTTTTTGCCCGCAAATGCGGGTTCTGTGACCGTGGTAACGCCCTTTCTTCTCGTTGGTTTTTCCCACACGTAGTACGTTCTGGAGTTCCTTTACACCGCGGTAAGTTGCAGCTCAAGCTCTCGCTAATCGTTCTTATCCAAAAAAGTACTACCATCTATTGCTCGTTTCGCTCGTATTTTCATCTTACATGTTTTTCGTACGTCCCGTATATATATATCTATATATAAATACATATATACGTATTTGTACCTTAGCCTGCCTCTACATTCTCTCCTGTTACTTTCTCTCTTTCTTTTCCCCTTCGCCCGACAGCCTGCCATAAGTTCGATCAAGTGAATTTTTCGGTTTGCCAATATCTGAGCATACGTCTCGCTTGTTCCTTTCATCCCCGCGCGCCCTTTCTTTTCTAGCAGTCTCTCGATTTCTTTCTCCTTTCTATCTCTCCGCCTTTATTCACCTGCAGACCTCTCTGTCTGTGTCTATCACTCTCAGGCCCCACGGCTGCGCTTGCTTACGCTGATACGCGATTAAACACACAATGGGAATCATCGAAGATTCGTATACGTCACTCTCTTCATGTTTCCACCGCTAATGCGCTGGCTGTATATATGTATGGTGAAATCGTTTAGCTTTTGTTCGTATTAACTGGGAATCGGAGCGCGAGGTGCACAGAGCGTTTCGAGGGTTTGGCGCGGATTAAAAGTGTACAATTAGGAAAGCAGCGGGCACATGCGGAACCACGTGTCTGTAATGGGAAATTGTGTCAAGAGCAGTGGTGTGCGACGTCGGGCGTGGCGGTACAGTGCGCGGCACTTTGACGTTACAATGCGGGCAGACGTGAGAACGCATTTTCCGGGCAAATTAGAGCGGTCGCGTAATCATCGAACAAGCAGCAGCCCAGGGGCCGCACTGTTCACATGTACATGAAAGTACAGACGTACGAATTGTGTCTGTATATCACTTGTGATATGTCATACCAGAATTGTTGTCTCACCCCCGGCCCTTTTGTTATGTCTTGTCTCCCTGTCCTTTAGTACGCTAGTCTCACCACCGATGTACGTGCTAGTATACTTGACATCGTGTACTTAATACCTGGTCTTGTGTTGTTTGTGTTGCCAGGCTTGCATTTTATGTAACACCCTGTCGAATTGTCTCTAGTGAACGTCCCTAGCATCTTACACAAAGCTGACTACTTTACTGCGCGCGCCTTGCGTACCAAAGAATCTTGCGTTCCTTTTTTTTCATTGTTCCTTTCGTACGAAACGAACACAGAGGAGAGTTGGCTATGAGAAAGCGAATATCACTTTTTGTTCTATCTACCGATCGATCGGCAGTAGAATTGCGAGTCGAAACAAAGTCGTGCTGCTTACAACGAAGCACACCTCAACGACCGTGTCCCTCCTCGTCCCTTGTCTACGTCTGTTATACCACCTGTCTATAATGTGCCACCGACCACCCCACCCCCAATCACCCTGTGTCTGTCTTGAACCGATCCGATGATTATCAACCCACTGATAAATGCCAAAGCAATCCCTGACATCCGATTGGTCATCCGTCCACCAAGATCCGTCAGATCCGTCTCTACTTCTAACGAAAGACTTCTTCCGCACTCTATCTGCTTGCCACTATAAGAGCGACAAACTCTGTCAGACCTGTTGTCAATACTCTAGCGTGTCTACGTAACTATACACGATTCTGCGTACACGTAACAAGACCACCTCTTTCTCTCACTGACATGAGTCGCTCGACTCTCTCGTCCATGCAAAAAAACGAGTAGAGACAGAGACGGAGATGGAGGGAGAGAGAGAGAGAGTGAGATAGAAAGACAAACAGAACGAGAAAGAGAGAGAAAGAGAGCGAGACCGAAAGAGGAAAAACAGATAAAGTGACGCAATGAGAAAGCGTGAAGTCAGTAAGACCGATTGGTTCGATCGAGCACCGCGACCTCCCATGCAACGCAAGAAATGGAGAAGCGGAGAAATCTCAGAAAAGGGGACGGACAGAGTCGCTATAACATCGATATAATACTGTCTATGACGCGCGATTGATTCTCTAGTGAATAACAAGACACCGCCTGTTCTCTTTTCTTTTTGGGTTTCCATTATTCTCTAGGTTGGTGTCTGCCACAAAGATCTCGGTGTGTTCGAGATTTATCTGTTTTCTTTTCTTTTACCATTCACTATAGTTTGGACTTACAGTAGTGACGACTGTGCCTGCCACCTTGCTGTGCTCGTACTTGGAGGATCAGCTGCGCCCCGCTGTACGTTTGATCCCCAAGTCACTCGAACGGTGGCACGGTCGCGCTGTACCAGCAGACTTACCCGAGTTTCGAAAGACTCGTTTTTGAAAATACCTACTTTTGCATTTCGATTTATCGGGCAGCAAGCGTCGTTAGGAAGCTCCAACTTCGCACGCCCGATATCCTAAACAAGCAGGGTGGAGGGGGAGGGGGGAGGGGGCAGCGAGATCCTCCAAGAACGAATTACGCCACAAATGCAATCCCTTAGGAACCGATGAATATATACATTTACATACCGAATGCACAAACAATATGCAGTCTGGTGTACGAAAGTGACATTATTGGAATCCGATGCAACTGTCGGCCACTATCGCGTATGCACTGACGAGCGCACTGTACACCAGGCGGCATGCATATGCGCCACAATGCATACTTATACATATACACATATAATATATATAAATAAATATATATAGATATATATTATTATATATATATTATTTCCATTTACTTACATTGATCTCATTATATTCAGCACACCACAAATCGCTTAAAATATTCAGCTTAACCAACTTCCAACTTAATTGCAGATAATCCAACTTCCCGAAGTTTATTTTACTTACAGATCGACATACACACGCATACACCCACACACATATATCACGCCTATTACATATATCTATAACGTGATATATATGCATGCGTTCTATACTCTCACAAAACTACCCCCAACCTGTCTCGGGACCAAGTACTATTTTTTAATCCCTCCGAAAATTGCTAGTGACAAAAGAGAACAGTAACGTTGACAACAGATCGATATTCGCACTCCGCTGCTCCGCCCGTAGAGTCGAATCGGAACTAGCTATCGTGGAGCATCTAGATTTCTAGATTGTGCCGCCTGTAAAATCATCAATTTGTACTGCTTCTCGGCTTTGTATATGAGGCATCGGTTCACCCCTTGTGCGTTGATAGCACGCAAGCTGCAATGGACTTGCGGATTGCAGGAGCAGCGAAGTGAGAATATTGGATCTCATTGAACCGTTGACCGCGGAAGCTGATTTGACAGGCAGAATCGATTGTTTCCAATCGGGCTTATCTCTCAGGTCGGTGCCGCCCCCGGTATGTCCCTATTGACAATTTCAATGAGAGTGGGAAAATTGAAGGCTCGCGGAAGGGCCTACTTCCTTTGCGCGTCTCGTGCATAATGGCTGAGGCTCCCGAACGAATTGACCGACATACATAGGGTATATGCTTTATCGAATTATACCTTCGCGTATCGGATTTCATTCAACGCTGCCAATTAATGATGCTAATCAGCGCTCCGCGGCCCAACGGGTCAATAATGCAATTCAAATAGGAGAGACCCCGTTATATCTGTAATTTGTAACAGTCGGGTTGCGGTGATGCGAGGCCAAGTTGTTACGGAGCAAGGGATCGGCGTAGTAGGCATGAGAGTGTCCGTCCACCTGGATTCACGCTTTGGCCTTACTCTGACCAGAGCTGATGGATGGTAAGCGTACAAAAGTCTTATTCTACAACTTAGCAGATTGCGGATGTTTATGTAAATCGGGTATACTTGGATTGTGAAAAATCGTGGATTCAAGACGGTAATATCCACGGTGTGCTTTCTAATAAAAGGGTGCAAACTCTTATGACTGTCAGTATATTTAAATGCGCAATGAAATAATCAACTCAACACTTGCATAAAACTCCGCTGTCTACTCGTTCTATTTATTTATCAGTTAAGGCTTCCTCGAAGTAGGACTCTTCCTTTAACATTCCCGTTCGCGATTGACAATCACTGGGACATAATATAATCATAAAGCTTTTAGAGGGGGACCAAAAGAGCATGATTACTGAATAGCTGTTGCAATCGTAACGGCATGCAAGTATTCATCTAAGATTAGCACTCGACTGTCTCGGATCTAATACACACAGAGGGATTGAACAGTCTACGTAATAGGATCAAACCTGCATTGTAATGAAGGGATGGGGTCGTGGGTACATCTATATCGGAGAGGTATATAGTAATCCTGGCGAGGATAATCTTGAAACACGGAGCGGCAGGAGTTAGGACGGTAAACCACATCAAAGCTTCAGCTAATGATGTCGAAAGCTGGCTAATTACTTCGCGCAAACCTGCGTGATTGGTCGGGACTCCTGGCCTCCGATAGTTATCGAAATTTGCCTGCAACGTAGGGAACTACCGTCGCGCAACTTTGATTGCAAAGCTCGTTTACTCATTTGTTTGGGTTCCTCGCAGAATCCTGTAACCCATAGTCGTCACATAATAGAATGTTCTCAGATCCCTCCGATTGCGCGAGTAGGTACATCATGCTCTCCTCTTTATCATATACGCTATCTATTTGCCTAGAGATGCAAACGCGTGAAACTCGTTTGGTTTGTGTAAACTGGTATTGATGAAAATGAAAGTGAAGGTGTAGATGTGGATATATTAGCCATATTAAAACTGAAGCACAGCAATGCAATTTGAAATACATTTACACACTTCAATCAGGTTCGATCTACTCGTGAACGGAGGCGGTGCTGTGACGCTCCAGTTCCAGCGAAGTCCATTCCAGCCCGTTACGAGAACCGTGTTCGTGCCGTGGAATCAAATAATAGTTCTACCACCCGTGATGGTGACCCTTAGCACAGAAGGAGAGTCGTATAAGCCCAATACACCCCCGAGCCCAGCTGTCGGTGAGTATTACTTTCTTCCCAACAGTATACTATATACATATAAACCTTTTCTCTTTTCTTTCCACTTTTTATCGCGTTCGATACCAATCTCTATTCCTCCTGCTGCCAGAGGCCTATGTATCTACAATTAATCGTGCAGTGTGATTCGTCCAAAATGTGCTTTCTATGTGAACTCCGCGAAACTGGTTCATCCGTGTACGCTGAATATTATATATTGTTTTGCAAAGGGATTATATTACTCGTATCAGTTCGTTTATTTGCTTTCCCACTCAAACTCATTTTGCCAGACTAATGTGTACTACTAGCATCATTAACCCAAGTGGAATTGATATACCATTGCGGTTTTCTTCACGCAGTCACGCAATGGGAGCATCGAGAATCCCAGCCACGTGTGTGCCGTCTTTGTTCCGTCCTTAAGTGTTTTGTGTTTTTAAGTTCCTTACCATTTATGGCATACAATATAATAGGCTTCCCAGGGATTTCGATGGGGCTATTTAGCGAGCATGGTCCATGCCTGGAACACGATCATGAAATGCTACGGCCCATCATTGTCAGCACTTGGATGCCGGAAAAAGTGGGTGGCTTGCCGGGAAGGAGTTTAGTCTTCGCTGAAAGTCAGGTAGGGCCAGTTGGTCTTTAACCGATTTCCTACAAGTTTTTGAAGTAAATGGCATAATCCGATGAAGTAGCGATAAGAGGTAGAGGTAAATTCGTGGCCATGCTGCAGTGTACTAATATGAACTCGCCTCTCACAGATTGTTCAGGAGAGCATACCCATTCCCGGCTCGAATGTCCACTTAATGTACCAAAGCAGTCAAGCTGCTGGATACCTGTCAACACTACGAATGCAGCTGACCGGTCCATTTATTCCTAAATCACTGACACACGTGCATGTGTACGTGGAAATTGAAGGATCTTTACACGCGAAAACTTACGAGGCCGATCCAAACCTGACACACACTTTCGCGTGGAACAAGCGGAACGTTTACAAGCAAAAGGTGTACGGTGTAGCGCAAGCGAAGATTTCAATCGGTTATCAACATTCCACTTGTCCCTCGGTTATATGGGAAACCCAGACCGCCACTTTACAAGGATTCGACGTCGATATCTCGTACATCGGCGGTTGGGGCCTTGACATCCATCATCATTACAACTTTCACGAAGGGATCCTTCAGAAGGGTGACGGCACTACCCTTAACTTCAAGCAGTATCCGCGTACAGTAAAGGTTGTAATGGGTACTGGTCTGCAAAGGAGTGTAGTTTGCCAAACCTGCGATGGCTTGGCGAAGGATGCAAGGCTCCTCACACCAGTGGCACTTACAAGCGGCCCAGACGGAAGTATTTATGTCGGGGACTTCAACCTTGTTCGTAGGATTACACCGGAGGGCAATGTGTATACGGTATTAACTTTAAGGTAAGCAAGGTTGCACATTTTTGTCAAATGAAACAGGATAAATGGACGTACGAAAGACGGTATTAACCAGACCGCATGTTTTATTTACAGCGCAACGCAAGTCGCCTACCAGTATTACCTGTGCGTTTCGCCAGCTGACGGTCATCTTTACATAAGCGATCCAGAGAAACATCAAATATTGAAGGCACTTTCGTTGGATCAAGTACAAGATCCCAGCATCAATATTGAGCCCGTTGTTGGTAGTGGGGAAAGGTGTATTCCGGGTGACGAGGGGCATTGCGGGGATGACGGTGCGGCCATACATGCGAAACTTGCCCATCCAAAAGGTACATTCCTAGTCGTATGGCTTCGGCAAAGAAAGCCATTTTTAGTCTCTACCACAATCGAGTTATGGTTAAACAATGTACATATCCATAGTCATAAACTCCCTTTTATATTTTGCAGGTATCGCTATTTCTGCTGATAAGACCATGTACATTGCGGACGGCAGAAACATTCGAGCGGTCGACCCTCACGGCATTATACACACTCTCGTGGGTCATCACGGACATCATAATCATTGGTCCCCTGCCCCATGCGTTGGTGCTATACCTGCACATCAAGCCCAACTACAATGGCCAACGGGACTAACACTAAGTCCCTTGGATGGCTCGCTGCATTTTATCGACGATAGACTCGTACTGAAGCTCACAAGAGATCTGAAAGTACGAGTTGTTGCTGGAACGCCGCTTCACTGTACTAACAATCCCAATGCTGATAGTAACAATAATGATAGTAATCTCACAAAAGTAAACTCATCCGTTATAACCAATCCGAAGAAGTCGGACGAAGTACTGGGATCAGTATTAGCGATCGGATTCAGTCCAATGGGAGAGCTTTACATAGCCGATAGTAACTCGCATAGAGTAAACTCTATCAGAACTGTTGACGCCTCCGGCAAAATGACCCATTTTGCTGGGCAGCAACAAGAGCGATTGCATGGACAATGCGAATGTAATAGTACGACCCCAAGCACAAAGGAATTAGATACATGTTCTTGTACGGATGATGCAAGCAGTACGGAGACTTTATTGTCTTCAAATGCGAAATTTATTGCGATATCAGCTCTTGCAGTCTCGCCCGACGGTGTATTGCATGTGGCAGATCAAGGCAGTTTGCATATTCTCGCGCTTCAACCGTACCTTCCAAATCACGATGAGAACGGAGAATTTCGAATACCATTCCCTCCGACAAATGAGGTTTACGTATTCAATCGGTATGGACAGCATATTTCGACAAAAGACCTCACATCAGCGAAGGCACGATATTCGTTTCTCTACAGTAAAAACACTAGCTTCGGCAAGCTGTCAACTGTGACTGACAGTGCTGGGAATAAGATACAGTTTTTGAGAGATGTCAGCGGTGTGGTCAGTTCCATCGAGAACACGCAGGATCATAAGTCCGAACTGAACATTTCTGCAGTTGGTTTCTTGGAGAAATTAGCTGAAAGAGGCAGGGCCGAAATTGCACTTGGATATGACGGCTCTACTGGCTTACTTACTAGTCGATCAGGGGTAAGCTAGCACTTAATTTGTCGTTTTTCAAATGAATTTTCAGTTTTATTCAGATAAATCTACAATATGATATACTTGTTTTCTGACAGGGTGGGGACACATACATTTACAATTACGATGGCTTGGGTAGAGTGACAGACGTCATTCTGCCAACCGGAGAAAAACTTAAATTCGCCTCAGACTTGTCAGGCGACGAAGGTTTGTCAGTCAAGGTTTCCACTCCGCTTCAAGCATTGTCGAAGGGTGATAAACAGCGGTTCGTCGAGTACAAAATGAAAAGCGAAAGGTCAAAAGTGCTTACGATTACTGACGGTACGTTCCATCTCCAATGCGATGGCGTCTTACAATAAAATCAATGCTCTCGACATTGACAACTGAACATTTCTTTTATCATTTGATTAATTAATGCAACTTTTTTTATAGGAGCTAAAGTTAAAAGGGCAATTGCATTTACTAACAGCAGCTTGGTAGTTTTACTCCCTGGTGGAGGTAGAATACTGAGCGCTGCCACTACAAAACATCCCTTATTGGAGGCTGCCCTACCAATAGAAGCGGAAATGTTGCCAATGTGGAGTTACCAACTGATGTCACTCGGCGAGTTGACGAACACGATGACCACTACTTATAATCTAGTTGGGGACGTAAGGAATTCCCAACAAACACTAAACAGAGAGATTTGGGTGAATGACACCAGGGTGATGGGTGTCGAATTTGAGCAAGCGTTTAGGCGTGAAACATTTTTCGATAAAGCACATAATCCGCTATTGACGGTAACATTCGACCCTGCTGGATTACCTTTAACTTGGCAACCCTATGAGCAAGGACACAATTTAAGTATTACATATGACAGATTCAATCGTATAGACAGTTGGAAATGGGGTGCTTCCGATGAATCATATGGGTACGATCGCCACGGCCAATTATCTGAAGTCACGAATAGCCAAGATGGAACGAAACATTACACGTATAATGATTTCAATATGCTTTCCAAAATTACCCTTGCAAGCGATAGACACTTTACCCTACAATATGACGACGACGGTGGCTTGAGGCACATTATACTGCCTTCGGGGACTAAACACTCGTTTTCATGCCAAGCGTCTTTGGGCTTCCTCCGTGTGACGTATACTCCACCAGGAAGCATCAAGGCTTATCTACAGCATTATAGCCATGACGGAAAGTTACTGCAAACTGTGTTCCCGGGAGATGGAGCGCGCATTGTTTATAGATACCACACGTCAGGACAATTAGCCGAAGTTGTACATGGAGATGGAAAAAGTGAGATTAGATACACAGACAGCGGCTTACCGTCCGAAGTAATACATTCTGAAAGGGATGTTGAATATAAGTGGGATTATCAATATAGCGCTGGGTTACTAGTAGAGGAGCGCATCGATTTCGGCGCAAAAACTGGCTTGAGTAATGCAAAGTTTACTTTCGACTACGATTCCAACTTCAGATTAGTTGCTGTCCAAGGTAGAATAGGCGGTCAGACACTTCCGCCTCATACAATGGCTTACGGTTTGAGGACCGGCATGCTTGAGCAAATCGGCCAATTTAAGATAACAAGACCACAAACAAACGAAACAACTGTCTTTGACGGCACTGCATTATTCTCAAGAATAACTGATGATCGCTTCTTAGTAACGCAAGTTACTGTAACAATTCATCAACTAGAAGTATTTAAAATGGAATTCACTCACGATTCTCGTGGCCGCATAAATCAGACAAGAACTTATACACGCAATGTGGCAGTTAATACATATACTAATGTAAAGAACTACACTTGGGACTGCGATGGGCAGTTAACAGGTGTCGAAGCACAAGAACCGTGGGGTTTCAAATATGACGCAAACGGAAACATGTTGTCCCTTACATACAGAGGAAACACTATACCTATGGAATACAATAACATGGATCGCATTGCCAAGTTTGGCGAAGGTGTATACAAATATGACAACAGAGGCTTAGTAGTGCAGAATGCAAGGGAAGAGAGATTTAATTATAATGCGAAAGGATTACTCGTACGCGCTACAAAACGTGGCCGATTTGATGTTCGGTACTATTACGACCATCTCGATCGTTTGGCAACCAGAAAAGATAATTACGGCAATGTTACGCAATTTTTCTATAATAATCAAAAGCGCCCTCACGAAGTAAGCCAGATATACAGTCCCCGCGATGGCAAATTAATGTCATTAGTGTACGACGACAGGGGTCACCTAATTTACGCGCAAGTTTATCGGCACAAGTATTACATCGCCACCGACCAATGTGGAACTCCAATTATGATCTTCAGCCAGTATGGTGAAGGCATTAGAGAAATTATGCGTTCACCTTACGGACATATTGTCTATGATTCGAATCCATACCTATATCTTCCGGTTGATTTTTGTGGTGGACTCCTAGATCAGGTAACTTGAATTCAAAAGTCACTTCTCCTTCGTGCAGTGTATGGTATTTGGCACGTTACTAAACAGTTGTGTAATTTGTTTACAGGTCACATCCTTGGTGCACATGCCGAATGGAAAAGTATATGATCCACTTATAGGGCAGTGGATGTCTCCACTATGGGAGAACGTTTTAGATAGAGTTGACACTCCGACACACTTGCATTTGTACAGATTTAACGGAAATGACCCAATCGATGTAAGACACACTGATCAACCAACTCAGCCAACAGGTAGTTACAAATCTACTTTCAAACATTACACAGTAATACATGACGTTTAATTAACATGAATTTGGTTTGTACAGATCACATATCATGGCTATCGCATCTTGGATACGATCTACGAAGCTTAGCACCCCAATTGTTCCCCGAGGAACTTCCAGACAGACTTGTCCCTCCCGCATTAGGACCAAGAACTTCAATATTCGGCAAAAAGAAGTGGACAAGGAATCTCGGTGTCCAATCTGGCTTCCTTGCACACATCGCACAAAGGCATTCAGGCGACGCTGTTAGTTTATCTGCCCCACCTGGTTCAGACTTGAAGAAACATACAAGTGAGCTGATTCCTAACCGGCTTGGTGCAGCTTCCGACCCTCCCTTTGGCAAAGGGATTTTGGTGTCAAGAACTTCCGAAGGACAAGCAGTGGTGTCAAGCGTGCCAACTGCTAATGCCATTTACGGGGATGTTTTCACATCCGTTTTCAACCGCTCGTACTTCCTACCCTTCACGTTTGTCGTCCATAGTGCCCAACAGGACGCATTTTATTTCGTGAAAGAAGAAACATGGAGAGCCAGCGACGATCGTGGTCAATTGAAACGCCTTGGTGGGCAAGTAAATACAACGTTCCACGAAAGCGAAAACGGCAGCGGGAGCAATTCACTTATTGATGTAAAAATCCACGGTGCCAGCTACGTAGTGAATCTCAGATATGGCACCACAGCTGAAAAAGAGACACAAAGACTGCTTCATCATGCTAAAACAACTGCCATTCGGAAAGCCTGGCACAGGGAGCGCGAAGCTCTTAAAGCCAACACACCTACGGTGGTCGAATGGATGATTGCGGAGCAAGATGAAATACTAAAAGTCGGCTTCGCTTCAAATTATGAGGGCGAATACATTCACGATGCACAATTATATCCCGAATTGGCAGAGGACCCTTACAACGTAAGGTTTGTGAAAAAAGCTGTGGATCCCAGCAGCAAAAAGAGGCGCAGAAGGAGAGGTGCACCGCCGTGTAAACTAAGTTGGTGGCTGGACAAAATATGCTAGATTATATGGAAGCACAAATAGCCAGTCCACCTCTCCTGAGCGAGAGGATTGTCCAAAGAAAGGGTATAGAAACTTTTGAGTGGTAATTACGCGGGAATGGTTCCACGTGACGAATCGCAAAGCTGTACGGACAGTGTCCGTATGCAAGCATAAACGTACTGAACACTATCAAAAAATTTTATACCAAAGTCTATTTGTGTATTTCAAGGATGCCAAAAACACTAATGTTATATGATTATACATATACATATACCGTGATAGGGTGTAGTGTCTAAGAATATTAATCATACGGCGTGGACTACATGGTATTCGACTTGGAACATCTATGCAATCGCGATACGTGATATAAAAATGCATTTATAATAACGACGTTCCAACAAACTCGTCTTCTCAACCGTTTGTGATGAAAGGGAAAGATTATTAAGAAGTCGGCATTCCTAGCGCGCGATAAACGCAGCGAAAACTCGTCTCAAAGTTATTATGAATTAACATGTGGAATACACAGTAAGTGGACTGAGAGATACCGCTGCGACATAGTGCACATAGTCGACATTAATGATAAATATGGTTATGATGAAATATTGTGGTGAGGATCTGCATCAGTGCGGGGTGACTTGACACGCACTGAAAAAGCAGAAAACGAGACGCAGTGGGTGCAGGCCATTCGTCGTTGAGGCGAATCGAGTGAGAGAAACTAGTCAATATATAGCTTTACATTGACGTATAAACTTTTCCAGTAGGATAAGAACAAGGAGCGACAAGATGCGATCATTATCGTACAATATGAAACCGTGTGTATCCAGATGCCCACTCACCGTCACAATATTTTAACATCGTACTTAGTTAGCGAGACAAAGGAAAGAAATTGCAAATTGTGAAGAACCCAATTAACATGAATAGGTACACTTACAAGTGGGTATGAAAGGAGTGCGCGCGCATCTCAACAATGAATGGCCCTGTAGATTTGAAGAGGACTGGAAGGGTGTTGCCGGAAAGGTAACACAAATTGTGTCCATTTTGGCACCGTGAACTAAGTACATTGGATCGGTAACCGTCCGGTTTTCCGGTCGTTGATCACGCTTTGAATTGATTTCATGGACTTAATCAACTAAACCAGAGCGGATATTGTATTATAAAGTGGTGCTTTCTCCTGCGAGGAGAATCAGTGCAATGTTGACAGTGAGCGTGCATAGAGACTTCAGAGTACTATTAGCGAAACTAATGTATTTTTAACATGGATGTGTCCTATTCCCTCATCCTATCCCTTAGCGTTGACGTCCACTTCCTCGAGAATTTATGTCGTATGTCGAGAATATTACGTACATAGAACTCGAAAGAAAAGTATCGTTAGGGATCGATGAAGAAAAGTGTCCCGTGATAATGACGGGTTAGATCGAAGCTTCGGGCGAGCGAGCCGATATCCATTTAAATAAACCAGGGGGATAAACTCACTATCGGTAATAATACATATACAATATGCATATTTGTGCTTGCTGGATATAAATATGAGACGTTAACTATGTTTCTTCACCGAGTACTAAGTGTGTATCTAAATTAATGCTCGTCAGTACAGATCATTTTGCTGTGTACTGAATGCCACGTACGCCTACGATCGTAAGAAATTATTTAGCACCAGTCTCCGCTAATCGTACCCCGCCCCCACAACCTAACACGTATCTATCTTTCACCTACAGCCCACTGCCAAAGAACTCATATCGACTCCTCGATGAACAGTTGACCGCAACGTTCCCCCGATCCTCCTCCATTCGATTCGAGATTCGTTCTCTCTTCATTTCCCCTTCGCCCGTGTCCACTGCCCAGGCTATACCGGACGTATAGTTCCGCTGCATTTTTCGGACGTTTATACTCGCCATGAATATTTTGCGACGGCTTTAAACGGCGCCCCTTACGAATAGATAGTGGCACAACGACATTACTGTCTGGATAGATGAAGAAAAATTACCTATATGCTGAGTGTATAAAAAAATATATATATAGAGATATAGGAAAGCTTCGTACTGTATTTTTGACTCGTGCGAGTGTTTAGAACTACACCGATTCTAAACAGCGGTCCAAACGAACTTTAATCGGTAGCACGTGTGTACCCCGCGTGGGCAAAGTTGGGGAGGCGACGACATTTTTCTTGTACATTTTTTCTTCGGCACCCGCGCGCCCGCCGATCATCTTTCGAAATCAGAGCTGGATCACGTCCCTTGGAATCCTTGCATTGCCCATTGATTCGACCCGGCGAGGGCATCGCGTCGCGTGCTGGCCGGAATGTCTGCCGTAACAGTACAGCCTCGATTCGTGGACATCTAAACACTCATACCGCCCCGTCATCCTTACCTTTAACCGTATTACCACCATTGAATCGGCAATGGCGTTCAAAGAATCGACTATTTTTTAAATATCAAGTGTCAAATTATTAAACGGGCCGTAGACTCGCACTAGCAAGCGGCGATATTCGGCCGCGACCCTACGAGGAGAGGCCCCTTTATTCAAATTATAAACTATAAATGGGAAAGGGAAATAAATTACTTCACTCTCAAGCTTCCGTGAAGTTTCATCTCGTTTAGAGAGCTTCGTGAGTTTCTCGCGCCGACGGCGAGGAGCTTAGTAGTATATCGCGAGTATTTTATAAGGGCGAGCTGAAAAATGTAACCGTCGCGCATCTAATGCACCCAACAACTGGCATGGAGCAGTTTGGTTACTAATCCGATTTTAACCCAAGTCTTACTGAATTGGTTGAACCTCAGGGGTATCGGAAGCGGGGAATTATTAATGAGGAATTAAGGAAGAAGGGAGATAAACGCACGGGAGGAAGAGAGTGAGTGAGAGAGCGAGAGAAAGAGAGAGAGAAAGAGAGCGATAAAGAAACGGAGAGATTTTCGCGAGAAAGCCCAGGAGAAGTCATGCTACAGCTACTTCGACCACTACCCTAGGTAGAATACGCTACTTTGCCGCTGATCTAATAATTGTTTACTGTCACGTGTTGCTGTAAACCTAAACTAACGATACGATATATTTTATTTATATAATCTAATTGACTGTATTTATTGTAAATAGTCACGATGTTTGCTATGATATAATATATCTGTAATTGGATGGAACCTGCCTGAAATGCGCCCAGCCCTGCCCCTCACAGCTATACACATTCACCGGAACGACATATACTCATTAAATGTGGATATGTGCAGAGAGAATGGAAACAGGTACGTGTGGATTAATCCGCCCGCTACGAGAATGCTATCCGGCGTTTTTAGTCGCCTGAGCGCAAACACGTATACGCACCTAATCGCGAGAGTAGGTATACGCGCGTATCAGTGCGGATGGAGACACACAGATGACAGACACATGTATCACGTTTGTCGCATTAACTTAATGTCAATATTTCATATAACAATGATCGACGAAAACAATTCGACGGTTTAGCACCTAATACGCACGGAGCGTGCTCCGTTTTATTCAATTGCTCCTATCAGCCCAGCAAAACGCTAAGACAACATCCTCTTACTGAGGTTGAAAACGGACAATTATCATAAATGATTTTTATATGTGTACCCCCCCCCCCCCCCCCCTCCCCTCAACCCCTTTGTCGCGACACCGGATGAATGAACACAATCGTGGTAGAAAATATATAGCATAAAATCTGTGAGTTCCAATCGAACCACCGTCAAACGGCAGAAACTGTCACCACCCAACCAGCATGTCCAATAACTTACAATACTACTATCTTAAGTAAAATATATTAAGTGTTTTCAGAAAATATATGATCTATATATGATAATAAAAACGCGAAAACGTTCCCTCCGAGTTTTCATTAACAATCCGTCTCTGCACTGCGATACTGCCGTTTTGTCGTATTCTCTCGTATCCGTAAATCAAAGCTCCATCGAGTACTGAATCGTACAGGTACCAACATAACATATTCTTGCAAAGTAATTAATTCATTTAAAAAAATCGCAGCAACATAATAAGAGTAAAATATGGAATTTTTCACAGTATTCCACCGCTTCACCGTTGCGATGTGAAAGTCAAATGATCATAGGAAAAAAAGGTGCGATTACATTTGCGCGTCGCGGTTGGGTGACAAGTTGTTTTTCTGCCAGCAGGTCTATTTAGGTTTAGCAAGCCGAACCAGTACATATTACCGCGGTGCGGCATCGCAAGACACTTTTCCAGATTCTTCTGGATCGACTTCTGTCCGCCAAGTGGGAAGGGTTGTATGATCTTGATTGCAATGATTCGCAGAGAAGATACATCAATTTCCACAAAGAAATGAAAAATTAGCAATATCATGCTTCCCGATCTTATATTACAAGAGAATGTTAACAATACGCGAGATCAATAACTACTGTAGATGGTTCTAGGTTTATTAACATACGATAATTTACTGGCATTTATTTAATACTGAGCAATTGCCATTGATTGGAAGCAATGGAACTGTCTGAGTTACATTTATTTGAAGAAGTTTTTTCCCGCATATCCGACCGTTGGGTTGTGATTAGCTGTCGCGTCAGCAGGAGACGACAAGAGAGGCCTTAGCGGGTATCACCAGCATCGTTGGATTCAGGTACGTTCTGAGTAGAACAGATGTCATTAGTATCGTCAGGCTTGCTATAATATCATGGAGGTAAGAATTGCAGCGACTTACCCTATCTTTATGTTGGATCCGAGACTCGCGACCTTAACCACACATCTAGCGTTCATACTAATATAAGGGTAAAGATTGATCTGTTGTTGAGCGCTATCGGAGAAATTGATCGCTAGCACTACATTTTCGCTTGAACTCTGACGAATGACCGCCAGCACTTTAGACCCAAATACCACAGTTTTGTGACTTCCACTTTGCACAGCCTTGGAGGTCCTTCTTAGTCTGCTCAATGCTTGATAGATTTTAAAGTGGGACTCGGCACTCCTCTTCTGCAATACCAGGTTCAACTCCCTGTAGTTTTGATGGACTGGTAGCCACGTACTCTTTCCAGTACTGAAACCTAATTTAAATGGAGAAACAAGGATTTAATGCCATAGAAATCTGTACGATTAGGATAGAGAATTTACAATAAGCCTTGATTGATACCAAGATGAGATTATGAAAAATACTGAATTCTGAAAATAATATGAAAATAATTATGAAAACTCATGGCAAAAAAGTGTAATTTTATACGGTCAATATTTGTTTCTAGCGTATTATCGAATACACTCGAAAATATAGTTTAACACACGTGTGCACAATAATTGGGCAATGGCTTACCAGCATTTTTAGTACTGTCCCATTGGAAAGGCGTGCGGTTGGGGTCACGGGAGCGGCTTTTGTATTTGTCCTTGCCAGCATTGCAGGCCTGTGGATCCTGCGTATCTTCCCAGGAAATATCAGTCTTGTCCAACATACCAATTTCCTCACCGTTATAAGTGACTGCGACACCGGGCAGTAACATCGCCAACATTGTCATCTGATCAGCCCTGCCAGCATAGCGAGATGCCGTTCGGGCCCGATCGTGATTTCCCATCTGGAAACGATTAGATTTGTATATGTGAACTATTCAATGCATTAGAGTCAAATGTACGAGAATCTAATTGTTACTGTAGTTGGATGGCTTAATGTTACGGTTGTCAAATGGAAAATTTCGAGGTACTTGGCTGGGCCATTTTTTTTATTACTTAAAGTTGTACTTCCAATGTTTTTGAAGTGTTTAAAGTGTCCATTAGGTTCTTACCACCCAGTTAGCACTGGCGCCCGTAGGTGTTTGTGCCATCCAATCGTCGATAATCTTTTTGAAGTCGGATGGAGTTGATGATGCATTTACGTCCATGATGAATTTGAAGTTGAATGGTATATGAGACCCGTAATTGTAGAATTTAGTCGTGTTCACCAAGCTCGTGTAAGCTTCGGTCATCATTACCTGTGTTATTAATTTCGCCACTATTACATTCGTTATACACAAGGAACGCACACTATACTCAGGCAATCATGCACTTGAAATGCAGTAAGTTCCATAGAATTAACAAAACGTTTCTTAGCTCCTAACACCCACCTTTTCGTCCTCGTTATGGGTATTCGCATAATCATCCATGACCTTTCGCCAGCTTTTGACGAGCTCGTAAGTGCGAGGATCGTCCTTCGTGTAAATGTGATTCAGGAACGTGTAGTCGTCGGGCGTTGAACCAGGTGCGTAAGATCTGGGTTCATTCCCCAAATGGTCAGCCTCGAACAAGTGCGGAACAGCATCCACACGGAAGCCGTCGACACCCTTTTTCAACCAGAATGTAATGACCTCCTACAAATCACAATAGCAGCAAGTCCATCTGTCAATTTGCCATATCGTACAATTTACCATTAACTTAATTTATTAACTTAAATTCTATGTCAGTTTTATTACTGCACTGCGTAATACTTTTAATTAACTACACACTTCCATTTCCGCTCGCACATCTGGATTGCTGTAGTTCAGATCAGGCTGTCTGCGCTCAAACTGGCGGAAGTACCATTGGGAGCGGGAGGCGTTGTAGGTCCAAGCTGGCCCACTGAACACGCTGATCCAGTTATTGGGTGGCGCTCTGTTACTGCTCATACCTTCCCTCCATATATAGTAATCCTTGTACTTTCCGATCTTAGCAAGACTCTTTTTGAACCATTCGTGTTCATCGGATGTATGGTTGGGAACGAGATCGAGAATTACCTGAAAGTGAGAACATATATATTTAAGCTTTTATTTGTGCTTTATCTTAGGTGATTCTATTTGTAAGTTTAATTATATTTAGTAGACCGAATGTCGGAATATAATGAACACATTACCCTGATGCCAAGTTTTTTAGCGCGGGCAATTAAGGTGTCGAAATCTCTCATGGTGCCGAATCTGTAATCGATATCTTTGAAGTCGGATATATCATATCCGAAGTCGACCATGGGACTTGTGAAAATCGGTGACAGCCAAATTGCACCGATTCCAGCGTCCAAAAAGTGTTCCAATTTGGAAGTTATACCTATGGAAACGTAAAATAATTAATGCATTGAGTCTATATCCCTGTTTACAACACTTGTAGTTTCTTTGCCTACACTTGTATTGAATTAAATCCATATTCTATTTGCGATTTCGTGAAGTTTTGCTGAGATAGAATCTCACTTCCAGACTCTGATGGGAGTCTATCGAAATCGACCTCAAAGAAGTAAACAAATATTAAAGGGTGGTCGAAACTCGGGCTCACCATTAAGATCACCCACGCCATCGCCGTCGGAATCCATGAAACTCCTCGGGTATATCTGGTAAAAGATTACATTTTTCCACCATCCCTTGTTCTTAATCTCGGCGGATGCGAGACACACCGCCAGAAGCAGAAGCCAACACTGAGTGAACACGCGCATTTTGCGAGTCTGTCGGTAGGAATGGTACCGGGCTCTCTTTTATATCCGGCTGACAGGAGAGAAAGAAAAAATCTCGCGATACATTATCATGGCACTATCGAGAATTGAAATTAATCAGCGATGCTCGAGCGATAACGCTACGGGAAAGTGAGTGCATTAAAGTTTTCCACTACAGTAGCCTTCTACTCTGGGAATAAAAAAGAACTATCGATTAAGATCAACCTGCTGATACGGATTAGATCGATTTGGCACGAAATAACCAAGCGGCTTTTATAAGGAGTAACACGCCATCCGTACGCTATTTGCATGTAAACATATGTACTATTTGCTATTGCGTTTCGTAGTAAGATTCTTAGGATGATTAGACGCAGTTGTACTATTGCACTTAAGCATTCATTAGTGGAATATACTGACTAATACTTCTTGGATATTCAATGGAATCCATTTATCTTGCGACGATAACAACACTGTCACGGTACGTTGAAAGCAAACGAAGTTCGCTCGGCCTGACCTACATCTTTCTCTACGTCGTCAATATGTAATTTCATAATTACGCAAGGCTAAATGCAATTAACGCATTACAACTTAATAAAATATATAACAAATATGTTCAATTACAGCTTTTGTCGGCTGATCACAATTGGGAAAAAATATTAACTATTATTATAATGAACAACAAATCTTTCAAATTTTCAATATAGTTGATTTATTAAAACCGTGGTCAATACAGGTTGAACCCATACACTTTGGTATGTGTTTGAGGAATTGATGTAAAGTATTCCAACGAAAACTTTATTGTGCGATGCAAATTTAACAAAGGTGTGCTGGAATGCATATTAATAGTAGGATATGTTTAGTAAATATCGGTCCATTGTTTCGACATTGCGTCAATCACGAGAGATAACGACGAGTGATGCCATGGCAGGAATTGTTACTTTAGACGGATCCACAGTGGTTCTAGAGATAAACGTTTGTCATCGCAATTATCAATTCCAACAAAATGATGAAAAAGAAATTAATAATACGAAAAATTACGTAACGAATTCGATAAGGAAAATTCTTACCCAGGCTCCACATTGGAATCCAAGCTCGCCACTGCTACTGTGGTTATCGTATGCGTTCCAAGTACTCCGGTCAAATCAACAGTTTGTGGTTGCTCATCCAGGAAGTTTATAAGTAGTGCAACTGATTCAGTTTGGATTTGACGAATCACCGCGAGAACTTGGTCATCGTTAAGTACCAGAACCTTTGTACTGCCGTCCTTGAGAGCAGGCTGCTGCCTTCGTAATGCAGTCAGTGCCTGATAAATCTTGTAATGGGACACGTTAGCTGTCTTTTGGTTGGCCAGATTTAGTTCCTTGTAATTCTGGTTTACCGGCAGCCATGTACTGTTGCCAGTGCTGAAACCTGATTTGAAACAATTTTATTAATCCATTAACATGAAAACCCAGAACTTTTTAATGTCACAGGTCATTATTAAACTTCGACTGACATTCGAATGCATTAGTGATTTCTAGTTGCCGAATTCGAAAGGATAATGTTGTTAGTATGCACACGTTTAGTAGAATAGGACTAATTAGACAATGAGGTTCACCAGCATTTTTGGTGGCATCCCACTGGAAGGGTGTGCGATTCGGATCCCGACTGAGACTTCGGTAGAACGCCTTTCCAGCATTACAGGCCTGCGGATCTTGAGTGTCCTCCCAAGAGATATCATCCTTGTCGACCATACCGATTTCCTCGCCATAATAAGTGACTGCCACACCCGGTAGTATCATAGTCAACATCGTCATCTGATCAGCCCTACCAGGGAAACGGGACCCTGTGCGCGGTCGATCATGGTTGCCTACCTACAAATATTTTTCATTTGACAGTCACCGGACGCACAACATTTGAAGAATATAAGCAAAGAAGGAGTTCTAGTTAATATGGCAATTTCTTACGAGCCAGTTTGCACTGTAGCCCGGCGGCATATTATCCAGCCACTCGTCAATCACTTCCTGGAATTCGGAAGGTTTAGACGAGGGATAAACATCCGCGACCAATTTAAAGTTGAACGGTATGTTCGAGCCACATTCGTAAAATCCCAGAGTGTAGCTCAGGTTCGCGTATGCTTCTGTCATCATTACCTGCAATACATTCGTAGTTCAGATACGCATTAGTGCACTACACATCGATTGAAATAGCTGTAAAAGATCTGGGATTCGTCGACGGCCTCATACCTTCTCGTCGTCATTATGAGCATCAGCGAAACTGTCTAAAACCTCGCGCCAACTCTTAAGAAGTTCACAATTTCGAGGATCGTCTTTCGTGTATAAGTGCTTCAAATAGGCAACCTGCTGATCGGTGACACCGGGCGCGTAGGACCTTGGTTCGTCCTGTAGTTCGTCATTCTCGTAAAAGTAAGGAACTGCATCGATCCGGAATCCATCAGCGCCCATTTCCAACCAGAAATTGAGGACTTTCTAATACGGAAAGGGTGCATAGAAACTTACAAAATGTTTAATATTCAATTTATATTTTAATGGTTGACATATCTTTGTGTACTTTCATTTCTTCGTGGACTCTGGGATTGGTATAATTCAGGTCAGGTTGTCTGTACTCAAATTGATGGAGGTACCACAATCCCCGCGGTTCGTAAAACTTCCATGCTGGACCACCGAAGATACTGATCCAGTTATTGGGCGGCTCCGTATTATTGTTTTTACCCACACGCCACACATAGTAATCCTTGTAGATATCGTCTCCTTTAAGACTTTTTTGGAACCACACATGTTGGTCCGACGAGTGGTTGGGTACAAAATCAAGTACCACCTAAAAGAAACAGTCGTCCGTGGGTTTTACCGTAGGTCTTCTTTCCTCATCTTATAGGGAATCCATTGAAAGAGTAATGCCTATACTTTAATGCCAAGCTCTCGTGCACGAGCAGTCAAGGCACGGAAGTCTGTCAGAGTTCCAAATCTGTAATCGACATCCGTGAAATTGGCTGTATCATATCCGAAATCAACCATAGGACTCGTATAAATCGGTGACATCCAAATACCGTCAATCCCGGCGTCCGGAAAATGCTCCAATTTTGAGATGATACCTGGCACATATACATCGCAAGATTCGAATAGCTGTAGCTTGACAGTGAGATTTAGCTTAAGAATTTATGTAGTGTTTTCTATAGCAAGGCGGTAGATTATGTATACTTTCTACAATTGTTGAGATACTGTATTTCATAAGTGTTTTGCAATTCAAGGCAATACAAAAATCTTACCCTTAAGGTCGCCTATGCCATCGCCATCGGAGTCCATCAAACTTCTCGGATAAACTTGATAAAAGACAGTATTCCTCCACCATCCTTTATTTTTAATCTCTGCGGATGCAAAGCATACCGCCAGCAAGAGGAGCCAGTAAGAAGCGTTTACCTGCATTTCTGCCTGCGGATAGTGAAGGACTGCGACAGACAACCGATGTTCGCACGGGTAGTACACTATTATATACCGTGGTGTTGTAGGAAGCATAACAGCAGATCATCAATTATTCTGATAGAAGAGTTAAAAGAAGATCAATACACTTGTGTACAGTGAATGAAGGAATGCGTTACGCATCAAGTTACGTGCGTTTATTTACCTTACCTTTTTTCATTTGCTTGCGTGTTAAGAATGATGGATGTTACATTCGAAGGACATTATTTCAGCAAAAACATTATTTCAAAAATGACCTTGACTGGTAGCAATGGAGAAGACTCATCGTGGCGCCGTGACTATTTACATCACCAATGAAGTCAATATATGCATAATTGTTATTGGGATGTTAAGTTCAGAATCAGACCAACATACGTTCCTTAATATTCAAAAGTATAGCATTACTTAAGTAATGAGACACAATAACTTATCGTGGCGCAAGCTGGCACCAAGTTAGCAATGCGAATTTCTTGTCTTGGCGCCAGCTCGCCGAACTAAGCTGGGCGACATCGTGCTGTAACGCTCTTGCGAGTTGTGGGCAACCTATACGAATCAGCTTGGTGCGAGCTTGACAATTTAGCTAGTGTCAGTATATGCAGTATACCTACCCCTAAGCTGGCAGATATGAGCCAATTATTAGCTACTTATTACCTAAGTATTAAATCACACACATTTAATTATTGTAAATACAATTAATTTTTTTACCACCAATGATAAATACAATAACTGAAGAACAAGCAATATTTAAGTTTAGTATATTTATACTTATTAACATATTCAGTTATGAATATGGCCCTCCGTAAGCATACATAGATGCATAAAATTTATACTTCTCTAGGCTGCTATACCAACTATGCCGCTAATCAAATGCATCAGATCTGCAGGTACCATCCTATTATTGTTAGTTCGCGCCATGTAACGGAAAACAAACTTTAATGTTTTTTTGAAAGTAATTACCAATCAAGTGATAAACTTTTCAAACGCAGTATGTTATCGGTATCTACAGTAGTATCAACTGGGAGCGAAACATCGTCAAAGTTAAGGTCCAAAGCAGCAGATTGTTCGGGGGGTACCTCTAAATTGTTTTTGCGAGTCTGGCGCTTCAACTTCAATCTAGCGCTATCTTGTAAAATCGAGCTCGCTAATATGAGAAGGGTGATAATAAAAATGTGGAAGGTCGGATAGCTAACCGAGTTTTTTATTTCTTGATAGAGTTATGCAGAATACATTACTAGTCATGCAATTAATACGTTGATAGTGTTTCTCATTTTGTCTTTACTTAATTACATCACATCGAAACGGACACGGTGCTGTAGTTAGTGATTATGTACACACCTTCGGTAGTAAATTGTGCCGGCAAAGTAAAGGCGGACAGAATGTACAGTCAGCGAGTTCTTAGTTCACGGTGGTACACATCAAGAAACGGTCATCGTGTGCCGATAGATTTCGATAGACCGGTAGGTAGATTTTTATCGGAGGGTGAATCATCGGCAGAATCATCTTATGATTATTACACTTGCGTATAAGTAAAAGTGTGACGTTATTACAAGAAAAAGGAATTTGTTTTCCACACATACATCGGTACTGTCACTAGCTGTTTTCCTGTTTGTGTGTATGAGCGCGCGCTCGCGCACGCATGTGTGTGATCGATCGTATATTTATATGTGTGCTTAGCCATCATCCGCCATTCAACGGTGCCTATCCTTACGAATTAAGATTATTGGTCGAGTATTTTCCTTTGAAGCCTCTATTCCTTGTCTAATATCGAATTTCCGATTAAACAGCAGGTATAATGAATCCTCGCAATATTCACGCCTGGCCTTCTCTAAATTGTGTCCCACTTGCAAAATATGACAGAAAGCGTTTTTTCTCTATGCTGTAATCGGAAATTTGGTCACGCGGTGATCCCTCATGATTGCCGTTATGGTCTGAGTTCACACTATACAGGGAAAGGCCAATTTACATCAAGATAAAATCTCAGTCGGTTAAGTGAGAAAATCACGGGTGCAAACACGGCCGGACCTTTCGGCCTTTCTCGTACGGCTTTGCCGAGTGCTTTCGTTCTAAGATGATAGTTCCAATGTCGTTTATATATATCTATCGCGCGGTTTGGCCCCTCATCCGCTGCAGGAAGAAAATCGAATTGGTGCGTCGCACTCGAACGAAAGTGTAATGGCAAACTGCGTTACCGCTGCGGGTAATGTTCATCGAGCGAGCGCACTTCTTCTTTTCGCGGAATAAATAATCGTTAGAACAGAAAGCATATAACTGAATGATCCCGATTTTCTGGAGACCTGAAATCACTTCATGATTCAGCGTGCGACTGACTTTCAGTAGAATAGAAACTCCGATGCTGACAACCCCCATTTTCCATTCGTCTTGCAGGTGTATAGTATTAACCAAATAATTACTGTGCGTTTATATAATTCCGAAATAATTAATCTAAACATTAGACGTACATGAACTTGAATCAACAATAAGTGGGCAATGCGAGATTCTCTGTCATTGTCCGGATAATAGTCACCCGGTATTATTCATGTTTTCATGTGGGATTCTCAGCTTTTCGATAGTCATGTCCAAAGTCAGTCGAACGCGAATACCGGAGATAAGAGTGAATTTGGACATCGTGCGCAGTCTTATTGAGAATTGAGCACGGAACCCTTACTGCAAACAAGTAATTCGGCACGCTCGAATTGTTCTTTAGTCATATACAATTAACTTGCAGTCGAAAAGAAACGTCCTGGCATTGGGTAACTCAAAGTATTCCCGGATTCTCCGAATGATTAAAGGAAGGCGATATTTAGACCGAGGAATTTCTTTACCAATTGCAACATTCGGTCCACTCAGGCCTCCGTGAGAATACCTTTTATCCAATGCCGAGGTACAAGAAGCAAATATTGAAAAAGAGAACGAAATAATTACAGGACGGATATGTTTAACCTCAGAGATAGAGACGTTATCCTATACATTTTTCTATGACAATATACTATTCCTTCTCGTGGGAACTTTCGTGCCAAAAGTTTCAACAGCAACTCTCCCCGATTCAGTATCTCTGTTAAAGTTTCAAGACGCAAGATTGTTTTTTTCAAAGAATTTACACACCACGGAACGACGTCTGTATTTCCGATTTTCTCGCGTCTTGCAATTTTTAATTACTCTAGTCCGCGGTGTCGTTCCCCAAAGCCATTGATGTACAATACTCTCCTCACTTTCCCTATGTATACATATATATATGTACATACACATCAAATGCAGGACACGACGAGTAAAACACTAAGGTTATTTCTTTTACATTACATTTACAGATACATTAAAGCTGCCTGGTGACGTGTACATGAATACACATTCAACTTAAGTATATACAAAGACTCCATTCCTCTAAAGACCCAGTGCTGCTAATTAGGCACGATTCCTCCAAGTTGGCCTTTCATCATGAAATGGTACCGCACGTCAATTACTTTCGATTAGACACCACCTTACTGTCAATTCCAGGTCTTCAAATTAATACCAAAGTTATAACCGTTTAGTACGTTATAAGCGTAACTGCTGTAATTCAGATACAATCTTCCAAGAGTCCCACACAAATTTCTTGCGGTCCTCCATCAACACTTTTCTCAGCGAACCAAATTGAAGAAATCGGACCTCAGAAAGGAAACGAACTTCTGTCCTCTCACTTGACGAACAATCAAGCGAGCAGAACTCATGGAAAGCAGTGAAGCTTTCCCCTTCTCGACGAGCCGTTTCTAACGCACGAGCGCGACGTGCGTTGGGATGGGCAGAGTTTAAGAGCTTTCATCCTCAAAGATGCGGTGTCTTTCAGAAAATAGCATTCTTCGTAATTTTAATAATAATTTAAGTTTACCCTTCGCGAAGGTCGGTGCTCTTCGTAAAATTAGAATAGGCTCCGTAGTACTTGTACATTGGTCTTGAAAATATATGATTCCGGTTATTTCGCTGACGGAGTTGTGTCATATTTGCGTTTGTAAGAAATTTAGTTTCCTAGTAGGAAAACCGTAAAGTGTTATGATTGGAACATTGGATAGCGCGCATTGAAGATGAAAACTCTTAAGCCGCCCTACGAAAGAGAGAGAAAGGCAGAGTGTGTGTGTGTGTGTGTGAGACAGAGAGAGAGAGAGAGAGAGAGAGAGAGAGAGGGAGAGAGAGAGGGAGAGAGAGACACACACAGACTAATTGTAAGAAAGAAACAGGTACGGATGAAGACGGCCTTCCCATTCGGAGGGACCGAGAAGATTTCCCGCTTTATTCGGTCTAACGTGCTATGGTTTTCCCTCCAGCACTTTCTTGTGAGCGGATATAGTTGTGCTCTAAGTACGCCTATCACTTCCATGTGTTAAATGTACTCTCTGCTAAAGCATATTTTCCTTCCGCTCCCACCAGCATAACAGTAGGCTACGCTTAAGCTGGAACCTCGGCAATCATGTTTGTCACGCACATCAGTCATCCTTCGGGTAAACTGATAAACGAAGCAAAACTGCACTCTCAACAAAGCGATACAATCGGGCTGAGTGATGCAATGGAAGTGACATTCAATTATTCCAAGCATAGCGACATGGAGGCTAGTGTCACGCTTGGAAGACATGGACCGCGAAATGTGGCTGGCCATACTACCCGAACAACTGATTGATTGCCATAGTCATTTGGAAAGTTTTGGCCGCTGCACAGAGTAACTGTTTACAGGTGCTACTACACTCTTTATCGAAAATCTTTGCGTCGACTTATCCAAATGCTATGTTTGTTCAGACTTATCTCGAGTGGTATCGTCAGTTACATACACTACTGTTAGCTCTACAGCAGTGTATCAATGCGTTTCCAACCTTGCCGCATTGCCGTTCAGTTAGTGTCATTCGATAGAGATTACGAGCTTCGCCGTAGCCTAAAGTTACGTAGGTCCTTGAAGAACATAATCGCGCGCCGGATTTTTCATTCCTCCGGTGCCGGTTGCGTGTTTTCAGTATCTTCACATGCCTCGCTCGCCTTCTGCTCCTCTTCCTTTTGTGCCCTTGCTTCGGCATCTACAAACAACGACCGATTTTCTTGAGAAAATATCTTTTTCAAGACATCACAATATCTTGCACATATTGATCACATAAGCTTACACGCGGAATACTCGAAGTAGTAGAAATACTTAAACAAAGCGATCACTTAAAGTGGACGTTCTATCACCAATTCGTGCAAGAAAATGTATATGTATGCGAGGGATTGCATAACGCACCTCGGACTGCTTGCTCCTTCCAAATCTTTTTGTTCTGCGCAAGACAAGTAATCCAGGGCTTGCCGATCTTGAACCTCTTAGCCTCTCCACCGGATCCTGGTCAAAAGTATGGCGAATTAAGTTTTGAATTTATTTAATAGCGGTACACGAATAATAGTGCAGAGCTGAATTGTATTTAGTATCGAAACTATAACTTCTACTATTAATGCTCTGAATTTAACAGGAATTTACCGTTGCTGGAGTCATCTACGCTCTCCTTGACATTAAGCGGCGTAAGTACCGTCTCCAACATGTCGCTGCAAACCTGCATGCTCGGTTCGACGATAAACTCAATGAAACCTATTTGTGACTCGGCGACCAACGTGTTGTTACGATCGCATAAAGGTGAGAATGGTAATCCGAGCTCCTTCTCTTTGTCACCTTGTTGGAAGAACTCCTCGAGGAGTTGCATGGTCCACCTACACAGAAGAGTAGCGAGTTTGGTAGATGCTCCGAATGCGTATTCCCAGGAATGCGCAGAAATATTACGTAATGCAGCTTTCGAGGATGTATTACCTGTGGTGGAGATCCCATCTCTTAGCGGGATGCGAAATATCGCAACAGTGCAGAACAAGGCTAACGGCCTTGCTCTTGTCGACGCTTGGCTCCGCGAGACTTAAGATGTTCTTCATGTTCTTCAGCTGCTGGAAGTGGAAACTCATATCTGTCGCGAGGACCATGTCGATTACCACCGAGCGGAACTCTCGGAATTCCTCCCTTGACAGATTTTGCAGTATGTTGCACTCGTCTTCCCTCAATATCCTAAAAGCATTTCCCCCTGAAGTGAAACCCTTTCCAAAGAAACAGGTATGCAAAGTCTGTAGCAAAACCAAATACTGCCTGATAAAGGAATGAAACTGAGATCTAATACAACTACATATTAAGCCTTTCCGCGGTTCGTTGGTGAAAATAGTGAGAATAGCCGGGACGTGGAAATTTCTAATCGCTCATTCGGATGAACTAATGAAAGCGGCGCAATTTTCCGTCGATAATTGGTAAATCGAAACGAGCGGGTCCGGGCGGTAATGGTTCTCTGGCACTCCCCGTACAGTCGGCTCTATCGGGCTGACCGTCCCAATTCACCTACCGGAAGCTTGCGGAGATGTGGTGATTTTCCAGGACGGCACGGTCGTTGTAGAGGAGCGCTGTATCACTACCGGACATTACATGGAAATTGTTTGTGGTCCCAGTATGCTCGTAATCGTGAATAATCGCTGCTACGAGGGTAGCGAAGATCTCGAGATCAGTCAGCCAATGCTGCAACAAGTAAATTGCCCTGGGGGCTCAATCGTACTACAGTGCGGGGTCGCCAAATCGCTTTTCTGCGCCATGAAAATGGGAAAGTGGGCGACTTCTGTTAAGGAAATGGGAGATACATTTCAAACTCGATAGCTCGTAACTCAGACCCACTATAGAACAATTTTTTCGTCATGCAACAACGTCTCTCAACAAATCTCTCTAATCTATTATTCCGCTTTACTTGTTTATGCAATATTAATGGACATTTATATTGTACGATTAAATATTCCAGTACAACAACGCTCTTTATATCTATTATACTATACCCACTAGGTTATCCCATAAGTAAAGCGATATCAATTGTTTAGCTTTCGCAAATAGAAAAAACTAAATTGCCCTTTCGTATTGAAACAAAGACTTATTTCTCACAATTGTGTATGTATGTACACTTTGCAGCGATACTTATACCACATAGCCACGCGTAATTTTCTACGAATTGATTTCGTTTCCGAGAAAGCGAGAAACATTGTATTACATATGTACAGGGTGAGTCTATAGGCAAAGTACATATACTTTGCTCTAGTTTTATGAGTTTTACTAATTAATCTTATTATATATACTTATGGATTGTCGTTGAACGTACCATCAGTCCAGTTTGACAGAGAATGTAATGCATCGTTTGTGCAACATCCGCTGCATGAAGATTATTGTGATACGGGTTCCGGTATCTGCAGTAGCCTTCCTCAATCCTCCCGAGGAAGCACTCCAGTATTGCAGGCGGCACTTTGAATTTGTGGAGAATTCCGTATCGATTCAGTAGATCGTAGCCTATGTACCTCACGGGTGCACCCGAGGCGGCCTCGTTTAGTGAAAAGACGTCGAAAGACCACTCGCCCAGAGTCTTGAATAATACATAGACTTTTTAATTCCAATAGGCATTCAACTGATAAAAAAGCAGACTGCAGCTTATGAAGACAAAGAGTAACTCTATGTAAATGGAAGGCATTCCCTATCGCTAAACTAAAGCTCTATCAACTTCTCTGGCTTCACGTTTTCTTCTTAAATTGTTGTGCTTTGTATGACCGTACTAGAACACCGACTATTTCTATCTGTCCCGCTGATGCTTTCAATTGTTCGATTCTGCGACAATACCGTAGATGCTTTTGGAATAAATGAACGGGGCATTCCCGTTTAAGCGTAATCATCCTCATTTTCGAGCTGTTAAGCTGAATAAATAATGGGGAAAAAATGAGGCAAAACTTTTGCTGCACCGAGTGTCCTTCACAAGCAGGATATAAGTGGGCTGAGTTTTTCAGCCGATAAGCCGTGTTAAAACGACGTGGTATGATGGCTATATGCTAAGTGCATTTAGCTAATTGAAACGGCGCGGCTGAGAGACGCGGAAGGGATGCCGAGGGTGGGCGAGACGAGGATGTCGTGTACCTTGAGTACTTTAACCACTTCCTGTGGGAATTGCATTAACGCGGTATTGGTGATCCGCCTGTAAATCCGATCGACGAATATGCCGGCGCGGATGGCGTGCGCAACAGATCGGAACTTGGGCTTCTCGTCGGCCTTCCGCCTGGTGGTTGCAAGCTGCCTGGTGAACGTTGATGCCAGCCATTCCCTAACTTCCGGTGGTACTGCATCCGGCTGGACCTCCGACAGTTCGTCATCTTCGTCAGCTAGCCGCCTAAGGAAAATTAACCCAGGTGTATTCTCGACCGCTGAGCCAGGGTGACGTTTGTAGAATCAAGTGGTAGAATTATGAGACGTCGAGCTCGCGATAATTGACCCACCCGGCCCTTTCTCGTGCTGCTCGCATCGCCGAAGCGAGCCCAAGAAATCCAGATTCGTCCAAGAATCCTCACTACTTACTTAGAGAGAGTCTCTATCAGTGTGAAGAGAAAGTCGGAGTGTCCTTTTCTCTCTCTCTCTCTCCCGTCTTTTACTGACTGTGTGGCTTTAGTATCGCAGTACGAAGATAATGGAGACAAAGTGTGAGAAAATAACTGTTCGTAGCCTCTCGATTCAGATTCACGATTAAAGTTCTCGTGTACCTTGCGTACTTCGTTCAGCTAAAAAACTGCTTCGGTTATTAGAATTACCGGTATTGACTTTGCCTTGAAAAATGCCTTGGCACTTGTGGCTTTTTCTCCGCGGCGTTTTGGCCGGATTCGCGCCAGACATTTTCATTGCGAAATAATCGAATTATGATAGCAGAAGACAGTAATGCAATAAAAGTGAGTATGCGGAAACTAAGTCACTGTTTTATTGTCTGCAAAGCAGCACTTGTGAATTTTTAATTGATTCTGTACATATATACTGTTTTGTGAAAGACGAGAGGTAAGGCGGGGGTGTGCGTCTGGCCTTATATACATATGTGTACAAATATATCGTCATTCAAGAAATAGAATAAGAATTGCATGGACTGAATAATGCAATGTCCGCCTGAATTATTTACCTAATTGATTATTCAATTCGATATCTAACACATGTATTCGCAAATAGGTGACAAGTGTTATCATAGCGCTTTGAAAATTAATCCGTTTAACGATTATCTGTATATCGTAGCGAAATATGCGACACAATCGTTAATAATGAATTATGTGCACTTACGAGGTTCCGTATTTACAAGTCTGTCCCATTGCAAATGGCTTTGGGTACGAAGCGGCGGGCAGTGCGTTAGAACGAGTTAGTGCAGATATCTCGAGCGTCACAGATAAAATGAGGAAAATTAGGGCCAAATTTACTGGTAACACCCCAAGGAAACTTTTCTCGATCGAAGTCTGTTCGTTCAGTTACTTCAAACACACATGCGACTCGTAGACTCGTAGAAATTTGGAACGACACATGTAGATTATACGTTTACGTATTATTGATCGAACATTTAAAGGGGAAGTCCGTACATGTTATACGAGATTTTAAAATTTCATACATATCCCAAGAGAGTACATGCATGCAGGACACCAAAACTCTCTTGGAAAAGTCAAGGCACTTAATCCAATGCGTTCATCCACTCCACTGGGTGTGTGGAATCGTGAGCTAAGAAGGCTCTATCATTACGAAAGTGGCCGGCGCCGTTCTCATTGGATCTCGCAAGAATCAAGAGCAAAAAGGAAATGAAGAAACGTGTACGCCGTGACTTTTTCAACGGCATTGATTGGAAGCGCCGGAACGTGAAAGTGAGTACAATCCAGATAGGGTGACCGTGGTGATCTGGAGTGAGCTGATTTACTGACGGCATGACAGTGAAAAAAGATTTGCTTGTAAGACAATTTTGATTTGAACGAACCTACGGCGTACACCTTGCCGGCAAGTAGCAGCTGACTCCATTTGCTCGGCGTCTCTATAATTGAAAACATCAAGGAAAAGGTGTATCACATTAAAAGGCTAGATCACAGTCTCACAATGGTAATAGAAAGAACCGATACTACAGCAAACGTCCACTTGACTTTAAATGTTCCATTCTCGTTCGTTCTCTCTCACTTGCTCGTCTTCGCTCTCACTCTCTCTCTCATACACACACACATACACACTTTCACTCTTCACTCCTACTTGTTACATTTACCGGGGACGTTCCAGAGTGTCTGTCCACTACATAGACATCCCTCCGACCGTAATATATAGAGGAGAGTGTTCCGACACACCCTAGATTACATGCACGCCAGACAGTGGGGCGGAAGAAAGTATAGAGAAAAGGGGGATCGGATTGGCTTTCACAGACGATGCACAAGTTGAAACAGGCAGCTATCCATGAAGTAAGAGAGTACAGTACACCTAGGAAGATCTAGAAAGACAGACTAGAAAAGGGGCTTGAAGACAGAGAAAGGTAGTGATACATATTATAGAAAGAGAAAGAGGCAGGCAGGCGGGTCGAAAGTAACGATGTCATGCTGTGTTTGATAGTGTCGTAAAGTTCGCACGACCGAATGCCTTCATTTTTCATTGCCGGCTGGTCATCTCTTTCCGACGTAGCCGAGCGACTTAGTTTTGTCGAACACAAGTTGCAAACCCGTCTTGTCCATTTGCAGTTTTACACACCCACAGTCGGCGGAGATTCTTGCCCACCGACAAACAGTTACTTGCACGCTTAGTTAATCTTTCAATAACTCGAAATGAATTATGCTTCGATTATATGGGAAAACTGTCCGCTTTTCATTGGATAGTGTTTGCATGAGAGCAGTAGATGCTTCGGGTGACATATGATCGAACAGGTAGGAATAAATGTAATTAATGCAATGTAATGAATATGTAACATGTGTTTGAATACATAACGATATACATATTTAGATACAAGACAATTAAATAAACGTAGCAACAATTAAAAAATACGTAGCATGTATAGTGTCCCAGAGTGTATATGCGTATGTTACTTCTCGTAAATGCAAGCCCTATACTATTTGTTCCATACAAAAAGACTAGTTTCATATCTAAAACAATATGGCGAGGTGGTAGAATGGTGCGGTTCATTATCCGGGTTTACCATAGAAGAGAGTCTTCGCGCAACAGTGCAAACGCAAACCACATTCCATTTCTCCGATCGGGTTTCTACACTCGAAATCACTCTCTTCTATCGTAGTCGCAAGTCAGGTAAATCTCAGGGCACTGCACTGTGATAGGAGAGCATCTTTGGAAGCGAGGAAGAGGCCCGCTCGAATGACGCATGGGTGTGGAACGGTTCGATTACCAGATAGTGATTGAACGTACAAATGCACAATCGCTAAACCTATTGTAAAAAGTCCAATGATCGGGATGACGGCGTTGGTAATGGTTGTGAGGGTACAATGGGTGGATGAATGTGAGGATGTGGAAGATAATGGTGGCAGAATCGGGCGGAGAGAACAGTCGTGCAAGGTTGGCTATGTGAATGTTTCGCAACCTTGCCCATACGGGGGTGCGAAGCCTCCGTTTCTGGATTACCACCGTATTGCCCTGTGGTCCGTCGGTCTCCACGCCGGTCGACAGCGATCTCGATTGCAGGCCTGTTCTCCTACGCGCCGGCCGAGAGCACTCGAGCCCGCCTGAATTCTCCCTGCGGTACTGCCTGTTAGTTTTGTTTTCATGTATAAACAAGAGAAGAAACACAGGTACAAGATAAAGAGTTCATCGATCTCGTGCATTATGCCTTATTATCAATATTAACGCCTAGGCAATCGCATAGGCAGACTGTTTCGGTTAGTGGCATCGTCTCATTGGGAGAGGAAGGAACCTAGATGCTCTCGGGGGAAGTAAGTTGTCGGGGCAATTCGCGGGAGAGGAGCACTGAAAAGAATGAGCGTCGCTCTAAATGTCAGTAATCCGTCTCTCCTGCTGGGAGCTGGCATTTCATAATAGGAAAGATCACAGATGCTAAGCAGGACGTCTTCAATCTTCTCGTAGACCAGATGAACCGAGGCTGGAAAGTTACGTCGGCTAGAGCTTCAATGAAACTAATTCTTTCCATCCTACTAACCTAAATAGACTAGCATTAGTTTGGGATCGCTGGATAAACATAGTACTTCGATTTCGTTCGTTTTAAGTACGCCGGGCTACTGGGAATTGCAGTCCCGCGCGATCCTCCTAGCCAATCTACCAGATGAATTAGATTATCATCGCTTTATTGTCCACGGTGGATCGTAAACCCGGATGAAAGCAGCTCGCAGCTCGATTGTGTCCCGTTACATTGCATCATTAAAGTTGCACCACTTTGAGCATGCCTTTATTACACTTCCGCATTAAAAATAAAAGCTAATCGCTTTCGTAAATAAAATACGCCAAATTCAATTATAATCTAACAACGCTAAAGCATAGAAGCACCACGGAAATTGCTTTCCTCATAAGTTAAAATTTATAAAATAATATGTTACATGTACGAATTGCAGAAGTATATGTATCAACTAGAAAACTTAAATAAAGGGAAACGACTGTTCGCGGAGGAAAAAAAATAACTGCCTCCTGTGAGGATTGAACTCACGACCCCTGGTTTACGAGACCAGTGCTCTACCACTGAGCTAAAGAGGCGCTCTTGCTGCCTCTGGCGTAGAAACACGGGGTCTCGGTACATCACTGCTATTGTAAAAAAAACCATTCCCGTATAATTATTTATACAATTTGTGCAATATATTTCACCATAAGCTTGAATAAAAATCTGATAAACAGTAAAAGATTGTGCTCTTGTACTCAGAGTAGTACTCCGAATCTAGCATTAAACTGAATACGAATGCTTTGGAAAAGATGTTAATGTAAAGATGTACACTTAAAAATCGGGAAGTTGCACTAATGGTAACGCCTAGCAGATAATTCATTACAGACTTTTAGAGTGATAAACAAAATTGTGTTTGTATATCAGTAATATCTAGAAATCAGTATACAAAATCGAGCGAAGTAGCCCATCACAATATAATACATCGCCAAGGCATAATTATCACATTAGAGAACGTGTTCGAAATAATTACCTTCCAGTGGAACGCATTGGGTCCCATTAATAGTCGCAATATTATTCAAATTTCATGTGACAAAAGCTCAAAAAAGGAACTGCCATTTCCTACAAAACTTACTTGGTCTCATCGAGGAAAACTGATTCCAGCACGCGTGCGGCATAATGCAGGTTTCGTTGAAGTAATTCTGCAGAAATCTCGCCGTGTTCAAGTTGCCTGAGTAAACATCTCAGTCTGCAACAAATAACGAAAGAAATTTGGAACTGCTATTTCTGCACTCCAATCACTGGTTGAGACAAGATAATTTGCTAATACAAATTTAAAGCATATTTTTCAACGGTGATTTTGTACTGACGACAGATTTTTTCCCCAAACTGCACAAAGTAAAAACAAACGCGTAATACTCTGGAGAGAGAAATGGTGTTGTGCTATTATAGTCCGTTGGCATTCGATTTCCGGAATTGGCAGAGCCGCGACGGTAAACGTGTGTCCCACGTGCGGAGAAAAAAAGCGGGTGGGAACATCAGCGAAAATAGAATAGCGCATACTAATGGAAATACCAACCTGAGTGCAGCTTTGTCACATGCGTCGGGTGTGTCAACGGAGGGGAGTGACTCTGTCGTTAAATCGACGTTATCAAGTATCTCGTCGAGATCGACGGACTGGCTTGACGTGAACGTGTCGGGACTGTGCGATGGTGATGAACTTTCGAAACTACCACCGGAATTCTTGTTTTTCCCAGAGCTTCGACGCACTATCGTCAATGTGCCTTGTTCTGCAACAAAAGTTCAGCACTGCTTCAACTTCAACGTCGCTGACGATGCTCGATAGCACTGCATGACAATAGTTTTTTCTACTGCATGGTCTGGGTGTTTTTAGCTGTAGACATATTCACTTTTATTGGTATTCTAAAAATAGGCATTTATAATCCCTTTTGAACATCAGTGTTTCTTGAACAATCGGACATTACTTAATAAAAGTAAGTCAGCGAGCTGCATCACATGTTAAGTGTGTGACTAACATGTGTGACACATGTTAAGAGAATGAAGATTATAAGGGAGAATAGAGTAATTGTAAATAGTTTTCGTACCATATTTACTGGATAGCTGACCATTTCGACCAGGCGGGGAAGGATTATGCGTGCGGGACGAGCTTGTAGCAGTACAGGCCGTAGTTGTGCTTGTGCTGGTGGGTGTACCGGGTGACGATACACCGATATCGTCCCTTGTGACTCGTCTATCTGGTGGAGACGCAACTGCAAAATAAATAATTGAAATATTTATCAGAATACCATTGTTGGCCTTAGCGATTCACAATTTTCTACAAAATCTATTATAGATTTTTGTAACAATGTAATAAACGGAATTATCAAATATGTCTGAAAACATTATTATTGTCTTATAAATTTAACAGTCTCTTATACTCTTTATTGAAACAATATGGCAATGGTGGCATAACAATTTAGATTTAAGCTAAGCACCGGACAGACAATTCAGGAAAGGAAACTCGCAGGAAGGATAAATGGCCGTAGCCGTCTTACGAAAGAAAGTGACAATTGATTAAGTAAAAGAGATATTTCTTTATCAAACTCTCTGAGACGAAGTGTGTTAAAATGACGTTTCTTTGTTCCTGGATTTTCGCGCATAAAGCTAGTGAAAGGGCTGTTAATACGTTCGTTATTCTTTTGTCTTGCTCTGGAGCGGTTGAGCTTTAGTAAGCGAAAGCCAACCTGGAGCAAACTGCAAAAGCATTCATTACGGTTACGTTGTTACTTTCCTTTTTGTCTAACAGTTTGCTCGTCTGCCTGGAGCGACTTTACTGGTGATTTGATGCTTTCGTAACATATCTTCCATTCTGTCAAAGAACAATTTCCACAAAGCAATCAAACTACAGCGAACAGACAATTGGCTGAATTCCTCAGTTTTTGTTCCATTCGCGGATATATATTCACGGACGACGATCAAAGATCAAAGGCCTCAATAGTTCTCTTGGAGAGCAAACGATTGAGTCTTTGCTGAATTGTTTATGCATTTATTTCCATGTTGCCGAACCCACTCAGCATTTCGAATGTACATTGAGTTACTTCTTGATTTGTATTGCATTATCTTTCGATACCGAAAGAAGTTTTGCGCTTTAGCATCAGCAATTATAATAAGCACTTTAAGAACTCTTTCTTCTGTCAAGTAGGGACATGGGATAGGCTCATGTAATCCTGATGAAACATGCATATTGCGGAGGTAGTGCGCTGCCATTAGTGTACTAATTGATCGATTGTGGGAGGGAAGGGTGAAAATAACGGGTCACCATCATACCGCGAGTATTGTACGTACAGCGAAAGAGCAATCGATCTCTGCGCCCGCCGCTCATCCAGCACATACAAATTAGCCGTGAGGATAATCGATCCCATTTGAATTATAATTCGGTCGCGTAAAGGGCACATTTTCCCTCCATGTAACACGTAATTTAATTATAGCTATTAGCAGCTTAATCGATATTAGTAATTTACATGGAATTATGGGCGGCTGCGGATGCTGGAAAAGTTGGTGAGCTGTGTAATATGCAATGCCTCCAGTACGCCGATAGCGATACTGCGTTTAGCAATCCTAATTCTTGTATTTACGAATCGATGCCATAATGGTAAATTAACAGACTACGATTCTGCCCTTATTACTAGCCTTGATTGGCATAAATTATGAAATGTGAAACCACGAACCAGTTTTCGTATGTCCTGATGATAGTTGTTTGCCTAGGATTTCAGCAACGCTATACCACCATCACTTTTTCATGCTAATGCCGTGTTAAATTAATATCACAATTCCACATTGAAATCAATTTTTGAAAGCACTCGCCGCAATGGAATCGGATATTCCGAGCCAACGCTACTACCAACCCATTATTGTGTATTCCGTGGTATGAATATTGTATAATGTGAATGTTCGTATCATTCCAGTTTTCCGAGAAGTACGGTTTAAAAGCATTTGTTAATTATATATGCGGGCAAGCAGTACAGAGACGTAATTTCATTCTTGTACCTTGCCGCCTGAGGGACTCCTGCTGGGCCGTGCATAAAGGATTTGAATGCGCATCTGTATGGATTCTGCGAGATTTGTATGCGCCAACGAATGGCTTACTGTTCTTCAAAGTTCGAAAAATGATGCTTTGCTTTTGACATTATTATACATAGAGACAATTCTAAACCTGTACCTTGTTAGAGTAGGTATTTTCCTATAAATTACGGAGTTCCTCAACATTTAAGTTGAATTTTTCTTTGAATACACTCTCGTATACTCATACTCGTATATGTACTCTCTCCTATCGTATCGACACTATGGTGCACTTGATTATCATGCAATTATGAATTGTATAACTAGTTAATATAAATGTATAATACAGGATAAATACGCAAGGGCTAAACACTATTTACCATATGTATTGTTACGGCCTTGGCGCCCAGTTGTATCAAACACCTGTCATCCCTGGTCCGAAGCCCTGAACATTGTCCTTGACTACCCGTCGTTCCACTATCTAACATGTTACACGACTGTCAGTCTAATGCTGGATCTCACCCTGTGTGCACGCATTCCCGGTTTTTAAATATACGCCTTTACCCATCTAATAATCAGCCTCGTCCATGCCTATTACGCGATCCACTTCCGTGACGCGTAACAGTATAATGCATATCGTTATATGACATGAAAGGCCTGCTTATTACAAATATACCCACGCGTCCACGTATTTTTGCGGAAATGCATTCATTATTACATTTCAGCGCAGACGAATAATGAAGTTTTCAAAGGCGCGAGCACACAAGAATCTCATTACAAGTCAGCGTTTACAGTCCCCTTCATCCACCGCTGATCTCGTACGCACAAAAGCATAATGACACGAGCCTTAGTAGAACGCTCCAGTACACGCACTAGAATGTCCGTGTACTTTATGATTTCACATTTATAAAATATGCCGTTAATTGACGTATTTTACTGCAGAAGACAGCGACAGGAACAGTAGTAGCACTAGCATTAATTGCTTAGGGAGTAGCATACTAGATTAATCACTCTTTACAGCCTCATCCGTCATAGCATTCGAGTGATGCAGATGAAAGGGTATCATAGCAATAAGAACTTACCAATAATAGTGGATCTGCGGAAGAATAATTCATTAGCAGTATACTAAGAGCTTGAAAGCATCTTAGATAGAAAAGTTCAAAAATCTATTATATTCCATAAGTCATTAAAACTTTAACGAGTACAACAGCCTGCTGTATAACGACACCGTAAGGCCATTCGCCTTCGGATTATCCGTAAACATTATCCATCCCTTGTGCCTCGGGGCAAATCACGAGGGACGAAAGGGAATTCTGTGCTCTATGCAAAAACTAGGATACCTTGTTACCTCAAAGCGCCGCCCATTTACCACAAAACATCACCTAAATGTGGAAGAATCATATATTACCACATCTTATTTGCCTGATCACTTTCGACGCGTGGATTTCGCTTGTTGCTAGCAAGCTTTTCATTTTCCTTAAACTTCCTACAAGTTTATGGCAGAGTCATTGGACTATTAGGTACATTATCAGAAGGACTTTTCTGAATGCAACTATTCGGGGATTATATCTCTCCGATGTTTAGATTTTCGATATCAGAAGTAGCAATATTATGTGAACAGAAGGCAGGGGTGTTGCAAAAATCTTGGAAGAGGCGCCTGTGCATCAATATTATGTTACAAAAGGTCGTAAAGAATGCTGCAGGTGAAATGGCCAACGGCAGTCGTGTTCTCTGGATAATTTTGATGTGTACTGATGCCGACTCCACGGTGGCTAGGAGCGAGTACTCCCCATTAGTGTCCCAGATGTTTGCATATGACACGGGTCTATGCGCACTGTACGAGGTTTACGTTGTCATTGTGTAACACAGTTACCTCCATTGTTATGTTTCGACTACCATGGATTAAAGTTAGCATAACGCAGTCTAAAAACACCGCAATTATCTGCACAGCGAGGCGTTAAAGGTAATCTCGTTGTAACAATTATTTTGTCATCATTGCTGTACACGTTTACGATTTGAGCTTGCTTCTGTTTTCTAGTTATCGCCTTTGCTTTGATAATTCTTTTATTGGTTATTTCCTTATTTATTGTTCTGCATGCATATGATGATTGCGTTGAACTCATTATTTGCTAATCAGCATGTATTGATGAGCCGAGCTGCCAACACGAGTATTCTTTGGCTTTGAAAATGCATGCGAAGATATATGTATTGCAGATACAATGGCATAGGCTTGTTTTATGCAGAAAATATTTCCAGTTGAATAATTGAATTTGATGTCTGAACTTGCATCATCGCTGGATCGCAAATGCTTAATTTCGGTCATAATGATCTGATAAAAGTAGTGCAACTCATTATACCTAGGAATTGATTGCAGTGGCTCATCAGTATCAGATTGCATGAGACATCTTGAATAAATAATTTTATCATTTGAATCGGAATCCCTTATCAACACTACTCGACATTAAGCCAATATTGAGTGACATTTCCGATGATGTTACTATCGGAGGGTATGTCCCGTGAGATAAGCACCTACATTCCTCTCAGCGCTTTGTGGCGGTATGAACTGGTAATAATAAAGTACATATCCCATATCGTATCTCGATGAGGCAGGGGGGCACATTTGGCAGTATGTAAAATAAAGTGACTGCTTTGAAAAGCTTCATATCTTCGCGTCGTGATCAAATCTACAGGCGAGGAAACTTTTCCACGGCAATTTAAATGGAAATTTTACGATCTAGAGATGCGATTTTCTATTGACTAACACTTATGATAATGCTAAAGGGCTTTCGTAATATCCCATTTGTCTTAATCTTTATAAGAGTAGAAATACTTTGATAACATCTGTACTAGCCTGCGCAGGTGTTTTATTTGTAGATTAGTTGTCTAAATACTTCGGGGAACTACCAATTTTCACTTCGGTATTAGCCCTGATGAATTATGTTCGGTATTAGCCCTGGCGCTTCAGGTTGATAAGGTCTGTGTCTGTGTGTGAGTGTAGCTAATGCCGGAAAATACACCGGCTGTAAGAAAGCTCGCAGACGCAGTCGGTGGTGCAAAGAGTCAGCTAAAATCCTAGGGAACAATTGTTATACACGCACAATCTACCCCCATAAGTATTCTGTCTCGCTTCATCCCGAAGGGACGGTGTCGTTGTCATGCGGCTATGTACTTTTCCGGTCTCGGGATGTGTATCGCCCGCAAATCCTCCTACCCGGGATCCCGTCGGGCCGGGGATATAAACTTAAACACAAGATCGTGTTCGGTGACGCCCGCGCCGAGATTCAATTCGCTTCTTGAATCGACGTTCTGAGCCTAAGCTACTGAATGTCAATTACCTCTTTATAATTACAATACTGCAATCACATAACTATAACTCATTCGCAATTTTCAATAACCCACTTGGTTGGGCGAATAATTTAAATAAATCGTGGGCTTCCAAAGTATTCGATAATAATTAAAGCGAAAAGTCTGCTGTTGCCATGCCATTGAACACGCGCAGGGATGCCTCTGATTGAATGAACCCGAATTGCAAACACAGGTTGCTCCCTTTGTTCACCGAGACAAAAGGTCGATGCATACGTAGGTCAGTAACTTCCATTAAGCTTTTGTTGTTATGTTGTCAGGTCGAAGTGAGGTAGGTCACTGCGTCAGCATCTCTATTGGAATTCCTCCTGAACTATTCGCAATATGCAAATACTACAATACCAGAGAGCCTAGAGGCCCACAAATAAAGGAATAATTTATGCGAGTTTCCCATCTTTCATATCCGGTATAGTTTCTGCTGATCTACTTATCCAGGCGTCCTTTATCAAAATGATACCGCTGAAGAAACTTAATTCGTTGCAATACTTCACCATGTTCGCCATGTAAATTAAATTAAAAGATAGATCACTCGCCTATTACCTGATTAATTAAGCCTTTATCGCAGTAATCAAATTCCATCGTCGCGGCAATTAATATAATGGAGGACCGAGAACTCAGATTGTAAATTGTATGATAACGCAATATCATCAGAATATCGGCTCGAGTAAGATAATGCTAAATATCATTGCCAATTGAGTTACTTGTATTGTCTTATGCTGTCCAAGAAAATGATGCAACAATTAGTTGCCTTTACGAAGCTCGTTTCATCAATTGGCGTTCAACTATGATTAAATATTGGAAAAATATTCGTCCGAAGTTTTGAAATTGCACATCTGTTTCAAAGAGAGTCACCCTACCTTCCATCTGAAAATTTCTCGTTTTTCAAACTGTACATAAAGTAGTCGGCAAGAACTTTAATAAGTCATTAGATGTTCCCAAGTGTATCAAAGAAATCCTAGTTTGTCCTCCGTTTCCGTCTACCGTTCGCGAAGTTAATTATCCTATGCTTTAATTAGAAAAATTATTTTTCAGTTGGATGTGAACTCTGTAGAAAGATCCGTAAAATTGGAGGTGAGGCCAAACTCAATTTTTATCGTCCATTATAATCACTCCTTTTTATAATCATAAGCGATAAATAGAGTTTCGGAAATACTTGCATATTGTATAACCGGCTCTAATAACAACAGTTGCACAGTCACACTGCCGAAAAATTTATCGAAATCCGCCCAAGCTAGTAAATGGACATATAAGCTTGGCTATTCAAGCCGGTACTCCATCGATAATCATTTCGTATTACTTGTAGCCGCACTTCATACTCGGGGATTTGCTTGATTGAGGCTTTTGAGCTCTGATTTCGATCGCTGAGACCTTTGAGATTAATGAATCTCATATGCAATGATATGATTTTTTATACACAAGTTGATTGTTAATATAAGAAAGTAATAGTGAAACTCTAATAAAACCAGGCATGTCAAGTGTTTGATTAGAATCACAAGCAGGATTTCAAGAGTTACATAAAGGAAACACAGTAGATTCACAAGAGAAATATACAATTGATTAGTCTCATTTGTCCGATGAGCCATTTACATATAAATATTGTGTACGAAGTGTTAGGATTACATGTAAGTCAATACGGAAATGTCTTGCAAGTTGTCAAGAATTCGCATCTGCATAAAAGAGTGATATATCCAGGCGTCAGGCAAGCGGTTTTACCGCATTCCCCAAGTATGATTTCAGACTATGATGTTCGTGATTGAGTATCCAATTATGTCGAATATTTACACGAAACTATATTGATAACACAATGTTACCTTACTGCTCATGCCACCTTGCCGATCTGCCTGACACGGGACAAACAGTCCGCCTGATGGTAACATCCCATGGGTATTAAGTGTATCTGGCAAGGCAAATATTTTTCGAGCTCTCGCTGTTGTGGAATCAAGTCCACATTGACTGTGAGAGCGGTTAACGAGCTGATGGGTGGCCTCTCGCTGCCCGCCACATATCAATATTCACATTTTCCAGCAGAACCTCGTTAGACGGCCGGCCCGTAGAACTTTTACCAAAATCCATGGCATATTAAGACCACTTTCATTGTATCAGATTGAAGTGGATCCTGGTAGAGTATGCCATGTCGCGAAATATGATACGGATCTATGCAGATCAGGTGACAGATGCAAATACATCAAATTTAATTAACCACGTCCGCCGAATTTCAGGGACGCGGCATTTATCGGTGGTTGTGGCTCGAGTGCGCCTACCGGAATAGATAATAGGAGCACTTCTTCCGACGAGATAGAAATCATATTGGTGATAAAGTTCGGAGCTCGGCGCTGGTGTGCGAGCGGCGATCTGTATACATGCGCCTTTTACTGCTCAGTGTGTGTGGACAACCCTACTACCTCTGTTAGAATTACATAACGCGGGTATAAAAGTCTCGGTATCATTTGATGCTTCGTCAGTAGATGTTACTACGCCAGCATTGAAAAATCATCGAAACAGCGGCACCCGACACTGGTAATAGCACATTTCTGTCACTCGCTGGCTAAATTAGAACCGCGTGAAAGTACCAACACATCTGATTCTACGTCAACTGTGTTGGCACCACTATTTTCGATTGGCATCGCACTGCCAAGCGATCTAGAGCCGTTCGTTGTCATTCGAGGGAGCCATAGTGCAATTAGGCTCATAGCCTAGACAGATCACGAGGCGTTCGTGCGATTCCGCGCACATATTTAATAAGACCAGTGACATATACCGTGCACATCTCTGTGTTTAGGAAGGATGAAAGCCGCGCTAGTGCTATGTGCCCTCGCGCTAGCCATGGGGGTGTGCCATGGCCAGAGCAAGGAGGAATGGTGGCACAAGATGTCCCTTTATCAGATCTATCCCAGGAGCTACAAGGATAGTAATGGTGACGGCATTGGTGACCTCAAAGGTATGTTATATTCTTACAATACTTGAGATATTCTTACCGGACTCACAAAAGATGTGGTTCCCGGTTGATAAGCTTATGACATTAGAATTTTCATATCGAAAACAATTGAATTTCGCAATCTAAGTTGGAGAAACTGAGACACAGCGATTAACCGAAATAGACCGATTAACGAAGTTGAAGTAAACACAACTTAAGTCCGTGGACCATGAGTCTGTTTCCGTGCCGTTAGACAGGCACAACATCTTATATTGCGCTCGACTCGATAGTTCGTTAAGCGAAGTATATCGCATGCTGCTCTAGAATAATATCGCTCCCGCAGAAATCGGGTTGGTAGTTTCGCTCGGATATTCGGCATAATTTGGATCAGTCATCACAATCACGTGCTTAATTACCTACTTCCTATATTTGAAGTGACGCTTCTTTTGTTCGTTTACGTAACGTAGTGCCGGAGACGGGAGTTAACTACCAGTTGACAGTACGCGGATGTAATTTATAAGAGAACGTAATCGCTGAAACGTCTGCCGAGAAAATCAGAGCAAAATCTACTGTGCGAATGTCGGGGTCATATTATATTATCTACCAATGTCTTCGACACTGCGACTGCACCGATGCAACTTGTTTTAATGAAGTTTTGTTTACACTTTGTTTACATACCTTCATCTGATACAGTTTCGAATTTATGTTAAGCAACAGTGAATTGTTTCTTGCTGCACGTAGTAATTAAGAAAAGAAGCGACAACGAACTAAATGAATTGAAAAACTAAAATGGAGAATAGCCGTAGTCGAATTAGATCGAAAAGTTATGCGGAGATTTGGATGAAATCCCTTGAGCGGCATAAAGGATTCATTCGCTAAATCATAATCGATATAAACCTTCGAGCACTAAGCTTGCGTAGGATTCAGTGCCCACAACGCATAAACCGATGATGAAAGGCAACTTTTTCTCAAGCGGGAAGAAGATTTCGTGGCGGCAACGGTGGAATTCGATTTATCACAACAACTACGACTTTCCCGCTCGCTCGGCACCGAAAGCTTTTAACGTCGCGCGACACGATATAAGTGCATCAAACTCGGGCTTCATAATCAAATTTTCCTCGACCGTGGAAAGTGCACGAGAGGATGAAAAGGGATACATCATAAAGAGTGAAAAGTTATGTCGCAGAATGGGGTCCTCTGAATCCAATGGTGTTCGGAGCACCAAAGTCACGTACGAAATCGAAAAGTGAGAGAGAGTGTCTTACGGGAATGTCAAAGGTATAGCAAAGTTTACAGCAGGTCCCAGCATTAGACAAAGATTTATGAAAAAGATTTATAATACTATATTCTGGTCGCGGCTTCGTTACACATTTGTCAGAAGATTTGGTGCAAATTACTAATTACTTATTGAACGCAATAACGATGTACTACTGCACATCTTGTTGAGTTCCTTATGAAATTGTGTACGGCTTTCTTCCTAACCATGAATGATTTTATCATTTTGCAGGTATCACCAGCAGACTGTGGCATCTGGCCGAATCAAACATAGACGCTTTCTGGTTGTCGCCGATTTACCCAAGCCCACAAGTCGATTTCGGTTACGATATTTCCAACTTCGTCGACATCGATCCGAATTACGGCACCTTAAAGGATTTCGAGGACTTAGTGAAAGTGGCCCACGCCATGTCTGTCAAAGTAGTCATGGATTTGGTCCCGAATCATTCCTCTGACAAGCACGAGTGGTTCCAGAAGAGCTTGAAGAATATCGAGCCGTACAACAACTACTACATGTGGCATAAAGGACGAGTCCTTGAGAATGGCACCATTGCCGTCCCGAATAATTGGGTGAGACGATCGAAATGCTAATTACTCTTCGCACACACATACCCAATGCCTGCCCTCCTAGGCTATACACATCGCCATATATGAATTTTAACGGCGATCCAGTTTCGGAGTGGGCTGCCCACTAGAGAACTGTGGAGCTCGTTTCAACGAATCCCTGCTAGAGTCAGAGTCTACTCACTAAACAGAAATCATTGAACCATGCTAATGCCTAGTGCCCTGGGGCTTAGGATTAATAATACACTATATCGTATTCAGAGGAATTAGAGTAGAACTGGGTTTTCATGCAGCCTGAAATATAAATTCAGATATACAAGATACGTTCACCGGCTTCTACAAGCTACAAAGAATTATTTTTTCGTTGGAAAGACATTCAGTATGACATTGGATAGTGGTGCTTTTCTATGGATTTTGCAAGTCCTGAAAAATTTACGTTTCGATTTAAAAGTTCACTTGCGTCTGTACATACATTTAATAGCATGGCAAATAATTCGAATTAGCTGGATTTGCGAATGAAAATGCGATGACGCAACGAAAGTTAAACAAAATTCAACCTCCCGTTTTTCGTGATAACCTTTGGAAATATGAGATTAGAGAACGCTACTATTAGATTCCTCGTGTGTATTACCTATACACACGAGGAATCTAATAGTAGCGTTTAACCATTGGTAAGATACCCGATATTTGCGATCAGTAAGCCCGCTGTAACCAACGTACACCATTAAGCGATAGAAACTCCCGAATATCATGCACATGATACACATACAACATATGTAGCTGATTGAATGTAACACGTGCATTAATGCCCAAATAGGTGAGCGTTTTCGGTGGACCTGCATGGACGTGGAGCGAGGAGAGGCAAGCATACTACCTGCACCAATTTGCTCGGGAACAACCCGATCTGAACTACAACAATGAGGACGTCGTACGCGAAATGCAGGTATATACTACTCCGAAACAAACCGGGGGCTGAATGAAGTTTCGCCGCAATTTTACTTGATTAGAGCATTTGAATTCTGAATTTGTTCAACAAGACTTTTTCTCTCAAAATGCCACGCGTATAATTCGCACAATTTACGTGACGTGCTACTTACTTCGGTTTCATTACAACATACAAAATCGTAAAATTCATATATTTCTACTCATAACAAATTTTTGAGGCGGTGAACTGCTTCAGCTGTTTTTCTTGAAAATACGTGCAGGTGTACTTGATTCTGCGCTTATTTAATTATCAAAGACCGCACAGGCTGGTTATGCTGCATTACAACACAGAATATCGTTATGCTCGTCGCTCTATACAAAGCAGCATAACCAGGGCAAGCCTGGTGACATTCTCTTACGCACGCAGCGTTCGTTCCAGTGTGCAGAGAGATTATTAACGCGATGGTACGAGTTGCGCGCTTAATCCGAACACTATTGTGATTACCCGTCATCTTCCGCGCGTAATCTTCCTTTATTTGAGCTCGCACGTGCTATGTTGATGGATTACCACCGGACATCCAAAGTAGTTGGGGGGGGGGATTAGGACAGAAAGAAGGATTTATACATATACGTTATTGTTGAAAACATGCAACGATTACTAGCAAATTATTATTCGATGACGATTCACATGTCTATAAATAGCCGAACCATCAAAACATCAAGTAATTTTGTCATACTGGGATTTACACACTTACAACTTAAGCCTGATTTCTCGAACAGCAGAAGTGCAACTGGTTAGATCCGATATAATTTACCAATTAGCGACTAAGCTGAGGTGTGCTTGACCCCACCTAATCTTCACTTCATTATCAGTGATCTGTATTGTGGACGAAGTCTGGAGTAAAGTGGTTACAACCACCAGCAGCATCGATTTAATACGTTATCCAATCGCGAAAGCACCCAAAAAAGTTTGCCGATTATTATCAGAAAGTTTATCACGTCATTGACACGGCACAGACTTGCCAACTACATATAATCGCAAGGAATTATCGGAATGTTCTGTAAAACCAGTTATGAAAGAACATTGGAAATGGAGTGTTCGTAATATCAGATAACAAATAATAGATACAAGATATGAGATCACCAGAAGCACCTTTGACTTTCTTGAAACGCTCTAGGAGACCGAAAACAGTAAACACCCATGACAGATGGTAGAGCAAGATTAGGATCGAGATTCATATCTTCTCTACAAGGCATGTCATTTTAGAGTTTAAACGAGAAACGTAGATGATGTACTTGAAACATTTAAATTAACAGATTTATGAATAGGAATATTCTTTTACATATTTGTTCTAAGCAATGCGGAACATTTGTTACGGGAATTACGAGTGATAACTTTTTCAAACCATTTAAGGATAGCTTAGTTGGACGCACCAGTTTCGCGGTACTAATCAAGCACCAATCCGAGTGCTTCCCTTATTCCGCAACTTTAGAGAAGCTTATAAGATTCTTTGAAAAAATTGGCAAAAACTGTCAACGTGTCAGAAACAAATCCTTGGATAGCCCCGTCACTCGTGAAAGAGGAAAACATACTCTAGCGAAATCTGAAACCGTGTGTTTTTTTTCTCCGCGAAACCCCCGACCTCTCTGCTGAACTCGTCGCGCGTTAAAAAAATGTATGCGTGTCGGGTGCCGAGCGATACGAGATGATCACTTTTCCGATAACGTTACACGCCAGTGATATAGCCAAGTAGTAATTAGAGACGCAATAGATCGCTGGTCAGGGTGCCAACTAGAGGAGCAATCATCTTCCTCTTTAATGCTTTTTGCACGATATATTGCAAGATATCGGGAACAATTTCGGTCACGCGTCAATTCTATCCCGGGCATCGGGGGTGCATAACAAAAATACTCAGCAATGCGATGTTTGATTGAGAGACCGATATTTAAATCCTTACACTCTTCTGCTGAATGTTACTAAAATGAGAATCGTATAGTATAGTTGGAAATACAACAATATATTTTGATAGTCTTGCCTGACCAAGACGTTACAGACAAAATCTTACATAGAAAGTATTGCATTTTTGACAGATGAATTCTTTATGCAGTTTGAGAAAAACATGTGTGCATAAGTAATGAATGATTTAGATATTCAAAGAGGATTTTCACGTCTGTAGAAGCTCTTCCTCTTGTCAGAGGTTCACGTGCTGATTGTACTTTTCTAGAACGTGATGAGATTCTGGCTGAATAAGGGTGTCGACGGATTCCGTGTGGATGCTGTACCGCATCTGTGCGAGGACCCCAGGATGCTCGATGAACCATTGAGTGGCATGACCGACGACCCAGATAATTACGGCTATACCGAGAAAGTCTTCACAAAGGATCAACCACGCACCTACGAGATTGTGCGCGGCTGGAGGAATGTTTTGGACGAGTTTAGCAAGGACGGTGAATCCCGCATCATGATGATCGAGGCGTACGCTAACATCTCGATGACGATGAAATATTACGATTCCGGAGCCCACTACCCCTTCAACTTCGGTCTGATCACCGACGTTGGCAAAGACTCCAAGGCAGCCGACTTCAAGACTGTGATCGATAGATGGATGTCAAACATGCCTGAAGGCGCCATTGCCAACTGGGTGGTGAGTCACACCGCTTTGACACTTTCCAATCGGCGAATATACTTATGTGTAGATCGTGATCCGCAATCTTTCGGCAAATACGCACACAGGGAGACACACGCCTCGATCACCTCTTTCAGTCTAACTCCCTTAACGCGTAATCGCTCAATGAAAAAGAAAACTGCTGTATTTGGGTCAGAGCCGCCTGCTGGATAGAGCGCGTCAACGCGAACTGTCCGCGGATGGTTGAGTTCTATTTTTGAAAAGCAAACGCCCGATCGCTGGAAATCGATCACTTTAATTCGCTGAGTGCACTTTGTTATTTTCTCCCTCCTAACACCGGTCAGTTCAAGAGATCAAAAATACGAGTAACTTGCTCGGCTTTCATTGACCGTTCTTTGCTCACCGGGTCAACAGTTCTTTTAAGTTGGTGCGGAAGTGCACTCGCTGTGTATACAGAATAAACTTGTTCTCCTAGGCTGGAAATCACGATAACACAAGATTGGTGACGCGATTCGGCCTGAGGCGGGCGCAAGCAATCACAGCCATGACTCTCTTGCTTCCCGGCATCGGTGTAACATACAGCGGCGAGGAGATTGGTATGGAAAACACTTGGATTTCATGGGAGGACTCGATGGACCCCCAGGGATGCAATGCCGGTAAAGACGGGTATGAAGCTGCCTCAAGGGACCCGGTTAGGTCACCCTTCCAGTGGGACGACTCTACATCAGCAGGTGAGTCTCCATATTCTTTCGCGGGAACGTCAATAAGCCAAACCTGCCATCAGCGAATACTCTGCCACTGTTTACTAATACAATCGCCGCATGCCACTATGTACGGATCGTATCCGTGTTACCCAAAATTTGTGTATGTCGATATCGACATAAAATAAAAGCAAAGTTAAAAGCTGAATGGATAAACATTGCACAGAAGTTCTATTCAATCTGCAGCCAATTAAACCTACGTTTTACGATGTAACAGTTTCAAATATTTCATCAGATAACGCTCGCAACTCTTGCATGGTCTAATTTATATTTTACGAAATTACGCTCCCAATTAACTTGATCCACGAAGTCATTCATTCAGACGGCGAATTCATTCAATGCAAAATTTATGGTTTTTTCGTATAATCCGTTGCTACAAATTTCCAAAATAGATTAGCTTTCTTGATTTTGAATAGTATTCTGAACACGAGACTCCACCGTGCAATCAGATTAGTCTTTTCTGAAAACTCTTTGTTAGCATATTTTCAATAGAAGCTGGAACTGGGGAAACTATAGATCTACTGTCCCGGACAATTTGAATATAAACCTATTATATGATTCCTAATTAAAATGGTACTCCAAGCTATAGTAACGTTTCATAAAAGACTTTTAATGGACCTCTATGAAACTGACAATTTGGCTGGTTGAAATAAATTACCGGGCTTCTGAAGGACACCCCTATAACGAGGCTGGAACAATGAATTCTAAGGCTCCTTAAAGAATGTCTTTTAAACCCTCCGTCCACGGGAACTTAGCTATCGATCCCGCCAGGATAAAACTGGTTGTCTCCAACAGGCTCCCCAGTTTAATAGAATCATTTCCTACAATTACACTACGCTTCTAGAAAACAAGAGATTACTTTCCGGGAAAGTGCATTTGTTAAGTGTCGTTTCGCCAGCGGTAGAACTAACTGATGCCATTTGGTTTTGATCCTGTGCCACGTAACAACGTCGGAATTTTGAAACCATTGATTACGATGCCATGTATTTATCCACATTTTAATCGATTACGTCACAAGAAATAATCCCCCAAAAATAAGACGGATAGAAAAAATTCCTCGAAAAACGTGTGCAAAAGCGGAAGAGTCAATGCTGTTGTGATTAGAATATTCATGTGCCTTTACCATACCTAAGCACTTAAATCACGATTCTGTTGATATTTTCCAGGATTCTCGACAAACAAGAAAACTTGGCTGCCAGTTAACGAAAACTACAAGACTCTGAACTTGGAAGCTGAGAAATACGAGAAAGACTCTTACTACACTTTCTACCGTGCCCTATCAAAGCTGAAGAAATCGCCGGCGATCAAGGATGGAAACTTGGTTACCAAGTTGATGAATGAAGATAATATCTTGGCATTCTCCAGGTAAGAAGCGTAACGGATCCCATTGTTAAATACCATGCAACATCATCTCAATTATGTTTGTTATTGAACTACCTTTCTACAAATTCAACCAATCGATTCCGGATATTTGTACCTTTTTCAATCATAAATGATTTGAGTGGTTAAGCTTATGGAGAATAACCAAATTAGCCCTAATTTAAGCAAATTCGCGGAACAACTTTGATGACAAAATATTAACGAATGATGTAATCCATTTTCAGGGAGACTAAAGAACAAGGATCCGTGTACGTATTGGTCAATTTTGCGGATAAAAACGAGGAAGTGGATCTATCCGTCTTTGAGAATGTGCCAAAGGAATTGAAACTGCACTACAGCACTGACTCTACATTGTCCCCAGGGTAAGTACACTCTCTACTAAACTAATGCATATTACATATTCATTAATTGATCATTAAAGTTTTGTGTAGTTTACTGATTTATGCGACATGTGCACAAACCGTATTGAAAAGCTCCGTAGAGTTTTCAGTGCGTGTTGAAGTAGTTCAATATTAACTGACAAATGTTTCGTAAACTACGAGTGCGTTGTTTGCTCACAGTGAATGCATATGAAAAAATTGTAGACTTTCGTAACTTTTTCTCTTTTTGCACATTCAGGTCTGTCCCCAACATCAGCAAACTCTTGGTACCAGCAATGGGAACTCTGATCTATATCGACACCCCACAGATGCAGTGAAATCAATTGACGTAGAATTTGATTCGTGCGAACAAAAACATGTTAGAATTAAACGACACATACCGGTGATTAATTATGTGCCTTCATCGTCTTAGCATCTATGCTTCGCCTAGTATACTATCGGTGCAGTATTACTATAGAGCGTAACTTCTCGCTTTTGCCTTCCCCCTTTGGCGTATCATACGAATATTTATTGTTAATTGTTATTTTCTCAATTTCCACGCACAATAAAGTAGGGCGAGGTAATCGTGTATTGCCAAAGTTAAATATTGCAAAGTATTTTTTAAATTACCTGACCCCAGCCAAAACCCTATTTAAAGGGTATCCTCATTGACCTTATTTCCCATTCGCCCCGAATGTATCCTTCGTCCCTGGAGTCAATCTACCAGGAGGCTAAAGAAGCCGGAAAAAAACGAAATCCCGTTCTGTTCTACAGTAGGACAAATTTTAAACGAAAATATCGCAATATCAAATACATGTGCATGTATATTTATACAATTGTAACATTGATAACTATAATTTTCTGTAAATCCGTTACATCATTAAGTTCACGAGTCCTAATCTTCTAATTAGACACGCGGATCTAAAGATGTGATTTGAAATTGGACACCTGACAGTATCTCTTGACTGTACCGTTCACTTTACTTAGTCCAAACGATTGACAGAAATAGTATTAGCAGCCGAAATTGACGTGGGGGCCCGTGCGATCAATCCACTCGTCAATTATAATCTCCACCGAATCCGAGATGTCCGTAGCAGGTCCGGCGTGACGGCCGGACAGACAGACATGTCTCGTAGAGACCTCAATGAATTTAAGCCTTTTACTTCTACACTATCAGTCTTCGCCTGCCTCCGACGATTATTTAGTAAAAAGGAGCAACCTCCTTTTAGTATATTTCGTATGGTCAGATTAGCAATAACTATTCCTTCTAGAGAGGATCATTCGGCATGCAGAGCAGATAGCAACCGGCAGAATTGGATCGTTCAGACTACGCGGGATTCAATATTCGGGATTCGGCACTAAGCGAAGGCTTGCATTTTAAAGGGGGTATTCCTGAGTCACACCTGGTCTCATCGAGAGTATTTACACATTGCAAAGAGAAACGTCCCGATATTAAGCTGACTCTTTAAAAACCATATATGTACATATTAAAAGTTACAGGGAAGTTTCAGGAAAGTTTACTAACTAGTTTCCTATCCCTTTTCTCATTTCCTTGCATAGATAAACCATACGGGTCACTTTATCCGCACAGTTAATCTCTTCAGGGGATTGAAAAACGACTGCTGAATTTCAACGAGTATATTCAGGTAGAGTGAAGTTATAATACGAGGAACTTTTGTCAAACTGAAGGATTGGAATTGTCGGAAGAGCTTGTGAAATTCTTTCAAAAACGAACGCAGCTACAGACCAAAATTACGCACTTTTGCAATCATAGCACCGCCTATTGGCGCTCCCATACGAAGTTCGAAATCTGCATTCACGGATTTGTTGGAAATCAATACGTGGTCGTGCCGAAAGCATTACCAGGTTTACAGGATTTTCACGAGGAAAATATAAAGGGGCATTTCCCAAAACGCTTTAACTTAAGCGAAACGAAGTAAGCGGAATGCCTACAGATTTTGAAATACTGTCATTCGCTTATTAAAGGTAGTTTTGCGAATCTCAGTAATCACCTGCAGCGAAAGAAGGTTTTTGCAATTTGTAGACACTCCCAAAACTCGTCATGATATTATATAGTCTTAACAAGAGTTATTTCTATTCACGATTTGTTCACTATATGTATGTATGTAGATACTCTCTTTGTGTATTAAGATAATTGTAATATTTATATTATATAAAATAATCGATGCTAAGAATCTTTAATCCAGTCGAATTTTATTTTACCAGTACCACGCTGTATTGGTACAAAAAATTAAGTCACTGTTCACCCAAGCTCATGAACGTTCCAAGCGTACAGTAGTGTTGCAACGCCGTTATCACACTCAAATTTTGCATATTTCCTGATAAGCAACAAAACCGTCAAGGCTTCACTGTCAGCCCACCGTTTCAGAATAATACCCACTACGAGTGCGCAAACAACTCTGCAACAACCATGTTCAACTCTACCATCAACGTAATATTCCTCTTGTCAATTGCGCTGCTGGCTAATTGCGAGATTTTGGAGAAGGGCTGGTGGAAACATTCGGTGTTCTACGAAATTCAACCTCGAAGTTTCCTGGACAGTAACGCCGACGGCGTCGGCGACCTGAAAGGTAAGTAAGTGGAGGCACCGTGAGAAGTTTTCACACAGGAGCGGGCCGGCCAAAAGTCCCGTCCATGACGACACGAGAACGAAATACGACAAGATTGGGCTTCTGGCAGTTTGCCTCTTGCCTGCAGGCAGCTCCTTTCACGATAAAGATCGTCGAGGACACCCGCGTATCGTGTCGCGGCTATCTCGTAATTATACGTTATTCCCCGGCGAAGACACGCTTTCGTAAGGAGAGCGTCGGATCTGCTTATGTGTACCTGACGCCCCGCCGAAACGCGGTCCACTCCACCAGGGAAAACGTGTTCTTCATCTCCCGATGGGCCTCACTTATTAGTGCAGCCTACCGAAGTGCTAACTCGTTTCTTTGCTCTCCCCGGCCTTCCGCCATCGATTGCCGCGTGCCAGCACGCCCGTGTGAAATTGGGTTTTTCAACGGAACTCGCTACGTATGAAATGGAAACGTAATCAATCTGGGAATTGAAACGGCGTGTACCCTACAGTTGTTAATACATTTCCGGCTAGGCAATGCGATTCTTTCAATCGAGGATTGGTGTTAAAGTAACTCAATCTTCTTGTTAACTCGATATTGGTATTTGTAATTTAATACTCCCGATATGGTTCAATAATACTCTGGCATCAATGATAAGTTTAATAGTTTGCTTCAAATGATACTAAACTTAGCACAGTAACTGAAAGTTCAAAACTGAGAATAAAATTACATTGAATATCGCTAATAATAAACGTAACTATCTACTGATGGTGAGTAATACGGGGAAACATCATTGGGCTGCTACAGTTACCTTCAAGCTATGTATGCAGACTCATATACATAGAGCAAAAATGCAGGCCCTCGTGACTCACAAGACATTTACATTTTAAGACTGAAACCGATTATCGCTGCTTTCACGCGTTGGAGGTGCCTTAGTACATTTCACCATCAATGCGTCAATTTCCTTTGATTCTAACGCACAGACTGGCTGTACTTTGTTACATTGAAAATTATGGAGAACTCGGGTGTAGTAAACGACGGAGGCAATAATTTAGTCACTAAACTGTTTCTTCCGAGGCAATCAAGAACCCAGGACAAGGTCGAAACAATACCGAAGAAAAAATAATCAGATTGTATTCTTTTATAATAACCTGACAATTATCGTGGATATCGACTTTTTGTAAGTAAATGAAGTCTGGGAGCGTCACTGAGCGACGAACTCAGTCTTGGAATAGAAGAGCGGCAGCTGATCGATTTCATTTGTATTGTATTAACCCCGCCAACGAATACTAAGCTGTATAAGCACACAGTGCTTGGTCTATCCCTGCGGTCAATTATAAATACTAAATGTATGTACTATTTGTAACACTGCGGCAACCCTCGGTCTAGTGACAGGGTCACTTTAAAGTACAGCCCCAATTAAATGCACACATTTCAACATGGGGTTGAGTAACATGGGGACTAAGTAATCGCTTGATCGTCTCCCATAGTTCTGCGCTCTCTTTGAAAGCGATTTTGCAGACTGGCAAGAGCTAGTAATGGTCGCAATGTACTTAGTGCGCAGGCGGGCTTGGTCGTACCAATTCCAATGAGTAACACGGCGTATCGACATGTGTCGATGAAGATTAAACGTAAAAAGTGACGGGATAACTTAAAGTGGCTGGTCCAATTACGGACTGCTGTATATCTGTACCCGGGAAAGTTAAAGAAGAACGCTTAAGAAAGTATTCCGGCGCGCGGCTGTCACGTCTCTCAAGGAAGAACGCTTGCTTGCTACCCATAGTGATTGATTACCAGCACCTTAGCCGTGAGCTCGGAAAAATGAAGAATTCATTTTTCTTTTTAAGGATTCCCCTCGAAACAATGCAATCTGCTCTAGCCACTGTTTCTTTAATCTTACAAAAATCTTACGCTTTATTCATGAAGAAAAGAAACAAAGAGATAGTGGAACAATCTTGGAAACTAAGCGTGCAAATTTCAAAATTTTATTCATCAGTAATTATTTATAGTACGTACCCTGCGTTCATAAATTATCGGTTACTTACAGGTATCACTAGTAAGTTGAAGTATTTTGTGGATTCAAAAGTGCAAACCATCTGGCTTTCGTCCATTAATCCATCGCAAAAGTACTACGGCAATGATGTTACCGATTACAAAGATATCGACAAATCATTGGGGCAAATGATCAATTTCCGAACCCTTATAAAGGAAGCACGGCGACTTGGCTTACGGGTGAGATCGAAATTTAGTTTCGTTGTTACAATTGGTTTACATCTGCATAGTGTAAAAATGGATTGCGAATTTCTTCGCGGTAATTGGCACTTCTAAGTCAAGTAACTCCAGAGAAATCATTGCATATATGTATGTTCCTTTTTTTTTGTGGAGAACATGTGGAACCCCTATCATGGCAACAGATTTCAAGAGCGGAAAATGAAGAGCAATATATCGACTGTCAATTGAACATCTACTAATGTCCTACTCATGCTCCCAGGTAATATTGGATCTCGTGCCAAACCACACTTCCGATCAGCACTATTGGTTTCAACGGAGTGTTAAAAGCGAAGGAAAGTACATGGACTATTACATATGGGCTGTTGGCCAAAATGGCAATAAAAATC